>CM028382.1:41584679-41682274 GCA_013146195.2 Codonopsis lanceolata
CATTTTACCCTTTTTGTTTTTGGGCACTCCAATCTTCCAATTCTTTCAAAATTACATGTGGGCCCTCAACATCCCTTCTTTTTTTGGACATCAAGGCCTCCATGAACAGTTTGTTCCCCTAACATCACCTCCATCACCAATACCACTTTCCTCCGACATTCCAAATGCATAAAAAACAATATATATATATATATATATATATATATATATATATATATATATATATATTCCTCACAGCCTCTCCTCACGTGTTTCACTCAAGTAAGATCACTCCCTCATGTATACACTAAAATGGATTTTTCCTCTTGTCTCACCCTCTTGCCTTTTTTTCCTCTCAACTTCTCAACCTTAAAGCAACAAGACTAAGAGCAAAAGGAAACAGCCACAAGTAACTCACACACTCTCCACCCAGGAAGAAGGAATTAGAAATAAACACTTGGCAAAGAACACTTGGAATATTCGAAATAATCACTTGGGTTTTGAGATATTAGATGAACACAACAGCTACAAACATTTGGGGTTTGAAGATAGAACAAAAGATGCAAACAGCCGTTTAGAGATACATATTTTTCCTTTTCTTTTCGGTTATACTAACAACAATCTTTTTGAAGATAGCAACGGGAATGTAAAACAAAGAACAAACAGCTTCTTTTTCTTTTCTTTTGAGGATATAACACGGCAATGTAAACAAATAATAGGGAAGGAACGGAATGTAAACAAACCTCACTCGGCTTTGAAGATAGCAAACAAAATGCAAACAGCCTTAGAGTATAAGATGCTAGGCCAAACAAGCAAGAATGAAGGATAGCACAAAGATAAGATTAGAGATATGTTTTTCTTTTTCTTTTGAAGATAGAACAAACGAAATGTAAACAGCCTCAAGCTACTAGATCGCAAAGCAACAAATGAAAGAAAGCAGCCGAGCAAGCAAAAGATACCAAATAAAGGCGGATTAAGTAAAGAACGATAGTCGTGGGCCGAACCTCGCTCGATACCAAATGATATGAGCCTTCTAGGAAAGAACTCATAAAAACGCAGCAATCAAGGAAAGGAATTCGAGTCAAGGGAAGAATGGAGATGGAACCTTGACTCGGTTCACGCACACGACAATCAATCTGTAATCAACCTTAACCTTCGTGTGACAACCAACAATCAAAAGGATGTAGGACGCCACAATCGCTATGAAGGAGACGATTGATAAGTCCGTGAGTACTGGTAACCCCGATCGCTCAATAGCCTTGAAGACACAAGGTTGGGAAGAAGACTAGCATAAATTTCATTCATAAAATTTCGACATAAAAAGATAAGGACAGCTCTATATATATCTAAGAGAACTAGGCTCGCCATTGGCTAAAAATAGATAAGATCTAGCTACAAAAGGATAAGATCTAACAAACTATGACTAGGCGCCTAATTGGAGAATATTCTCCTTGTTGTTTCTACTCTAGGGGCGGCATTTAGCTAGAAAACAAAGGCTGAATGGCCAGCTGCCATAAACCTCTAGATGCCTTCTAGATCCTTCTTCCTTGGCCAAATTCTTGCCATGTGTTAGGCTGGTCAGTTGCTTGTTTTGGGGCGCTAAATTCAGCCCATTGTAGCCTCCTTCATCCGAATAAATTAGAGTGTTCACCCATTTTCCTTGACCCGCTTTGACTCCTCCTTTGCGTGCCATAATTTGGGCTTCTAAGTCAAATGTCTCACGATAAATTGAGGACTTCATTTTGAATTTTCCTAGCTCGAGCCCTTGTTATTGGTCCAATCATTGCTTGCATTGTTGGTGATCCTTGGTGACTTGGGCCTCTTCATTTGGATCCTCTAAGTGACTTGGGCCTCTTCATTTGGTTCCTTGGTGACTTGGGCCTCATCAGAGAGTGATGAGATCACCAAAAACAAGCGAACTTTTTTTACGCAAAGTATTAGCACAATGATTAGAATAATGACTAAACCCTTGACAAGCCTCAATATTTTTTCCACTAGATGTACATTTTTTAGTAAAAGGGTTAGAAAAATATTTTTCAGAGGTTTGGAAGGAGTCTTCTTTGGGAACAAACTTAATATACTCATGCTTGAAAGCAGTTTTGGAGTTTGAAGATGGAGATCTATTTTTTCCTTTGACTTTCAAAATATTTTTAAACTTGGCTGTTAAAAGAACCATTGACTCTTCATCAAAATCAAATTCTTTAACATTCCAATTTGAGTAATTCGTATTCGTTAAGGTAGGAAGACAAACAAAATTCTCATATTAGGAATCCATCGTGGCTACAACCAGAATCAACTCTTAGTGGCGTCAAAAGAAGACTCTGATACCAATTGTAAGAATAATAGTAGCTATGATTCACAAAATTGTCAATGCAGTTTCTAATGTAGCTTGTGTAGAAGCTATACTGGAAGGTGCATTGATCAGAAAATTAATAATAGCGGAAGACTTTTAATTCTAAAGCAGAAATTAAGCTCAAATGTTTACCAAACAATCTACAAGCATATGCTTGTAGATCTAGACTTATGACCAAAAAGATTTCACTTAAAAAGATGAATTGTTTTACAAAAATAATGTGCAATCACAAAAATAAAAACTCTCACAAGACAAAAAGTCTTGGAGAGCAAAACCCACAGAAATACAAGTAAAGAAAAGGTGAGAATAAAAAATCAACTTCCTAGAAACCCTAGGAAGACAAACACTTCCAATAACTCAATGTAAATCCAGATGTAGCTTCTCCAGTCGCATCCTTCCTCGAACTCGCATTCACTTTCAAAGAAAATTGAATTCTCGAATTCTCTCTTTATGATCTGAATATGCTGCTCTGCTATACTCTATGCTCTCTCTCTCTGTCCTCTCTCTGTTTCGTTGTATTCTGCCTCTAAGTCGTGTCCTTTATTTATATGAGGAAGAGACCTACACATGAATTAGGAAACAAACTCCAACATGATAAAGGATTAGAATTGGTAATTAAATAAACTACCTTAATTCCTAGATTCTATTACCAAATAAACAAGGACTCTTAGACGTGTTTTTAGGAAAAGATTTTTGCCAAGATTGTGTGTCCAAAAATACTCCTAAACTTTAGGGTCAAGAAATCCAAAATACAATGAATATTTCATTTCCAAAAATACACCTAAACTTTAGGACCAAGAAAACCCAAATATTATCAAGATTTTGTTTCCATTTGTATACAAAAACTTTAGGACCAAGAAAGGTTAAAACCGATACCAAAATAGGCCATGTCTATTTTGCCCTTACACATTTGACTCTTACTCTCACGCTAGAGTGGTTTCATGCCGCCTTGCCTTGCATTCCTACTAAGGTGTTCTTTGCTTTTGATAGGTTCAACAAATATCCAATCTAATACATAAGCTCATATATCCTACATTCTACGTCGGACGGCCCAAAACTGACACCCTTCCATAAACCCTAACAAGGTACAGTCGCATACACACACCGAAACTCTATCAAATTGTCTTTCAGACTTGACTCTTACACTCACGCCAGAGTAGTTACGCGACGTCTTACGTTGCATTGCTACTAAGGTATTCTTTGCATTTGGCAGGTTCAATAAAGATCAAATCCAACACATTGGCCCATATGTCCTACATTCAACGTCGTCCGACGACCTAAAACTGATTTTTGGTGCTTCATTAACTAACACTAATGGCTTGAAATCTTATATCCCAACACGAGTTACATTTTGTGTCCTATTAAATTTTACCTCTACATGTCTCTTTATATATAGAAGGCTGAGTAAAATAAAAAAATATGTGTATAATTAAAATTCAATGAAATAAAAAATATAGCCGATATAGAGATAAATAATTTGTAACCCACACCCTATGCTTGAAATGTTGGATACCTGCCCTAAGTATACCGTAATATCGCGTTTTTGGATCTTGTCACTTTGGAGCACTGATAATTGTCGGACGCCAATCATGGCGGCCTTTGAAAGTGATTCCGTTGCTTACCCCCTAAGCCATTTAAATTCACCCAATCTTCTTCTCTCTCTAATCTCTATCTCTTCCTATTTACCTTCATTTTCATGACCTCTTTTTTCTTTCAGCTTTCCAAGACATAATAGTAGTATTTATTTATATGAAATCTTGTTTCATATTATGCTAACATGAAGACTGTCATCAATATTGCATTAACATGCCTCACGTAGAGCTGTCAAGGTGGGTTGGTGGAGCGACTAATTCGCAATCCACTATAACCCACTACTTGGTAGGGCGGGCTGAGTCAGCTTACGAATGTGGTGGGCCTACAAATTGTCAACTCAGCTCAACCCAGCATGAGTTGTAGGTTAGACGGGTCAGTCCACCAATTTTTTCTTTTAATTAATCAAAACAAGAATAATGATAAGGAAAATTTATTGGTCGGTCCACTTCAAATTTTCTAATCGTTTCAGTACCATGTTTTTTGTTTTTCAATCAGAAAAAATACACTTTTGGACGCAAAAAGATAACGATACCCTTAATGAACATGATTCATGTTACATAAATGAATCGCGGTGCATTGACTATTGAACCGCGATTCATAAATTTTATTGCATTAATTTTTGTACCGTGGTTCAATAGTTTAATTCTCTAGTCCTATTCCACCGTGATTAATCAATTTTATTTCATTAATTTTTGCATTGCTGTTTAATAGTTGCATTGTCTATTCTAATTGCACCGCAGTATCAACTTTATTTAACACGATAAATTAATTTTTAAATAGTGATACATATACCTAATCCAAGTTGCACCGCGGTATCAATTTTTTATGTACCGTGATGTATTAAGTTTTGAATCGCGATACATAAAATATTATCAAGCAATTTTAAATCGCGATACAAAATGATAATGAACCAGACTATATATGTCATCGACATTCTTCTTCCATCTCCTCTATCGTAAATCTTCTTGTTCCCCCTCCTCCTTCGCCTTCGTCCTACTGAAAAATCATTCAACCCATCATCCATTACAGTTTCGTACATAATGAATCAAAGAAACTGTTTCGTTACCAGAGTTGTTGAAGGAGATTATGGTATTTTCGGAAAAATATTTCGAAAAGTGATTTTTTGCGGTTGAAAGAAAAACGGTGGACTTTTGGTGTTAAAAATTTTGGAAAAGGGACCAACCACAATATTACCCTAATAATAATAATAATAATAATAATAATAATAATAATAATAATAATAATAAATAACACAAAAAAATCTCACAATTCATTAAAAATATATTTTCTACAATTATATTCTAAATAGCATTTTTTAATAACTTTGACTAATATTAATACTCACTCCCTTTTCAAAATATTGTTTGGGTTGAACCGGCACACTATTTAAGACAAACGAATTTATTAGATTATAAATATTGATGAAATGTGTGGTTTTCATTAATACCATTAAGTATATGGTCATAATTAAAGTATGTAGAAAAAGTAAGGGTAAAGTGGTAAAAGTGTTTTCTAAAAAGAAAGTTTTTAAAGAGGACAATTATTTAAAAATGGACGAAAAAGGAAATAAGGACAATAATTTTAAAATGAAGGGAGTACAATAAAATGAGAAAAAAAAAAGAAATAAAAAACCATTTTATCATTACACTTTATGTATCTTCATATAATCTTTTTTTCATAAATATTGCAGTTAATTAACCTTATTTCAACATATGTTCCTTTAACCGCCACTTTTTAACAAATTCAAATCAATTTACTACTATTTCAGATATACAAAATAATCTCACATTGTGAGCGCAAAGGATTTACAACGTGTGGCTTGTGTTATTTGTAACTAGTATTTGGTTGGTCAACCCGCTATCCTGAACTGCAGCCCGTCATGGGTTCAACCCGTTTGGCCCACCGTCTAGTGGGTTCATATTTTCTCAACTCAACCCACTTTTTCTACATGACGGGGTGAGCTAGCCTTACGTTTTGACAGCTCTAGCCTCATGTTGTTAACCAAAACAGAGCAGAGTGAGTCGAAATGAATGCTTGGGAGGTTATATTCTTTTTTTGGAATAAGAAAATTTTACAAATAAACATTTATTTTGGAATGAATAGAATTTATTTTTTCTCGATAATAAATTTTAAAATGTAGATACAACTATTTAGAATGTGCATACATTATTAAATATTTGAAGTGTATATATATGTTCAAAAACAAGCGTATGCACATTTTAAAGTTCATTCTTGAAAGACAAACACAAATTGACACTACAAGAAAAATGGCCTATGAGGACACTTATAAAGTGTTGGAAACAAATGAAAAAGTGTCGGAAATTAAGTTACCGACACTTGTTTGACACTTGAGCTAAATGTCGGCATAGCCTTAGTCGCAAATTTACAACACTCACTTAAGTGTCGGTAAATTCCGACACATTACTGAATTGTCGGAAATTAACTTCCCAACACTTCCCTGCAACACTTTGCTTACGTCGTGACTTCCCAACACAAATATGTAAATTGTTGTAAATTTACGACACTAAGATAAGTATCGGTAACTTACAACACAATAGAGAGGTGTCAAAAATGAACTTAATTTCCGACACTTGAAAATGTCAAATTACAATAGGATATTTACTAAATTAATATTCCATTTTCCAACACTTATTTAAAATTGTCGATTTAATGATTTTTGTAATCGTTACATATCAATAGATTTTCACATTGAACTACTATTTGTTAAAAACTCATGTATAAAACAAAATTGATATTACAACTATCAATTCAATACTCAATAAAAGTTAATACATAAAGTTTCATAACTCAATATCTACCCATAAACAAAATTATGAACAATCAAAAGCTAATTTCAAGAGCAAACTTGGAAATTTAAAACTTGTAGGAATCCAAGTGAACAATTTCTAATTTTAAAAAAACTTATTTTAAAAAATACAGCATGATGTAGAAAAACTCCATCTTCACGGCAATGCTACAAAACCTGTCCAAGTAAAATTAATATTTTAATGAAAAATCAACAAAAAAAAGTAAGTTATTGTTCTCATAGGATCAAGAAGCTTTAGAAACTTACCATAAAAATACTATCTTGGCTTAATCATCATTTCTTTGCCTTTTTTAATGGATGAACCTAAAAATGTACAGGTTATCCAAAAACTATTAGTTAAGAATAATAACAAAAAGGGTACAACTCTAATGCCCCACCCTAACATGATTATTAAACCTGGGTAATGAAAAAGGGAAGACCAGGATATATTAAACCCTATCTACTACATTGCAAATTGATCTGTCCCTTGAAAAGAGTACATCAATAATAAGGCTACGAGTTGCTAAATAGTCATAAGTCAACAATATGCCAAAAGATACAAATGGAAGAAAATTAAAGTATAAGTACAGGGACATACTTCTTGAGTGTTACTATGTCATGTGAAGCAGCTCGGTCACTGACAGCCTACAAATGCTGAGGAGCAAGCTTTGAGAATAATGTTTGTGATAAAATGCAGTTCATTTTTACTCAAGATGGCAGAACCTTCGGGGAAGGACAGTGGAAGCTGGATTTTTTTAATGGAAGTCTTTAGGCTGCATGCCGAAGTCTGCAAGTGATCAAATTATCATTGACCAAGTGTCTAGCAGAAAATAACAGGGAGATAAATGCATCATTATGCATTTCACTTCATAAACATGACTGTATGTCATTGGAAAAAGTCTTGGAGACATCATTTTGTAATTTCAACATGAATGCTTCAATCTTCTGGTGTAAAGCTGAGAGAAATGAGGAAATCTCCCGTAAACTTTCTTGATGTATGCTTAGATTGACTTGATCAGAAATTGATTTCAATCCCCCAATCCCCATCAAGGCTGGCTATGAAATCTTCATGTGTCTTGTTTTGTTATAGTATTCATTTAAGATGAAAAATTAACATCCGTTTTAATACAACCAAATTGGGACTTAAAAGAACTGCAGGACTAGATATGGATCTCACAACAGTCTAAAGGGAGTTGTTGTGAGCAGTCAACTTCTGCCATGTTCTTTCCATAGAAGATCAATCAAGAAAGAGTAAGAGATAAACCATTATGTCCTAACTACATTATAGATCTAATTAACTGCTGGACTTACATCTTTGGTCTGGAACAACAAAGCCCCATTTATGCATTATATTTGTAGAGATCTTGATAGCTGCATTTGACTCTCTTCTTGTGTGAAATTTACTGGAGGCAATCAAGGGATCCTTTTGCTGAATTCTCTCTTTCTTGAGAACCAAATCTCTACAAAATATTAATTACAAAGAAATGTTTATATCATTTTTTAAAGCCAATTAAAAGAAACAATTATTTTCTAAGGTGTCCCAGAAAGATTAAAAAAAGAGATTCTAGTCATCCCAAACTTAGACAGATAGCATAAAATTAACACTTACTCTTAGTCGTAGAAGCTTAGCCTAACACCCATGCAAACACTTATTTTTAGCATAACACATGCATTATGTGTGCATGAATACAAGAAAGCCCGCAATAAAAAAGGTATTGTTACTGATCATTCTGTTTTAATTCAAAAAATTACTGAAAAGTATGACGTCAATAAAATTTTCGCCGCAAACTAAACTCCATATGTTGTTGACAGTAACAATCTTTGTTGATTCTGCAGTCTAAGAATATTAAATAGGAGTTAAAAGAGTATTACTAATAATTAGAACTAAAGAATAATCATTTTGGAAAGCAAGATTGAAAATAAAAATATGATCTGTACCATGTGCTCTTGCATGATCATCTTGCAATTGTATTGTTGTTAAAGGATTCCACTTTGACTCAACTGGAATATCAATCAATGCAGTCCCTTAGGTTTTTGTATTGGTGTCTTTTTATCTTGTTATTGTTGTGTTATGACTTACAGTTCCACAGTCCTTTGGAGAAGAGACAACTAACTGGAAGCCTCTCCTGCTTCTACTTTAAATAATGGTCTTTTTCGTAACTATTACATTTAATTCCATGAAATTAAATATATATTATATTATGCATCGATTCCCCTAGATTGTTTGATTGATGAAACAAGCCGACATAAAATATATAATTATCACACATCATAGACTCACACACACATGAGAGAGGAGGCACAGGCGTACCTTGAAGAATGTTTCTATGGAGTCGACACCAGGGCAAAACATGACCGACAATCACAATCAAGAACGCTGGTGTTCTGCAATTAGTCATAGAGAAAAAGAAATTAGAGAGTAAGAAATTGAAAAACAAAAGGGGGGAGAGAGAGAGAGGGAGAGAGACTAACTGATGATGAATTGAAGGATGGCAATACGAATTGTTTCGCTGAGTCGCCTAGCAGTGCGCCGTTCAATTTTGGGGAGAGACACACGGAAGACCTAATAATATCAATTTTGGGGGAAAACTGTGGTGGGAAGAAGCAAACGAAATTGAAATTTGTGGAGGGAAGTTTTTGAGGAATAATTTTGAGGTAATTGAATTGTTCGGGGATGCATTAACGGTGCTAAAAACACAATTATTGGATGGGTTTTATATGTTACAATACTTTTCTTCTAGGATTAATTGTTAAGTGCTTTAATATGATAATTAACTAGTACTCTTGCTCGTGCCGATGGCACGACGTCAATTTGAAAATTTATCAATAAATGAAGCAGATACTGTGGAAATAAACTACTAAAAATATTATTTTCTTAAAAAAATTGACTTTCAAACCTTTCGCTCGAACAGGATTAATTAAAAATTTGTATACGAAATTGCAAGGACAAAACTGCCAACAAAAATATACTGTGGAAATGAACTACTAAAAATATTATTTTCTTAAAAAATTGACTTTCAAACGGGTCCTCTTTGTCCGAAACAAATGGATTAATTAAAAGTTTGTATACGAAGTTGTGGCCGGACAAAATGAGTCAGACAAAAATTAAATTGTTTAAGTTAATTACGATAACATTTAAAAAAATTCAAATTACAAAACTTACGTTTTTTTAAAAAAAAAATTAATCTGTATGAAATTACGGGTCGGAAAAAAATTTAATTGATTAAGTTAATTACGATGACAATTAAAAAGAAAAAAAATACAAATACAAACTTTTGCAATCATAAAACTGTAAAACTATAAAAACGTAAAATATTAACTGTAAAACCGTAAAATCTCAGTAAAGGAGTAAATGTAAAATAATAATGTAGTCATTCGCATATGTAAGAGAATGAAGGACTTAACTTATTATCGTAAAATTCTCTCGTTAAGTAATTTCTCTTATCAAAATTTTATTCAAAAGAGAATGAAGGACTTAACTTATTCATCTATCTTGGACTCTGTTAAATAAGATCTCACGACACTGTGCAAGCGTCAGATTGAAATTCGACTATCCAATAAGTCGATTTAATAAGTCGTAAATTAAATAGAGACCTATTTAAAATCAGTTATATGAGATAAAAATAGTTTAGATGAGATTTGTATATGAGATAAAAACAGTTTAGATTAGATTAGGAATCTTCTTGACAGTCCTGATTCAGGGGGACACATGTGACAGGTGGAATAAATTACAGCCGTTTGATATAAGTATAAATATGCAATCTCAGCCGTTTGATATAAAGTAAAATAATAAATCTCAGTCATTTGATATAAAGTAAAATAATCAATCTCAGTCGTTCTTTATGAGACTGAGCTGTATTGTATAATAGATTAAATACTCCCTCTACTCCACCAAATAGCCACTATTTGAAAAGTTTAATTATTAAGGGATATATTAATGTCATTAAAGTTAATCATAATTACAAAAATAGTTAAGCACAAACAATATACTTACAACACAAGTGAAAAGTAAAGATAAAATGTTATAAAAATTGTAAACAAAATTTTTAAAATTGGACTTTTATAGTAGAATATCCAAAATAGTATAATGAACTCTTTGTTTGAAACAGATGGAGTAATATTTAAAAGCCCTAATAGACCACATAATGATTCTTTCTAAAATTATTTGATATGTTGTAAAAAGAAGTGTCTATATTACAATATTAATTTCCACTACTTTTAATAAGTTATTAATAATCAATGTCTTGATACAATTGCCCTTCAAAGCTTCTTTATTTAAAAATTAAATAATTTTTCAATGTTAACTAATTATTTTGTTTCCCTTTCTTTTTTTTTCATTTTTATATTACCAAATAAATTATATAACTTCAAATTACGAATTATGAATTTCAAATTTAAAAAAAAAGTAGAATGATAAAATCCATTAATGCAAATGTTTAAAACTTTATACAACATGTTGACGATTGTATAATATCTTTCAGTGTTTTGACATTAAAATTTAATTTGCTTCGAAAAAACCCTATGAAGGAATTAAATAAAAAATAATGGAAGAAATTAAAACATATAAATAACCAAAAATATAGAAAAATATTTTAGATAAATACTTCATTTGAAAAATAAGAAAAACAAAAAGAAGTTACAAACATAAAATATAAAAAAAAATTATTTGACTATAGACAAATACTTTATTGCAAAACAAGGTAAGCATTTGAAGGGCAATTATGTCATGACAATTTTAATGAATGTTTTGGATAAAAAAATTGTAATATAAATAGCCTCTCCCTTTGTAAGATGACACTTGTAAAGGTCTTAGCAAATAACTATAAGAAGTCTTTCAAAAAATAGTTTGATTATATTTTGTAAAATGCCACTTATAACATCCGTAACATATAGTGTTACGAATCTTTTCAAAAAGAGCCCCTTGTAAGAAGTCATAATCATTTGAGCCTAACAACCAAAACAAACATCGGTTCCTAATCATCTAGGACCACACCAATTAACTGAATCACAATCTACTAATCTACAACCTTCTCCGATTAGGGTTGTACTATTTCTTTCATTCTTAGGTTTCCCCATCCCTTATTCACTGTGATCGATCACCCTCAGACGACGTTTTCTCCGTCATGGCTCCCCCACCTCCACTGTCTTGTCTTAGATGACGTTCGCCTCTTTTTTTTTGGGGGCGTTTCTTTACAGGTGGGTACGCAATTTGTTATAAACCAAAAGCAAGAGACTAGTTTAAAATATGCAAATACATAAAATTAATTACATGCATGGAAGCATTTTAAAGAGTTGACTAGCTTGTTTGCATTTGCTATGTCCAATTAATTTTTGAATTTTATTTTCAAAATGTCGTTAATTTTTTGACATTTATTAAAAAATGTCGTTAATTGTCCAACATTTATCAAAAAAGTGTCGTTAAATTTTACGACACTTCATTATGCGTCGGAAACTTCCCAACATTTACTAGAAATTGTCGTATATTTACCGACATATGGAGTATGCGTCGTATAGTTACCAACCCTTATGAAAATATGTTGGAAATATTTTCCCAACACTTCGATAAGTGTCTTAAATTTTTGACATTTATAAACAACTGTCGTCAAATTTCCGACACATAAGTTAATTGTTGTTTATTTTTGACAGATACGTGGAAGTGTCGGCAATTGCCGACACTTTTTTCAAATGTCAAGAAAAAAGTGTCGCCGTAAGTGGATTTTCTTGTAGTGTGAATTTCAGTTCTTTTGATCTGAGCCTTTGTATCAATTTATAATAACGGACACCTTTATTTGGAGAAAATATTTAGTTGTCATATCAGACGAAAAATAGAATCACTGAATTTTCTCACTTTTCCTCTTTTAGTTAGTTTCGGTGAAAAAACCCAATAGGGAAAGGGGGCAATAATTAATAAAATAAAAGAAAAAAGGAAACAAGAAAGTGTAATGTTTGGGCCACTCTTATTTTACATCAAAATATGGATATTTTGTGATGTAACACACTCTCATTGACAGGAGTGTTGGGACCCACAAAATACACAATCAATGAGACTATGTCACATCACATATACTTATCTTTTGGTATAAAATAAGAATAAGCCAAGTATTACCCAACAAGAAAAGGCCTTTTCATGGTGGCGTAGGGTGGGTCCTACAAACAAGGTGCCCTAAGCATATTGAGTTCCTACAAATACCCAACACTCCCCACCCCATCTGGTATGTTCATTCATTCATATCCACAGCCACAACAACAGCCTCCTCAAACATCACCTTCCTTATTTCATCCTCAATAGTCTTTGGCCTAGCTTAACAACTAGGCATCCCACTGGTCTTTCTACCCAAGCCCACACCTCTTTTGGATGCTGTTGTTTCCTTGAGGTAAATCTATATGCCCAAATCTCTCAATTATAAGTATTTTTCAAGATTTGAATCTCCTTTTTAGAAGCTTGTTTTGAAAATTTGTAGTTTACTTACTTTATTTGTTAGTGGTTTTGCTTTGTGCAGCAAAAAATATTTGTTCATTTTATCGGTCTTGTCCTGCATAGCAAGTCTGAGAAGATGTCGGTTTCCGCTAGCAAGAGCTTTCTCCTATCTTCCTCATCTCTATACGGCGAGGAAGAGTCGCCAAAGCTTGTTGAAAAGCAAGGTATTGTATCTATTCTAGGATCTGACATTGAAAAATGTTCTAAAGCTGCATCGTTGCGAAGGACTTTGTCAGCTGATATGTCTTCCAAAAAGTGGCTAGCACAAAATGGCATGAAAAAGATTGCATCATCTCAGCATCTTGCAATGGCAACCATTGCTTCTTCTTCATCGGAGGAGGAGGAGGAGGAAGAAGAATATGGTCAGGTGGTTAAGGAAAAGAGGATTGAGAAACCTCGACAGTCAGATATTTGGAGTACGATCATATCCCAAAAGGCAGCAGCGGAGGACGATGCTTCTAAGCTTCCGCCTCCTTATGTTCATCCTCTTGTGCAAAGGTCAGCAAGCTCTCTTAGTGAGAAAAGTCTAGAGATTTGCACAGAGAGTCTCGGATCCGAGACTGGCTCTGAGGTCTTCTCCTCCTACCCGCCTTCGGAAATAGGCGATGGCAATGAAGAAAAGGAAGAACAACGAGTAGTGCAACTACATGAAAAGGAGAAAGACTCGTTGAAATATTTTGATAGGGAGGAATTTCAGGTTGTGAAGTACAATTATACCACAACTAAGAAATCCCCGCTGCCTACTCGCTCATTTCCTCCACCTCTTCCTTCCCTGGCACGCAGCGATGGACTGACTCTTCAAATGCACTCTCGTAGACAAAATGGTAGATTAGTCCTTGAAGCCGTTGCTCTCCCTTCACAAAACTACTTCCAAGCTCAACGCCAAAATGGCCGCCTTCTCCTCACACTTGTCAACAATCCCCTTGATGATACAACCCCCGATCAGATAGAGGCGGCTAAAGTTGAGGATCAGTTTAAAGAAGTGTTCGATATCTCTGGAGAAGAACACAATGAAGAAGAAGAGAAAGTAGAAGAAGAAGAAGAGAAAGTAGAAGAAGAAGAAGAGAAAGTAGAAGAAGAAGAAGAGGAGGAGGAGGAGAAGGAGGAAATGATTGAAACAAATGTGTACAGGTCAGCCCCAAAGCTGAGAAGTGAAGTGATGAATGTGCACAGGTCAGCACTGATGATAAAGAAGCCGATGGAGATAGAAAATAGAAACCTACTATGGTCCAATAACTGCAAGTTCAACAAAGCCATCAACTTGGTGAAACTCAAGGAAGAGATGGGGACGGATGTTCACCCGGAGGATCAAACCAAAGTCCCCCAATCTCTTCCACAGCCACCACGGGTGGCACGAATCATACCTACACCACCCGTAGCAGCGACAGCCACCACCACCACCTCATTCAACTCTTACGAATACTTTTGGCGGGCCAAGCCCACAGTGGCAAGTGTCATTAACAACAATCCTGTTGCAAGTACACATCAAAGTTCACTGTCCCTCAAAAACAACAAGGGATATGAGCAGAAAGACTTGGTGCTCATGAGAGGGAATAAAGCAGACTACTTAGTTCCATTATTGAGGGGTTGCAAGAAGCCCAGAAGGTCTCTTTTGCTGTTGGATCCTCATTGCATTGCCACCTCCTAATATTAATCTAATGATCCCAACCAAATTGTTACTTAATTAATTAATCACCCATATATTATTAACATACATAAATATGTATCCCTCTCTCTCTCTATATATATATCTATATAAATATATATATATGTGATCATGTGTAACAAAATAAGTATAAAAGATGGATGGGAGAGAAGAATTGATATTTCGTATCAGAATTTTCTGTATATCATTTTGTCATGCTTTAAGATTGCTTGTTTTATATATATAATTATGAGAAGGATGTCTCTTTCATTTAGTATTAATACAAAATCTTAGCACCATCTTTGACTTGGTTGGTGTGTCTTTATCTATCTCTCTCTGCATCAAAATCATGGAGGTTTTGCTTTTTAAAACTTTTTTGAACTTGCTATCTTTTCTAAAATTAGCCAATTGGGTTTTGATTTAGGGTCATGTCTCATCCATTTGTTTCTCATTTTGGGAACATCACCATCCATCATTGATTCGCTATGTTCGTAATATCCAAGTGAAGGTTTAAGATGGTTAGTGATAATCCTGTTTTTTTTTTTTACTCTTTCCTTTATTTAATACTAATTAATTAATGCATGCACGTGTTAATTACATAATTTAAACATTTTTAATCTATAAAAAAGTAAATGACAACTTGGCAATGATGGACTGGTTCAAGAACTTGGAGCTGTTGATGAACTCATGAGGGGATCACTGCACATGTTAAAGTTTTATCACCTATTCTAAAAGTTTTACAAAAGGACTGTTTGAGTTGCTATTACTTGAGGCGTAGTCACGCCTTAAGCAGAGAAGTCTTATGTATTTACTGTGCAACTGCATGTAGTTCTTTTATTAATGTAATTATCTATTGTTATTTTCTTTCCTTGTACAACTTGCTAATATGGGTAGTACATAAAGTTTGGTTAGAAAACTATATGAATGCCCATCCCTATTGGGGAGATTGCCATTTGAACAACTTCACTAATGAATGCCCGAATTGAATTGTCCTGGTCCCTTTGACTTTAATGATGCTGGTATATAACTTGCTTGTCTGCTCGCTCAACTGGTAAACTCTGTTGTTACTAACTTTTTTCTTTTTTTCCCTTTTTGGCAATGGTGAAAGACATCCTTCGTCAATGCAAAGCTTCTTATAAGGATAGGAATGAAGACCGAAATTCTGTGTTGCTTGGGCATGAACATCCAAGACCTATCCAGCTCCCCAAAGCTTCATTTTCTGAGAGGAGTAAGAAGACTTCTTGAGCTTCTGGCACAACTCCGAAATCTCCCTCCCCCACTCAAGCTCCGTGCAACGAGCAGGCCTCGCGCAAAAGACTAGCTGAGGAGGATAACCGAGCAAGAGACCGGACCACCCGATCTCGAGCAAATGAAGTTGCTCCCCAAGAAAGTATTCAAGGGAGATCTGCCATCTCTCCTTATCCCCCCCCCACTTTGCTTCCTCCTATCACCGGGCTGCCACCTGCTCCTCCCCGACGTGAAGAGCCATCGAGGAACAGTACTGTTAGTCGCAAAGGGCACAATAATAAGCTAGAAGGGGGGGGGGGTTGAATAGCTTATTTAGCACTTAAAACTTTTCGTATAAATTCCTAAAACAAACACTTACAATCTATTGAAAAGATTGAAGTAGCGGAAGTCTTATAAGGAAGACAATTCAAGTCTGCCGGTGAAGCACTACCGGTAGACTTTGCTGAATACTCAAGTTTGCAGCTGAAGCGATAAGTAAAGAGATATGAAACAGTATAAAGCAGTAAGCAACAGTAAGGAAAGAACACAAGTATTTTGAGATGGTTCGCACTATAAAGAGTGCTACGTCCACCACCAAGGCAGTCAACCTTGGATTTAAATGTGCACTATGTTTTCCACTAGTTCTATTACAAAGAAGTCTAATGGATCGTGTACAAAATATTTGACTTGTGTTTGGGGGTTGGGAATTGAATATCTGGACAAAACAGAATATTCAATGTGCTTGAATAGTAGAAGAAACAACAATAAGAAGCAAAAGATTAAATGTTGATTCAGATCTTGTTGTTGTTGTTGAGGACTTCGTTGATCGGTTTATGATCTCTTGAATGCACTGAATGTATAAAGCTTGATGTTGTTGGGAAGATTCAGAGCAGTGTGTCCTTCAGACTTTAATGACAGTATTTATAGCTGGGCATTCTTGAGATCGTTGGAGAAGACGAAGAGAGTAATAGCTCTATTAGGTTGAATGCATTAAATGCATGGAGCTGATTTTGTAGATTTCGTCTTCACTGATACTGAGCAGGGAATGGCAGAAAGTTGTTGCAGCAACTAGCAGGTGAGCAATCAGAGTTGCAGACCTGCAATAGTTGGTACAGTCTATATGTGTCAGTCTATTCATCTGCTCTGTCACTTTTCAGGAGGCGAAAGTCTTCATGCTTTTCGAAAAAGCTGGACAGGCGTGTCTGAGAAGTAAAGTGTTGATAGAAGATTGGTTTAAATCAAATTCAAACTGATAAAGGCTGAATTTAATTAATCCACTAAAAGTTTGATGACTGGACACGTCATGCCTGAATAAGTGCAGACAAGGTCTGCCACTGGATGTTGTATGAAGTCTTCCGGTGAAGCCTTCAGCTGAAGTCTTCCGCTGAACCTGTGAAGTCTAAGAACTATTCTAAGGTAAAGTTCTATACACAGTTGCCACGCTAATTGATACGCGGCCCAATTAGCCACTAAGCATAGAACCTAATGTAATGTATGAACAAATGCAAATCAAGATACAAATGAGAAACAACAAGTACGCCAAATTGGTTCAGGGCCAACTTTGTGATGTCTATGACCCGAGATGGGGTTAGAGGCCTGGTTACCGAGCTCTCTCTTTTCCTTCCACTTGGGGGAATTAACATCAATGAGCGGGGAAATATAAGTGTCATGTGCAGGCAGCGAATTTTGAAGAGGTTCGTGCACTCAAAAGACCTACGCCATGATGCTGAAACCTCAAAAACACTTTGCTCGAGGAGGTCGGGCTACTCGTGTGCGAGGTACGATATGTCAGTTGCTCTTTGATTGAAAATTATATTTCCTTAGGTCACTTTAATTCAATATTCTTTATCACTTTTTTTAGTTTGCCTCCAAGGTTACTCTTCTGCACAAGTGTGCAGACGAGTACAAAGATAAAGTGGTCTCCATGTATGAGGAGAAAAATAAATCAGATGAGGCTACCCGCTCCTTCGAGGAGGATATGATGACCAAGGATAAAGAAGTCCTTGCAAAGGTTGCCGAGCGTACTAAGCTCGAAGAAGAGGTGATCCGTTTGAAGGCTCAGGTGGTGTTTGCCCAAAATGGGGAGGCAGATGCTTCGAAACTTGTGAGCAAGGTGAGGAAGCAAGCCGAGGAGGCTCAAGTTGCGGCTGACCAAAAATAGAGAGCTCTGCAGGCGAGGCTTGTGAAGGAGATTGAGGCTGCTAAGGTTGCAGCTGTGGACGATTTCAAGTGTTCTTATGAGCTTGAAAGGCTGGTGGATGCATAACTGGTCCCTTACTTTTCCCAAGGGTTTAAGCATGTGCTTCGCATGTTGGCGAGTAGCAATCTTCTGGGAATCACTCCCGAGATGATGGCGAGATGGCGAGCTGTTTCACCTTGGGGCGAGAAGGTTTGAAGAAGTCATGCTTTGGTCCCCTACAATGCAGATGAACTGGGGATCATCGCGAATAATGACCGGGAGGCCGATGAACCGGAATGGATACTTCTAACTCCTCTGGCGAATAACAAGGTCGATCAGATAAATGTCACTTTTGAACGGGAGGCATTAAAGGATGATAATGACGAACCAGCTCCCGAGTCAGTTGGATCTGCTGCTACCCCAAGTGTTGAAACTGGTCAACCTCTTCCTCTTCTTGGATCAGAAGCTATCTTGCTCCCCCCACCCCCTCCTCGCCTCGTCTTGCCATCAAAAATGGATCAAATCTTTACCGAGCTTGAGACCACGGGAACTGGCACCGAGCAAGAAGGAGTGTGATCTTTGTAACAACTTGTTTTGTTTTTCCACGACTGTAATTTTTCCAATTTATTGAATGGAAACAAACGTTATTTTTTGCGTGTATTTCTATATGCTAATTTTTCTCTTGTGATGCCTTGTAAAAATAATGATAAAGAAAAATCTGCCGGGTAGGGCCCTCTGCTAAGTTTTGCAAGAATCCAAATAATTGCGAAAGGGTTGGACCCTTCTTACTCGACTTATCGGGCAAAGTTATTTGGCCGCTTTCACTAGGCCTGGCCGTTAGTTGATCAAAGTGTGATCAAACCGTTAATAGCATATTATTTAGGCAGGATATTTATTTGAACGAGATATTTCTCCCTTTGTCCACGTAGCAAACAAAGCCGTCAAACAATATCAGGTATTGGGTTGGCCCCCTTTTCACGTCGAGGCATTCAAACTTGATATATAAGCTGGACATAGCTCCACTTTGTTCGGTACCCGAGGAAATTTGTGGTTATATTTGTTCGAGAAAGGTTATCTTTTGACCAGGCAGGGCCCTGCTTAATCGTCGTGTGGCAAGGCTTGTCGGATAACAAAGTATATTGAAAACAACAAGGTTGACAATCAATTTTTCAACAAACTTTTTCATTAATTATTTATTCAACAAAATACAAATAGACTAACTACCACTTTAATGATAATATTTTTTCAAATGATCATCATTCCAGGGGTGCTTCAAATCTTTGTCCTCTTGATTTTGTAAGGTGTAAGTGCCTTTCCTAATGATTCATGTGACCCTGAATAGCCCTTCCCAATTTGGTGACAGTTTTCCTCGTTCTGCTCGTTGTCCAGTCACCTCGATTTTTCTGAGAACCCAATTCCCGATCTGAAATGACCTTCCTCAGACTTTCCTATCGTGATGAGCCTTTACCTTTTGCTTGTAATTTACCATTCTAAGTCGGGCTTCCAATCTGCGTTCCTCGAGCAGGTCTAGATCAACTGCTCAGGTGAGTTTATTATCTTACTCGTTGTAATGAGCAACTCGATAATTTGGGAATGATGTTTCTATTGGGATTACGGCCTTTGAACCATAGATGAGACAAAAAGGGTTTTGCCCGTTGAGCCCCTTACCGTTGTCTTGATTGACCATAAAACTGTGGACAACTAATCTGCCCATTTTCGTGCTTGATGTCTAATTTATTACCTCACAAGTGTATGAATCAATATAGAGTATAGTGATCAGAAAGTAAGGGTCGAACCACAAAGACAAGAAGCAATTAAAGCAAGTAAACAGGTAACAATTATAACTAAGGGGGCTTGTTTGATTAATATCTAATTTAACTATACTAATTTATTCTGCTAGTAATCGAGTAATCTGATGGAAATAGTTTATTAGCAGGCAAACACAATTTCTTGAAGATCTTCTTATGAAGTGGAATCTAGGAGTTAATATTCACTTGTATCTACTCTAATGTTCTTTTGTCTAATGTATCAATATATTAATATGTCTTGGGTTCGTTCACGAAGGAAAAGAGTGGTACGCTATTGATCCACGATTTGCAAAGTTAGTGTCACTAAGTTGAATTATATTTAAGTTTCCATCCAATAATTCAGCTGAGGATATGCCTTAAGAATAAGAACATATGAACCTTAACCTAACTAATCACTCTCATGGATCGATAGGTTTAATTTATCACAGAGTTGGGCCAGTATACAACATATGCACTCGATTCTGCAGTTATCCGCACCTCTGGGACTTTAAACTATTGTGATACCATTAATTAGGAAAAAGCCAAAGAGCAAAGAGATTGATAAACTCTATGATCAACAAAACTTGATTGAATAATAAATTAATACAGGGAAAAAGATTCGTAAAGTTTTGGAAAAGGCGGTTCAAGGTCTATTTAAAGAAAAATTTTAGCGCAGAAGCGGGAACTTTAGATATTTTCTAAGTACCCATTTTTATCCTTGACCCCCTTTATTGTTTTAGAAACCTTTTTAGTTAAAATAGACTAAGTAAAGATACTAACCTTTAAGTCTTCCGCTAAAGGGAAAATTACGTCTTCCGGTCAGTCTAAAACTAAGTCTTCCGGTATGAAAGAAAAATAATAAGACATTGAAATTAAGCAGTAGGATCAATCATACCAAGATTTCTTCTTAAATAAGCAAACCTGGTGGCATCCAGTGGCTTTGTGAGAATGTCAGCCAATTGATGCTCAGTTGGAACATATTCCAGACTGATGTTACCTTTCTCCACATGATCTTTGAGGAAGTGATAACGGATATCAATGTGCTTTGTCTTCGAGTGCATCACTAGATTTTTGGAAACTGAAATTGCTGATGTGTTGTCACACATAATTGGACAATTTGCAGTCTTGATGTTGTAGTCCACTAGTTGTTGCTTCATCCATAGGAGTTGAGAGCAACAGCTGCTGGCAGCAATGTATTCTGCCTCTGTGGTTGAGTTTGCAACTGATCCTTGTTTCTTGCAAGACCATGAGACAAGTCTATTTCCAAGAAATTGACAAGTCCCACTGGTGCTTCTTTTGCTTACTTTGCAGGCTGTATAATCTGCATCTGAGTATCCAACTAGGTCGAAGTTGTTGCATTTGGAGTACCAGATGCCTAAATTTGTTGTTATTGAAACATATCTAATGATACCTTTGGCAGCAACCAAATGTGATTCCTTTGGATCTGCCTGCATTCTTGCACAAACACAAACAGCAAACATAATGTCAGGTCTACTAGCAGTAAGGTAAAGAAGTGAACCTATGATTCCTCGGTACTTGGTCATGTTTTCTTGTTTTCCCTTTTCATCTTTATCAAGATGGCAGTCGGTAGACATTGGAGTCTCAAATCCTTTAGCTGAATAAAGACCAAATTTCTTGATTAGTTCCTTTGCATATTTGGTTTGGCTGATGAAGATTCCGTCAGAAGTGTGTTGAATCTGCAGTCCTAGAAAGTAGGTAAGCTCTCCCATCATACTCATCTCGAACTTGCTTTTCATCAACTTCTCGAATCTCTTGCACAGGCTTTGGTTAGTTGATCCAAAGATGATGTCGTCCACATAGATTTGTACCAGAAGAGAATGACCTTTGTGCTTGAGGATGAATAGAGTAGTGTATATCCTTCCTCTCACAAATCCTTGTTCTATTAAGAACTTGGATAGAGTTTCATACCAAGCTCTGGGAGCTTGCTTTAGGCCATAGAGAGCTTTCTTGAGTCGGTAGACATGATCCAGTTTGTCTTGAATGACAAATCACGGAGGTCGCTCAACGATATACCGTTTCTTGAAGATCACCATTCAGAAAGGCACTCTTCACATCCATCTGATACACTTTGAAGTCCATGAACGAGGCATAGGCTAGAAAGAGTCTGATTGCCTCTAATCTAGCAACATGAGCAAATGTTTCTTTGAAGTCAATCCCTTCTTCCTGTCAGTAGCCTTGAGCAACCATTCTAGCTTTGTTTCTGGTGACATTTCCATCTTCATCTCTTTTGTTTCTGAAAACCCATTTGGTGCCGATAACTGGATGATCAGTCGGCCTTTGAACTAAGCTCCACACCTTGCATCTTTCAAACTGGTTCAGCTCTTCTTGCATAGCTTCAATCCAGTTATGAACTCCAATAGCTTCATCAATCGTCTTTGGCTCGAGGTCAGATACGAATGCATATGCAAACATAGTCTCTTCTCGCACTCTATTCCTTGTACGAACTCCTGTGTTGAGATCTCCGATGACTTGAGAAATAGGATAATCTCTTGTTTCAATGATGGTTGGAGGAAGATCACTTCTGGTGAGTTCTTCCCTTAAAAATTCTGGAGAAGGTTGAGGAGATTCACCAAAATATGGTTCAGAAGAGATAATATCTTCGAGATCTTCATTTTCTGGTGAACAAGAAGGATGAGTGATCTGCAAAGGTGTTTGGGGTAAGACAGAAAAGATGGGTTCTGGGTCAACAGAAGAGTTGGAACCGGTATCGGCAGAGTTGAAGTCTGCCGGTGAAGGATTGGCGGTACTGGAAGGGTCTGCAGTTGCAGGATTCTGTAGAGGAGTGGAAGTAGATGTTGTATTTGTACCTGTCTCATCTTTATCGGAATCATTAGCAACATTCGGAGCCTTTCTAGGTTCTAACAAGTCATATTCATCAAAAGAAACATGCACAGATTCTAAAATTTTTAAATGAGTTTTACTGAAAATGCGAAATGCTTTTGAATGTTTGGAATACCCCAGAAAAATTCCTTCGACTGATTTTGCATCAAATTTTCCTCTATATTCTTTTCCATTATGAAGAATAAAACATTTATAGCCGAAGATTTTAAGAAATCCTATGTTTCGGACTCTTCCTCTCCATATTTCATATGGAGTTTTGTTATGAAACTTGTTTACCAGAGATCTGTTCTGGGTAAAACATGGAGAGTTGACGGCTTCTGCCCAGAAGTACTTTGGAAGTTTTGCTTACGCGGCATTGTTCTTCTTTGCTTCAATCAGTGTTCTGTTCTTTCGTTCAGCTACACCATTTTGTTGAGGAGTACCGGCAGCAGAGAAGTTGTGGCCGATCCCGTGGTCATCACAATATCTTTCTACACCATTGTTCTTGAATTCAGTGCCATTGTCAGATCTTATGTCACTAATGTCTTCAAGCTTTTGAGTTTGAAGTCTTCTGAAAAGAGCGGTGACTAGATCATAAGTTTCATCTTTTGAAGTCATTGTTTCAATCCAGGTGAACCTAGAGTAGTCGTCAACTACCACAAGTGTATACTTGTCTCCAGAAATACTGACTGTAATGATTTCTCCAAAGAGATCCATATGCAGAAGTTGAAGAGGTCTGTTTGTTGACAAGACAGACTTTCTTTTGAAGGAAGACTTGGAAAGTTTTCCTAGTTGGGAAGCTTTACAACTTCTGTCATGGTCGGCAGACACCGTAGGTAGACCTTTGACAAGCCCATCTTTGGAGAGCTTGGAGAGGTGCTTGAAGTTGAGGTGACTGAGACGCTTGTGCCATAGCCAACTGTTGTCACGAATGTTGTTAGCTACTAGGCAAAGGCTTGAGAATCTCCCTAGAAGATTTAAGTCCACGACATAGACGTTTCCTTGTCTATTGCTGGTCAGTATTGTAGAGCAGGATTCACGATCTTTGATGAGGCACTGGTTGGAGTTGAATTGGCATAGTAATCCTTTGTCGCAGAATTGGGATATGCTCAGAAGATTGTGCTTTAAGCCACTCACTAGAGAGACTTTGTTGATGGAGAGACTTCCTCTAGTGATTGAGCCATATCCAATTGTTTTTCCTCTTGCATTGTCTCCGAAAATAACAGTGGGTCCTTTGGCTTCAGCTATATTTGTAAGTAGACTTCTGTTTCCTGTCATGTGTCTTGAGCAGCCACTGTCCAGGTACCAGATGTCTTTGTTTTCTGAATCTATAGCCATGAAGCATACCTGAAAAAGATTTAAAGCAACAAGGTCCCCTTTATTTTCTTTTGGGTCCTAAGGATTAGCAACCTTTTGGAACCCATACCTGCCTAACCTTGAGAGAACTAGGTCTCTCAGATTTTGGAGTGAACCTTAGCAGGCATTCTGGGGCCAGATGGCCTAGGCAATTGCAAGAGTGACATAAATGGAAATTCCATAGAGAACTGTCAGTGGCTTTCGCTGAAGAGTGATTATGACTATCCTTTTTCTTAACATTCAATCTTGGTTCAGCTTGCCTGTTGACGGTAGACTTAATTGGTTTCTTTTGAATCTTCCTAAGTAGGTTACCACCAGACTTAGCTTTGGCTTGTCTGTTGATTACCTTTTTAGAAGGATTCGGTAGAATACCTTTAAGTTTACTTTCAACAGTGCAGTGCCTTGCTTTCATAGACAAACTTGATAGTCACCGGTAGAGATTTAGTAGGTCTACCACCAGCAGTCTTTGCCTTAGCAGAGTTGTTGCCGGCAGACTTTAGTTTCTCTACCGTTACTTTCTCAAGTTTCTCATTTGAAGCAGTAATCTTGGCTTTTCCTTTCTGAGCTTTGGGGTAGACATAAGGAACACTTGAATAACCAAGGCCTTGTTTCCCCTTGTTTCCGAACGTCTGTTTAGAGAAAGAGATATCATTAGCAGTCCCAGAGGATTCACCTTTCTCTGTGACTGAAGGGAATGTCATACTGGGCTCATCTGAATATCCTATGCCAGATTTATCTTTACTAGATTTTTGGCTTGAAAGGATTTCTTCGAAGGCATCCTTGGAGCTCTTCTAGGAGTCAATTGTCTTTTGCAAGGCAATTTTCTCTAGGTTAAGTCCTTTGATGTGCTCAGTTAGACATTCAATTTTGTCACAAAGGAATTTGTTTTCTCCTTTGAGATTGATACTTTCTTGTTGACAGCTATTGAGAGTTTGAATCTCAGCTACCATCAGAGATTTCTCAGCAGTAAGTTTCTCACAGTTCTTGGCAAGTTTTACATAGGCTACTCTAAAGGAGTTGAACTCTTCAAGCATATATTGATTATCCTTGAGAAGTTCTTCCTTACTGAAGTTCTCACTGTTGATCTCACTTTTATCCAAGGAACTAGGTGAGATTTCGACTTAATTTTCAGAGTCATAGGTAGGATCTGAGTCATGAGCTATTAAGCATATGTTATCTTGCTCACAATCATCCTCTTCCTCTTCTGAATCAGTCTCAAACCATGTAGCAACCTGTTTGTCTTCTATGTCTTCAGCCAACATACCTTTTTCTTTTTGAAATTTTCTATAAGTAGGTTTTCGATATGCTTCAAATTTTGGCTTTGGACATTTGGAGGCAAAATGACCAGGTTTTCTATAGTTGTAACACACAAGCTCTTCTTTAGATGAGCTTTCACCAGTTTTTCTAAAAGGTTGTTGGTGTGTGTTCTTCCTTCCATATTTTGCAAATTTTTGAAAACGCTTTACAAACATAGCAAATTGTTCATCTGAGAGAAAATCATTTTCACAGGAGGAAGTGGAAGGTTTGTTTTCAACAGTGGTTTCTTCTTGGACCATGGCTGGCAAGGACACAGTTCTGAACTGTTTTTCCTGCTCTAGAGCTTGATTTACTTCGAGCTCATAAACCTTTAAACTTTTGTAGAGACTACGGAGAGTCATCTCGTTTAAGTTTTTGGATTCTTTCATAGCAGTGGTCTTAACATGCCATAAGCTACCTAGAGAGCCTAGAAACCTCATGTTCATTTCCTTTTTGTCATAGGTTTTACCAAGAGAAAAGCAACTATTAATTACCTCACTGAAGCGATCGTATGCTTGTCTCAAGGTTTCCTTTGGATCCTTTTTGAAGGAGTCAAACTGTTGGATGTATGTCTATTTTTTGTTATCTCTTGTGTCTTGGTCTCCTTCCAAGTATTCCACAAGAGCTTCCCACATCTCTTTTGCAGGTGTACATCGGATCACCTGCTGGTATGTGCTTGTGTCTAGAGAGCTAGTAATGATATTGATTGCTTTACTATCAAGCTCTACCAGTTTTCTGTCGTCCTCTGTCCATTCTGATTCTTCTTTAGGAACTTCTGCAGGATTACCAGCGATGGAGGCTAGAAGGTTGGCCTTCATTGGTACATGTTGTCTTGCAGTAACGCACTTCCATAATCTGTTGTCAATAGAGTTCATAAAACGCATTACTTTATCCTTCCATACATCGAAATGGCCTTCGTCCAATATTGGGACGTGATTCACATTAGATGTAGGCAGCATATAGTGTGTTTGTGCCATTGGATCGAATCTCTCAAGAGTTTAATCTCGGAAAAACTAGTTTTCAAAGAGTAAGGCTCTGATACCAATTGTGGGTCCCAACGGGCACAATAATAAGCTAGAAGGGGGGGTTGAATAGCTTATTATACACTTAAAAACTTTTAAGTAAGTTCTTTGAAAGGTACTTTCAATCTATTGAAAGTATTGAAGTAGCGGAAGTCTTTCAATGAAGCTGGTTCAAGTCTGCCGATAAGGACTACCGGTAGACCTTAACAAGTTCCTTAAGTTGGCTGTAAAGAGTAAAGATAAATAATGTAATAAGCAGTTAAATAAGCAGACAAGCATAAAAGGAATTAACACAAGTATTTTGGGATGGTTCACACTATAAAGAGTGCTACGTCCACCACCAAGGTAGTCAACCTTGGATTTAAATAGTGCACTATGTTTTCCACTAGATCTATTACAAAGAATATTCCTAATGGATCGTGTACAAAATATTGACTTGTGTTTGAGGGTTAAGGAATTAAATATCTGTGTAAACAGGATATTTAATTCGTGCAGAAGTATAGCTTTGAAAGAAAACAACAAGAAGTAAAACAATAAATGTTGATGCACAGCTTCTTGTTGTTGACGAGGACTTCTGGATCTGTTGAGGATCTCTTCAATGCACTGAGTAATAAGACTTAGAGTTGTTGTAGGATTTCAGAGCGATTCGTCAAGTCTTTTCTTCAGTCTTTAATGGCAGCATTTATAGCAAGTGCATTCTGGAGATCCGTTGGAGAAGACGAAGACTTAACAGCTCTATTAGGTTGAATGCATTAAATGCATGTCAATCAAGAAATCGCCTTCACGGATATCGAGCAGGAATGAGTACCGAGATCTTACGGAAGTTGGGCAATCGGATGTCGGATCGTGAGAGTTGTTGCAGACAGTAGGTGACAGTCTGCTTTCCTGCTTTCACTATTCAGGCTGTGAAAAGTCTTCCTGCTTTTCGGAAAGCTGCTTTCGGTGGGTCTGAGATGTTAGGGAATGTCTCAATTTAAATTCAAACTTAAAAGGATAAATTTAAATTGATCCATTAAGATTTGCTTGACTGGACACGTCATGATTGACCGAGTGTGAACAAGGTCTGCCGTTTGTATGTTGAAGTAGGTCTTCCGGTGAAGCTTTCGAAGAGGTCTTCCGCTGAACCTGTGAAGTCCTATAAAAGCTATACTTGGCAAAGTTCTATACACAGTTGCCACGTTAATCGATACGCAACCCAATTAACCACTGATGTATAAAACTAGTGTAATGTATGAGCAGATATAAATATAATTACAATAAGAATCAACACTTCATCAGATTTCCCATTTGATGTCAACTCTTGCCTCCAGACAATTGTGCAGACAGACTGTCCACTTTGATGTCTGATTTATTCAGACTGAAGACATTACCTCATTTGTCTAAGAAGACTTTCAAGTTGTAACACCTGCAAGCTACAAACTTTCTCTGTTTGCCCTGCAACACTGCATCTCTAATGACTGTCCTTAGGGGTGGCAATTTAAGGCACGGCACGATTGACCGATACGAACACGGCATGAAATTATAGGGTTTGGGCTTGGGCTTATCGGGTTTGGGCCGTTATAGGGCCAATACGATAAGGCACGATAAAAAATGGGTTGTTATCAGGCTGGCTTGATAAGCACGATAAGACACGATAACTAAAATATATATGTTTTAAAAATATATTTTTAAAAATTTACTAGGGTTATTCACTTCTTTTGAACTATTTTCATGATTATTTCATAGTTTTATCATTTGAAAATTTATGACTTTTAAACTTTCGACTATTTATATTGATAAATTTTCAAAATATGTATTAAAAAATCAAAATTATATATTATATAATATTTATTGGGCTTAACGGGCCTAACTAAATAAATCGTGCTTTTTTGCTTATCGTGTCGTGCCGTGCTTTTCGTGTTTTTATCGTGTCGTGTTCGGGTTTTAATATTAGGCACGATAAGCTTATCGTGCCGTGTTCGTGTTCGTGCTTATCGTGTCGTGCTGTTATCGTGCCGGCCCGATAACAGCCCAGCACGACCGATTTGCCACCCCTAACTGTCATGCTGCACACATCCTACAAAACACTGTATGCATTCAATGCATAAATACGTTGGAGACAACTTCCCCATTTCAAGTCCAATGGTCCTGAAGATCTCCCTCAATATATATATTCAAGAATTGAAGATCTGAACAATACACATCTCTTGCACATTCAATACTCTGGTCTTCCATCTTCAATACTCAAGCATTCAAGAGATCAAAGGACAAGAACTTACACTCTACCAAACTCATTGAAGTTGGATATCTTCTACTCCAGATTCATCACTGCTTCTTCTTTTAGTTTGCATTAACAGTTCTTTTAGTTTAGCACTTGAAAGAATAAATCTTCATTAATTGATTCTCTCATCACTAAACATTTGGTTGAAAACTACTTTTGTACACGATCCATTAGAGATCTTCTTTACTCACATAGTGGATATACAAAACAAGTGCACCTTTCAAAATCCAAAGCTAACAACTTTGGTAGTGGACGTAGTACTTTATAGTACGAATCACTTCTACATCCTTGCGTACTATCTTGATTGATCTATCTTAATTATATCTTTATCTCAACTGTTCTTTACATATTGTATCTATCTCTAGAAAACTGTTGTTATACGATTTTATAACCTGCAGTCGTTCAAGCTGTTTATCTTCACTTCTTATTTATTCTGCTGCCCTAACTCTTCTATTGAGTTAGTCTTTTTCAAAAAGGAGAAAACACTTGTGAAATTTTTAAAAGTATATCTAGGCTATTCAACCCCTCCTTCTAGTCTAGATTGAGCCACTTGCCCTCCTTCAATCTGAAGTTGTCCTTGCTGTGGGAACTGTTGTGGTTGCAATGGTTTGTTTCCTCCCCAAGAGAAATTTGGATGATTTCTCCATCCAGGATTGTATGTAATTGAATAAGGATCGTTTCTTTGTCTTAGAGGATATGAATTCATAGCATTAACCTGTTCAAGATATTGAGTACTAGATGGGTAAAAATTAGTAGCATGATTATTTAATCCACAAATAGCACATCTTTCATTCATTTGGGATCTATTTGAATTGGCTAGTTGAGATTTCAAGGTTTCTACTTGTGCTATCAATGTATCTTTTTTGGAAGATTCATATATATTATTTTGTATTATTTCATACAAATTTTTCGGTTTACCCCTAATATTTTTCTGTTGTGAATTAGCACCTAACATTTCAAATAATTCTTCAACTTGGGCTGGTGTTTTTCTCTAACAGAGCCACCGACTACACTATCAACCATGGTCTGAAGAGATGAAGGAAGTGAGTCATAAAATTGCATGACTAAGACATCCTAAGGGATATTATGATGTGGGCATGAAATTTGTAAATTCTTAAATCTATCACATGCTTCATGAAAGGATTCTCCTTGTTTAGTTTGAAATGAAATAATTTGTTTCTATAATCGGACAAGGATGCATGTTGATAAAATTTACTCATAAACAAATCATGCAGTTGAGGCCAATTATAAACACTTCTACTGGCCAAATTCATGCACCATCTTTCAGCTGCATCTTTTAATGCGCATTAAAAGTATTGCATCTTTAGTTGGTCTTCAGATAATCCTCCCAACGGAAAATTATCAGTCATATGACCATACTCACGCACAAAGGACACATGATCTTCAGTGGGCATACCATAAAAGGTAGACAGCATGTTGTAAAAATGTCCCTTGAGTTCGAAATTTCTAAGCGCAATAGGTAATGCTAGACATGATGGTGTAGCATTTAACATGGGACAAGCATAATCATTCATTGTCCTTTCATTTACAACGACTTCCATATTTGGAGCAATTGGCTCTGGATTAACTAGATTTTCTTGAGGTGGATTAGCCATAGGATCTTCTTTGTTTACTGGTTCTACATTAACTAGAAGTGACGGATTATCAAAATTATCTGGAACCATTTAGTTTCTACCTAGGTTGTTAATATTCTGATTCAAGTCAGCCAGTTTAGGATTCTGAGATCTTCGACCGTGCATGCAATGCACACTTGAAGAGATTACTAATTAAGTAAAAAAAAGAAAACTTGTTTTTGTGTTTTTATTATTTTTATTTTTAAACGTTACCTGATAAACTAGCTAAAACCTAGCTTGTCCCCGGTAGCGGCGCAAAAAACTTGATGTCTTATTTATATACCTCGCAAGTGTACGAATCAATTAATATAGAGAATAGTGATCGGAAAGCAGGGGTCGAACCACAGAGACAATAAGCAATTAAAGAAAGTAAACATAAAACAATTATAACTAAGGGGGGTTGTTTGATTAATTATATCTAATTTAACTAAACTAATTTATTCTACTAGTAATCGAGTTATCTGATGGCAACAGTTTATTTGCAGGCAAACACAGTTTCTTGAAGATCTGATTATGGAGTGGAATCTAGGAGTTAAGATTCACTTGTATCTACTCTAATGCTATTTTCTCTAATGTATCAATCACTATGTCTTGGGTTCGTTCACGAAGGAAAAGAGTGGTACGCTATTGATTCACAATTTGTAAACTTAGTGTCACTAAGTTGAATTAAATTTCAGTCTTCATCCAATAATTCAATCGAGGATATGCCTTAAGAACAAGAACATATGAACCTAAACCTAACTTATCACTCTCATATATCGATAGGTTTAATTTATCACAGAGGTGGGCTAGTATACGACATATGCACTTGATCCTGCAGTTATCTGCACCCCTGGGTCTTTAAACTATTGCGATACCATTAATTAGGAAAAATCCAAATAGCAAAGAGATTGATAAACTCTGCGATCAACAAGACTTGATTGAATAATAAATTAATATAGATCAAAAGATTTGATACAAGTTGCCTCCACCTCTTAGATATGAGCGGTTAGTTCATCCTTGATGACGAACTAATCGGATGGATGAAAGAATACATGAACGATCTCTAAAAACTATGATTACAACCAATAAAAACTATATCCTAATGCTAATTTTCAAACTAAATTCTGACTTCTAACTTAGGACTACAAGGTTTGTATTTACTCAAGCCTTCGCTGCTGGTATTTGGTGGCGGTTCCGTACTCAAGATTCTCTTTGGTCTCGATTTTTTAAAGCCAAATATTGCTCCAGATTTCATCCTTCCCAGTCCTTAATTAAAGGATCCCATATTTGGTGTCGTATGCTAGCTATTAGACCCTTTGTGGAGGCTAACTTAAAATGGCTGATTGGTCGCGGCCTTAGCTCGCCTTGGTTTGATAATTGGCTTGATGGTGGTCTGCTATCTCAACCTAGTTCTTTGATGGCTAATTCTGTCCGTGATCTCTTTATTGGTCCTGCTCAGCTTGATCCAGCCGTTACAGCTCTCCTTCCTAAGCATGATCTGCATCGTATTCTTGCTCAAGACATCTACTTATCTGATCAGGCCGACCATCCTTGTTGGACTTTAACTTCAAATGGTTCGTTCTCTATCACTTCAGCCTGGCAGCATTTGCGTACGCCAAACCCGTTGCAGTTTTCTTCTAAGTTTATCTTGCATCGGGCTGTTCCTCGTCATATTAGTATTTTTATTTGGCGGCTTTTTAAACAACGGCTTCCCATCGATGAAGGTCTTGCTTCTAAAGGCTTCCAGATTGTCTCCAAGTGCTGTTGTTGTGCGTCTGGTCATAGTGAGACTTTCTCTCATGTCTTTCTTAACAGCGACACTGCCCGCCAGATTTGGGCAGCTTTTAGTGTTGATCAACATGTTTTAATGTGCTATCTTCTATTCAACAAGCTTGCATGGCCTGGTGGATTACTCAGAAACCGAAGCTCCCTCAGATTCTTCTTCCTTTATTGATTTTGTGGCATCTTTGGAAGAATCGGAATGCTATTTTATTTGATGGTCATAGGCGATCAGTTTTTGGCCTTATCTCTTCCATCCGCTCTGATCTGAATTGTATAAAGGCTTCTCGTTCTAGTTCTGACTTCTCTCCTTCTTTGCTCAAAGTTCAGATTATTAAATGGATCAAACCTCCCTTAAATCTGGTTAAATTAAATGTGGATGGTGCTTCTCGAGGCAATCCGGGTTTAAGTGGTGGTGGTGGTATTATTCGTACTTCCTCTGGTGATTTTATTCATGCTTTTTCCTCATTTTATGGCACTGCTTCTAATACTTTTGCTGAGGCCAAAGCTTTACTTCAAGGTGTTCTTTGGCTTAGAAATGTCGGGTTTCATGGGGCTGTTATCGAGATGGATTCTAAAGTGCTAGTTGATTGTCTTCTTTCCGGTTCTCAGCCTCCGTGGAAGTGTTGGTCTATTTTCCAACGGATTCGAGATATTCATAAGGACATGTCCTTTCATTTTGTTCATTGCTATAGACAGGCTAATTCTGTTGCTGATCTTCTTGCAAACATGGGATGTGATTCTTTACTTTCTACTCAATTTGATGCTGCTCATGATCTTCCTGCTCGAATTTGTGGTTCTATTTATTTGGACAAATCCAGTACTCCATATGTTAGGCGCTCCATTTAATTTTAGCTGGTTACTCTTTTTTGCTTTGTTCTTGTATTTTCTTTTTGAGGTAAGGCTCCTTTGTCCCCCCTATAATGGGTCAGGCTGGTTGTCCCCCTTAAGTTTGTACCTTTATTTTTCTATCAATAAAATCCTGCAGGTGCCGCCCTGCTTCCTCTAAAAAAAAAAAAAAAAAAAAAAAAAAGACTGAAATTCCCGTTATAGCAAAGACAACTACCTTGTGGTCGCAAGGTTCTGGAGGCATACGACCGCAAGGTCTTCAGTTCCTCCGAGGGTGACTTTCTGGGAACCTTGCGGGGGGCAAGGTCCTGATGGGATGCAGTCGTAAAGTATTTTGATTTTGTGATCCTTCTTCTTTTCTAACTTTGCACTTTGCACCTTTCTTCAATTCTTCACATAAAACCTTCAAGAATTCCATAAATTCATCCAAAACCCTAAAACTCACAATTAAGCTCCAAAATACATATTAGTAGCCAAAAGCCTCGTGGAATCGCTATTTCTAAGTTGAACAAGTACCTCATAGATGCGTATAAAACTCATCTATCAGTGCTCGATCTTCCAAATTCCTTTTCAAAGCATGCGTTATTTGTTTGTTCACGGCTTCATCATATCCATTCTCTTGTGGATATGTAATTAAAGAATGCCAATGCTTAACATACATTCTGGTATATTCTGTTGTAAATTTGTTCAAAAATCGGGTACCATGATCGGAGACAATGGCTCTGGGTAACCCAAAGCGACACCAGATATGGTCATCCAAAAAGTTAATGACGTTGTTCTCGGTCATAGTCGCCAGTGGTTTTGCTTCGAAAACTTGGTGAAGTAATCAATGGCCACGACTGTAGACTTGAACTGAGATTGTGTGAGGGGAAAAGGTCTGATTAGGTCTATCCCCCATATGTCGAATGCTGAGGCCGCAACTACTAGTTTCTGCTCGGTTGAAAGCAACCTAAGAATATCTGCAAATCTCTAGCAGTTGTCACATTTATGTACATACATAGTTTCATCTCTTCTTAGTGTGATCAACTAGTATCCAGGGAACAAGATTTTATGTGCCAGAGTTCGGGCACCTTGATAACCCCCCACAGGCACCTTGGTGGACCTCATACAAAAGTGCTTGAGTAATTTCTGGCCGAACGTAACGAAGCATCATTCTGACCTTTGAACGCTTATATAAAACTCCTCTGACCACGGAATATCGACATACTTGATTTTGAACCACCCTTGTCCGGTTCTTATCTTCTGGTAGGATGCCTTGCTTGTTAAATTTTTGTACTCGTCTATCCAGCATCTGCTCGCTGGTTCAATATACATCATCATTTCCTTATCAATGGAAGGGGCTTCCAAATGATCAATCATGACAAATGGATTCAACACCGAGAGCTCATCCTTAGTTATTTTTTAGAGGTAGTCTGCTCGTATATTAAATGATTGGTGAATTCTCACAATCTCCCAAAATTTGAAGTTCTTTAAAATTTCTTTGACTAAGTCACAATATTTGACCAAGATAGGGTTATGAACTGCATACTCCTCCTATACTTGATTAACAACCAATTAGGAATCTGAGTACACAGTAACAGAATCAATGTCTATGCCCAACGTGAGCTCGAGTTCGGTAATCATGGCTTCATAATTTGCCTAGTTGTTGGAGGCTGTGAACTTAAAACGAAGAGCCATTTCGAATTCATCTGCCTGGTCGGGTGTAACTAGCACGATGCCTGCCCTCCTTCCTGGTTTGCTCGCCGCACCATCCATAAACAACTCCCAACAATATGCTGGCTTGATTTTAATAGATTTTTCCTGCTCAGTGGCTAAACTTGAGGTTGGAAATATCTCCTCCTCATTGTTGGAGAAACTTGTTTCTACCAAGAAATCTATCAACGCATGTGCTTTGATATCTCTTCTTTGCTGATAGTCTATATGAAATTTAGTGAGCTCGACGGATCACCCTAGCATCTTGCCCGAAAAATTAGGATTGTGCAATATATTTCTTAATGAAGAGTCTGTGTATACAATTATGATATGTGCAGAAAAATAAGCTTGTAATTTCCGAGCAGCAATGACAAGAGAATAAGCCAATTTTCCAACATTGAGATAACGACCCTCAATAAGAGTGTGGGCTTTTGAAACATAGTACACATGTTTTTGAACATTTGAATCCTCTATAACAAAAATAGTTGAAACAGCCTGGTCTGTAGCCGTTAAATACATATAAAGACTCTCACCTGATCTTAGGCTGCTCATCAACGGTTGTTTTTTGAGGTATTCTTTGAATTGTTGAAAAGCCTTTGCGCACTCCTCATTCTATTCAAAAATTTTGTTGCCAAGAAGAATCTTAAAAAACAACAAACATCTCTCCGTTCTCCGTTGATCGGGATATAAAGCAACCCATAGCGATAACTGTTCCATTCAGCCGCTGTACATCCTTGATACATCTTGGAGGCTTCATATCAAGTAAAGCCTGGATCTTTTCTAGGTTATACTCAATTCCCCTTTGATTAACCATGAAACCTAAGAATTTTCCAACCCGGACCCCGAACACACACTGGCTCAGGTTCAGCTTCATACTATTCTTTCGAAGATTGGCAAATGTTTCTTCTATGTTTCGGCCAATTTGGCGGCCAAAAACCTTGTTCACCATATGCTGATAAGTAGCTCCATCGTTCTTCAACCCAAAAGACATCATCTTATAGCAATAGAGACCACCACGTGCCCGGAAAGCAATCACAGCCTTATCTTGTTGGTTAATTTTGACTTGGTGATACAATGAGTATGCATCCAGGAAGCTAAGCATCTCAAAACCAGCTATAGCATCAACCTGCGTGTCAATGCGAGGAAGTGGGTAGCTGTCCTTGGGGCAGGCCTTATTGAGATCTGTGAAGTCAACACACATTCTCCACTTGCCATTGCTCTTCTTTACCTACTACATTAGTCAGCCAAAAAGGGTAATGGATTTCTTCAATTATGTTTGTTGGATATTTAATTAATTGAGTTATTGAGTTTTCTAATTGTTTTATTTTAATTAATTAATTATTTTTCCTTTCTTGGTATTTACTTTGATTAATTATTATTGTTACACCTTTTATAGAAAGGTTATTTTGGAGATTACGCTTTAATTGGTTTATAGGGTTTATATGAATCATTAATCTATTAGGATTGTGTGTTCTTGTAACACAAGTTAAGTGAGCCGTTTGTCTTGCTCAAAGGAGACACAACGTAACTGATCTAATTATATTAGGTAAGGAATCTTTCATATGTGTATAGACACCCCAATTTCGCACCCCTGTTATATGGCAGTCATAAAATATCAAGACCTGTTAAAAGGACCAACGAATGTCAAGTTACAGGGTTTAAAATGCAAAAGAAAAGAAAAAATGCATAAAAACTTAACTGTAGGGCGCAAAGTGCCAAAAATCAGAAATGGAAAAGCTATGGGCATAGCCCACATCCCTTCTGGGTGCCGTGCCCACAACCACTATGGGCAGCACCCACAGCCTCAAGTTTACTGGTGCAGTTGGCCTTTGGTGCAACTGTCTCAACGCGTGGTACAAGCTATCGAAGCACAATGATCAAACTTAACCGTGAAGGAAAGCCCGATCTCAGCCTATAAATAGAGGCCTTCGGCACACACAACTCATAAGAATTTACACAGTGAGAAAATTTTCATCGCGTAGTCTGTTAAGTTCTCTTGAGAGAATGCCAAGGTTATTTTCCCCTCTAGCCCCGAAGCTTTGCCAAACCGCTAAATCTCTCCCTAAACACTCAAACTCTCCGGCCAAAGTGAACCCTAACTACCCAACTAGATTTTTCCCTAATTCATCGATTCAAAAAGAGCCAAAAAGAGCAATTGTTCTGCCCGAATCCAGACGTTAAATCCAGCCAAAGCAAGCAGTTGCTCTGCCCAATTTCAAACGCAAGCAAACATGCAAACCACGCAAAGCAAGCAGTTGTGCCGCCCGGATCCCGAGGTGAAAACAACAAAAAGGAGTAGTTACGCTGCCCAAAATTTAGCAACAGCAACAGCAAAGAAAAATACTTCATCTCCCTGAAGGACAAAGCAAGCGCACCCTAAGGCCTACCAAAAGGAAGTTTGGTACGGGATAAAACCCCCACGCTTCAAGAGGTATGTACTTTAAAGTTTTATTTCCTTTTTACCTCAAAAAAATGCTATTTAAAATAGTAATATATCACGAAATAAGCAATTATACTACCCGAATTTCTATAACAATTACCACTAAAATAAGTCGTTATTATGGTGAAATTTTTATAAAGTATATTTGCAACTCTAAAATGAGGCTGCTATAAGTTTTGTTATTTATTTCATTATATATACATATATATTTTTTTAAATGATTTATTTAAATTGTTAATTTTATAAAAAACATATTTAGCAAAAAAAAAACCTATTTTGAGACCGAAAGGGCAAGTTGGGTGTCTAACCCCTTCCTAACTCATAACTTAGCCTCTGAACCCTTTTTATATATATATAAATCTGATTATTTTTTGTTTTTCTTTGTTTTTTCTTCAAATAAAGATGTCGACTCTGTTATACACATTTTGAGTCCATAATTGAGACCAGGCATATTCCACGCGCTTGAAAGGTTTTTTTTTTTTCCAAAACCACCCACTTCTCAGTCGCGAGGGAGATGTCGAAAACAGGGCACCCATAGTGGCGACTCTGCTGGGGACGTCGTTTTTATTTTTAATAAAATAAAAACGGAGGGCTAAACTCAGTTGTTTTTTTTTATGTATATAAAAAAGGTTTTATATTTTAGGTTTTTGGCTAAATATGCTCTCTATATTTATTTAACAGTTTAAATACTGCATCTTTATATTTATGTGCGAATAAATGTGGAATCTTGCAGCAGCTTCATTTTGAGTACCAGTGCAACCCGGAAAAAAAAAAAAAAAGCGGAGGCATATTATTGCTCTATTTTATTTTATTATGCTTTTGTTATTATTATTTCTTCCAAATATGTAAATATTCTTTCATTCAGTCATTTTATTTCAAGGACTAGGACCAAATGTAATTAATAAGAACAGATAGTTTCCCTACTTTTCTTTTTATTTATTGATCTGAATGGCCGTCACGCTCGCTCGCGCCATCCTTTCGGGGATTCAAACCAATTATCCGAGAAAATCCACAAATGAATAGAAAGACATGTAATTTACTGCTTTATTTATTGTTTTATATCTGAAAAAAGAAAAAAAGACTTTACTTCTTTTTAGATAACTCATACACGTTTACTCATGTAGAAATATTCCGACTGCTACCCTTTAACCTGATAAACACGCCCGGGTATTCATGATCTCGAAAGAGAGGCTACGGAGAACTTAGGCCAAAATTATCACATCATGCGCCCCATACTGAGGGGCTAATGGGGTGGAGTCAGCCTAGCCCTGCATCAGCCAACGTTAAAAGCATATAGATTTTTTAGGACACTTCATGGACCAATCGATTTTTATACCTCGAAATTAGTGGCCAATCCCTGTTGCAAAAATATACAAAAATGAATAAAGATATATGCACAGGGGCTGGCCAATAATTTTTATGGTATTTGTCCTAAACCATTCGAATGGTGGATCCCGGAAAGAGTATAGACCCTTCGCCTAAGATCTGTCAAATCTTGGGAAGTCGAAAGTCAGGTGGAATACGAAGGTTCTATACTCTGGAGAAAGAATCCTTTATTCCAAGAAAAGCCCCGAGATTGTCAAAACAAAGTAGGTGCTTGTCTGATCAATTTTAGGGAAAAGGAATAATAAAATAATAAAGGCACACTGTACTCAAACCAAAGAGCCTGGAACCTTCCCTTCTGATACCTTCAACCCTTTTCCTTAGAAACCTAGCCCGAGTTTGGAAAGGAAGAGATATCACCGTTCGTTTGATACGAGATACATGCACAGAGGTCAGGTCAGAGAGTATAAGAATCAGTTCAGAGGGTACAGATTTGGGCAGAATGGCAACTGAGAATGAACAGTCTACTATGGGTACTAATACAGGGGCTCTACGGTACGCTCCTACTCCGGCTATACAACAGTGGTTAGACCAGAATTTAGGTGCACATACTGATCGCTTATTAAGCCATATTACAAACCTCATGCAAGGTCCAAGACCCAATGTTGAGGGGATCACTTTCTCTGCAATCCTTTAAGAAGCATCTACTTCTCATACTCTTCTAAACCCAAACCATCAGCCAAACACTAACCTTCCACCAATCACCAGCACCCCAAACATCAATTTCCCACCAAATACTTATTACCAGAATTTTAACCCTTTCTTGCCAAACCCGACATATCCTTTCCCAAACACCAATATACCCCAAAATCCAAGTGGCCTTCCATTTCCCATCACTAATCCACTTCAAAATAGCCCACATGTGGACCCCAGAAGCTACACCCAGCTAGGACAAGTAACGACCTATCCAGGACAAGTAACGACCTATCCACCTTTCAATGACCCTGGTCGTCAGGCAGAAACTGTAAATATCCCACCTCCTCAAAATCCTTACCAAATACCTCAGCGAGGAATGAACCCAGTTGCCCCCAATCCCTCAAATATATATCATATCCCAGCACCACCTCCCACAAAAATAGAGGCAGATATGGAGAACCTAAAGGGAATAATGCTCAAGGTCTTTAACAAAGGGCAATTTTCTACGCGGGCATTAACACTACAACCTTCGGCTATGCTGCCCTCAAAATTTAAAATGTCTGACATAGAGAAATTCGATGGAATTGGATGCCCTATCTCCCACCTAAAATCTTACTCTACCGGCATGTAGTCAAGAGGGGCTAGTTTCAAAGCAATTGCCTCAAATTTCCATCTCACCTTGATAGGGGAAGCTAATCAATGGTTAATGCTAGCAAACAATAGTACTATGGGTACTTGGGACCAAATAGCTAAGGAGTTCCAAAAAAGGCTCAAAGACAATACTAGCTCTGAGAATAAGAGGGAACTAGAGGCATGCACCCAAAAGGAAAAAAGAACCCTGTGCAGATTTTGCACCTAGGTCGAAAAGAAAGATAGCCCAAACATTGGGCAGGCCTCATCCAGCTGAATCAGCCAGGATGTTTATCAAAAATCTCCAACTCATTTACCTGGAGCATATGCGGTATCTCCCTTATGGTAACTTCAATGAGATAGTGGAAATAGGGATCCGTATCAACGGAGATATATGCACTGGGCATTTAAAAGTCGGTACACCCCTAGCTCATTCATTCTGTTACTCAAAAGGAAAAGCAGCAGCATCAGGATCAGCTATCCACATGCTGGGAAATATGCCAACTATACCAACAACCAGCTTCCCTACCCAAAACTACGGCACTGTACCATGGTTCTATGGAGCAGATAGATCCATCAATACAGTTGGTGGGAATAATGGTCCAAACAGGAACTTTAAAGGACCAAACAGAGGAAATAGGCATTATGATGCCCAATCACTAATATTGCAAGGACTAATGCCACAGCGAGTCCTAAAACCCATGGAAAACTACAGGTCGCCGAATCCATTACCTAACACTAGAGCTGTTAAACGAGCCGGGTCGGGCCGACCCGACCCAACCCCGGCGGGTCTCGCAGTTGAGACGGGCCTCATAAAACTCAAGTCCAACCCATACACACTTCGGGCCTATGGGCCAAAAAAATAACTATTTTTTTATTAAAAAAAAACTCACAAATTAGCTAGTAAAATTATATAACACATCAAAAGTTCAAAACACGCATACTTACTAGTCTAACTTACACAATTACAAAGTAAAAGTGCAATCAAAGCAAATATAAACAAATGTGGTAACTTCAACAAATAAACGAAACAGAAACTAGAAAAACTATAATGTTAGAGACAAAAGAAAAAATACATGTGCTACTTGAAAGGTATTTTTTTCAAAAAAGTTATAACCAAATTGAAGTTCATCATAATGTCCCCAATTTTTTACTAAGTGTTTTCTGAGGATAGATAAAGTTTTTTAGGTTCTAGTTTGCAAAACCATACCAACTAGCAAATGTTTTTTCGATTCGCCCGACACAATCTAGCATCTAAATTTTATTTTATTTTATCAAGTTTATACTATTGAGGCTTTTTATTAGTTAATATCAGATAGAGATAATCAATTAAATTGACCAGTTTCGATAAAATTACTAACCGCAACCATACTAAACTTGGAAGACAACTTCATTTCCTCTTTGTAAGTGTCACTTCCATCAATTTAGAATATGAGTTTCAACCAAAAAGAGAACAATGATTTGAAAATAGATCATACTATGTCATAAATTTATCTAACCAAAAAAATAAGAAAAAAATAGTCTAAATGAATGTCTGATAATTTTTTTCTTTTTAGATTTATGTTTTAGTTTTTAATTTTGTAATTAAGTTTAAGTGTTTAACTTTATGATCGGGCCGGGTCGGTTTTTTCGGGCTTTTTAAGGCCGTGTCGCACACATACCGCGAGTCGGGCCAAAGAGGCCCAGCTTTTTCGGGCCTTCTAAATTGAGGCCCAGGCCCTTGAAAAAGTCGGGTAGGCTGGACCGAGCCTATGGGCCGGGCTTAATTTTGACATCTCTACCTAACACATGGAACTATGTCCAGTATTGTGAATACCATCGCTGTAGTGGTCATCTCACCGACAAGTGCTATGTGCTCAGAAATGTAATCCAAGCTCTGATAGATGATAAAATTATCAAGAAATCTCACCCCAGGCCCAATGTAGTCAATAACCCACTACCTCAAATCAATATGATTGGGGTCGATGAAGAAAACTGTGTACCCAAGTTTGAATGGAATGAAAAGCCATTGCCGTATATCATTGTTCCTTTCTCTCTACCAATAAAAAAGCTTAACTGCAACATGCTTTCTTGGGAAACTATCTTAGGCAGTCAAGTTATTAGTAGCACTGAGAAAACCAGCTGAATTGGTGGGGATGTCAGTCATCTTACTAGATCTGGTCGAGCATATCAACCAAACCAGGAAAGTGGTGATCACTCTTGGAAAGAGAAAGGAATAGACACTGGGGCTGAAACTATGGAAGATACCATGTTAGCTCAGATAAAGAAAACCCAAGATAACATATCCATCTAGGGCTTGATATGTGCTTCCAAAAATCATCGCGATACATTGGCCAAATCCTTGAGTCAGGCAGTCATCCCTATTGAAATGTCTCCAAGCGAGCTAACCCAAATGATCGGAAACATACACTTTGGAAATATGATTATGTTCACCGATTTGGATCTACCAAGGGAAGGAACCAACCACATTGACGCTCTCCATATCACTGTAGGGGTCATGGAAAAAAGGGTTCCTCGGGTCCTGATAGACAACGGCCCATCTCTGAATGTATGTCCTATAAGCACATTAGCAAAACTGAGGACAAAGATCTCAGAATCAACCCCTTCATCACAGACAATAAGGGCATATGACAACACAAGTCGATGTGTCCTAGGGGTAGAAACTCTGATAATGACAATTGGGCCACTTACTCTACCAGTTGAATTCCAAGTCCTGGACATTCCTGCTACTTTCAGTTTATTGCTAGGACGACCTTGGATCCATGGTGTAAAAGGGGTAGCCTCTTCGCTGCATCAACGTGTCAAGTTCATCCACGATGACCATATAGTGATCATACTTGCCGAAAAGATCGTGGAAAACAAAGAAAATGGGGATATCCCAATCCTTGGAATAGAGCATGATGACACGGGTATCTTCCTCAGTGGTTTTGAAGTCATCCCACAAGCCAGAGTCAACACAATTGAATATGAACGAGAGACTGACATCACTGGAAAGAAAACCACAGTCTTTGGAGATATGGTCCCATTAAACTTGCTCTGAAAAATGAATTATATGTCTGGTTTGGGTCTTGGAAGAAATCAGCTGGGGCTTATCAATCTGGTCCAAGATGAACTTAAGGAATATATTCCTCCATTCGGTTTAGGATACAAACCTACGCCAGCTGAGTTAGTTGTGGTCATAAGACAGAAATACGAAAAGAATAAGGCAGAACGTTAAAAGCGACCTTAGAAAGATCCCCCTCTTCAGTCATATAGAAAAACTTTAAATAGATATTTTATAAGGAAGGGAGAAACGGATGCCTATCTCATGTTCCTAGAGCCCTGGATGGACCGAAATGGGAAAAGATGCCCTGGTTGGGAGATTTTCGAAGACGTCAGTCTTGCCACCAACAAAAAGGAAAAAAGTTACCCTGGAGGCCCGCAACACCGCATATAAAACTATAACGATTGAAAACGCCTGGACCATAGATCAAGATGACTATGCCCTGGCTCTATTTGGTGATGCCTTTATAGGAGATAGCTTCCTAGGTATGTTTGATGGAGTGCCTAGCTATAAGGAGCTCAGGGTAGAATTTGAGTCCATTGCTGGTAACCTTCTGCAGAATTGGTACACAACGGCTGGACCGCTCCTGACAATAGCAGACCTGGTGGACTATTTCGGAAAAACCCTTCCCCATGTTTCCTTTTGCCCTACGGACTGGTCATCTACCGGCCCGCTCCCTAAAATTGAGGACCTCAATAATGTAATCAACCATGTAATGCCTAAAATTAATAATGAAAATCTCAGTGTCTTCGCATATCCCTTGGTTGCACCTATGTTAAAAGACGAATTAACTAATATAAATAATGAGTCGTTTAACAAAAATGGATCCGAAAGACAAAGAATACCTAATCGAGCTCGCCAAGTCAGTCAGGGAACGAGAAAAGCACCGATCAGCAGCGTCAGAAGAAGACTTGTCTATTATCAATCTGGGGCTGAACAGTGAGATCAGAGAGGTCAGAATTGGCAGTTATCTGCAAGGGTCATAAAGGGCAACATTGATTAGTCTACTCAGAGAGTTTGTAGATGTCTTCGCATGGTCTTACAAAGACATGCATGGGTTGGATCCAGCGATTGTAGAGCAATGAATTTCGACATACTCAGATGATATGCCAGTTAAGTAGAAACTCTGCAGAATCAAGCCAGAATGGTCACTGAAGGTGAAAGAAGAGATCATGAAACAGCTATGCGTCAAGTTTTCTGGGTAGTTGAGTACCCAATTTGGCTGTCAAACATAGTGACCGTACCGAAACCTAATGGAAAGGTTCGGATATGCGTAGACTTCCACGACCTCAACAAGGCATCGCACAAGGATGACTTCCATCTACCCAACACTGATATTGTGGTAGATATTGTGGCTTCTCACAAATTCAGATCCTTTGTAGACGGCATGTTGGGCTACAACCAAATCAAAATGGCAGCAGAAGACCAAGAAAAAACATCATTCATCACTCCCTGGGGAACCTATTGCTACACTATCATGCCATTTGGATTGAAAAATGCTAGGGTTAGATACCAAAGAGCTGCCACTACGCTCTCCCACGATATGATACATAAAGAAGTCGATGTGTACGTGGACGATATGATTGTGCATTCCGATGACACAAATGGTGCCCATGTCAAAGACCTTCGAAAATTCTTCGAAAGGTTAAGAAAATACCAGATAAAGCTCAACCCAACCAAATGCACATTCGGAGTCACCAAGGCCAAGGTCCTTGGGTTCATGGTAACCGAACAGGGCATTGAAATAGAACATGCTAATGTGAAAGCTATCATAGACATGCCACAGCCAAAAACCCCAACGGAAGTTAAGGGTTTCCTGGATCGATTGCAATATATCAACCGTTTCATAAGGCAGTTGACATCCATATGTGAGCCGCTATTCAAGATCCTTAAAAAGGACACTGACCGAGTATGGGATGAATAATGCCAGCTTACATTTGAAAAAGTCAAAGACTACCTTGTTAGCCCGCTAGTGCTAGCTCCTCCTCATGCTTATAAACCTCTCCTCCTATACCTGACTGTCACAGACACTGCAGTAAGGGCTATGCTTGCACAAGAAAAATAAAATTCCTACTTCGAAAATGCCATTTATTTCATAAGTAGGAAGCTACAAGGAAGTGAGCTCAACTACTCGGCCTTAGAGAAAAGTTGTACTGGTCTAATCTAGGTAACACAGAGGCTCAAGACCTACATGAAAGACCGGTCCATCAAAGTGATCTCCAGAATGGACCCATGAAATACATCTTCGGAAAACCATCACTCTCCAACCGATTAGCTAAATGGTCATTTCTACTCAATGAATTTTACATCACCTACGTCACACACAAATCTATCAAAGGAAGTGTGATCACTGATCATTTAGCTGATTTAGCTTTAAAATCAGAAGATGCATCAGAGCCAAGTTTCCCAGATGAGGGTGCCTTAGAAATTACAGATCATGTCACCAAGTGGCATCTTTGATGGGGCTGCCAACAAAAAAGGCTTCGGTATAGGAATTCTAATAATTAATCTAGCATATTTTCATACTCCTTTAGCCATAAGATTGGAATTTGAATGTTCAAATAATACTTCCGAGTATGAAGCTTGCATTGCTGGTCTAGAAGAGGCTTTCCAAAGAGGAGCAAAAGATTTGGAAGTCTTTGGCAAGTCCACTTTGATTATAAATCAGATCGAAGGGAAATGGAAAACCTAAGATCCCCGACTACATCTATATCATGCTCGATTGACAGCTTTAGCAAAAGAGTTTGATGATATCTCATTTAATTATTTGCCACGAGATAGAAATCAATTTTCCAATGCTTTAGCCACTTTAGCTTTGTTGGTCAAAGTTCCTACAGAGATCAACATTTGGCCATTTGTAGTTGGGAAGAAAATAACTCATGCCTACTGCTTCGCAATTGATGCAACTCCTGAAAAGGACAACGAGCCCTAGTACTTAGACATTTGGAACTTACATCAGAAAGGAGTATATCCAAACAATTTAGACAAAAGAGGGAAGGTCTCCCTACGAAGATGGGCATCGCAATTCGTGATCAATAGAGGTAGTCTATGTAAAAGACACTACCAAGGGTTGAATCTGCTATACATAGATCAGGCAAAAGCAGAATGAGTCATGAACCAACTGCATGGTGGTACTTGTGGGCCACACATGAATAGACATATGCTCTCAAAGAAAGTAATCAGACAGGGGTACTACTGGAGTACGCTAGAAACTGATTGTATTCTGTGGGTACGTCACTGTGACAAATGTCAGCACTTCGCCAATCTACAGCACGTTCCCCCGCATATACTGTACAACTCCATAACTCCCTGGCCCTTCTTAACATGGGGAATTGACGTCATAGGTCAAATTCACTCAAAAGGATCAAATGGTCACGAGTATGTCCTAGTAGCCATTAACTACTTCACGAAATGGGTCGAAGCTGCTTCCTACAAAGTGTTGAATGCCAAAAAGGTGTCCGAATTTATCAGAACAAATATCATATACCGATATGGAGTACCCTTTGAAATAATCTCCGGTAATGGCACACACTTTGAGGGGGAAGTAAACCGACTACTCGATGAATTCAAAGTCCAGAGACATAGGTCTTCCCCATACCGACCACAGGGAAACGGTGTCGTTAAAGTAGCCAACAAAACATTGTAAATCATTATCAGAAAAATGGCTGAAACAGGAAGGGACTGGCCAGAAAAACTGTCCTTAGCACTCTAGGGCTATCGTATGTTAGTTCGCACACCTATTGGGGCTACGCCTTATTCTTTAGCTTATGGCATGGAAGCAGTACTACCCATTGAGATTGAGGTCCCATCATTAAAAGTCATGATGGAAACAGACATAGACAAGGTTGACTGGGTCAAATAGAACTACGATGAATTAGCTCTGTTAGATGAACGGCGACTACTAGCCTTAGAACACACTCGAGCGTACCAAAAACGAATGGCTCGAGCATTCAAAAAAAAGTTAAAGACCGTAGTATCCAAGTAGGAGATTTGGTGCTTCGTGAAAAAACCCCTAGTTATGTCGACAGTAGGGAAAAATGAAAGTCGCCTTGGATAGGACCTTACATCGTCAAGTAAATACAGTCATGAGGTGTAGTTTTCCTCACTAATCAGGATGGGGAAGGAAAATACACAGCTGAGACCTATAACAAGTTCTCTTGCTTTGTTCCTCATGTGTGTCTTCTACTTTCTTCATGTTTCAGATGTTAGGCTTTAAATAAATACTCCCAAGCTTTCTTTCTAAATTATTCTTGTGATTTGACTTTTTAAGTAAAACTAGACGGAATTCAAATGAAAATTTGGCTTTTTTTAATTTTTTTTCTTCAAAATTACTTGAGAAAATATAAAATATATAAATCAAATTTTAATTTGTACTTTGACTTTAAAAATCAAATTTAGGATAATAATTTAGAACCAGAGGAATATATCATTTTCCATTTTCAATATTTTTCCTAAGATAATAGGAGCTAATTTAGAAACTACTCCGTCCAATCTAAAATAAAGATTCTATTGACCTGTCAAAGTAAATTTGACTATTTTTAAGCACACAAAAATAATTACATAGTACGTATTTCATAGTTTAGAAAAAGAAATTAAAAAAATACGTCAAATTTTTTATATTAAAACTATCAATTTAATTTGAAAAGTAAAAAAAAAATATTTTAGAACGAAAAGTAAAGACAACACAAAGTAAAGATTTTATGAACGTAACCCTTAATTGGAAGAATTTGGAATTTGAATTATCAAATAAATAGTGGGAGAAAATAGGATACCTCTCTCCTACTTAGATGTCTCCAAGATTCTCTCTTTTCTTTCTGTAAATGGGAATGCTTCAAAAGCTGGGAGGGGACAAAACAATATGCAATCTTTCTGTGAAAGATTTGTTTTTCTTTATGAGTATTTTCGCAATATTGATCATTTTGATTTAACCCACCGTTTATCGGTGGGCGCAACTGTGATAAGCTGAGATTTTGTTTTGATGTGGTAAAAATATAGTTTGGATCGTTCGATTGATGTGTAGGATATCTGTGTTTGATCTGTTTCCTTGCACTTGTTTAAAAACACAATAACACCTATAAAGAAATGCAAGGTTTAGCCTCGCAAATCTCCTCATGTGTGAGAGTGAGATAAGTGTAATATCAAGAGAGAATTTGACAGAAGTTCGAGGCTTAATATAGGCCCACTGACCTAGAATCCTTGTGGAATTCGGTTTCCATAGATGCCTAGCAAGTTTAGGAGGAAACCCCTAAATTATAGGCGTGACAGAAGGCTGACCGCGTGAATATATGAGCAAATATGGTAAGTTTCCTACTCGGATAAGGAAACCTTTGACCTGTCTTGGAGAGCAAGCTTTTGAGGTCCCCTGCTCGATGCTTGTCCGGACGGGTAAGGCTCTGTCTGGCTTTATGATGTGGATATGATACTGACAAGTGTAAATCTCGGGCATGGTCTCTGATTAAACAGGCAAGGCCTGTGTTCGATCAGATTTAGATTAGAGTTATAGTGTTCTTTTCTCGATACCTTACTAGCTCTGCCCACTGAATCATTATAGATCTCACGATAATTAAGCTCGTAACTAACACGTGATGATCGCTCGTACTTTACTCGTAATCGAATTTGGGCGAACACATCAAGTCATACGATTTAAGTTCATAAGACGTTGCACAAGAAACCATCTCTCCAGAATAACTCCATTTTGAAACTGATTTCCCATTTACTGAAACCATCTCTCCAGAATAACTCCATTTTGAAACTGATTTCCCATTTACTGCTCCATTAGTCTACTATAATTTCTTGCTTTTATTCACTTTATACAAGTTTTAAGAAAAGTTATTAACTAGTATTTCTATATTTTCTTGAATACGATCAAAGAGACTTGTTTTATTTTACACCTTCCGTTCCGAGTAAAAAATCTATTATTCTAATTTAAGATATTTCACTTAAAAAATCTATTTTAAAAAAATCAAGCAATAAAAAAATCATTTTATTATCAATAAATTACTAAAAATGTAAGTTTAAAAAAAATAACTTTTAAACAGCTACTCTTTGTCAGAAACGAAATAACTAACACAACTAAAAGGGTATTACTGAAAAGGGGTGTTTATGATCCAATTGAATCTATTTTTTGTTAGAACAATAGAGAACCAAAATAGGATCAATGTATTGATTCTTAAAATTTTAGTGCCAGAATCAAACTAAACTTCACTAAATTAAGAATAGGTTTTCTGTGATACCGTTTTACGAATCGTTATTTGTAAGACGAAATCTTATTCTCTCACAATTAAGCTCACCAACACACGATGATTCATATTAAGAAAAGAAAAATCAATATTACTTGATCCATATTATTACCAAGTACTTCCTTCGTCCCAATTAGTGAATATTTATTTTCAAATTTTTAACATCTATAATGGTGAACCTTTGAATTTTTTTTTACAGTTTTTTGTGTGTCACATTAAAACCAAAAAGCTCATCTATTCATAGATTTTTCTCCACAATGGTAAACTCTTTATACAACATCGATGTTTTAATGTTGAGCCACATTTTATAGTTTTGATTTTTTTATTCTCTACGAACCACTCTTTTCCTATGAACGTTCCACACTGATAAACTTCTTGGATGAAAAGGATAATATATCTCTTTGAACCTCGTATGAACCTTACTATTGAAAATGTCCTTATAATAGACTCCATCTATTTCTAAATAATTTCCCTCCTTTCTTTTTTTATTCGTTTCAAAATAATTAATTTTTTTAAAGTTTCATTTTTAGGAAAAGACTTTTACCTCTTTATCCTTACTTTTTCTACCGACTTTAATCGTGGCTACATACCCAATGATATTAAAGAAAACCAAATATTACACCGATGTTTATAATACAATCAATTATTTTTGTATATTTGCCCCTAAGGTGGTGGCCCAGTGATAGACATGGGGCTTTACAGAGTGTGAGGTCTCAGGTTCGATCCCTTCCCATGCCCCCCTTAGGAGAAAAAAAAAACCAAAAAAAAAAAATTTACTTTTTATTAAACGATGTCATAGATTAAAAAGGATAATTATTTGAAAACCGAGGGAATATAAACATTTTGCAATAAAGAGATTAAAAATTATGCGCACAAACCCATTTGGTTAGTTCGTGTTCCATTTTACGAGATGTTTCACATGCACTTTCATTTTATTGGTTCAGTGACAAATTAAGTACTGCAGGTTAGGATTAGTTTCATGGATCAGATCCGATTAGGGACATCAGTAAATCAAATCGAAATGAATATCGCAGTATTTGATTCGTATTCTTGAAATTATTGGAATATTTGTATGCATATTTTTTTTGTTATTTGAAATTAATATTTGAATTATTCAATACTATTTAAGTATTCGATTAAAAAATTTATTTCTTATTTATTAAAAACAAATATTTGTTAATTCTTTTTCTTCACAAAATCTTTCTAAATATTTATTTAAACAAAACGTTTTATAACGGCATTTTAAATAGGCAAAACGCATATTTGAGCCACTGTATTCTTTCAAAAATTACAATTAGGCCACCGAGACGTCAAAATTTTCTGGATGGCCATTGTACCAGACTTATTCTGCTTTTTAACTCATTTTTTGGATGAACGTTAAATTTAACTATTAAGTTATGTTAAATACTTATTTTGCATTTGTTTTCATCTTCTCCGAAAAAATCCCAGATTCAAAACAGCATCGCACAAACACAAACTCAGATCTGGATTGCTCCATCGTTTCCAACTCTCTCTCTCTCTCTCTCTCTCTCTCTCTCTCACACACACACACACACACACACAAACAAAGCCAGATCTGGATATTTTCATCAATTAATCTATAAGACACAAGCACAAACCTGAATGGAGATTGGGCAAGGAGACTGGAGATGGGGGGCCTTTTGAGCCGGTTGCTGCAGCTATTGTCCGCAGCTACATTCCACTGGAAGAAGTAAGGTTTACTCAGCAGCTGTCCTTAAAGAAGCTTTGGATTTCTTTGACACTTTGTCTGGTTTGCATCCTAACAATGGTAAGAGTAAGATTTTCCTTACTGTGATTAATAAAGTTAGAGAAGAGATCATTCTTGACAGCTTTGGATTCATACCAGTCACTCAGTGAAGATGACGGAGAGGGGATGCCCTTGGAGTAGAGAGAGACGTGAAGAGAGGCGAACATCGACCATGAGAGAGTTGGCAGGTAGGGGTGAACTGATTTTAGAGAGCAACAACCTGGGATTTTTTAATCCCAGATCTGAGATCTGAAACCCAGATCTACCTTCATCTGTTCTTGGTCTTCAAATTGTACAACGTGTTCTTCAAAATCCTTCTCAAGCATCGGTTACAGAACCGAATCCAGAACCCTCTCTCGATAAAAACAACTCGTTTGGCGTCACTTCCTGTCCCGAAGAACCCATCGCTGCTGCTAATCCCTCCTTCATCGACGGTGTTGCCAAATTGTGTGATGTTATTGTCTTGGCGGTTGGGTATAGGCTTGCACCTAAGAATCGACACCCTGCGGCTTTTGAGAAGGAATTTGAAGAACACGTTGGTGCTAGCATGCTGCTATGGCAGGGAGGGATGAAGATGAAGATAAGATGAACATAGGGGAAAAATAAGTATTTAACATAATTTAACAGTTAAACTTAACGTCCATCCAAAAAATGAGTTAAAAAGCAGAATAAGTTCGGTACACTAGCCATTTTGAAAATTTTGACGTTTCAGTGTCTTAATTGCAATTTTTAGAAAAGTATAGTGACCCAAATATACACTTTGCCTTCTAAATAATATGGAGTAATTGAAAGAATTATTTAACTAATAAATATCAACAAGTATATATATTTATTTTTAAGAAGTAAAAAATGTTATAAAATAATAAATAAGTATATATATATATATAATTAATAATATATATATATATATATATATATAATATATATATATATATATATATTATTAATTATATATATATATATATATATGTATTATTTGAATATTCACAAATACTCGAATCGAATACTTGTGGACTCGTATTCGAATTCAAATATTTATCGAATCAATAAAAAAAATAGTATCCAAATTTAAATATATCGAATATGAATATTTATTTTCAAATACAAAAATCAAATTGAAAATATATAATTTGTTTACATCGGATCCGATGTTGTTTTGTCCGTGAAAGAAAAAAATAATGAAACATGCCACACTGATCCAAAGTTGCCCGTGAAGTTGCTTTTTATAGTGCATAAAGATAATATGTTTACTCCATATGTCCCCGATAAATATTTATGTTTTCTTATTTTGTGATATCTCAATTAATATTCTTAAGAAAATTTGTGTACAAATTTTCTCTATTTTTCCTAATATATTTTTTCCATTTAATACTATCATTATTACATATTTTAGAGAAAGTGAGTGTAATTGATACATAATTAATTAAAGAATGTGTGTAATGAGTACTATCAAGGTTCTATAAATCACTAGGCGAATGCTAGGCGAGCACCTAGTGCCTACACGGGATATAAGCGAGGCCTAAGAATAAGACATAATATATCATTTTTAATATATTTTTTTATTATAACATAATTATTAAACATTAATTTTTTAAATATACTAATATTAAATATCAGGTAATAATTTAAAATTGATGATTACATTATAATGTTAAATTTTAAAAGTAAAACTAAAAAATTTAATATTATCTAAGGTTCAAAATATTACAAAAATAATCAACTGTTTAATAATGCATTGGTCTCTTGACAATTACAATTTAAGAACCCAATATGATATTATTTAGGACCAAATTTTTTAAAAAAATTTTAAAACATGAAAAATCTTCAGTTGACCGCCTAGGCAGCACCTAGCCCGCCTAGACTGATTTTTATAATATTGGGTATTATTATCATAATATATTTTACACACTCATAATTAATTATATTTCTTAACAAATGAACTAGTATACGTGTTTGTACCATAAGCACGGTATCAGTATGAGATCAGTTTAATGAATGGTTTGGATAAACAAGTCTCATAACTGACGGGATAATTCAAATAAAACCCATAACTGAAGATTTTAACATAATTCGATCAGAATCACCAATTAGACCCTATACTTTTTTTATATTATAGACTAGTATACGTTTCTGTGTTATAGGTACGGTGTCGGTATGAGATCAATTCAATAAATGATCGGGATAAATAAAACTCAAAACTAACGGGATAATTCAAACAAAACCCACAACTAAAGGTTTTATATATAATTATATAAAAATAATTTAAATATAATTCATAATGGACAAATTCATTTACAAATTATATACCTATAAATCAATCTGAACCGTCCGTTATAGATAATGGTTGGATTCAAATTGGATAGGCTAGCTCTCCCCTACTAGATGTTTTCTGCCGTCTATTTATTCGTCTCAATCTCACACACACACTTCCTCTATAATTGGAAATGCTACAAAAGCTGGTAGGGACAGAACAATATGCTCACTTAGTCACTTTCCAATGTTTCCATAGTACACTTTACCAATCTCTCTCTCTCTCTCTCTCTCTCTCTCTCTCACTCTCATCCATGGAGTGCTACCGGAGGCGGATCCTTGTATCACATGTGATGCCATGACACATCACACCACTCAATTTTAAATTATACTCCCACCATGCATTTGACTTAAAAAGTTTTTATTTGAATAATCTAATTATTAAAGATATATTAATATCATTAAACTTAATTCTAATTACAAAAATAATTACATATAAATAATGTTTTTATAAAGCAAATGAACGGTAAAAATGAAATATTATATAAAAATTATAAGTATATTTTTTAAAAGTAGATTGTTCAAGTGAAATATTTCAAAATAGTATAGTGGACTATTTGACTTAAACTGATGAAGTATATAATCATTTTAAACACGTGTATACATTGCTTGTTTGATTTTACTTATCAGAATGTGCTTTTGACTTATAACTTATGAGTTAACATAAGTTATTTTTGAATCGTTTGATTTCACTTATGATTAGATAAGTTATAATCATGTACATGTAAATTAAAACATATGTAAGACCATAAGTTGTAAGCACTAAGTATAGTGCTTATTTTTACTTTTAAAAAACACGTAAGTCATGTTCTTTATTAAAAAAAATATGTTCCAAAATTACCCTTCATTAGTAATAATAATATAAAAAGTAACAAAAAGTAATATGAATAATAATAATATTTAAAGTTATGATAGTAATTATTATTATTCAATTAATAATTATTATTATAAAATAATACTACCGCTGTTTTCAAATTTTTGTCTACCTTTCATTTTTCGTTTGTTTTTAAATAATTGTCCTCTTTCAAAAGTTCTCTTTTAGGAAAACATTTTTACCACTTTACTCTTACTTTTTCTACATACTTCAATTATTTTTTTTTTTTTTTTTTTAGGAAAGCAGGGCGGCACCTGCGGGAATTTTATTAAAAAATAAAAGGAGTACAAAAAAGAGGGGGACAACCAGCCTTACCCATACAGGGGGGACAAAGGAGCCTGACCTCGAAATGAGAGTACAGAAGGGAAATTACTTCCTATAACTATACAAACCATAAGAATCAAAAGCAAAAGCCCTTTTGACCATACCCGGTAATGAACCATACTCTGAAAACATCAACTGATTCCCATGCTCATGTGCAAAAGCAGCCAATCTATCTGCCACCATATTCTGCTCCCTGAAGACATGTTGTAAATTAAAATCCCCTAAAAGAACTCTGCACTCACGAAGTTGATAAACATACCTCCAAGGTTCCTGATACCCTTTTAATAAAACATTTATAGGCGTGGCGAATCCGACTCCACCACCACCAAATTCGGTGAAGATGACAAAGACAAAGCGTAAACCTTCCCGAAGAGCTAATATTTCGGCTTTCATGTTTGTACCACGACCATAATCACTTTGGAGAAAGCACCTATAAAATCTCCGAGCGTCCAGAATAACTCCACCTCCGTGCATCTACCATCCTTAGGCGACCCATCAGTATTTAATTTAAAACCCAAGAATTGGAGGAGACCAACGCACCCAAGACCCATGCCTAACATGAACCGGCCGGCTGGATAAGTGCAGAGACTGCATAACTACACAAGCAACTCGAGTACTCTTAGTTTTGGGAACAAAGCCGTGTAAGACCCCTCTCACTCCTTCAAGAACCCGAGACTCTATCTGTAACACATCCATCTTACCATTTTCGAAAATAACAGCACAGCGAGCCTTCCAAATTTCCCAACAAGTATAGGCAAAGAGGCAGAACATTGTAGCCCCCAGCTGAGAACGAATCGATACCGAAGACCAGACTGTAAAAAGATGATCGACACCCGAGTATACCCAAGGAAGGTCAAATCGTCTCGCAAATTTGAACCACAAACTAGAAGCCACCCTAGAATAAACAAACAAATGAGCATGATCTTCGGTTGCCGGCGAATCATCACAACATCGACAGCAAGACACCAACGGGATCTTGCGAGCCTGAATATTAGAGTCTAGAGGCAGCGCATTATGGAACAATTTCCATAAGAAGCAGCTAACTCGCAACGGTAACCAGCTCTGCCATATAATCTGTGCCCATCGAAGAGTCGGCCTCGAGATTCTGTGTTGCCTCCAGAACACGTTAGCATTGAAATCTCCAGAAGTTGTGAGTTCACTGACCAATCTGTCCGGAACTGTATCGACACAAGTAATCATCTGAACAGAAGATCGCATATCATTCGGGATAACTGGAAGGAGCTCATGCAGATGATTCATAGCTGTAGCCACCGAGAGATTTCGATCCATCGGCAGAGGTCCGACCAATCTAACGCCGCACCAATTATCGTCCCAAAAAGATACTGCCCCTTGCCCAATAATCCATCGACTCGAAAGTCGAACAAGAGATAACTGAGCACTAATAGCTTTCCACGGCTGTGTCGCATAAGACAGACCGGCTGGATTATCCAAACCATACTTTCCCATGCAAAACCTAGCCCACAAACCTTCTTTGTTAAGAACCCGCCAAGCCAATTTGGCATGAAGGGAGGCCATAACCTGTTGCAAAGACCGGATCCCTAACCCCCCCTCTTCCAACGGCAAACAGACTCGATTCCAACCAACCCAATGAGTGCGATGCTCACCATTAGCACTCCATAAAAAATCCGCCATGCGTTGTTCCAACCTGTGAAGAACCGACTTGGGGATTTTCAACGCAGCCATGGCATAAATGGGAATACTACTCAAAATGGATTTTATGAGGGTCACTTTGCCACCAAAGGAGAGAAGCTTATTGCGCCAACCATGAATTCGGCCAAGAACTTTCCTTTCCAAACTCTCAAAATAAGATCGCTTAAAACGACCTTTAAAGAGGGGCAACCCCAAATAAGTTAAAGGCCACGACTTGTGTCTATATCCCGTCCACCCTTCTATGTTCAAGACCTGTCTGCGCGAACACTGCTTCGAAGTAAAAAAACCGCTTTTACTATTGTTAACTAATTGCCCAGAAGCAGCTTCATAATCCTGTAACACCTTCTTAAGCCCCTGAACCGATCGTTTAGAACCGTTACAAAATAACAACATATCGTCCGCATAAAGAAGATGTGTAATTAACACTCCTCCCGACCATGCTCGTATGGAAGAATCAACCCTTGCATAACGGCCGATTTATGTTAAAAGAGAGAATCTCTTGAGCAATAATGAATAACTGAGGAGAAATCGGATCTCCTTGTCTCACGCCGCGGTTGGCTTTAAAGAAACGACATCACTCCATTAATTCGACGAGCGAATACCAATTATTACGCAGCGGATGTTGAACCAACCCACAAAAACCGAGCTAAAACCAAGCACACCGCAAAGCACAAGCGAAAACTCCATTCAAGGCGATCATAAGCCTTAGACATGTCCACTTTAAAGACCACATTACCACCCCGATATTTAGTATCCACACGTTGCACTAATTCATGAGCCAGAAGAATGTTTTCTTGAATACTTCGACCTTTAACAAAACCCGATTGTTGCTCTGAAATAATTTTAGGAAGAAGAGTAGCTAACCGAGAGGCCAAAATTTTAGAGATAATCTTAGCCGAAAAATTACATAAACTAATCGGCCTAAGATCCCCCAAACAATCCGGGCTGTCCACCTTAGGAAGAAGGACAATGGTCGCCGAAGAAATTCCCCGGTGCATCTCTCCACCCCTAAAGAACTCCAACACCGCACCCAAAACCTCCTCTCTGATGATAGACCAACAACCCTGAAAAAACCAACCCGTAAAACCATCTGGCCCCGGAGCCCTGGAAGGACTGAGAGATTTAATCGCAGACCAAACCTCCTCAACCGACGGAGCTCCAGTCAGAAAATCATTATCCTCCACCGAAACACAAGGAGGAATCAGGCAAATAAACTCTCATCCACAGTAGGGCTACTCGAAGCAAGCAGTCGGAAAATACTCTTGACCATAGAACCTAAGCGAGTCGGTTCATCACTAAAAGTCCCATCCATGCAAGGCGAAGCCGCGAGAATATTCGATGAGCTCTATCTTTGATACTAGCATGAAAAAAATTTGTATTCCGGTCGCCTTCTTGAACCCATAATTGTCTCGACTTCATTTCAGCCATTTCCAAATCCCAATCTAGAAGTTGATTAAGCCGGCTTTTCGCCACTTGCAAACCTTCCTCTACAGCAGTACCACCCCCTGCCTGTAAATCCATCTCCAGCCTAAGAATGTCATCCTTAGTTGAATCAATATTCCTTTGAACATGGCCAAAAACCCTCCAGTTCCACTCCCTCAAAGCCGGTCGTAAACGGCGTAACTTAGAATAGAGAAGAGCCATGCCCGTACCCCAACAAGGTTTAGACCACTGATCAGCCACAAAAGTAAGAAACTCCGGGTGATCAAGCCACATCCTCTGAAACCGAAACCCACTCCTATGCTTTGGCGACACACAGAAATCCAAAAGAAGAGGGGCGTGATCTGAAACTGAAGTAACCAAGTGAGTAACTTGAAGACGAGGGAATTGCAACTTAAACTCAGCATTGACAAGAACGCGATCTAAACGTTTCCAAATACGATTCCCGCCAGCTTGATTATTGCTCCAAGTAAAACGGCTTCCTTCAAAACCCGCATCAGCTAAACCGGCTCGATTCATGAAAGTGTTAAAATCATCCATCTCTCCAAAATCACAAGGGGCACCTCCCAGCTTTTCCATTGACTGACTAATAACATTAAAGTCCCCCCCAACAAACCACGGACAAGAGCAACCCGCTGAAAGAGCCTCTAACTCCAACCATAAATCATACCGCCCCTGTCTCGAACATTTAGCATAAACAAAAGATGCCATCGTAGGAATGAGAGTAGGGAAATTTACCATAACAGTAATCTGTTGATCCGAGCTACCCACTAGAGCCACATCCACCGGCTGATTCCATAAAAGCCATATATGTTTATTTACCGGAGCTACATGCATGTTAAAATCGAAACCAACTCTTCGACAAAATTTTGCTAGACGATCTCCACTAGTTTTAGGTTCTAGAATTGCACATAAAAACGGCTTATGTTCCCTAATCAAAAGCTTCAAATAAGAGCGGGTTGTTTTGTTACATACCCCCTTGCATTCCAAATGACGATCGTCATAAAACTAACTTCGGACGTGGGGATTTCTTTGGGCCTTCTTGGCACCCTAGTAATACGTATGTTGTCCTTTAGAAACTTCGCTTTCTTCACCTCAGAATTTAATACCTTACAATAATTATGGAACGATGGGCGAATCTGTATCTTGTCAACATCCAAATCTGAATAAATTCTTCGCGACTCAACCTTCATATCACTATAATCTCCATTGGTAGAGTGAGCCTTACCCAATTTCCGAGGAACTGCATGAAGAATACCATCCCAAAAATCCCCTATATACTCCGTATCTCGATATGGTTTCCGAGGAGCCTGTGAAAACCCTTTAGTCGCATCAGCCGTGACAGTTTTATTAGACTCCTTCTCCAACCTTATACCTTCAGCATCTCCATTATCATCATCCAGCCCATCCAACAGGTCGAAAGAGTTAGAGATAGGCACTGATTTATCTTGCCTCTGAACTTCCTTCTTACCAGCCATCACCTCCTTCGCACTCCTATCCTCAGAAGTACTATTACTGACCACATCAATAACCTCTTCATCAACCGGCACGCCATACGAATTTTTAGCCAAGGAGACAGACGCCCCATCCCCATTTGTACGCTGTTTAACAGGCGTCCACCTTTGATTTTGAACCTGAGATCGGGGAATCTGCATGGATGCCGACACATTAATGTCTCCTTTATGATACGTTTCTTTAACTGGACGTGGAGCCTGTTGATTAATTAATTTGTCGGGGTCACTTGCCTTCTTCGGCTCATTCATTGCTCTTGCGGCGGGTGGAACTGGAATGGAGGCAGCAGGAGTTTTACCTTTGTCCCCATGCATCTCCCTACGTTGCCCCTTCCGACATTGAATCGTCGTATGGCCAAGCAAACCACAACCAGTACAAAACCGAATATTGCCCTCAAATTCGAGTGATTGCCAGAACCCACTCTCCTTACTAGATCCAATCCAAACCCTAGTTGGTAATGGCAACGACACATCGACCTCAATACAAATCCTAGCAAACATAGGCCGAACTAGCGATAAAGTCTTATCATCAACTCTTAAAAAATGCCCCAATGAATTCCCAATACACTCCAGAAAAGACGGATTGAAAAACGTAAGGGGGAGGTGGTGGAGACGGACCCAAACTGCGAGCTTAGTTACATCCTTCTTAAAATCAAAATCTGCGGACCATCTGAAAGAACGGTACATGCATGATTGAATCATGTGCGATTCCTTGGACAATGCAAGAATCATATCTTCCGACGATGATAATCGGACCATAACGTGGCGTGGATCTAACAAACCGACTACAAAAGGGCCTTTTAGCCTCCAATTCTTACCAATATCATCCTGGATAACCTGAATCGTCGGTCTACCTGCCGAGAATTTGAGAATCAATGTATTCTCAAATTGCCGAGAAGCTGCTTCCAGTTCCACCGGTGTAAACAAGCATCCAGGTTCTCCATCAACAACCACGGTTTGGCGAGGCACTAGGGACACTGCCTGAAGAACTGGCGAACTACTTCCAACAAACTGTTTTGGCTGCCCGACCACATTGGCGTAAGAAACTGCTGGGGGTGGAACGTCCAAGCTAGGCTGCGAAGGACAAGGGTCCGGTGGAAGATCAATTATGGCCACACACTCAAGGGCATTAAAGAAACCACACATTTCACTTATATTTATAATACAATTAATTACTTTTTCCTAAACGGTGTGCCAGATCAACCATGACAATATTTTGAAAACAAAGGAGTAATAATGAAAGGAATAATAATTGTATTAATAAGAATAATGATGAGCCCAACCCAAAGAGTCGGTCACGAGAAAGCCACGTGAGTCTTCACGTGCAGGTCACGAGCATAATATCGATCGGAGAAAGGATCCCAAACAAAGGGCAGATTGAGCACTCATATATCCTTCCATGTTCTATCCTCACCGAAGAAGGCCATGCCTCTTTGACCAGGGTGGCCTGCCCGAAAATGATAAGACATATAAATGATAACACTCTGATGTCAAGTTAAGGAAGGCCAGGCTTACCCGACCAGACATACATCCTATCCAACCAGGAGCATGAAACAAGCCTTCGTTCGAGATTTAAGCCACTACCCTGGTAGTTACGTGGTTAATCGTATCTTATTTTAATTAATTCCTTTCAAGTGCACAAGACTATTATAGAATAGCTTTGGAAAGCAAGGGTCGAACCACAGAGACAAGAAGAATACTGATGGCAAGAATTTCGATAGCAATTAAACTAAGGGGGGGTTTTTTTATTTGTTTTATTTAAACTAATTTATTCTACTAAAACAGTAAATCTAATTAACTAAGCAGTAATTACAATTATAAAGATCTGTATGGAGGAGAGAAATTTAGGATTAGAGTTTCACTTGCATCTACTCTATTGCTTATTTAAATAAAGTATCAATCAATAACTTGGGTTCGTTCACAAAAAATAGATATAGATTGTTGAGTTATAGTTCAGTCTCCATCCCAAAAAATTCATCCAATCTAAATCCTAAGAACAAGAATATATGGATCCTATCTGTCACTTAGGTCATATATATGAACCTGACCCTAACTTATCACTCTCGTGCATCGATAAGGTCAATTTATCATGATGGTGAGCCAGTGTACGACATATGCATTTGGCCGTGCAGCTATCTGCACCTCTAGGTCTTTACTACTTACGATTCCATTCATTTGGTAAAAGCTAGACAGTAAAGAGGTTGATAAGCATCACGATCAACAAGAATTGAATGAATAAAAATATATTAAGCAATAGATTCGACACAAGTTACCTCCCAACTCCTAGATTAATGAACGATTAGTTCATCCTTGACAATGAACCAAACAGTGGGATGAAGGAATACATGAATCGATCTTCAAAACTATTGTTGGTCCCAAAGGGCACAATAATAAGCTAGAAGGGGGGGGGGGTTGAATAGCTTATTAGACACTTAAAACTTTCGAGTATGTTCCTAAAACAAGCACTTGCAATCTATCAAAGAGATTGAAGTAGCGGAAGTCTTGTAAGGAAGACAGTTCAAGTCTGCCGATTAAGGAATATCGGTAGACTTGACTGAATACTCAAGTATGCTATTTTAAAGATAAGTAAAATAGAAAGGAAACAGTTTGAGGAAGTAATCGACAGTAAAGGAAGAACACAAGTATTTGAGATGGTTCACACTGTGAAGAGTGCTACGTCCACCACCAAGGCAGTCAACCTTGGATTTAAAATATGCACTATGTTTTCCACTAGTTCTATTACAAGGAATATATCTAATGGATCGTGTACAAAATATTTTACTTGTGTTTGGGGGTTTGGGAATTAAATATCTAGATAAACAAGATATTCAATTCGTGCAAAAGAATAGTTTAAGGAAGACAACAATAAGAAGCTTAAAATAAATGTTGAAGCAGATCTTCTTGATTGTTGTCGAGGGCTTCTTGATCAGTTTATGATCTCTTGAATGCACTAGTATAAAGACTTAAAGTTGTAGAATTTCAGACCATTTCAGGACCGACAGTCTTCTTATTTATTTCAGTCTTTAATGGCAGTATTTATAGCAGGAGCATTCTAGAGATCCGTTGGAGAAGACGAAGAGTAACAGCTCTATTAGGTTGAATGCATTAAATGCATGGAGCTGTCTTGTAGAATCCGTCCTCACTGATACTAAGCAGGGAGTGGTGCAGAGTTGTTTGCAGGAGTTAGTAGCCGAACAATCAGAGTTTCAGGCCTGCAAGTGTCAGTCTGTTCACCTGCTTTGTCCCTGTTCAGTAGGTGAAAGTCTTCCAGTTTTTCGGAAAGTAGTTTAAGCGTGTCTGAGAAGTTAGGGGATGTTTGAATTCAAATTTAAACTGATAAGGACAAATTTGAATTAATCCACTAAGTCTTGGTAGGCTGGACACGTCATGCTTTAATCCACTAAGTCTTGGTAGACTGAAGTGTTCCGCTGAACCTGTGAAGCCTAAACAAACTATCTTATAGCAAAGTTCTATACATAGTTGCCATGCTAATTGATACGCAGCCCAATTAGCCACTAATGTATACAACTAATGTAATGTACTAACATATGTAAATCAAAACATAATTGAGAAACAACAATCTCCTCCTATTTGCATCTGGTCATCATTACTTACAAGTGAGGGCTATAAACAACTATTTGATAGATAATAGCATGTCAAGAGGAGTTTTTATTTATAACTGTAGACATGCCTCTATCAAACAGAAGTACTCCTCAAGTGTAAAAAGTCTAATCTAAGCGCTTTATGACAGAAGAGAAGTGAAGAGCAGCACAAGGATTAGTAGTAAACAGATCAATTATAGATTTAAACTGAATGTTTTAAATTCTATGCATATATATGAATTGAAATAGCACAAATTGAACTGTAGACAATTTTTTGAAAGACAATTAATCTTATGTATTTAAACAAGAAGTTTAATATATCAGAGTTTTCAAAAAAAATATGATAGATACAAAGGTTAAGGGAGAAAAAAGGATACATAATTACCATGGTCTTTTCCCTTTGCCTTTGTCTGCTGTTTCCTTTTCTTTTCGCTGCTGTTCTAGTTCTTCGGCTCTTCTGACATAGTCATCATCGGCAGAGGTAGAAGGCCTGGTGGATCGAGAATGATAGTCCAGTTCTTCACGTAGACGGTTGATCTCTTCCATAAGCATATGATTGATAGACCTCATTTGTCTCTCCTCCGTGATGACCAGATCACGATCACGCTGAGCATCCATAGCATCGTTACCGAATTGCGAGCAATGTTGTTGAGCTCGAGAACAGGCGGGCGGTTGTTGCCAAGATGGAGAGTGATGGCATGGAACAAGTCATGAAAAATAGATGAGACGAGTCGCGCACATTCATTGCGTTGAGCTTCTACGTTGATTTTGACGTCAGTAAACTTGTGTTTCATCTGTCCAAATCTTGTCCACGCATCTTCCTGGAATTGGCGAAGGATGGCAGTATTTCTATCAACCGCTTTGGACGCAGTCGTTGCAAATTCGGATGCAGTTGTGGAGATACTGGTCAGTTCTCCCAGTCGGTTGTAAATAGCGTCCAGGCAAGACAAAATCTCAGATTTGGCCGATAGAGATGGAGACGAGTCCATGCCAATATGTATATGCTCACTGTCGACAGAAGTAGCAGCTTCGGCAGTGGCTGTGGATTGGAAGGGATGGTGGAGAGGTAGAGTTGCAGAGCCGGTAGAGGTTGAGTTGCGGGAAGGGAAGGTACGAGTTGAGGAGGAAATTGTGATTGGGGAGGGAGGAGGGGTTGGAGGGTGGTCAAGTTCAATATCAGTGTCGGAGTTGTCACTGAGCATTGAAGATTCTGGTAGTGGGTCGGTAGAGAACCAGAAAGAGGGGGCAGGATAGAAAAGGGATTTTGGTTTAAGTGGGGTAGGTGGGGATGAAGGTTGGGGAAAGAGTTCAGCTACTGAGGAAATTTCAAAGAGAAACTTTGAGGCAGCAGAATCTAGGGGTTTAATGGGTGTGGATTGGATGGTTGGGGTACGAGATGGTATGGTAGGTGTAGGTGGGTTTGGTGAATAATTGAAGGGTGAAGGAAGAGGAGGAGATGGAGAGGGTGTTCGGCCTGGCTCCTCCTGTGTGGGTGGCTCCTCCTGAGGGATAGACTCCTCCGGAGGGGGTGATGTCCTATGAGTAGATGACGCAGTAGGAATGGGTTGGATGGTGGTAGATGTTTGGTTTCCAGCAGACTTCTTTTTCTGCCTTAGCAACTGAATAGAAGGTTCAGCTGCGTCATTGGCAGATGCTGGAGTGTCTGCTGGTAGCAGGCTTGGTATAGCTTTACATAGTCTCCTACGTTTAGGTTTTGGTGAAGGTGAGGGTTGGTTAGAAGAGGGTTTTCGTTTGGGTTGTGGAGGAGGTTGGGTAATGGAGGTTGGTGAGTCTGGGATAGGTCGTGGAGGAGATGAAGACGTACCGGCAGCTGCAGATGAGTTGCCAGTAGACTTGTCATGTCTGCCGATCCTCAGCTCTTGCCGTATCCACTTGGCTTGTTCTTTTTCAGCCTCTTCTGCTTCTGCCCTGGCCTTTTTGGCCTTGGCAGCTATCTTTTTCTTTAGTAACAGCTCAGACTCATCAGCCAGATCTTTTGCTTCCTGGTGAATGTCTTTAGCAAGTTGGGCATTGAATTTTTCAGCTGCTTTTCGATGGCTCTTGCTTGCAGCATCATATGCTTCCATATTGAAGCGTGTGACGACCAGTGGCGTTGGTTTAGCAACTTTTTCAAGTGGGACATTAGGAAGTCCTCATTGCTGCCGTCGCTTGTTCTCATATTCAGCATATTTGTTGAAGAACGTGGCCGTTAGCTTCTTGTCCTTAGTCACCGAAATAAGTTCATCTTCCTTAATGGAAGAGTTGATATCTGTGCAGGCTCGAAGAAGGGCGTTGATTAGCCTCACAAAGGGCCGTTTGAGGCTTGGGTTGTCCTTCACTTTCGCAACATATTGTTCATCTCATTGTATATGATAGCACCGTAGTTGAGCTGGGAATGCAGGAATACAACACTGGTGAAATTCAGCTGTTGGGTTGTGAACATGTCTTGTGCCCTGCATTTAAATAGAAGACCTTTGTCGAACATATGGCTTGTGCAGTAAACATCCAAAGGGAATAAATTCCTCAACATTTTATAGGAGTCAAAATGCGAAAGGGAAAGCAGGATGCACAAAACAGTGAATTGCGAGGGGTGAAAGTGCCAAATTTGAAACTTCAATAGTGCCTTGGCGCGGCCTAAAAGGTCTCTGGGCGCCGCGCCAAAGGACCTATGTGTCGGCGCCAAAGGATGAACAGTAGGCCTCAGACTTAACACATTGCACAATTTGTAAAGGTCGTGGTACAAGTGGCTGAAGCTGGCTGAAGAAAATCAGAAATGCCCGATGACTCCCTCATCCCACCTATAAATAAGAGAGATGGGCTCCCTCATTCAGTGTTCAAGAAATCGATCAAGAAATCTCAACGAAGCTTTGTTGCTCTCTCTCTCTCTCTCTCTCTGCGTTCCTTCGACGCCGAGAGAAATTTTAGTGAGAGGTGTGAGATAGGTGAGTGTAGCCCACCAAAGACTCCAAACCCCGTCCAAACTCCGCCAAAATAAAAATCCATCGGTTATAAGTGATCCCTAGCCTAGTAGTTAGGTATCCACCTTACTCCCCCGGCCCAAAAATCCCAAAGTAAGCCGTTACTCTGCCCGAGTAATGAGTTGAATTACACGAAAACTAAGCCGTTATTCCGCCCAACCAAAAAGGCCAAAACCCTCTAAAATAAGCCGTCACTCTGCCCGAGCGAACGAGCCAAAACCTTCCAAAATAAGCAGTCACTCTACCCAAATCAAAACAACAACCACACAACAACAACAAAAGAAAGACTCCCTCTCCCTAAAGGACAGAGCGAGCACACTACCGCTCTAAAAGGTAAAAGCCTTTAAAGGCGTTATTTTATTTATTTACCAGTTCATTTATTTATTATTTAAAGTTATTATTTAAATCCGGCACAATGTAATCAATATAAGCTGTTGTTCTGCCCGGATTAGAATAGGAAATATTATGAAAAAGAGCCGTTATAATGGCCAAATATTTTTAAATACATTTGTAATTATTGTAAAGAAATGGTTGCAAGTCCGTAAATAATGTAGCCACAGATGTATTTGTTTTAATTTCCTGTCTTTTAATGCTTTTTTTATTTACTAAATAAATATAACAATAAGCATCTTCGGCCAAAAACTACTTTTGAGACCGAAAGGGCGAGTTGGGTGCCTAGCACCTTCCCAACTCGTAACTTAGCCTCCGAACCCGTTTCTTTTTCTCTGGTTTATTTCTCTTTCTTTTCTGGTTTTGCTTTATTTTTGCCTTAAAATAAAGATGGCGACTCTAAACTTTTTGGATCCAGTGGGGCCTCACAACACTCCTTCTTTGCACTTTTCCGTTCTCCCCTAAAAAAGGGAGAATGAGAATGGAAGGGTGATGCATTCCCATATCCTGATATCCCCTAAAAAAGGGATAACTTGATGCGGGAAACTCAAAGCTCCCATAGTGATCCGAAACGGGCCATAAGGCTATTTTTAATAAAATCCATAGTAGGAACGTCGCAATATCATTTTTTGCACTTTTCCGTTTTCCCTAAAAAGGGAAAATGAGAATGAAAGGGTAATGCATTCCCATAGCCTGGTATCCCCTAAAAAAGGGATAACTTGATGCAGGAAACCATAAGTTCCCATATTGGATTAAAAATCCACTAAAGGCAACCGAGGCGCATTCCAACGCGCTATTATAGACAGCACTCTTCTCGCACTTTTGATTTCGTCTTCCCCTAAACAAGGGAGGGTGGAACGAGAGCAGTGGTGTCCCGCATCCGCACGTACGCGCACCCCTAACCAAGGGCGCGCGAGGCGCGGGCGCACCCCGGGAACCTCACAGTGGCGACTCTGCTGGGTAGTTGTTTTATTTTAAATAAAATGGAGGGCTAGACTCATAAAATAAAACCTTTTTTGTTTTTATTTGTTTCTGGCTAAAGTATGCTTGTTATATTAATTTATGCATTTGAATATTGTGTTTCTATACATCCGTGCCTATATTTGTGGATATGATCCTCCATCTTGCAGCAGTTTCGTTCCGATAACTGTTACAGGTGTATTTAAAAATATTCTTTAAAAAAATCAAGCAAAAAAAATCATCAAAAAAAATAATATCACATATATGTTAAAAAAATTATGGGCAACACAATAAAAGGGCCGGGGCTTTATTTTAATTATTGCTTTATTTCCGGCTCTTTATTATTATTTATTTCTGTTCTTTTTTCATTTTATCTGTACATTTTCACATATTTGCATTCCTTCTGTCATTTTATTTTGGGGACGTAGGACCAAAATTTGTAATTAATAGGGATAGATAGTTTTCCCACTTTTCTTTCTATTTCTTAATATGGTGTGCTTGCTTGCTTGCGCTCAAATTAAAAATCCGAGAAAATCCACACATAACAGCAAGACATGACATATTTGTTTTATTTTTCTGTTTATATATCTATATCTGAAAAAAAATAAAATAAAGACTTTACTTGTTTCTAGATACCGCACACACGTGCACGCATATAGGGATATTCCGAACTGTTACCCTACACCATGGCCAGCCTACCCCGTGCATAAGCCAACGTTAGAATGCATATAGCTTCTCAGGACACTTCATTGACCGATCGATTTTTGCATCTCCGAATCGTGAGTCAGCCCCTGCGAAAAAATATATATATAATGATATATAAAAAAAAAGAAAAGTCCAAAAAAAATATAATAAAAAAATGCGCAAGTTGGAAAAAATAAATAAGTGCGCACAAAAAAAATAAAATAACAAACAGGGGCTGATTTATCATTCTCAGATGCTCGACCTAGACCATTTCGGATGGTGGATCCTGGAAAGAGTATAGGCTCTTCGCCTGGGACCAGTCCAGTCCTGGGGAGTCGAAAGGCATGTAAAATACGTTGGTCCTATACTCTGGAGAAAGAATCCACTGTTCCAGGAAAAGTCCTGAGACTGTCAAAATAAAGCGGGTGCTTATCCGGTCAATCGTAGGGAATAAAAAATAATAATAATAAAATATACTAATAAAAGACACGCTGTACTCCAAGCCTAAAAATCCTCCAGCCAGCCTTCTGATACCTCCAAACCCCATTTTCCTCAGAAACCTGGCCCAAATTTGGAAAGGCAGAGATAATACTGGCCGGTTGATACGGGAAAGTAGTGTAGAAATCAGATCAGAAGGTATCAGTTTCAAATCAGACAGGGGTAGAATCAGTTCAGAGGGTACAGATCCGATCGGTATGGCAGCAGAAAGTGAACAATCAGCTATGGGTACAGATTCAGGGGCTCCAGGGTATGTTCCGACTCCGGCAATGCAGGAATGGTTTGACCAAAAGTTGGGTGTAGCAATGAGTCAAATGGCTAGTCTGGTACAAAGCTTAAAATCTAGTGGTGAGGTGAACTTTTCCCCTATAATACCCCAAGAAGCATCCACATCTCATGTGCCTCCAAACTCAACTCCTCAACCAAACACTAACCTACCAAATACTATCGCTACCCCAAATCCCAATCCTCCACCAAGTCCCTACTATCCAAATATCAACCCTTACCCGTCCTATCCACCATATCCTCTCCTAAATACTCAGAGCCCAAATGACCTCCCTTTTCCCATGATTAACCCACTCCTAAATAGCCAACATATGAACCCAAAAAGCTATAACCCACCAGACCATGTTACCACATACTTACCTTTCAATGATCCTGGTCGCCCTACTGAAACCATCAATAACCCACCAGCTCAGACTCCATATACTACCCAAAACCCACCAACCCAGAATCCCTATACTTCCCAAAACCCACCAACTCAGACTCCATATACTACCCAAAACCCACCAACCCAGAGTCCCTATACTGTCCAAAATCCACCAACTCAGGACCTTTATAAAACCCAATACCCATATCCAGCCCAGAGTCCTTATAATGCCCAATATCCATATCTAACCCAGAATCCATACACTACCCAAAACCCACCAACCCAAAATCCTCACCAGACCCTTCAGCCAGAAAATAACCCAGCTTTCCTTAATCCAGCCAGTATCTACCAAAAACCAACTCCACAGCCACCAAAATGGAGGCCGACATGAAAAATATGAAGGTCATGTTGCTTAAGCTTCTCAATAAAGGGGAATTTTCTACGCGGGCCCTAACATTGCGACCTTCAGCAATACTGCCCTCAAAATTCAAAATGCCCGACATAGAAAAGTTTGATGGGACTGGATGCACTATATCCCACTTGAAGTCTTATTCCACTGGCATTCAGTCAAGGGGAGCTAGCTTTGAAGCTATGACTTCCAATTTTCACCTCACCCTAATAGGAGCTGCCAAACAATGGTTAATGTTGTCTGACAGTAGCACCATGAATACCTGGGACCAGATAGTTGAAGCGTTCCTTGAAAGATACAAAGATAACACTAGTCCTGAAAGTAGAAGGGACCTTGAATCATGCACCCAACAGGAAAAGGAAACCTGCACCGAGTTTGCAGTCAGGTGGAAAAGGAAGCTGGCACAGACCTTTGACAGACCTGATTCGGTCGAGTCATGCAGAATGTTCATCAAAAACCTCCAGCCCATTTACCTGGAACATATGCGGTATCTCCCCTACACCAACTTCAAAGAAATAATGGAGATAGGAGACCGTATTGATGATGATATACGGACTGGCCAACTGAAGACCAATACGTCTCCTAGTTATTTCCATTACTCCAAAGGAAAGTCAGCCGCACCAGCACCAACCATCAATATGGTAGGGAATGCCTCAACCCCATTTTCTACCCAAAATTATAGCTCTGTTCCATGGTATTATGGGTCGGATAGGTCTGTCAATACAGTGGGAGTAAATGATGGCCCGACCAGAAATTTCAGAAATCAGAACAGGGTAAGCTGGCATTATGATGAACTGCAAGCTCCCCAGTCTGTGATACTGCAAGGGCTAATGGCACAAGGAGTGCTGAAGCCGTTGGAAAATTATAAGCCGCCTAACCCCCTGCCTAGGACTTGGAACCATGCCCAGTACTGTGAATACCATCGCTCCAGTGGTCACCTCACCGATAAATGTTATACCCTCAAAAATGCTATCCAAGACCTTATAGATGATAAGGTTATTGAAAAGCCTCCACCCAGACCAAATGTAGTCAATAACCCTCTACCTCAAATCAATATGCTTGAGGTTGATGAAAACCTTTGTGTGCCCAAGTTTGAAATAAATAAACATCCACTTCCATATATCCTTGTTCCAATTCCCCCTTCCTTATCCATAAAAGAGCCTAGCTGTAATATGCTCTTTTGGGACACCATCCTTGGTAGCCAAAACACCTGTAACATTGAAAAAGCCACTTGGGTAGGTGGAGATGTTAGCCACCTTACCCGATCTGGCCGAGCCTACCAGCCAAACTCGGAAAGAGGTGACCACTCCGGAAAAGATCAAGTAATAGATACTGGGGCTAAAGCGGTGGAAGATACTTTATTGACTCAGATGAAGAAAACTCAGGTCAACATTTCCATCTGGGGCTTACTGTGTGCTTCTAAGACCCACCGTGATACGCTGGCTAAGTCTTTAAGCCAGACAGTCGTTCCAATTGAAACCTCCCTGAATGAGCTTACTCAAATGATCGGGAACATTCACTTTGGGAACGTAATAATGTTCACTGATCTAGACCTGCCAAGGGAAGGAACCAACCATATTGATGCTCTTCATATCACTGTAGGAATTTTGGAGAAACGGGTTCCCCGAGTTTTAGTAGATAATGGGTCTTCACTGAATGTATGTCCTGCCAGCACATTAGCCAAGTTGGGGATAAAGATATCAGAACTCACTCCTTCCTCGCAGACAGTTAAGGCATACGACAACACCAGTCGATGTGTCTTAGGGGTGGTCACTTTAATGTTAACCATTGGGCCCTTAAACATGCCAGCTGAGTTCCAAGTCCTGGATATACCAGCCACCTTTAGCCTGTTGTTGGGATGCCCTTGGATTCATGGGGTGAAGGGGGTAGCCTCTTCATTGCACCAGCGTGTCAAGTTCATCCACGATGACCACATAGTGATTATTCTGGCCGATAAGATCGTGGAGAATAAGGAAAACGAGGATATCCCAATCTTTGAGATAGAACATGAGGACACTGGTATTTTTCTCAGTGGCTTTGAGGTTATCCCCCAAGCTGTGGTCAACGGCATTGAATATGGCCGAGAAACTGACATCACCGGAAAGAAAGTTACCTCCCTAGGAAACATGGTTCCCTTAAAAATGTTTCAAAAGATGAATTATATGCATGGTCTAGGTCTCGGCAGGAATCAGCAAGGACTAGTTAATTTAGTCCAAGATGAACTTAAGGAATGTATCCCTCCTTTTGGTCTAGGATACACGCCTACTCCAACTGAAGTAGCCGCAGTCATGAAACAGAAACGTGAGAAAAGAAAGGCAGAAAGAGAAAAACGTCCTTATGAATATCCCCCTCTCCAACCCTATAGAAAAACCTTAAATGGTTACTTTGTACGAAAGGGGAAACTGAAGCCTATCTCATGTTTCCTGAACCCTGGATAGACCAGAATAGGAAAAGGTGCCCTGGTTGGGATGTCTTTGAGGATGTCAGTATTCTCTCAGATAGTATGGAACATGTTACCCTGGAGCCCCGTAACACTGTATATAAGACTGTCACCATTGAAAATACTTGGTCTATAGACCAAGATGATTATGCTTTGGCCCTGCTAGATGATGATGGTCTAGGAGACAGTTTTCTGGGAATGATAGACAGAGGCACTGATTATGAAAAGCTCGCTGCTGAGTTTGAGTCTATTTCTAGAAAGCCTCTGCAGAATTGGTACACCACGACCGGTCCGCTCCTGATGCCCGCAGACCTAGTAGACCATTTTGGATATACTATCCCCACTCCTTCCCCTAGCTTTACGGATTGGTCATCTACCGATCCGCTACCTAAAGTTGAGGATCTCAAACCCCAGGTCCTCAACAATGTAATAAACCTTGTGCAATATGCTTTTAATGATAATTTAAATGTCTTTGCTTATTCCTTAGTTGCACCTATATTAAAAGACGCATTAAATAATAATAATAATTATGATAATGAGTCATTTAATAAAATGGACCCAAAAGATAAAAGTTATCTACTTGAGCTTGCAAAGTCAGTTGAGTACCAGGAATAGAGCCATTCATCAGTAGCTACTGAAGACTTGTCTACTATCAATCTGGGGCTGGACAACGAAGTCAAAGAAATCAGAATCGGCAGCTACCTCCAAGGTCCAGAAAGAAAGGCACTCACTGATCTCCTCAAGGAATTCGTAGACATATTTGCCTGGTCCTACGAAGACATGCCCGGCCTGGATCCATCCATAGTCGAGCACCGGATTCCCACATATCCAGATGCTTGCCGGCCAAACGAAGCTCGAATCGCATCAAGCGGAGAATGGTCACTACAAGTCAAAGAAGAAATCATGAAACAGTTGCGCGTCAACTTCATTCGGGTAGTTGAATACCCGATCTGGCTGTCCAATATAGTGACCGTTCCCAAGCCCAACGGGAAAGTCCGAATATGTGTAGACTTCCGCGACCTCAACAAAGCGTCGCCCAAAGATGACTTCCCCCTGCCCAATATTGATATTGTGGTAGATGTTGTCGCCTCTCACAAAGTTCGATCCTTCGTCGACGGTATGCTGGGCTATAATCAAATCAAAATGGCAGCAGAAGACCAGGAGAAGACTTCATTCACTACTCCCCGGGGTACTTATTGTTATAATGTCATGCCATTTGGACTGAAGAATGCCGGAGCCACTTATCAGAGGGCCGCCACCACCCTCTTCGACGACATGATCCATAAAGAGATGGAGGTCTATGTTGATGACATGATCGTGCATTCCAGTGACGCCAACGGTGCTCATATCAAAGATCTTCGAAAGTTCTTCGAAAGACTAAGGAAGCACCAGATGAAGCTTAACCCCACCAAATGCACATTTGGGGTTACTAGAGGCAAAGTCCTGGGATTCTTAGTAACTGAGCAAGGCATCGAGATCGAGCCAGCAAAGATCAAAGCCATCCTATAAATGCCACAGCCGAAAACTCCCACTAAAGTCAAAGGCTTCTTAGGCCGGTTGCAGTACATCAGCCGTTTCATCAGATAGCTGACCACCACATGTGAGCCCATCTTTAAACTCCTAAAAAATAATATCGACCAAGTCTGGGACGAAAAGTGCCAGCTAGCCTTCGAGAAAATAAAAGCCTACCTTACCAATCCCCCTGTGCAAGCTCCACCCCATATACATAAACCTCTCCTCATATACTTAACCGTCACAGACACGTCAGTAGGGGCTATGCTCACCCAAGAGAAAGAAGATTCCTACATCGAAAATGCCATATACTTCATAAGTAGGAAGCTACAAGGAAGCGAGCTAAACTATTCGGAGAAAAGTCAGGGCCTAGTGCAGGCCACTCAAAGGCTCAAAACCTATCTCCAAGGAAGGTCCATCAAACTCATATCCAGAATGGACCGCATCAAATACATCTTCGGTAAGCCATCACTGTCCAGCAGACTTGCCAAGTGGTCCTTTCTTCTCAATGAGTTTGACATAACTTATGTCAGGCTTAACTCTATCAAAGGAAGCGTCATTGCAGACCACTTAGCCGATCTACCTTTGAAGGCCGAAGATGCGACTGAGCCTGGTTTCCCAGATGAAGGTGTCCTGGAAATCACTGACCATGACACCTGTTGGCAGATGTTCTTTGACGGAGCCGCAAACAAAAGAGGCTTTGTCATAGGAATCATGCTAATCGATCCGGCTGACTCTCATACTCCGCTGGCTATAAGGTTGGAGTTGGAATGTTCAAATAATATGACAGAATATGAAGCCTATATTGCTGGCTTAGAAGAAGCTCTCAAAAGGGGAGCTAAGGATCTCGAAGTCTAAGGAGACTCTGCCTTAATCATAAATCAAGTCGAAGGAAGATGGAAGACCTAGGATCCTCGGCTGCAGCTCTTTCATACCAAGTTAACAGCAATTGTCGCCCGATTTGGTTCTATCTCGTTTCATTATCTGCCATGAGATAGGAATCAATTCGCTGATGCCCTGGCCACTCTGGCATCCCTAGTCCAGATTCCCGCAGAAACTAATGTTCAGCCATTTATAGTCGGGAAGAAGGTCATTCCGGTATACTGTTTCAAAATTAATGCAGCCCATGAAGCAGATCATGAGCCCTGGTACACTGACATCTTAAATCTGCTCCAGAAAGGTATCTATCCTCATGGCTTAGAAAAAAGAGGAAAAGTCTCCCTGGATGGGACCATACATCGTTAAGGAGATCCGATCAGGATATGATGTGCTTCTTACAAATCAGGATGGGGAAGATCTTGTCCAGCCCTTCAACCTCGACAAACTTAAAAGGTACTATGCCTGAGCCATTCTATCCAGTGGTTGCTTCCCTCTCCAGCCCGCTAGGCTGAAAACCCGAAAGGGCGGCCTAGGCAAAAGTTAGGGCCTATAAAAAAAACAACAATAAAAAGGAGCAATAAGGGCTCGCTAGGTTGAAAACCCGAAAGGGCAGCCTAGGCAAAAGTTAGAGCACGAAAAAAAAAAGATAAAAAAAATTAATAAGGAGATAAAAAGGAGAGGGGAGGCATTATTTGAAGTCCTCAGCATACTACCTCCAAGTCCTCAGTACATCAAAGGCTCGACTGACAGAAGAGAAAAACCACGACGAAAGGCTCACATTAAAATACTAAAATATAATTTTACAAGTCATAAGGTGCAACTTAGGAATATTTACTAAGACATCTATATTATACATTGATTGCAATGTACATATCTATATACATACTGCCTGTACCCCCTTTTTTGCACCAGAAACAATTCATTTTCTTGCAACTTTAGCCCAGAGCGGTCTATCAATGTCTACGGCGTCCGCTAAGCCGGGCCCATATACTCCTTCTACGAGGAGCGGAAGAAGCCCTAGACTCTCTAGCATGTGAGCCGCCAGAGGTGTCTCCCTCTTCATCGTCAGTGTGAGACCTCAAATCCTTCAGCACTTGACTCGGTAGAACGTTTACGTATTTCGTTCTTGCTCGCGACCTTTGAGAGATCCTAGGTCTTTGTGTACTTGCTCGGATGCATTTACATTCATAATAACCATGTTTACAAGTTTACATATGGCCACGATGTTCATAGTAGTTGTCATCGTAAGTTTGATTCTCCGATTCACGATTTTAGTTATCGTGTTGTCGTACGAGTTCGTACCGTTGTGTTTATTTTCGTATTACTCGGTTTGTATTATTTGTATCCTAGGTTTGGCCCTGGATGACTAGGGGGACCTTGGGGATTAACTTGATATTATTTTGGTTTGGTTGTGTTTCAGTTTGAACATGCTCGTGTTTCATTCCCGGTGTGACTTGTGTATTCGCCTCGGACACGATAGGGCTGTAGTAATTTGGCCATAGTTTTCTGTAGACAACTCAGAATTGAGATCCGTTTGATGCGTTAGAAACTAGACTTCAAGATCTTTCTAACCATACCTCTTGTGTAATTTTGGGAGTTGTATTTCAGTACATATGGATTTTTAAAGTTGACTAAATCTGTTATACTCGGTATTTCCAGAAATTTGAGTTTTGCCTTGTTTATTGGATTTACTTGGAGACCCTTAATGAATTTCACTAAATCTGACTTGAGACCTTAATTAGACATTAATTAGAGTTGATTAAGCCTAAGTTAAAATTTTAGCACTAAGTCCTCAATTAGGGACTTAATCTCACTTAAAAATTGACCTATAAGGGCTTGACACTTGTTTTCCACTCACTCCCTAACCTTTGTGACTTGAAATATCAGATTTCTTCCACTCCTTACATCTCCTACCACTCCTCATATTCAGCCACCATTGATGAGAGCTTGTGTGTGGGAGATTCTTGGTGAGATTAGTATGTGTTTTGTTATTTCCCGGAGATCCGGCCACCCGATTTTGGATTATCGACCACCCAATCGTAACTATCGACAAGGAGACTACTAATCCTTGGTTTGTTTTCATTCTCTCCAGCTTTTAATGGGCTTAAGGTAAGCTGCAAATTTCCAGAATTTTGTATGCTAGATTGTTTGTCATGCTAATCTTCATTAAAGTTGCTTAGATCATGCTAAGGAAGAGTTTTATCAAGTTTATAAAATGTTTTGATGCTTCTATGAAATCTGGAAATTTTTCCATGGATCTTGACTTGATGATTTTGGTCTTGGGTTTAGTTTGAAATATGCTTAGGCTTTGATGTGGAATCATTGTTGTTCATGAACTTGTTGGAAAACAAACAATACAAATTCAGTTTCTGCTTTGGGCAAATTTTGGGAAGTTACTGCTACTAATCTACTAAAGGGAATTTTCTAAAAATGTAGTATGTTATACCTATACATATTAGGTAACTCTCTGTAAAGTTTCATAAATTTTGGAGTTAAGGAAGTATTTTTCATCAGTCACAAATCGTGGCTGTTCCAGTAAGCTGTTACCAGAAAGTCAATCTGTTAATGTGATATTGAGGTGACGATATTTCGATGAATACATGTCTTAATTGAGTAGTTTGAAATTCTAAGTTGTATTTTGGAGATTCTAGTTTCTGGAAATGTAAGATTTATTATATTTGAATTTATGAGGAATATTTGGTGAATTTTCTATGATATACACTCAGTGTAAGTCATAGCAGAGAATCAGATTTGTGTCTTGAACTTGAGAGGACCATGACATGATGAATACAAGTCCAATTGGAGTGTTTTAAAATGGTAAACTCTAGCTAAAAGAGTCTAGGTTTTGGAAATGTAATATATGTGTCATTTGTATCAATGAGGAATTTTTGGTGAAGTTTGTATGATAGACATGCAGTACAGACCACAACAGAAAATCAGATTTCTGACATGAACTTGGAGGGGCTGTAGTTTGATGAATACAAGTCCTAATGGAGTAATTTGAAAGTCTAAAGTATAGTATCAAGAGTCTAGTTTCATACTAGGAAATAATCCACTCATTTGGAGTTTTGAGAAATTCATGGCTGAATTTACAAGTTGACTAAGAAGAATGAGTCACAACAGAGAACCAAATTTTTAACATAAAATTGACGTGACTGTATTTTGATGAATACAGGTCCAAATAGAGTACTTTAAAGTGCTAAATTATAGTCACAAGAGTCTAGTTTCTGAATATATAAAATTCATGAAATTTTGAGTTGTGAGGAAATAATGGTCGAATTTATAAATTGACTAGGCAGAATAATCATAACAGAAAAACAGATTATTAGCTTGATCTTGATATGATCATAGATTGATGAACACAAGTCCAAACGAAGCGATTTAAAAGGCTAAGTTATATTTTAAAGAGCCTACTTTCTGATGAAGAAATATTCAGTACATTTTGTGTTGAGAGTAATTTTTAATGCAATTAGAAAGATTGCTGCGCCGAGTGATTTGTAATATTTGAACTTGTTAAGGATTGATTCTCCATACTTGATGAATATGACTTATAAAAAATATAGTGTTTCTTGCCTTCAAACATGTTCTACTATTGGGTTGTTAACTTGCTATGAAATTTGGATTCCACTAATAGGTTGGATTATGAACTTGAATTGAACGAAGGCTTGATTTGATATTAATCAACTTAGGCTTCCATCTTCTACTTGACTTATTGATACGTGAACTAGGGTTCCTAAATGGAACGAGAACCTAGCTATGCCTTAAACAAGAACATAGAAGGGCTAGAAATGCATATAGCATTTATACCCTATTTGGATGAAACTGTAGTAAGGACTTAGCGGAGTCGAGTTAAGGAACAATTGAACCTTACGAGGATCGTGGTGAGATCCTATGATAATTATATTCCATTTGACTAGATTACTAGCTTTTGGGACTTGAATCGAATAGAGTGAACAACTTGACACTTATGATTTAGAGACTCAAATGAGCTCCTATTGTGGTTTTGTGATTATTGTAACAATGTGCATAATCGTATGAGTTTAGTAGATCATTATATCTACTTGAGAATTAGCAAGTAAACATCTACTTGTGCATTGCATATAAGTCAAGCTGGCATTACTTGAGTTTTCATGTTGAAGGTGGGACGATGCATTGTCTTCACAAATTATGGGATTCGTGGTTGCAATGTATCGCCGTACCGGATTCGGTTTTCACACACCCCTCCACTGCTAGCTACAGTGGGGAAGTAGCCCCCTTTGTCGTAACCAATTGAGCGCATTGGCTAGTGCTATTTTCCCAAGTAGAGAGCTCGGACCCGAGAAGAGAGCTTAGTACTTTGATACCCAATCACGGGTATCACTGGCACGATATGATTAACAGTTGTGATTGCAGGAGCAATACGACGACAATGATTCAGTATCTTCTCTATCCCTTATGTGGCTTACTATGGGCACTTATGTGATAACAAAGTGTTAGTTGAACATGAGATCTGATTGACCGTGTTTATCTTGATTGTGTATTATTGAAATACCTGAGGTGTATATCTATAAGTATACGTACTTGTACATTATGATTCTATAAACGATTTGATATGTATATATTTAGATATACATACTTATACTTAATGATTCTATGAACAATTTGATTAGTATATATATAATTATATATACTTACATATGATGTTTTTATGGGAATTTCGTTCTAATTCATTTGATTTGTGTTTGAACAGGGAATTACACCCTGGTTCATTTGGATGGTTTAGTAAGTAAGAAGAAATGACTATCTTGTGGAATATCTAAACGATACGACGCCTTTTCATGGGTTTTTTCTGTCATTTGTAAAATGACACCATGATTATTTTTATGTTACATAATTATATGTTACATATCTCTTGTAGTAGCGTACTGGGTCATTATGAGTCATTCCGTACTTTGTTTCTAGTTGCAGTAAATTGGTAGCCGCGTTGAGGTCGAGTAGATCGTGACTGTAGCAGAGCGCAGCTAATCGATAGATCGAGATTAGATCGTGTGGTTCATGCTAGTAGCAGCAGACATCCTCGAGTAGTAGCTTGTGGAGTCCTATTTCTTTTTAGCATCGTCACATATATTACGTACTTTGCTATTCTTGTGAGATCGATTTTGTAAAGTTATCTAGACTTTACGGTCGGGTAGATACTTGGGTATTTGTATTGTTTCTTCTTCGGCCGACGGGTTGTGTCGTGCCATTATTCGTGGTTTTAGTATTTATTTCAGTTATCTCCCTGGCACGCAGTAGCTTTGGGTCTTTTCTTTATTCTAAATTGTTATAGTTGTTGGTAAACCTCGGTATGCTTTAGCTGTGGGTAGTTGTTATCAGGTTGGTTCTTTCTTGAAACGCCGGCCTGGAGTGCCGATGGTTTGTTCAGCGTCTGCATTGTTGCGGCAAGCGAGTTTTGTATTTTCCCCCTTTGAGAGATGATGTCTCTCTTGGTTTCTTTGGATTTTGTTTCGAGCTTCATAGCTTGAGACTTCTTTTACTTATTGCTTCCGCTAATTCGATTTTTGATATACCGTATTTTAGTGCGGCTTTATGTTCATGTTTAGAGCTTGTTAGCTCGACTGTTGGACTCGTACTACTGTTTAACAAGTGTTTGTTCTCATCTTATGTTTGTTCCAGCGACACGACCTTGGGATTTCGTGTTGGAATCCGGGTCGGGTCGTGATAGTCAGCATCCCCGTTCTCCTGGGCAGCTGTATTGCTCGGACCAGCCCCGTCATCTCTGAAACCAGTACCCCACATGGGTGGAGGGGGAGGAGCAACTATCTCTTGCTCCCATGGATTGTCTTGCCCGCTTGCAATGCTCAGCCTTGGAGGCTCATGACCGCCAACTCTCAGAGCCGTGCCCCAACCAGTCTGGGGAGGACGAGCAACTACTTCTTGTTCCCATGGGTTATGCTGCCGACTGACATTGCTCAATCTGCAGGATGTATTGCTGGGACCCGCAGTATTCGGTCCAGGGGCCGTTCGAGTATCAAGGCCGTGTACTCGCCTGAATTCTGCCTCCAGAGCCTGAGGAACAACTAACCCTGAGCTATCAATGTCCTCGCCTACCTCCATCAGGCGAGCATCCACTCCGTTAGTTATATGGCGACCCAGCAAGTGTCTCAGTCCACGCCGGATAGTGCGAGACGGCCCCTCAGCAGTTACCATGATCCATGCCAAATACCCAAGGGACAGAAGCATATAGTCAGAATATGGATAGGCTGCCTCCAGCCTCTCAGAATCTCTGAGCCACATGCCATGGATTGTGGGACCCAAGCTTTCGTCCGTAAGCTCCATTCCCATGTATATAGGACGAGTGGTGTCCGGGATCACTTGCTCTCTCCCGAACTGCCGCAAGATCCGGTCCAATTGATAAAAAGAGGTCCGATGAAGACCCAACATGACTACTTGACTATACTCATCGGAATGTCGAAGAAAAAGCCGGATCTCCCAATGGCGAATGACCCAGATTATGTCCATCGAGCCCCGACGATAAAAGTGATCAACCCAATCAATCTCAGAATAATTGGTCTGAGGAAAATGCCCGCGCATGCCATAAAGTGATGGGTCATAAGGAGCTCCATGCGGCACGGGGGCCTGAACCCAAAGCAAATGCTCTTCTAGCCACATATGAACCAGAATGGGGCTACCGGTAGGGAACAATTCATCACCAGTAGCAAAAGCAGTCAGGCCCGCGAAGGTCTCTGCCAAAATCACCGGGACAATGTTCAGCCGGCGATCTCGAGCCTGTAATGCCAGGTCAACGACCCACGCATCGAAAAATCCGGGTAGACCTACTATCAAGTATCTCCCTACCAAACAGAGAAAGAGCGTCGTCAGCCTACGCCGCAGATAGTCCACATCATCCTCCCTGTATTCTGTGAAGGCTCCAGTAAGAACCATTAAATTAAAAGTCTCCCCATTAAAGAAACCTGGAGTAGCACTGCGGGTGGAATTAAAAAGCTCCAGGATAGCCATATATGGACGCCTTCTATAGGCGGGTACTGCGATCTGATGAGTAGGTGCCACCCCCAGCATCGCGCAGAATTCCTCAAAAGTAGGACACATCTCATTCATGCCGAAGTTAAATAAATGGTCCTGAGGAGACCAAAACCTGGCGGCTCCCCTCAACATGTCCCAGTTTATAATGACATTCTTCCAGGACAGAAGGCACCTGAACCCAAAAAGATGATCAAACTAGTCCCTCTCGTCGGATCACAAGGAGAGAATCCACAAATCCAGGGCATTCTCATAAATCTCAATTTCCAAAGCCGTGGGAATACGTGTGGCCATATATAAAAGAGATGCGAATAATTTTATGTGGCTAAAGAGAGCAACGGCAGGACAGAAGAGAGCTGGTGAATTGTAAAAGGCAGAGATGAAATGTATTGGTATGGAATCAGGCTGGTCTCCGTCTAAATTTATACCGAAAACTGAAGAAACAGACAGTTCGGTGCACAGTGCGTGAATAGTAAGTGAACAGTGGCTGCACAGGAGAATCCATGGCGCCACCAAAGAAGCATCTTGGCGCCGCGCCAAGTGCTTGCTACTATACTGAAAATTCCGCCTGGTATCCTGGTTTAATTGTCCGACACTCCGCTGTTCCTGTGTCTGATCGCGAGAAAGAAAGAAAGGCTATGAAAGGTGGCTACGAACACGAGTTCAATAGCCACAGGGCACTGAAAGAATAAGGAAAGTGGTCGTCCTCTTGTTCCGGTATCACCTGAAAAGCCCACTCCGATCCAAAGGTGTATTCTCATAAACTCCCTTTCTTAAAGTACAACGTGCCATTACCTTTTAAATGTCTAGTATAGCTTTATTTTCTATGTGAATTTAGTTTTGCATGTGTAATATATTGCATCACATACATTTATATTGCATTATATCATAATGTCTGTACATGTTTCTTTAAAATAAAAAAGAAAAAATATATATATACAAAAAAAAAAAAAAACTAATATTCGCAGGAATCCTAAGCTAATGTGCTCGGGACGACTGACTCCTATTAAGGCCACCACCCATGATCCAGGGACCCGTTGTGCTACTAGCTCTGTATCCCCGACCTCTGCCCTGGCCGCGGCTCGACCCGACATCATCGTCATCCTCATCACCTTGACGTCTGGGCCGCCGCGCTATGCTGCTCCCCTTGCAAGAGAACTCATCAGCAAGTTTTTGATAAAGCTTGCTGATACTGAAAAAGCCCCGCAGCAGCTTCTTATAGGTAGACACGTTCACCTATATAAAAAAAAAGAGAAAAAAAATGTGTTAGTCAAACAAAATTAAAAAAAAAAAAAAATATATATATATATATATATATATATATATATATATATATATATATAGATACAAGAAAAAATAAGAGAGATAAAGAAAGAGAGACAATAAAGGTAAATGTGTCTACCGAACGAGCCTGCTCCGGGACGCGACGCTCCTCGGGAATCTCGACATCAGGAAGAACCTGCTCTACTGTACTACCCCCCCACTGATACTGAAAGGTAGAGAATATATCATCAGGCTTTGTAAACATCAGGTTCTCGTCGAGGGATGAAGTAAACGGCCCCGCCTAGCGAAGCATCGAATGCCGCCTCGGCACGGCATAGCAGAAAAGGGGGATGCAAAGACTAATCTCGGGGAAATCCTCATACGCCATCATTGGATGATCTGTCGCTGGCATGAGGTATTTCGCCAGGTACTGATACCTGTTTGGCAGTCGTTCGGGCTCTATCACCCAGAAAGGAGGCCGAGGAGGCGCCACTGGAGTTACTAAAACGGACTGATGCTGACGGTTCACCCGCTCGCCCATATATAAGGAATCCACCATAATGGAAACCATCAGTATCCGGCAGCGGTTGAGTCCCAAAGCAGCAGCATAATGACCCTCCAGACCCTCCCAAGGAAGGAAGTGCACTGTACCAGGACTCGAGCTAACAATTCGCTTCAACACTCTTTCCCTATCCTTGCAAACCTCGTCCTGGGTCGGATAAACCCTGTTATCATCAACGTACTGGGACAAGTATGGAGGCTGGTGAACTCGCCGAATGAGAGGAGCTGGCGAAAAATGAAAAAATGAGAAGGCCCAGATCTGCGAAAAAAGAGGAGAGAAAAACAATATGTGAAAAAAAAGAGAGCAAAAGAAAAATATGTGCTGGAAAAAATATATAAATAAAAAAAAAGTATACATAAAAAAAATGTAGGAGAGAAACATCAAAAACAGGAAAAGACATATGCCTCCCACACCGGGGCAAAACCAACCATTTAGAGTCGGCGAGTCATTCCGGCAGGCCCTATCCATGGAAGCATACAGTTCGGCCAAGCCTGCCTGTCCCCAGTCATATAAAGGAATCCGATCAAAATCTGCTAAACAAGTCAGGATGGAAACCCTCAGGGTGGTAGAGGAGTTGGCGAAGAGCGATGTGCCAAGAAAGAAAAATAGAAACGCTCTAGCCACTCGAGTCACGGCAGCTATATCATTGGCAGGCACCCGCCCGACATTACTGAGAAGCCATCTCCGTATGCTGCCGATAAAAATCTCATTCGTCGATTTGAATTCCGGCTCAAAACCCAGGAGGTCCACCACTTCCTCCCTACGCCGACGGAGAGAAAAGTCAGGAGCTAGGGTCTCCACTATGCTGGTAGGAATGCCCGTGATCGCGGCAAAGTCACACAGGGTCATGGTCGCTTCCCCCCAACTGAAATGAAAGGTATGGGTGGTTTCCCACCAGAAGTCCCTGAGCACATCGAAGATAGGCAGATGGCTGGTAAAGTGGCTGAAGGAATGCATGAAAACACTAAAACCGGAGCCCTCCACCAAAAGCTGCGCCGCCTCGGGCAACATGGCGTAAATCTCGGTGACATTGGCGCATGATGCCCGCGCTCTCTGGAATTCCTTACGAATCTAAAAAAAAAAAAAGAGGAAAAGAAGGAAAAGGTAAGTCCACTATCCTTATTTTTCCTTGTACAGTTTTTTGATAAGTAAGTATGAATAGATAATAAACATGCTGCATGCATTGTACTTCATAGAAAAAATGCAGCATGCTATAAAAAAAAAATCAAAAACCATTTTTTTGTATTTTTAAATAAACACTTACCATTTTTTATTTATACATGTGCATAAATTCATATGTAAATAAACATTTAATTTCATTAAACATAATTCTTTTATGTGAAAAAAAAAACAAAAGGTATATAAATAATAATAAAAAATGTATATGTTGTAAATATATGTCACATTCTTTACATTCTTTCGATAAATAATAAAAATACATTTAAGAATGTATTTAAAAAAAAAGAGATTATATGCAAGAAATTTTGCATTTAAATGGTTATTTTCGCATCCTAGGCATCATAGGAATGTATGTTAAACTGCATTTATCATGTATATAACAAAATAGGAAAATATTCATACATTATCCCATAATTGTTCTGCATTGCATTTGCATCAAATAAACTAGTTCATGCATCCATTATGTGTATTTTATTGTCCAATAAGATGCATCGAGGGTGCACTAAAAAGAAGATAAAATGCCGCCAATCATGAAAATAAATATTTTTATGTCATTTACTATGTATCTGTAGCATTAGCATGCATGAAAAATGAATTTAAGGGCATAATATATATGTTTTATCCCGTTTTTATCCGAAAAAATGCTCGAAAGTGCGCTTCGGAAAATTTAAATTGTATTCTGAAAAGTCCGTCTCGTGATTCTATTGCATGCAAAAATATGTTTTAGTGTAAAACATGCCTCATATAGCCTCATTTGCATTTTATAATATAAATCATGCATAGTAGGGTCAAATAGTGACCACTAGTTCAATCATGCATCGCAAAAATAAATAATATAAATTTCATGCATCACTACTTAATCACATCATTTAGACATAAATAGGACATGCATAAACATCATTAATAAAGTCAGGAGTGCTCCAAAAGTTCCAAACAATGCAGAAATTTAGCAGATCTGAAATATAGCCAGGAAAATCTCGAAAAAGAAAGAAACTTACAGCGGTGGGAGGAAGATTGGACACGTGAGTGGTCCTGTCTCACAAGATATTGCCCCAGTCATCGTTAGAATACCGGTATCTGAGCTTATTCCGGACCAAGGGAGGAAACTCTTTCCTCCTCTCGTCAGATCCTGGGTGCATAGGAGCCTTCCCCTTCCTGGATCGAGAAGAAGATGTCATCTGCTAAACAAAACACTGAAATTGACGGAAGAAAATTGAGAAAAGGAGCGAAAATAAAAAAAATAAAAAAAGAAACAGACGGCAGCAACAATGGCGCTGAAGCAGAAAAGGAAGAAGAAGAAAGAAGAAGTAAGCTTCTCTCCCTCACTCCCGTCCATTATAAGGGAGGCAAAAGGGTTTTTTCCTTTTCCCCCCTCCAAAGTTTAAAGCTGCGACACTTAAGTCCCCAAGTTCCAAAGTTTCCAAAATGGTCCCTAAGTTTAACGAAGAGTTAACGAAATCAATTCTGTTAACCAAAAATCAACGACCATTCATCAGAGGACAAAGAAAAAATATCCTCAGCAGGTCAGCCACGAAGTAAGCACAAAAAGAAAAATTTCAAATGGCATAAAAAAAGAAAAAAAAGAAAAAAAATTAATAATAAAGTCCCTGGCTTGAAAAGGCAAGAGTGGCAGAAATGCCAGAATCAGCCAAATCCGCGACAGCCACCCGGGAACAAAAAAGGTAAGAAAGGTATAGTATTCTTACCCTAACTTTAGAATAATTTCCTTTAAAAGGAAAGTTTTTTAAAAAAAAAATAGGAGGAAAAGTTTTGTTTTTCAAGAATAAAAGAAAACTCTTGTCATAAGGAGTTTTGGTTTTTCAAATAAAGGAAATGTCTTTTTCAAAAGAATTTTGTTTTCAAATAAATAGAATAAAAAAAAAACTCTTTTTCAAAATGAGTTTTTGTTTTCAAAAAAAAAAGAAAAAAAACACAAAAATAGGAGGAATATTTCAAAAAACACAAAAAAAAGGTGAATATTTCAAAAACACAAAAAAAGATGAATATTTCAAAAACACAAAAAAAGAGGAATATTACAAAAAAAACACAAAAAAAGATGAATATTTGAAAAAAAAACCAGAGAGAGCGAGAAGAAATGGAAGGAAAAAGAACGATTTCTTTTCACAATTTTCGAAAAAACTGGAAGAAAGTTTTTTTTGTCGTGCTTGACGACGGATTTTTATCGGTCGAGTGCAGTTTTCTGGAAATTTGAAAGTTTTCTGGTTATGTTTGGAAACAAGGTATTGACCAGCCAGACACAATTTTGAAAATTCTTCTTAACATGTTTCAATGACAAGGTATTGACCGGTTGAAATATGGTTCGCGAAAAACATTCAAATCTTCATACCGTATTTAGCGGCCGTTCTCGACCGTTTGAATACGGCTTTTTCGAAAAACACAAAAATCTTTTTCCTGTTGTGTTCTTGATCGGGTCTTGACCCGAAGAACATAATATCCTCATTTGGTTGTAGTTTAGGTTTTTGGCCTGAAACTATGTTTGGTCTGATTTCCTTTAATAAGGAATACGTAGGCAACGTACACTAGTAGGTCCGACCATCAGAGCACTTCAAATTCATATCTGCTTAAAAACTACGATAACCTGTTATAACTGACTAAATATGTCTAGGTTATGGAGTTTGGATAGCATGATAAACTGTGCATTATAACTGCTACCAATTGCATTTCTCTCCCATTTTAACTGAACGAAATTGGAGAGTCTATTGTCTATCAACTAGGGGTGTAAGTGGTTCGGTTTGGTTTGGTTTATGCCAAAACCACAAACCGAACCGCCTCCTAGTGGTTCCAAAAATCTCAAACCGAACCGAACCGAGTAAGACTTGGAACCGAACCGAACCGAACCACTCGATTTGGTTTGGTTTGGTTTGGTTCGGTTTTGTGGTTTATATAAATTATTTTTAATGAAATTAACCAACATTAAAAATAACAATAAAAATAAGATTTTAATTTGAAATTAACATCAAAATTAGGAAATAACCTACTAACAACAAATTATCATAAATAAAATAATACAAATTCTAAAATAAACACAAACAATGGAAGAAACAATAGTTCTCCAACAATCAAGATTTTTTTTGATTTAGTATCCATCTATATATATACATATATTATGAATAAATCAAAGGTTCAAAATAGTTAATAAATGTAATATAATATATATTATATAATAAATAAATAAAAATATGTATGGTGGTTTGGTTCGGTTCGGTTTGGTTTGGTTTGATACCAAAAACCGTGAACCGAACCGAACCGTGTGGTTTTTCAATTTTAGAAACCGAAACCGAACCGTATTCGACCAAAACCGAACCAAACCAACTGGTTTGGTTTGGTTTGGTTCGGTTCGGTTCCGTGGTTTCGATTTACACCCCTACTATCAACGATGTTCGTCTACTCAGTAAGCCTTGGGTTACCCGTAGACTCCATCGTTGAGGGGCTCTGTAGACACCCCAATTTCATACCCCTGGTATGTGACTCTGACATGTGATATCAAGAACTGTTTAGACTTAACAAATGTCAAGTTACAGGAGTCAAAAATGCGAAAGGGAAAGTAGGATGCGCAAAACAGTGAATTGCGAGGGGTGAAAGTGCCAAATTTGAAACTTCAATAGTGCCTTGGCGCGACCTAAAAGGTCTCTGGGCGCCGCGCCAAAGGACCTATGTGTCGGCGCCAAAGGATGAACAGTAGGCCTCAGACTTAACGCATTGCACAATTTGTAAAGGCCGCGGTACAAGTGGCTGAAGTCAGCTGAAGAAAATCAGAAATGCCCGATGACTTCCTTATCCCACCTATAAATAAGAGAGCTGGGCTCCCTCATTCACTGTTCAAGAAATCGATCAAGAAATCGCAACGAAGCTCTATTGCTCTCTCTCTGAGTTCCTTCGACGCCGAGAGAAATTTTAGTGAGAGGTGTGAGATAGGTGAGTGTAGCCCACCAAAGACTCCAAACCTCGTCCAAACTCCGCCAAAATAAAAATCCATCGGTTATAAGTGATCCCTAGCCTAGTAGTTAGGTATCCACCTTACTCCCCCGGCCCAAAAATCCCAAAGTAAGTCGTTACTCTGCCCGAGTAATGAGCTGAAATACACGAAAACTAAGCCGTTATTCCGCCCAACCAAAAAGGCCAAAACCCTCTAAAATAAGCCGTCACTCTGCCTGAGGGAACGAGCCAAAACCTTCCAAAATAAGCAGTCACTCTGCCCAAATCAAAACAACAACCACACAACAACAACAAAAAAAGACTCCCTCTCCCTGAAGGACAGAATGAGCACACTACCGCCCTAATAGGTAAAAGCCTTTAAGGGCGTTATTTTATTTATTTACCCGTTCATTTATTTATTATTTAAAGTTATTATTTAAATCCGGCACAATGTAATCAATATAAGTTGTTGTGCTGTCCGGATTAGAATAGGAAATATTATGAAAAAGAGCCATTATAATGGCCAAATATTTTTAAATACATTTGTAATTACTGTAAGGAAATGGTTGCAAGTCCGTAAATAATGTAGCCACGGATGTATTTGTTTTAATTTCCTGTCATTTAATGCTTTATTTATTTGCTAAATAAATATAACAATAAACATACTTCAGCCAAAAACTACTTTTGAGACCGAAAGGGCGAGTTGGGTGCCTAGCACCTTCCCAACTCGTAACTTAGCCTCCGAACCCGTTTCTTTTTCTCTGGTTTATTTCTCTTTCTTTTCTGGTTTTGCTTTATTTTTGCCTTAAAATAAAGATGGCGACTCTAAACTTTTTGGATCCAGTGGGGCCTCGCAACACTCCTTCTTTGCACTTTTCCGTTCTCCCCTAAAAAAGGGAGAATGTGAATGGAAGGGTGATGCATTCCTATATCCTGATATCCCCTAAAAAAGGGATAACTTGATGCGGGAAACCTAAAGCTCCCATAGTGATCCGAAACGGGCCATAAGGCTATTTTTAATAAAATCCATAGTGGGGGCGTAGCATTATCCTTTTTTGCACTTTTCCGTTTACCCCTAAAAATGGGAAAATGGGAATGAAAGGGTAATGCATTACCATATCCTGGTATCCCCTAAAAAAGGGATAACTTGATGCAGGAAACCATAAGTTCCCATATTGGATTAAAAATCTACTAAAGGCAATCGAGGCGCATTCCAACGCGCTATTACAGATAGCACTCCTCTCGCACTTTTGATTTCGTCTTCCCCTAAACAAGGGAGGGTGGAACGAGAGCAGTGGTGTTCCGCATCTGCACGCACGCGCACCCCTAACGGAGGCACGCGGGGCGTGGGCGTACCCCGGGAACCTCACACTGCCCTGCTTCGGCTTATAAAGGGGGCCTTGCGGCCGCATGGTGTTTATACCTTACGTCCGCAAGGTACCCAGTCAATGGGCACTGATGCTGAGGCAGGGTTTGCGGGGGCATGGACCTAGGGGCTTGCAGCCGCAAGGTTTACGCATGAACTATCATTAATAGGGCCTTGCGGCCGCAAGGTGTTTTAGACCTTGCGTCCTTAAGGTTCACAGATTGTGTGGTCTTGGGAGTAGTTTCATGATTTTTGGGCAGTTCATCATTTAAGTCCTCTGTTATGTTCCGTTAAGGCTGTTTCTTTCATACACTCTGAAAATTCTACAAAAAATTCTAAAGTAAAATATTAAAAACATATAAATACAACACTAAGATGTTTTTTCCCCAAACTTGAATTATGCCAGTGTTGGAAAACATTTAATTAAAAATGTCCATAATTAGATAAGACGGAGAACAGCATATTTAAACTACACTACGAAAACAAATAAAATTTCATCATATTGGGTTGCCTCCCACCTAGCGCACTTTTTTAACGTCTTTGGCTCGACCTAGCTGCAAACCTATTCTCTCGGGGGCTCAGTGTCAGAGAGACGAATGATTTCGATTGTTCTCTCTACTGATATAGGTTCAAAGTATGGTTTGAGTCGATGACCATTAACTTTAAATATTTCATCAGTCTTTGGATTCTTGATATCGACTACTCCATGTGGGTAAATTCGTACTATAATGAAAGGATCAGACCATTTCAATTTTAATTTACCTGGGAATAAACGGAGTCTAGAATTAAAAAGAAGTACTTTTAAGCCTGGACGTAACATCTTTTTAGAAATTCCCATATCATGGTATCTCTTGGTCTTTTCTTTATAGATTTTTGCATTCTCATACGAATTTAACCTATGCTCTTCTAAGTCATTTAACTGAAAAAAACCTTTCTTCACCGGCTAAAGCTAGATCAAAATTAAGAGTTTTAATGGTCCAATAGGCTTTATGTTCAATTTCAACCGGTAAGTGACATTCTTTGCCGTACACCATCCGATAAAGACTCATTCCAATTGGGGTTTTATTCGTAGTGCGATATGCCCAAAGAGCATCTTTAAGTTTTGGTTCCTAATCTTTACGATTTGGTCTAACAGTCTTTTCCAGGATTGCTTTATGTGTCTGTTGCTAACTTCTACTTGGCCAAAAGTCTGAGGATGATATGGTGTAGCTAGCTTGTGAGTTACACCATGTTTTCTAAGGCTCGCATTCAACAACCGATTGGTGAAATGTGTTCCTTGATCACTAATTACTGCCTTCGGTACGTCATACCGATAAAATATATCATCCAAAAACTTGACAACAGTTTGACCATCATTATTTCAGGTCGCAATGACTTCTATCCATTTGGACACATAATCAACAGCAACTAAAATATATTCACAACCATTTGAAATTGGAAAAGGACCCATAAAATCAACACCCCAAACATCAAAGATTTCAACAACTAAATTATTATGCAAGGGTATCTCATTCCTTTTACTAATTCCGCCAGTCCTTTGACATTTATCGCATGTTTTGCAAAACATTTTAGAGTCTCTAAAAACAGTAGGGCAATATAAACCAGATTGCATGATTTTCCTAGCAGTTTTACTACCACTAAAATGACCACCACAAGAGTATTCATGATAGAATGTCAAAATACTTTGTTGTTCTTGTTCTGGAATACATCTTCTAATTATGGAGTCTGAACATATTTTGAATAAATATGGTTCTTCCCAAAAATATTTTTTTTGCATTAGTTAAAAATTTCTTTCTTTGATAGAAATCAAAATCAGAATTAATGATATCCGCTACATGGCAATTCACAAAATCTGCATATCATGGTTCGAAATTTTTAATTGCTAACAACTGTTCATCAGGGAAATATTCATTAATAGGGATCTAATTATCAAGAAGTTGACGTTCAAGCAAAGGTAAAAATTCCAACCTAGACAAATGGTTGGCTACAACGTTTTCTGTTCCCTTTTTATCTTTAATAGTAATGTCAAATTCTTGCAATAATAACATCCAACTAATGAGCCTAGGCTTTGCATCTTTCTTACTCAATAAGTATTTTAGAGCTGCATGATCAGAGAATATTATAACTTTTGAACCTAAAAAAGATCTAAAATTTTCTAGTGCAAACACAACTGCTAAAAATTGTTTTTCAGTGGTTGTATAATTGAGTTGTGCATCATTCAACGTCCTACTCGCATAATGAATCACATGAGGTTTCTTGTCTATCCTTTGTCCTAACACAGCTCCGACTGCAAAATCCGAAGCATTGCACATGATTTCAAAAGGGAGAGACCAAATAGGAGCTGATATTAATTGTTCTTTTAACAAATTAAATGCATTCAAGCATTCTTGATCAAAAATAAATTCGGTATCTTTTGCCAAAAGATTACATAAAGGTTTACAAATTTTTGAAAAGTCTTTTATAAATCTTCTGTAAAAACCTACATGTCCTAGAAAACTAATAACACCCTTGACCGAAGTTGGGGGGAGGTAATTGTGATATAACTTCAATTTTGGCCTTATCAACTTCAATTCCTTTGTTAGACACAACATGACCTAAAACTATCCCATGTTTAATCATGAAATGACTTTTCTCCCAACTTAGGGTCAAGTTAGTTTCGCAACATCTTTTCAGAACCGATGTTAGATTTTCTAGACAATGATCAAAAGAATTTCCGAACACTGAGAAATCATCCATGAACACTTCCACACATCTTTCCACTAGATCGAAAAATATAGAAATCATGCATCTTTGAAAAGTAGCTGGGGTATTACATAATCCAAAGGGCATCCTTCTAAATGCAAAGGTTCCAAATGGACATATAAATGCGGTTTTCTCTTGATCTTCCGGTGCCAGTGGAATCTGATTATAACCAGAGAAACCATCAAGAAAACAATAATAATCATGGCCAGCTAATCTTTCAAGGATTTGGTCAATAAATGGCAAAGGAAAGTGATCTTTCCTTGTAGCCGCATTTAGTTTACTCAAATCAATGCACATCCTGTGTGGCGACCCGACCCGGACCCCGAGATGGAATCACAAGTCAAGTCGTCCAAATAGGACAACAATACAAGCAAAGTCTCAATTGTAGAAAACGACGTGACGCAACATTTCAGATGAAGCGCGACTCGGCACCAAAAGGCCGGAAATTTTTAAAACTTTTAAACCCGATACAAAGAATTTAAGACAAGTATATCAATTCATCGGCGACTTTACTACCGGAACCCAACACTACGCAGTTCATGCAAATATACCTCGACGGCTATAACATGCCGGAGAACAACATAATTAAATAAGAGCTAAAGTAATGCCCAGCGGAAGTTTTCAAAACAGATGAACCATAAAACAGCTATACAAGGCTCGGCGTACATGCGCCGGCACTCAAAAATAGGATACATGAACTACAAGTATAGACATAAATCTCAATAACCAAATTCCCAAGCAAAGTCTAAATGACTTGCTAAAACCCAACGTCCTTACAAAAGAGAACAAAACAAGGACATCTCAAAACCACAACCTGGTCGCGTGCGGTCACGGACAAGCGAGAATCCTGTTACACCTCAACGAGCGGTACCTGAACGCCTCGGATCTAAAGCAGTAAAAGGGAGGGGGTAAGTCATAAAGACTTTGTGAGTTAACAATTATGCATGTCATGGCATCATGCAAAGATACATATCAAGATATCATTTTTAATATCAAGTCAATCAAAGCGTTCATTTAATAAACACTTAAATCACATATCCATGGTAGCACATTGTTTCACATAAGTGCTATAAAGGTAAACCACATAATAGGAGGATATGTTATGGAACCGGTGCCGCTACGTAGCTCCTGCAATACACAGCGTTAACATTTCGTGCCAATGATACCCGTGATGAGTGTATCAAAGTACCGAGCTCTCTACTCGGGTACCGAGCTCTCTACTCGGTTATTAGACTTGCCAATGTGCTCTCTTGGTTACAAAGGGGCTACTTCCCCACGTGGCCAACAAAGGAGGCGTGTGTGATAAAAACCGGATAACAACCCATCACTATCACGAGTCCCATAACTCGTGACGGCGATACATTGTCACACCAACGACTCAATCAAATATGCCACCGGTGGACTCATGCAATGCCAAGTAGATGTTTACTCGTCATAAAATTCAATAAGGAATAAGTTCGATAAGAGCGAACTTATTCAACAAGTAGTTGTTTACTCATTTAAGGAATCACACAAGAATTCGACAAGAGCGAATTCAACATGTCAAATAGATACATTATTCTACAACATGCTCTCAATCATGCATTTACTTCACACGATCACATAAACCGCCTAAGAACTCAATTGAGTCTTACAAGCACACATACATCAAGGCATACTCATCAATCCATCTCAAAGTATCGTAAGCTAATTCATTAGTCCAACGAACTACATTCATCGTAAGGATTGATTTTGGAGTCGGTATTGTTCATAACTCCCTAATTTCAACTCCGGTGAGTTTTACTAAAATTCAACCAAGAAGAGTATTGATACTAAATGTATCACATTGCCCTTTCCTAAGTTCTCCGATCATTTAGAACTTGATAGCTAAGCCGTTCATGTTCTTAAACTAGCCGTAAACCCAATCTCGAGTTTCAAACCCTAATTTCGGTAATTTTGCTAAACATTGAATTGAACCGAATTCTTTCACAAGAGTTATTCCCAAGCTTAATACAAACAACATTCATGCTTTAATAAATGTCAAAATCATAACTTCATAGAGATTTCATAAAATCATACTCATATTTTATATGTTGAATTGAAGGTTGTGTCTTCACAAAAGATGTTCACAATCAACATTAAAACAACTATAATGAAGGGGTCATGCTATTTTGTTTAACATGAAAATCTCAGGAAATTGTCACTCACCTTAGTCCTATGATTAATGGATGGAAGGTTGATTAAAAGGAGGATTGTAGAAGAGAAGATCAAGCTCTTCGATTTGGCGGTCTCGGCTCGTCAATCGGACCACCGGATCTCCGGGAAATGGTCTCTCAAGTTGAGCTTCTTCCCAAGGACGAAAATGGAGCTATGTTCACCAACAATGGAGTTTTGTGATCAACAATGGCTGAACAAAGGCTTATATACCTCAAACTAAACCTCAATCCAAGTGAAGGGGGTGAAATGGCTTGCTAGCCATTGATAGATCTCATCCAAGGGTTTAGGAGGCTTGGACTAAGTCAACAAAGAGGGCTTGAGTCTCTAAGGGCGGCCAAGGGCCGGGCTAGTTGGTCTTCAACCAAAACTTAAAAAAAAATCCCGTAAGTGAGATCTTGATGACCTTGCGGTCCAAGGTCATCTCCACCTTGCCTCCGCAAGGTCTCCTAACTTTGCTTCCCAAGTTCTTTGCCTCTATGCGGGGCAAGACCAAACCACCTTGCGATAGCAAGGTCTCCGAGTTGAAAAGCCTTCAAATTTGGCCTAGAATCAACCCCAAACAACCCAAGAAATTCAAGGGGGGGAAACCAACACTCAAAACACAATCGGAACAGGCCCGAACATCACCCGAAACACATCCGAAACATGTTAGAACATGGTTAGAACCACTCCACAAACGGCCAACGAATCAAACACGAGTCAATCCCAACTTAATCTAGGATAGAATGAACATGTATTAGGCTCGTTTAATCATGGTTATAGCTTGTATTCAAGGCCTAGAACTCAACCGAACTTCTCTCGAGACGAAATGAAGGCAATACAAACAATGAAGTAAAACCGTAAAACACAAACGAAGCTACGAAGCTTCTAAACTCCCAACCAAGAACACAACAACTAAGATGAACATAATTAACCTTAGATGCAAAGTACTAAGATTCTCATGAGACTTATTAAGGTGATAACACGTTAATACGAACACCCGAAACAACAACAACAACAAGGCATGCAACGCATGGAAGACCATTACTCTAATATGATCTCAACCAACTCAATGCCAACAAGATATGAATGAAATGAAGTCTCAAATATGTCAAGACATATAATAAACATGTTATAATGCTGACAAACATGCAATGGGTTCGGGTTCTCACATCCTCCCCCACTTAAAGGAATTTAGTCCCTAAATTCACAAATCTTGAACAAGAAAGGGTATTTCTCTCTCATCTCAAGCTCAGTCTCCCATGTGGCTTCCTCAATATCATGATTCTTCCACAAGACCTTCACTAAAGGAATCCGCTTGGTCCTCAAGACTTGCTCCTTGGTATCAAGAATCCTCACGGTTTCTCAACGTAGGAAAGATCGGGCTCAAAGGTAATCTCCTCATAAGTAAGGCGTGTGACTCGCCCTTCAAGTACTTACGAAGCATCGAAACATGAAACACATCATGGACACCGATATAGGCGGTGGAGCGGTGGTAACGCGGTGGTAAGTCTATAAGCCAAAGAACCAATCCGCTCTAAGATCTCGAGCGGACCAATAAACCTAGGAGAAAGTTTCCCCTTTCTTCCCAAACCGCTTAAGTACCGCGCCGGCCGCGATACCTTCAAGAACACAAAGTCACTGACAACTGAAACTCAAGATCACGTCTCGGGTTGTCTGCGTAGCTTTTCGTCTACTCGGTACGTAAGCAATCGTCTCTAATCGACTTCACACTCTCACCGGTGACGTAATACCATCTCAGAACCCCATAACTTAGCCTCACCAACCTCATCCCAAAGCAAATCGGTGATCGACACTTACGCCCATACAAAGCCTCGTATGGCGCCATCTGTCTTTCGAGGCATTTTGTTATTATACGCGAACTTCAGCCAACAGGTAGATGAATCCCAACTACCCTTAAAATCCATAGCACACGCACGTAACATATCCTCCAAAATGCATCAATCGCTCAGATTAACCATCGGATGTGGATGAAGCGATCTTGAAATTGATTGTACCCAAAGCCTCTGCAAAGAATGCGAGAACCTCGGTAAATGGGGTCTCTATCTCGACACAATGCTAACCAGGTACACCATGTAATCTCACAATCTCCGAATGTACAACGCCGCATAATTGACTCAAACGTAGGAAATCGCAATAGGGATAAAATGAGAAGACTTAGTCAACCTATCAACGATAACCCAACTCGCATCAAAGCCTCTGAGTGCGTTGGCAACCACATAACAAAATCCATGGTGATATGCTCCCACTCCCACGAATCCACTCAGGTAGTGGTCAAGCAAACCTTGAAGCAAACCGGCGGTCTCGGTGCTCGGCTCTTAACTTAACCCGTGGCACGCCAAACATCTCGAAACATACTCGGCTATCTCCCTCTTCATCCCATTCCACCAAAGCGCCTCTTCAAGTCACGGTACATCTTAGTACTACCGGATGTATCGTATACTTGGCCTTGGAGCCTCATCAAGAACCATATGTTTCACTTCCTCGAAGAAGAACGCACGCAAATCCTACTCAGAAATGTCAAGATCCCATCACTGTTTATCGCGAACTCGGGTGTATTATTCTCACCCAATCCATCGATAATCTTCTCAAATCGGATCAAGAGCTTCCTTGATCAACCCAAACAATACGGTGTAGCACGAACACTAGCAAAGAGAACACTATGCTCACTCCTACAACAAGACTCCACTCACGGACATCCTCGAGCATCTTCCATTCTCTCATCATCAAACATGACATGTAGGATCTCTACTCAACGCATCCCAACAACATTCGCTTTCCCGGATGGTACAAGATAGTACAATCGTGATCCTTAAGCTTCTCCATCCAACGCCTCGTCTCATATTTAACTCCTTTGTGAGAAAAGGTATTTCGAGACTCTTATGATCATACACCTCAAACTTAGCTCCATAAAGATAGTGTTTCCACTTATGAACGCAAAGATAATAGCCGCCAACTCAAGATCATGAGTCGGATAATTCGCTTTCATGGGACAACTCCTGAAGCATACGCAATAACCTTCCGCTCTCGCATAAGCACACAACCCAAGCCTTCCAAAGAAGCGCCACAATAAACCACGAAGCTCTCACAACCACTCGGCAAAGCTAAACAGAGCGGTAGTCAACCTCCTCTTCAACTCTGAAAGCTAGTCTCACACTTGTCACTCAAACAAAAGCGGACTTCTTCGAGTAAGATTGGTCATAGGAGTGGCAATCTTAGAAAATCCCTCGATGAACCTACGGTAATAACCCGCTGGCAAGCTACGGACTTCGGTCACCGTACTAGGAGTCTTCCAGTAGCACC
>CM028382.1:41682374-41735137 GCA_013146195.2 Codonopsis lanceolata
AAATTTTGAAGAACTTTAGTAATGACCTAGGTGAGTTATGAAGCACATAGCTTCAACCAATTCCGAAATTTGAATTTTTAGTAAAGACTCAACGAAAGTCGACTCTTAGGGGAAGATTTGAACATGTTAAACCCCAATTTCAACCTACGGGTTTGACACCGCTATCAAGTTTACTCAATTTTAAGTTGAGTTTAATTATGCATTCAACCCGCTTGGATTATTTGGTTATGAGCTAAATTAATCGCTTCATGATTTATTGTAGAGATTTATACCCTACTTGGCCGGTCGAGTTCGCTTTGTCGAATTCGATCATTATTTGGTCTTGACGTATAAACATCTAATTGTGCATTGCATAAGTCCACCTGGCACTATTTGGTTTGATTTTTATGTCGCAGTAGACGATGTATAGCCTTCACGATTGAGAGATTCGTGCTCGCTATGGATCGCCGCACTGACCTCACACACCCCTCCATTGTAGGCCGCAATGGGGAAGTAGCCCCTTTGCCGTAACAATACGTAGGCCACCGGGCCGCTATTAGCCGGCGGAGTTCGTATATCGACGCGAAGTCACAGCATCGTAGTCACGATATCGGGTTAACAAACCGCTTTGCAGAGCTACCAAGCGGCCGTGCCTATATCATATCCTACTTGTATGATTTACTTCCGCACTTACGTGAATAATGTGCTAAGTGTTATATGAATAACATGAGCCATAATGTATCAATGCCATGATATAACATGAACATGCATTTTAGTAACTTACTAAGTCTTTCGATTTACCCTATTTGTTTGTTTTGTTTTCCTTAGATCCGAGCCGAGGAGACGGTCCACGCTAGACTCGCTTATATCACGCTTGGTCGTTGTGAGCTCAAGGTTGCTCCTCGGGACTTTTGATAGTTAGTCTTTTATTTTGGCAAGGACGTTGGGAAGCAAGTCAAATAGACTTGACTTGGGGTTTTTGTTGTTGTAGTAAACTTAATGATTTGACACTGTAATCTTTTGTATGCCGACTTATATGTCGAGCCTGTTTATATGTTAATGGTTCACTACGCTTCTTCCGCTAAAGCTCTTTTTAAATATTGTTGTTGTTGTCTCCGGCATGTCAGGGCCGTTTTTTATAAGCATGTGTTAAAATTGTAGGAGTAGTTGTTGGGTTGGTATGCCGTCGCCGATGACTTTTTATATTAAGTTGTTTTTTCGCCAAGTGTGGCAGAGTTGTTATTCATATTCGATGTTGCGCCACATGAATTTTTTAATCCTACTTGCGCATGCTTGTGTTATTGACTATTTGGACGGCACGATTCGGGATCTCGCATTGGGGTAGGGTCGTGTCACACTGGTATCGAGCTATAGGTTAGGCGTCGGCGGGATAGGTTCCATGGCCTAGGTGGGTTGGTTATTTGTGTGTTGATTTTAACGTCGAGTGAATTCTTGTAGGGGTTCGATGGATAATCGAGGGATGGAAGGCATGGCGCAGTAGAGGTAGGCCCGGAGGAGAGGTCAGTAGAACACAGGCAAGCCGAGGTCACGCCGCGAGAATCCGGTGGGTCCGGATATGGCGAATTACATGATTGATGGCTTTTTACGCGGGCCGGGGAGGTCAAGGTCAGGCGGGAGCACCACCACCACCTCGACGGGAGGAAGTTGTACCACCACCGAGACAGAGGAATGATACCACTCTCCTAGAGAGATTCCTTAAGTTGAAGCCTAGTGCATTTCTTGGGGAGCTGAAACCTAGGGAGGCCGAGTTGTGGATGGAAGAAATGATTAAGGTATTATCCATGTTGGGGTGTACCGATGAAGAAAGAGTCATGCTAGCAACATTTAAGTTTAAGGGAGCCGCCGAACATTGGTGGGTGTGTTGAAGGAAAGCTGGGAGATCAACAAGTTCCTATCACTTGGGCTAATTTTCAAAGAGAGTTTAAGAATGAATAATATGTGCCGGGATGTAGTTCGCAACAAAAGGGAGAAAGAATTTTACGATCTTGGGGAGCGAGGGTAGCATGGTGGCGGAGTATTTCGCGAAGTTCACCGAATGAGCCGATTATTGCTGCGATATCGATTCCTCTTGAAGCACGGAGAGCACATAAGTTTGTTAAAGGATTGAGGACTGAATTTAGGAAACAAATCCTAGCACTTAAGCTCACTGATTATCGGAGTGCAGTCGATCGAGCTTATGAGGTGGAACAGGATATTGAGGAACACCGGGTCAAGAATAATTCTAGTAATGCACGACAATCTACTCATAGCACTAATCAGGGAAATAATTCGGGTAACAGAAGGGGATACCAAGGAAACCGTGATAGGAGAGTTGGAGGTCAAGGTAAAGCCACTGGATGCAGGAAGCAAGGTAACAATACTTCTTCATCTCAAGGGCAACAAGGACAGCGTAGTGGGAGTATGACTTGCAGCTATTGTCAGAAGCTAGGACATATTGATTGGTGTTGGGCAAAGCTAGGAAAGTGTACACTTTGTGGAGATGGTACTCATTTTAGGAAGGAGTGCCCGAAAGCTGGGGCAACTCAACCAGGGAACGTAGCTCAGTCTGGAGCCAAGAGGAGTGTAGATGGGAAACCCAAGGTGCAGGGCCGTGTGTTTGCGCTTGATCAGCGCGAGGTTCAGGGGTCTACGGCAGTGATAGGAGGTACTCTTTCTATATTTGATCATAAGGCTCGAGTTCTCATAGATCCAGGGTCTTCACATTCTTATGTTGCTTCGCACTTTGTTGAGAATTTATGTGTGCTGCCTCAACCTTTGCCATATTTGCTTGAAGTGTCTACCCCGCTCGGGGAATATATGCTCGCATCTGAAGTGTTTAAATCTTGTGATGTATTGGTGGGTGACCACACTTTGCATGCGGACTTGGTAGTTCTACCTATACGTGATTTTGATGTGATTCTTGGCATGGACTGGTTATGTGCTTATCATGCTATAGTTGACTGCCATAAGAAGCGGGTTACTTTTTATATGCCGGGTGTGCCTGAATTTACATTTGTGGGTGATCATGCATCGAGTGACTTGCATTTTATTTATGCTCTAAGGGCTAGAAAATTACTGTCTCAAGGGTGTACGGGTTATCTTGCATACGTTGTTGATAAGAAGAAGTCTTCACCGAAATTAGAAGAGGTTCCGGTAGTATGTGAGTTTCCCGATGTATTTTCTACCGACCATGCTATGCCACCCGATAGAGAGCTAGAATTTTGTATTGAGCTTATTAGGGACTTCACCGATTTCTAAGGCACCGTATAGGATGGCGCCATGAGCTTAGGGAGTTGAAAACTCGCTTGCAAGAACTCCTAGAGATTGGCTTTATTAAACCGAGTGTGTCGCCTTGGGGCGCACCGGTCTTATTTGTGAGGAAGAAAGATGGGAGTTTGCGGTTATGTATAGATTATCGGGAATTGAATAAGGTGACCATTAAGAATAAATATCCACTACCCCACATTGATGATCTTTTTGACCAATTGCAAGGGTCTATTGTCTATTCTAAGCTTGATTTGAGATGGGGTTACTACCAATTGAAGGTTAGAGAGGAAGACATTCCAAAGACGGCTTTTCGCACTAGATATGGGCACTTTGAATTTGTAGTGATGCCGTTTGAGTTGACGAATGCACCAGCGGTGTTTATGGACTTGATGAATCGTGTCTTTCATAGCTATCTTAATTGTTTCGTGGTAGTCTTTATTGATGATATCTTAGTGTATTCGAAATCTCGGGAGGAGCATGAGAAACACTTGAGGACTGTCTTGTCTATTCTTCGGGAGAAACAGCTTTATGCGAAGTTTAGTAAATGTGCCTTTTGGCTTGAGGAAGTATCTTTCTTGGGGCATATCGTTTCTAGCGCCGGGATAGCCGTTGATCCTTCTAAGGTTGAAGCGGTGATGAATTGGAAGAGACCTAGTTCAGTTACCGAGGTTCGGAGTTTCTTGGGTTTAGCGGGTTATTACCGGAGATTTATTGAGGGATTTTCTCGGATTGTGACTCCTATGACTAGATTGACACAAAAGAATATGCCATTTGTTTGGAGCGAGAAATGTGAAGCTAGTTTCCTAGAGCTTAAGAAGCGGTTGACGTCGGCACCTATTTTGGCTTTGCCTAGTGGAGGAGATAATTTTGTGATCTATAGCGATGCTTCTAAGGAAGGTTTGGGTTGTGTTTTGATGCAAAATGGTAGAGTTATCGCCTATGCGTCGAGGAAGTTGTCTATTCATGAGCAGAATTACCCGACACATGATTTGGAGTTGGCTGCGATTATTTTCGCGTTGCATAAATGGAAACATTACTTGTATGGGGCTAAATTTGAGATCTTTACCGACCACAAAAGTTTGAAGTATTTATTTTCCCAAAAAGAGTTGAATATGAGGCAAAGAAGATGGATGGAAAAATTAAAAGATCATGATTGCACTATTTTATATCATCCGGGGAAGGCAAATGTAGTAGCGGATGCCTTGAGTAGGAAGGTACACATGTCTTGTATGATGGTTAGAGAATGGAAGATGTTGGAGGATTTGCGAGATTGGGGTCCTAGTGTTTATGATAGAGGTGTGATTTTCGCAAATGTTCGTGCTACGCCAGTTTTATTTGGGAAAATTAGAGAAGCGCAAGGGAATGATCCGGAGTTGAAGAAAATTATTGATGGGTTGGCTGAAAATGTATCGCCTGATTTTGTGATTAATAGTGAGGGTACTTTGACATTTCGAGGTAGAATTTGTGTCCCTTCTAATAATGAATTGAAGAGGTTAGTTCTTGATGAGGCTCATAAAACGAGGTATACCATTCACCCGGGGAGCACAAAGATGTACTTAGATTTGAAAAGACAATTTTGGTGGAAAGGCATGAAGAGGGAAATTGCGGAGTATGTATCAAAGTGTTTGACTTGTCAGCAGGTTAAGGCTGAACATCAGAGGCCTGCGGGATTTCTACAACCACTTGAGATTCCTGAATGGAAGTGGGAGTTTATTACTATGGATTTTGTGACAGGGTTACCGCGCACGCGGAGAGGATTTAATGCAGTTTGGGTTATAGTTGACAGATTGACTAAGTCTGCACACTTTATTCCGATTGCTATCACTTATTCATTGACTCAGTTGGCAGCTTTGTACATTCAGGAGATCGTGAGACTTCATGGCGTACCTGTGAGTATTGTGTCTGATAGAGATCCGAGGTTCACATCTAGATTTTGGAGGTCGTTGCAGGAGGCTTTGGGAACGGATTTGAAATTCAGTACAGCTTTTCATCCACAAACGGATGGTCAGTCCGAGCGATTGATTCAGATTTTGGAGGATATGCTGCGAGCTTGTGCCGTGGATTTCAAGGGAAGCTGGGATTCTCACTTACCTTTAGCCGAGTTTGCGTATAATAACAGCTACAGTCGAGTATCAAGATGGCGCCGTATGAAGCATTGTATGGGCGTAAGTGTAGATCACCAATTTGTTGGGACGAAGTTGGAGAGGCGAAACTTTGGGGTTCCGAGTTAGTGCAACAGTCGGTTGAGAGCGTGAAGTTGATTAGAGAACGATTGCGCACCGCTCAAAGTCGACAAAAGAGTTATGCGGGTAATCGTAGACGGGATCTTGAGTTCCAAGTGGGAGACTACGTGTTCTTGAAGGTGTCACCTAGAAGGGGTACGAAGAGATTTGGCAAGAAAGGGAAGCTTACACCGAGGTACATTGGTCCATTCGAGATTCTTGAGAAGGTTGGGTCTTTCGCCTATCGAGTTGCATTACCACCTTCACTTTCGGAGACTCATAATGTCTTCCATGTTTCCAGGTTGCGAAAGGATTTGAAAGATGAGTCCCATGTACTTGAGTATGAGGAGATAACGTTTGAGCCGGATATGTCTTATATTGAAAAACCCGTGAAGATTTTGGACACCAAAGAGCAAGTGCTACGAACCAAAAGAATTCCCTTAGTTAAAGTCCTTTGGAGGAATCACAACATTGAGGAAGCGACTTGGGAAACGGAAGCGGAGATGCGCGAGAAGCATCCACATTTGTTTGATGAACCTGGTAAGAATTTAGGGACTAAATTCCTAAAGGAGGGGAGAGTGCAACACCCCGGATTCTTGCATGTGCATTGTGTGCTTGCCTTCATGCTTTCTTGTTTATTGTGAGCATGTTTACTTAGTTTATAAATGTTTTAGAATCATTCATAAGTCATTCATGAAGCTCTTAACATGTTTAGAATCAAGTATGCTTGTTTGTTGAATCGCCGGTTCGATTGCTTTATTTTGGCCTTAGCGATTTTTCCCTCGTTGCTCGTTTTGCTTCTATTTTGTCGTGTGAAGTGTTCAATGAGTTCTTGGCTTTGTATTCAGGTCATAACCATGTTGAAACAAGCCTTTTCCATGACCAAGTTATCCTAGTTTGATTGGTGTTTGATTGGTGTTTGATTCGTTAACCATTCGTCGCATGATTCGAGCCTTGTTCTACCTTGTTCCGGATGTTGTTCGGGTGTGTTTCCGACTTGTTTTAAGTTGGGTTAGACCTTAGAATGGTTGCCCATAAGTTTGGGACCATTTAGGACATGTTTAGACCTAGTTCAAGGGTTAAACGAGGCGGCCGCATCGAATTTTGAGCACTAGCCCGCCTCAAGAGCTGAGAGCAATTCAAAATCAGCCCGAGCCTCAGCATTCCAGGCGCCCGCCTGGGCTCTAGTGAGGCGCCCGCCTCAACTGCTGGGAGCTCCTACGGGATTTTTCCCCTGTTTTGTAGTTGAACGATTTTTATACCCAAACCCCTATCCAAACCTTTTCTAAACCTCACTTAAACCTCCCTAACCCTCCTTGATTATGTCCTAACATCTCTAACTAGTTATAAGGATGGATTAAGAGACCATTAGTGATCATTTAAACCACAAAATCAGATTTTTGAAAAGACCACAACATCTTGACACTTGTCCCACTCAATTTCTAGACCAATATAAGCCATATCTTCATATTTTGACCTTCATTTCTCACCTTCACTCTCTAAAAACGAATTTCATCTTCTCTCAAGTTCTCCTATGGCTTCTTGAAGCTACCTTCTTGGTTCTCCATCATCCCTTCTTCCATTGCTCAAGCCACCTTCATCAAAAGTGTAGAGCTTGAAGAGTAGATCATTCTCCACCGATTAGTTTCCTTCTTTGCTTTATTTGCTGAAGAACACAAGTAAGTTACTCTTCTTCTTCTTCTTTTTAGTTCTCATTGACCCTAAGGAAACAAAACTTATGATGATTGAGGTCAATGAGGACACATATAAGCTTCCTATGCTCTCTTCTTGTGTTTTGAAAGTGTGAACTTGCTAGGAGCATGAATAGGAGGATTTTATGCTTAGTAAAGTTTATGATACTCTTTCATCTTGTTTATTTAAGGTTTTGAACATGTTAGAAACATGGATTACATACATTGATTGAAGTGTTGTTATATGAGAATGCCCTAATTTATGCCTACATGAAATGTTGTGAAGTTGTTATGTGTTCTATCCTCAATATTGGACTCTATGATGAACATGAATCTCATTGCTATGCCTTGGTGAATTTATGACCTTGAAGAACTTAGTAATGACCTAGGTTGAGTTATGAAGCACATAGCTTCAACCACCCGAAATTTGGAATTTTTAGTAAAGACTCAACGGAGTCGACTCTAGGGAAGATTTGAACATGTTAAACCCCAATTTCAATCCCTACGAAGTTTGGACACCGTTTGGTCAAGTTTACTCAATTTTAAAGTTGAGTTTAATTATGTGCATTTAAACCCGTTGTGATTATTTGGTTATGAGCAATTAATTGCCTTGACATGATTTATTGTAGAGATTTATACCCTACTTGGTCGGTCGAGTTCGCTCTTGTCGAATTCGATCATTATTTGGTCGTGACGAGTAAACATCTACTTGTGCATTGCATTAAGTCCAGCTGACACTATTTGGTTTGATTTTTATGTCAGGGTGGGACGATGTATAGCCTTCACGAATTGAGAGATTCGTGCTCGCTATGGATCGCCGTACCTGGGACCTCACACACCCCTCCATTGTAGGCCGCAATGGGGAAGTAGCCCCTTTGCCGTAACAATACGTGCATCACTGGCTGCTATTAGCCGGCGGAGTTCGGTATATCGATGCGAAGTCACGAGCATCGTAGTCACGATATTGGGTTAACAAACTGTTTTGCAGGAGCTACGAAGCGGCCGTGCCTATATCATATCCTACTTGTATGATTTACTTCCACACTTACGTGAAAAATGTGCTAAGTGCTATATGAATAACATGAGCCATAATTGCGATCAATGCCATGATATAACATGAACATGCATTTTTAGTAACTTACTAAGTCTTTCGACTTACCCTATTTGTTTGTTTTGTTTTCCTTAGATCCGAGCCGAGGAGACGGTCCACGATAGACTCGCTATATCACGTTTGGTCGTTGTGAGCTCAAGGTTGCTCCTTTGGGACTTTTGATAGTTAGTCTTTTATTTTGGCAAGGACGTTGGGAAGCAAGTCAAATAGACTTGACTTGGGGTTTTTGTTGTTGTAGTAAACTTAATGATTTGACACTCGTAATCTTTTGTATGCCGACTTATTTGTCGAGCCTGTGTATATGTTGGTGGTTCACTACAGTTTCTTCCGCTAAAGCTCTTTTAAATATTGTTGTTGTTGTTGTCTCCGGCATGTTGTGGCCGTTGAGGTTTTTTTTATAAGCATGTGTTAAAATTGTAGGAGTAGTTGTTGGGTTCCGGCTGTAACGTCGCCGATGACTTGTTTATATTAAGTTGTTTTTCCGGCCAAGTGTAGCCGAGTTGTTATTCGTATGCGATGTTGCGCCACATGAATTTTATAATCCTACTTGCGCATGCTTGTGTTATTGACTATTTGGACGGCATGATTCGGGATCTCGCATTGGGGTCCGGGTCGAGCTGTCACAGATCGTGTACAAAATAAGTTTTCAACCAAGTGTATAATGGTGAGAGGAACAATCTAGGATTAATTGTTCTCACACGTGCTAAAGTAAAGAACAGTTTTAAAAGCAAACTAGATGAAGCTGAAATAAATTTAAGACTGGCAGATCTGCAGCTTCAGGAAGTTTGGTGAAGTGTTAGTTCTTGTCCTTTTGATCTCTTGAATGCTTGAATGTTGAAGATGAAGCTTGAGTGTTTAATGCGCAAGAGTTATGTTTTTCAGATCTTCAACACTTGAATAAATACCAGAGAGATCTTTTGGACCGTTGGACTGAGGCAGAGAGAACTGTGTCCAACGTTCTATTGCATTGAATGAAATTCGGCACTTTGGGAGATGTAAGAGCCACAGTCATCAGAGATGCTGTGTGTGCAGAGAAGACATTCCCAAATAGAGTAAGGTTTCAGGTTGCAGGCGTTGCAGCTGTCAAAGTCTTCTTAGCCAAAAAGGGTAATGTCTTCAGACTTTATGTTTCAGGAGACAGTCTGGACAGCTGTCAGTATGAAGAGTTGACTTCTTTTGAGTGAAACCCGATGAAGAAATTTTGACTAGATATTTGAAAAATATCTAGATAAGACTTTATGAGACATAACTCCATGTTTTGACTGATCTTGATTTTTCCCTTTTGAGCAGACTTCAAAGTCTGCTGTTCTTCCAAGCCTGCTGTTGAAACCTGCTTGAACGCGCCTTAACTAACACTAAACAGTTCTAAACAACCTTGATTCTAAGACAGTTGCCACACTAATCGGTACGCAGACCTATTAGCCACTGTACAATAGAATCAAAAGATGACTCAACCAAATCTTAGAACCTATGGGAGTCAACAGAAGCACACTTAAAGTCTTCAAGCGCCTAGTAGGCTAAAGCCTAGGCGTATATACCGGGTCAGACATTCACGCTACAAGAGGTAAATACCAATTTTTTTTTTTTTTTTTTGTGATGGAAGCAGGGCGGCACCTGCGAGATTTTATTAAAATGAAATAATAAAAACAAACTTAAGGGGGACAACCAGCCTTACCCTTTGGACGGGGGGACAAAGGAGCCTTACCTCAAAGAAAAACAACAGGAAAAGAAATTAGGAAATTCTAATCCTAGCCATGCTTTGAGCATCTAAGATAACATTAGACTTAATAGAACTAGGCAAATCCTGAACCGAATTAAATATAGAGTTACGGGCAGAGTCGATGGCCAAGTTGGCCAGGCCATCCGCAACAAAATTAGCCTCTCGAAAGCAGTGGTTGACACTGAAATTTAAATCTTGCTGCAACCAGCTGATAGCCCGAACAAAGTAAGCCAAAGAAGGAGGAGAGCGAGAGTTGGAAAGCATATCACAAATGACTTTAGAGTCTATATCAACCAACACATCCCGGAGGCCTTGTCTGTGAATCCATTGAATACCTTGAAACAAAGCTTTCATTTCAGCGATTGTATTAGTAGACTGCCCGTAAAAGGAGCTATACGCATATATCACCGAACCACTGCTATCCCGAATAACACCCCCACCACCACTACTACCTGGATTTCCACGACAAGCCCCATCAGAATTTAGCTTGAAAGATCCAGAGGGAGGCTTAGACCAATGAACAAACCAATCACTTTCTTACGAAGTTGCATAAGACACGTGAGACCGTGTGATTGCCGAAATCCAAAGAAATTCCAGGCACTTAGAATGCAATGAAGATCAGAGTCAATCGCAAATGAAATCTGGGAGGGAGACTTATAGCTGCCATCAAAGATAATTGCATTTCGAAACTTCCAAATATTCCACAAAATTATAGATGGCAGAATGATAAGAGGAGCCGACTTAGCCATGCACCAATTGGCATGGCCGACGTAAGACCCATTAAGAGAAATGCCGTGAGGGAGAAAAGCTTTCCAAGAATGAGATGCTGCTTCACTAAAAATAAAGAGGTGCTGGAAAGATTCCATTTGATGATTAGAACAGCAAATACATTTAGAGGCCAGATGAAATCCCTTTTTTAGCAGCCCTTCATCAATAGGAAGCCGCCCCATGAATAACCGCCACATAAATATTCCAATACGCTTTGGGAGGAACTTGTGCCAGATGAATTTAGCAGACAAAGTGGTTGGAGAAGCAGGAGCCACCAGATCTCTCGCAGAAGAGAGCGTAAAAGAACCTGAAGCCGTACCCCTCCAGAAAGGTTTATCAGGCTGAGACGATGTTGAAATACAGCTATTAGAAATTTCATGAAGAGCATCGGCAGGCAGAATATTATAGGCAACTGGGAGAAGAAGACCATTATCATCAAACAAATCACTAACTTTTTGAACAACACAATCCGGAGGTTTAGAGAGACATTGGCTAGAAATCCATCTATCACTCCAAATAGATATATTTCCATAGCCCACGATCCAGCCAATGTTCGGCTCCGCCAGAGATTTAATAGGTTGAAGTCTCTTCCAAATATGAGAGCCATTATGAGAAGAAACAGCCGCATGGGTCGATTTGCAATACTTAGCTTTTAGAAATGTTGTCCAAAGACTATCCACCGTTCGAAATCTCCACCACAATTTAATAGAAAAAGCTTTAACCAAAGACATTAAAGACGGGATTCCAATACCTCCTGAAAATTTGGGTAAGCAACAGGTATGCCACGCAACCCAGTGAGACTTGAGGCGACCCTCAACATTACCCCAAAAGAAGTTCGCAAAAAACTTCTCAATTGATTTAATCACAGCCACTGGAGGAGCAAGGCAAGCAAAAAGGTATGCAGTGACGGATTGAAGAACATGATTAATTAGAGTAATTCGGCCAGCATGATTTAGGAAACAACCAATCCACGAGTCTATTTTCTGTTGTAATTTAAGGGTTATGGGGTCAAATAACCGTTTGTTGCGCCTCCCAAAATAAATGGGGCAGCCTAGATAAATCATAGGCAAAGAACCCAATTGAAAACCCGAAGAGGATGCCAGACTTATAGCTCGGGTGGAGGGAAGGGATGGATTAACAAAAATTTGGCTTTTTTCATAGTTGACAAGCTGGCCCGAAATTGACATGTAATAAGCAATAAAATCAGTATGCTTCTTCAATGAATGCTGACTGCCATTACAAAAGATTATGATGTCGCCTGCAAAGGCGAGATGGGAAACAACAGGGCATCCACTAGAAGAAGAGTAGCAAAGTTTGTGGTTCTCACTGTGCATCAAGTTCAGACCGCGACTGAAGACTTCTGAGGCAATTATAAATGACTTGGGGACAGTGGATCTCCTTGACGGAGACCACACTTAGAAGGAAAGAATCCACCACTTCACCATTAACCAAAGCGCGAAAACCGTTGTTGTCCGAGATAAGTCGCCATATGTAGTCTATAAAAACTTCATGGAAGCCAAACTTTCGGAGAACTTGAACTAGAAAGACCCAAGAAACTTTATCAAAAGCTTTAGCCATATCAAGCTTTAAAACCACATTAGAGCCTGAAATTTTCTTACGCAAGCTGAAAACCAACTCCTGGGCTAAAAGGACATTATCTTGAATCGCACGCCCCTTGGTGAAAGCACTTTGATTAGGAGAGATTATGTGAGGCATAATCTTTGCCAAGCGAGAAGCCAAAAGTTTAGAGATGATCTTATTGCAGAAGTTACAGAGGCTAATGGGTCTAAGATCTTTGAAAGAGGAGGGAGCTTCAACTTTCAGGATAGAGGCAATAAGAGTACTAGACCAAGATTTAGGAGAGGGAATCCAAAGAAAAAATTCCTTTATAGCTTCATGAAGATCAAACTTGATTATATCCCAAAGAAGTAGTGAAAAGTGGCCGAAAACCCGCCAGGGCCTGAAGCACTATCCCCATTAAGACTTGAAACAATACTCCATATTTCTTGCAAAGAAGGAGTGGAGATAAGATCTTGATTCCATTCATCCAAAACCAAATGAGGAATCATGTTAAGATCGCAAGGCATAGGAGGAGAATCCGCTTGCAGTTGTGATTTAAAATACTCAACAGCCCCTTTTTTGATATCATCAACATTTTCAAGAAGGGTGCCTTCCATGTTACGAATAGAATGAAGATGAAGCCGACGCTGAGCTTGCCGAACAGAAGAATGAAAAAGCTTTGAATTACCCTCGCCATCCTTGAACCACTTTATTTTAGATTTTTGTTTCCAATAGGCCTCCTCTCGAGAAAGAGCCATACGAAGCCGAGCTTGAGCATGCATCAGATTTGCTCTATTCTCATTAGAATTATTAATTTCAAATAAGAGCTCCTGCTCCAAAACCTCCTCTTCGGCCACTTTGAGGGCTAAGAATATGTTTCCAAAAACTGCTTTATTCCACGAACGCAAAGCTTTCTTTGTACATTTCAGCTTGTTGGCAAAACATACCATTGGACGCCCTTCAGCAGAGGTCTCCCAAGCAGCTTTCACAACATCTAAAAAAATTTCATGACTGGTCCATACATTTAAGAACCTGAAGGCAGAAGATTTCCGAGGCTCAGAAGCGAAAAACGAAGCAGCAAGGGGCTGTGGTCTGAACAAGTGCGGTTTAGATGTTCCACCGAAGAGTTTGAGAAAGAGTCTAACCAAGAAGTGTTGCAAAAAACCCGATCAATACGTTCATGTATAGTAGCGTTGCCCTCCCTTTTGTTCCACCAAGTGTATTGAGTGCCAGAATAGCCCAGATCAATAAGACCCGTGGCTGAAATGCAAGCATGAAAATCAAAAGCACCGGATTGATCCCAAGGACGGCCACCAGATTTTTCCTCCGGATGCAATATAATGTTGAAATCTCCACCCACAGCCCAAGGGGAGTCTGAAATATGAGCATTGATATCAATGAGATCATTCCATAGAAGCTGCCGATCAGATGAAGAACACTTGGCATAGACGCCAGTATAGTAGATAGAGATAGGCCACGAATAATGCTTAATCCGAAGCGTGATTTGCTGGGAAGATTCACTAACAAGAGAGCAAGTGAAAGAAGATTTGACAAAAAACCAAATAGAACTTGTAGAGTTTGAAAAACAATACCGAAAACGAAGGCGACGAGAAATTAATTGAAGACGATCCAAGCTAATCATCGGCTCAAAAACCGCAACCAAGGAGACTTTATGAGAACTAACAAGGTGTTTAATGCGAGCTATGGTAACATCGTTGCCAATACCCCGGGCATTCCAGAATAAAGCTTTAATTTCCATGGGAAACAACATTAGATGAGACCGAAACTTTGGCTTTGGATCTGGTAAGCCTACCCGAATTAAGATTTGTCGGCTTACTAGAAATCCCCGTTTCCAGATTGAGAGCTTCCAGATTCGAATCATCCATCTCCCCGTCTTCTTCAATGACCTCTAAAACCGCAAAACGATTGGGGGATTGAATTGGGACGCTACTGGTAGTACAAGCCGGGATAGGCGAAGATTGAGTTTGGCCAGCCTCGTGCACTGTTTTATTGACTTCAGCCGACTTGACAGATGCCGCCAAATTGGGAAGAATATTAATTTCTTCATCATCAATAACTTGGGTACTTTCCTCTTGATCAACAGCTGGGCTACCTTCTGGATTTTGCTCATTAATTTGTGATTCCAATCCCTCATTTGGAACAAAATTATTATCGCCAGTTTTCGGATTCTCCTCAGCATGAACATGGCTAGGGTTTACCAAATTGGGGTTTATGTCCTTCTCCTGAACAGTAGGGGCATTATTGATCTCGGGTTCATTAACTTTAGGCTGCCACTTAGTAGTAACCTTGGGTTTTGAAACAGAACTGAATTTCTCTTGAGCATTAGTGTTAGGGTTTGTTTCCTTGGCCTGAACGGTAGGGTTAGCCTCTTTACGTCGATTTGCTTGTTGAAGGTACACCTTGCATGAATCTCCATCATGCCCTAAACGGTGACAGAAAGTACAATAAGATGGAAGACGTTCCGCCTCTACAGTTTGCCAAAATCCTTCGGAAGAAGGAATGCCACTATCAATCCATATACGCGAAGGGATATGCTTGGTGAGGTCAACTTCAATGCAAACTCTGGCAACGCTTGGCCGAAGCAGATTGGCGGTAGGGTTGTCAATAGTGAGCGGCTTCCCAATCATACTTGCCATGGAGAAAAGTGTCTGCTTATTAAAGAGGTAAATCGGCAAGTTAGGAAGCGAAAATCAGACAGGAACAATAGGGCTTTCAACCTCCGGACGGAAATCATGAGTCCACTTGAAAACTCGCATGGGATATTGCCCCACAAACCACTGATCTTTAATCCAAAGCCTTTGGGGTTCGCTTGGATTAGAACATGCTTTGTGTCTAGATGACCCAATGTTACATTAGCCTTCAATCCAAATGTTAGGAATTCCTTACGCATGGTATCCATTGAAGGGCGTCCATGAGAAAACTTACCAACTAGGGTGAATTGGAACGGCTTTGAAAGAGTAGACACGATCTCAGGGGTGAGTCTTAGAGCGGGTTCACCTTTGTATGAAGAGGGTGGGATGAGAGGGATGCAAGGCGGCGCACTTTGGCTGAGAACAGAAGCAAAAGATTTCCGAGAAGATGGGGAAGTTGGAACCGTAGCAGGCTCCTCCATGGCCGCAGCCACGGCTGGCGCCGTAGCCATGACCGAGAAACCCTAGGAAAACCCTAGGACGAGAGAGAGAGAATTTTCCGTAGAGAGAGAATTTGCCGTTCGCTAAGTTCTCGTAAATACCAATTTACCGTCATTCCCATTAATATAAATAATGTAGAATATTATGACATGCATGTTATGTAAATAATAACAATATTAGTATAGAATATTAATATTATTCATGCTATATAAATAATAATATTATTATAATTAGTTAAATATTAGTATAATATAATTAATAAATAGAATGTAAATAAAGTAATTATGCATGCTATAAATATAATCATGCATGCTATATATATATATATATATATATATATATATATATATATATATATACATGTATATGTTATTAATATTTAGGCATAAACACATATATAGCTGTTACTATGCCCAAATAACATTAAACAAAGTAATGTTATTTTCAACATATATACATATAATAAATACTTTTTTGAACAATACACTTTTAAAAACATGTTAATTTATTTAAACCCTAAAATGAAACCGAAAAGGCGAATTGGGTGCCTAACCCCATCCCAACTCGTAACCTAGCCTCCGAACCTACATATTTTCTGGAATAACTGGTTTTTCTTTGTTTAATCTTAAAATAGAGGTGGCAACTCTGTATACACATATTTAGAGTAAATAACGAGATCGGGCGCATTCCATGCGCTCTGACATTTTTCGAGAACTCGCTTCTCACGCGAGGGGGGTCACGGAACGGGGTTCTCACTTTGTCGCGCCCCAGCGTCAAATGTCGCGCCCTCTACGTGTTCTTGATCTCCAGTTTTCTGCCACTACCGATGTCCATTGTACACCTTTTCTGCACGCAGTATTAGCCTTCCATCATAGCCTTTGTCGGTTGCCGAGCTTCATTTACTCCTATAAAAGAAGGCCTCCGCTTCTCATTCTAGACAGATCAAATTCAATACTCCCTCTCTCAATCCATTAGGTTGTTGAAGAGAAGAAAAGAAGGAAAGAGCATGCCTTGCCCTTGAATGCCTGCCTTGCAAGCCCCTGTCTTGCCCTACATGCCTGCCTCTTTGCCAAGCCACTACATGCCAAGCCTTGCTCCCAGTCCTTGCCTCCCAGCAAGTCGAGCAATATCAATCCAACACTGCCATTATGCTACCCAGATTCTGCAAATCATGACATACATACACACATACATAGACAACAACAATGCAACAAGAAAATACTTTCTCTCTCAGGAAGACATAGGAAACACACTATTAGTCCCAAGGGCACAATACTAGGATAGAAGTGGGGGGGTTGAATAGCCTAGTTACACTTAAAAACTTTTGAGAGAATTTCCTTTTGCGAATGCTAACAGCTTATAGGCAAGGTTCTAGTAGCGAAAAAGTTCGCAAGGAATACAGACTAAGTCTGCTCATAAGCACTACCAGTAGACTTGGTAGTTCTCTAAGTTTGATACTACAAGGAAGTAAGCTAAAGTTCAGTAATAACAGTAAATACAGTAAAACGAATAAGACGTAAGAACACAAGAATTTTGAGATGGTTCGTACCGTAATGAGTACTATGTTAACCATCAATGCAGTCAACCTTGGATTTGAAAGTGCACTATGTTTTCAACTAGATCTATAACAGAATAACTAATGGATCGTGTACAAAATATTTGACTTATTTTTGGTGGGTGGTAGTGAATATTTGAAAAACATAATATTCACTGTGCTGAAGAACAGTTAAATAAACAACAATTAAGAAGATAATAAATGAAAATGATTGAGCACTTTTCTTGTTGTTGCTGAGGACTTCGTTGATCTTTGAGGATATCTTGAATGCATTGAGAGTAATAACTTGTAAGTTATTGAGTAGTTTCAGGGCATTAAGTTCTTCACTATTCAATGATAGTATTTAGGTGAAAGATTCCTTGAGACCGTTGTGCAAGAAGAAGAGAGTAACAGTTCGATTAGGTTAGAAGCATTTATTGCAAAGAGTTATCAGGTTTGAAATTCTTCATGCCTGGCCTTGATCAGGGAGGAGAGAAAAAGAGCAAGTTCTGTGTAGAATAGACGTTAACCGAAAGCACCTCTGTCCTACAAGAGTAGGTACAGTCTGCAAGACTTCAAAGAGTGATGTGTCAAACTGCGTAGCTGCTCTATCTCACTTTTAAGTAATCATCAATGAGGGAAGTCTTTGTTTTTAATCAAGACATGTCAAGGAAATATCTTCAAGAAGTTAACTTGAGAGATATAATTTAATCAGATATTCAAAAATAAATATCTGAATTAATATCATCAAATGATAATGCTGAGTTGGATATCTTGAATTGTTTTATTTTCAGACACGTCATACAACTGAGCATAGACAGACAAGGTGTGCTGGTGAAGTCAACTTGAGAGGCGTCGAAGACTTACCGAAGTTTTTTGGTTAAGATTATTGATCGCTACGAAATTTGACTAATTGATCTAAAGGCAAAGTTCTATACATAGTTGCCACACTAACTGGTACGTAGCCCATTTAGCCACCAAGTATAGAACCTAATGTAGTCAACACACACGTTGATCGCCTAAGCCTAGGCATATTGGGTTCAGACATTCACGCTTCAAGAGGTAAGTATCAACTTATAATTCTCTTCCCATAGTTATCTTAATGAAAACATATAAATAAAAATTTAGATATTTATACTTTATAGGTATGTAAATATTTTTATTATTTCTATGTCACTATGTAGTTAGTTTCCTTTTCTGTTTACATTCCTAGTATATAGAAGTTATAATATTTCTTATGACTAGTTAATGTCTTATACTGTATATAATGTGAATGTGTTGTGTGGTTAATATAGTTTTATTTCGTAGAATAAATTAAAATAAATCGTTATTATGCCCAAGTATTGTTTTTTATAAAAATAAGTTTTCTTTATTTTCTTTCTAGACAAAATTTGCATATAATAAACTTCATCTTTTAGCAAAAGTGTACTACTCAAATGCGATCCACATATCTAAAAGACTTGGTACGTGATGATCACATGAATAAAACACGGGTGGATAACTTGTAAATTGAAATAACCAACCATTAAGTAACTGATGTTCCCGGCCCAAATCGGGTCACGAGGAGAGCACATATGATCATCACATGCCAATTACGACCCCAGAAATAGTAGCCCGCGCGAGCACCAAGCGTAGCGGACAAGATCCTCGACAAAGAAGAACATTCAATCCCCAACCAAGCCTGGTGGACTAAGGACTTGCCTCTCTAACCAGGGCGCCATTCTGGTGAACATAGACTGCTCAGTGAGCAAACATAGCTTGCCTCGAGCAGGGCCTTGCCTACCTGGGGAAGCATGACGATAATCACACGACGAAGCCCCTGAGCTCTGGAACATGAGGTCGCGCACAACAGTGAGCATACCAGACGAGATGTCCAACGAGCAACCACAATAAATCTCTACAAAGCCCACCATGCAAAGGCCTTGCCTATCCAAGCAGACTCACAGAGCAGCCTGTTTGCCGAAAATCTAAGTAATCTACACTTTGGCAGTTACATAATCAACCGGATTGGTAGCCACCAATCTTTAGTTCCTTACAATCTCACCTCCATTACCAATCCATCCGGATTTTTCTCCATGAAGGTTATATATACCCCTTCATAAACCCTTAATAAGGTACGCTCACATACACACACCGACACTCTGTCAAAACGTCTTTAACACTTCGAAAGATAAATAGTAGCTAGGATTCACAAAACTGTCAATGCAGTTCTAAATGTAGCTTGTGTAGAAGCTACACCAGAAGGTGCATTGGTCAGAAAATTAATAATAGCGGAAGACTTTTAATTCTAAAGCAGGAATTAAGCACAAACGTTTACCAAACAAGCTACAAGCCTATGCTTGTAGATCTAGCCTTATGGCCAAAAAGATTTCACTTAAAAAGATGAATTGCTTTACAAAAATATTGTGAAATCACCAAAACAAAAACTCTCACAAGACAACAAGTCATGGAGATCAAAACCCAAAGAAATACAGGTAAAGAAAACGTATAGAAAATCAACTTACTAGAAACCCTAGGAAGACAAACAGTTCCAACAACTCAATGTAGTTCCAGATGTAGCTTCTCCAGTTGCAGCATCCGGAACTGCATTCACTTTCAGCAACACTGGAATTCTGAATTCTATCTTTATGATTTGAATATGCTGCTCTACTATGCTATATACTCTCTTTGTTTGCCCTCTCTCTGTTTCGCTGTATTCTGCCTCTGAGCTGTGTCCTTTATTTATATGAGGAGGAGACCTACACATGAATTAGGAAACAAACTCCAACATGGTAAAGGATTAGAATTGGTAATTAAATAAACTACCTTAATTCCTAGATTCTATTACCAAATAAACAAGGACTCTTAGACACGTTTTTAGGAAATGATTTTTGCCAAGATTGTGTATCCAAAAATACTCCTAAACTTTAGGACCAAGAAAACCAAAATTCTATTAATATTTTGTTTCCAAAAATACACCTAAACTTTAGGACCAAGAAAACCAAAATATTATCATGATTTTGTTTCCATTTATATACCAAAACTTTAGGACCAAAAAAGGTGAAAACAAGACCAAAATAGGTCATGCCTATTTTGCCCTTACAATCTCCCCCTTTGTTGAACCTTTCTGGTCAAATCCAATGACAAGTGTTTATTCAACACCAATCAAACCATCTAACCTGCATTGGTTAGAAAATCTTATCTCCCCTTGAATTTGTGCAATGTATAAAATCAGAAATCATTACTAAGCACAAATCATAATATACCAATGATGCAATCACATGTATACAAATCAAACATGAAACAGCTTATGGGAGGAACAATCACAATGATGAATCTACAAAGAATCAGATTCATCATCATCGCCAAAAATTAGAACACTTGACCTCTCTCCCCCTATTTGACCACAGAAGGAAGATGGAGAAACAATCTTTCAGGAATTCTCAAAAATCCAAACTTTTGAAACAAAACACAATCAAGTGTTCACCATGACTTGACCACACCCCTAGCAATAACTGAGCACCTCATATCCAGATTCAATACCTCTTAGTTTCACACAAAAATTAGACATCCATTAAATATTTTTCAACATGAAAATTTTTGGAAATTGATTTGCACAGTTTATTTTAGGAAAAAATTTCACCAAGCTGATATCCTTACCAACAATGCATGTCCTAAAATTTTATGCCTAAAAACATGATTACTAAAAGCTAGGCAAAAGAATAAAAAATGCAATCACACACAAGTGATAAAGACCAGATCAAAGCGATGTAGTTCCTAATGTAGCTGCGTTGGGAGGTGCATTCATCAATAATAAAATTTTGTGTAATTTTTTGCATCTTTTGTTTTCTCAACCAGATTTCTCTCCCAAGAACATAAAATTTTCATAACAAAAATCCATAGGTACTTTATTTCCCTAGGAATATAGCTCTACTTTATTTCAAGCTATAAAAACATGCCACTTGGAACCTTTCACACTATTTACCAATGGAAGCCATTTTGCACATGATCAACCCATGAAAACCAAATATTCATAGTCCTAAGAGAGAATGGCAATAAACCTTGTTCATAGGTAGTTATTTTCCTTTAGGTAGCTTTCACACTTTTCCAAGGGTATTCATTTTGCTCAAGATCAACCCATGAGAACCAAAGTTCCATAGTACCAAGATAAAATGCTACAACCCTGGTATTTTAAGGTAGCTCTTTCCTTTGTGGACTTCAAACATGCTCAAGACTGGGAGAGAGTGAGAATCCTCACAATTGATTTTGAATGCAATTCCCAAGCAACAACAAAATGCACAAACATGTGAGTCAATGATCTAGAGTGCCCTCTAAAGACAAAATGCAATCATGCCTATATTTTTTCCTTTTCTTATCATTAACTAAGTGTAAAATCATATGATACACATACCAAGAGATTTCCATAGATTGGAAAATCTCTTCAAAAACAAGACTCTTAGTAAATATATCAGTCAATCGATTTTTTGTCCCAATATATTTTTTTTTATACAAATTGCATTGATGTTATCACAATACATGGTTAACACATCAATGTGTAGCCCATAATCTTTGATAATTTGATTCATCCATAAAAGTTGTAGAGTCATATCTAAAAAGCAAGCAATAGAAGCAAAAATAATGGACTCTAGAAAAATTTCTGATTAAAAAAAACTAAATTAAACTAATTACTAAAACTAACTATTAAAAGTAACAAGGCTTCTCTCAAAAATATTTTGATAAGCACGCTAATTTATGACAATCAACCTTACCTTTTCTCCTTGTGTATATGTATGTCATCATGAATATTACCTATCATTTGAGAGATTAGATGATTTTTCTGTATACGGCTAGGAATATCATTGCTTTGATCAATCACAGTGGGAGCAGTTTCAGCGTTTTGGGATTCAGTTTCAGCTTTTGCAAAAGTTTTGACCAATGTAGCTTCCAATGCAGCTTGTGATGCAGCTACATCTGGAGCTGCATCCGCATTTGCTGAATTTTCAGATTTTCAACTTCTGAATTCTGTGATTCTGGAACAAAGTCTGACTGTCTTTTAGGAACCCAAACTTTTCTGAACATTTTTGGTCAATGTAGCTTCGGATGTTGCTGCATCCGATGTTGTTGCATTCGATGCTGCATTCGATGCTGCACCTGGTTACGGACCATGTATGCTTGCCTAACTTCCTCATCATAGACTGCTTTTTTTAGGTAACAAAAAGGGCGGAATATTACCAGGTTTGTGGCAGTAATGGGACACAAAATTTCTTTTTCTAGTTTTTGGTTTTTTAAAGAAATTTGGTTCTTGAAAATTTTGTGTAAACTATCTTGGTTCAGAAGATGTACCTTCACCTTCTTTAACAAATGTCTATGGCAAGAATCCAAGACCAGACTAACCATTATTCCTAGATTTCAACATATTATCCACTTTGTGTTGTGTTGAATTCCATTTTGCCATGGTTTCATTGGTTTTGATGAGTTCTCCTTTCAGGTTTTCAATCTCCACATCCTTCTTACTCAGCAAACACTCCAGTCTTGTGTACATTCTTTCTGATCTTCATTCGCTTTCTTGAGTGTAACATTTGTCTTTCCAAGTAATGTAACTTGAAGAGCGCTCTTTTCCCAATCTTTGTACAACTCTTTATAGGCTTCCAGCAGTTCTGATTCAGATTTTGCATCATCTTCAGTGACAGAAGAGTTAAAGCTGTAAAACTCATCCCAACTTCTGTCCAATGTAGCTTCTAATGTAGTTTGTGAGGAAGCTACATTCGGAGGTACATTGGCTGAAAATCCTGCAAGATCCGATTGAGAGTTGTATACAGCAGTGAGAGTGATATGAGCCTTCTAGGGGAAAGAACTCATAAAACGCAGCAATCAAGGAAAGGAATTCGAGTTGGGCAGCAAATGGAGATGGAACCTTGACCTCGGGTTCACACACACGACAATCAACGGGTAATCAGCCCTTAACCTTCGTATGACGAAACCAGCAATCAAAGGAAGTGTAGGACGCCACAATCGTTATGAAGGAGACGATTGATAAGTCCGTGAGTACTCGGGCAACCCCCGATCGCTCAATAGCCTTGAAGACACAAGGTTGGGAAGAAGACTAGCATAAATTTCATTCATAAAATTCTGATTACAAAAGATAAGGACAACCCTATATATATCTAAGAGAACTAGGCTGCCATTAGCTAAAAATAAATAAGATCTAGCTACAAAAGGATAAGATCTAACAAACTATGACTAGGCGCCTAATTGGAGAATATTCTCCTTGTTGTTTCTACTCTAGGGGCGGCATTTAGCTAGAAAACAAAGGCTGAATGGCCAGCTGCCATAAACCTTCTAGATGCCTTCTAGATCCTTCTTCCTTGGCCAAAATTCTTGCCATGTGTTAGGCTGGTTGGGGCTTGTTTGGGGCGCCTAAATTCAGCCCATTGTAGCCTCCTTCATCCGAATAAATTAGAGTGTTCACCCATTTTCCTTGACCCGCTTTGACTCCTCCTTTGCGTGCCATAATTTGGGCTTCTAAGTCAAATGTCTCACGGGATAAATTGAGGACTTCATTTTGAATTTTCCTAGCTCGAGCCCTTGTTATTGGTCCAATCATTGCTTGCATTGTTGGTGGATCCTTAGTGACTTGGGCCTCTTTATTTGGATCCTCGGTGACTTGGGTTTCTTCATTTGGTTCCTTGGTGACTTGGGCCTCATCATCCCCTCTCTCTTGGAAGCGATTTGTCCTCAAATCGTCACCTATATCATAAGGACTTAGATCAGCAACATTGAAAGTAGCACTTACTTTATACTCACCGGGAAGGTCCAAAGTGTATGCATTATCGTTTATCCTTGCAAGGACTTGAAATGGGCCATCTCCCCTTGGCATCAACTTTGACTTCCTTTGTTCCGGAAACCTCTCTTTGCGCATGTGCAGCCATACCCAATCCCCCGGTTCAAAGGTTACATGTTTGCGACCCTTGTTGGCTTGTCGCACATATTGCTCGGTCCTTCGCTCAACATTGAGCCTTGCCTTCTCATGTAACTTCTTCACAAATTCAGCCTTCTTTTCGCCATCTACATTAACAAACTCAGAAACAGGCAATGGAGATAAATCCAAAGGCGTTAGAGGATTAAAACCATAAACGAGTTCAAATGGAGAAAATTGAGTTGCTGAATGTAAACTACGATTATATGCAAATTCAATGTGCGGTAAACACTCCTCCCAAGCCTTGATGTTTTTGGATAGTATGGACCTCAACAGTGTTGATAGAGTTCTATTGACTACCTCCGTTTGACCATCCGTTTGTGGGTGACACGTGGTGGAAAACAAAAGTTTTGTGCCCAATTTACCCCACAAAGTCTTCCAAAAGTAGCTCAAAAACTTAACATCCCTATCCGACACTATAGTTCTAGGCATTCCATGAAGCCTAACTATTTCGCGAAAGAACAAATTCGCGACATGGGAAGCATCGTCGGTTTTGTGACAAGGGATAAAATGTGCCATTTTTGAAAACCTATCGACAACAACAAAAATGGAGTCTCTACCAAACTTAGTCCTTGGCAATCCTAAGACAAAGTCCATAGATATGTCCGTCCAAGGGTGACTAGGGATAGGCAAAGGCATGTAAAGTCCATGGGGGTGGACCTTAGATTTAGCCTTCAAGCAAGTCAGGCACTTAGCACAAATCTTCTCAACATCTTTCCTCATGTGTGGCCAAAAGAAGTGTTCTTGCAAAACCGATAAGGTCTTGGCCACACCAAAGTGTCCCATCAAGCCCCCACCATGGGCTTCCCTCACAAGTAATTCTCTCATAGAACAAGCGGGTATGCAAAGTTTGTTTTCGCGAAACAGAAAATCATCTACCCGATAGAATTTCCCACATGCATTCTTTTCACAACCCACATAATCCTTACCAAAATCAGCATCAACATGGTATAATTGCTTAATGTGCTCGAATCCTAAAATCCTCGCATCTAGATTGGATAGCAATACATACCTTCGAGAAAGGGCATCGGCTACCACATTCTCCTTACCTTGTTTGTACCGGATGACATACGGAAAAGTTTCAATGAATTCAACCCAACGGGCATGTCGACGGTTCAATTTTTGTTGACTCTTCAAGTGCTTCAAAGATTCATGGTCCGTGCGAATGACGAACTCCTTGGGCCACAAATAGTGCTGCCACGTTTCCAATGCCCGAACCAATGCATAGAGTTCCTTGTCGTAGGTGGGGTAGTTTAATGTGGCTCCGCTCAACTTTTCACTAAAATAGGCTAATGGACGCCCTTCTTGCATGAGTACGGCTCCAATTCCGATTCCCGACGCACACATTCTATCTCAAAGGTCTTTTCAAAGCAAGGAAGGACTAATAAGGGTGCATTGGTCAATCGCTCCTTCAAAGTCAGAAATGCCTTCTCTTGAGCTTCCCCCCACTTGAATCCCACATGTTTCTTGATGACTTCGGTCAACGGGGCTGCAATGGAGCTGAAGTCTTTCACAAACCTCCTATAAAAGCTAGCGAGGCCGTGAAAACTGCGCACTTCTCCCACATTTGTAGGGCTCTTCCATTCTTGAATTGCTCGCACCTTCTCTTCATCCACCTGGATGCCCTGTGAACTTACAACAAAGCCAAGGAAAACAAGTCTATCCGTACCAAAAGTGCATTTATCAAGATTAGCATATAACTTTGCATCACGTAAGGCTCCTAAAACAGATTTCAAGTGTACTACATGCTCATCCAAAGTCTTGCTAAAAATCAAAATGTCATCGAAATAAACAACTACGAATTTTCCAATGAATTCCCTCAAAACATGGTTCATTAAACGCATAAATGTACTCGGTCCATTAGTTAGCCCAAAAGGCATCACCAACCACTCATACAGTCCATGTTTTGTTTTAAATGCAGTTTTCCACTCATCTCCCTCCCTCATTCGGATTTGATGATATCCTTGTGTCAAATCAAGTTTTGTAAAAATTTTGGAACCATGCAATTCATCCAACATATCATCTAATCTAGGAATGGGATAATGATATTTTACCGTTATATTGTTGATGGCTCGGCAATCCGTGCACATCCGCCATGATCCATCCTTTTTGGGCACCAAAAGAACCGGCACCGCACAAGGGCTCATGCTCTCCCTAACTTGACCTTTTTCCAACAACCCTTCAATTTGTCTTTGAAGTTCCTTGGTCTCTTCGGGATTGCATCTATAGGCTGGCCTATTTGGAATGGAAGCCCCGGGAACAAAGTCGATTTGGTGCTCAATTCCCTGAATTGGTGGCAGCCCACTTGGGATCTCCTTGGGAAACACATCTTCAAATTCATGAATAAGAGAAGACAAAGAACTAGGCAAAGAAGCAGTTAAATCATTGTTAGTATTCACAAGTGCCTCTCGAAACATGAGAATGATCATGGGCCTTTCAAGTAGCATCGCTCTTTTTACCTCACTCACTTTGGCTATCAAACTCCTCTTTTCTCTCACACTCTTTTCTTTTGAGATATTTTCAATCAACTCACTCTCCTTTTGCCCGGCTATCACTCCTTTTTTACCCTCATTTTTAGCCGGCCCCTCTATCAATTCACTCTCCTTTTGCCCGGCTATCACTCTTTTTTCACTCACATTTTTAGCCGGCCCCTCTCTCTTATTTTCCCTCATACTCTCTTTTTTCTCGGCATTCTTTATATTCTTTTCCTTACTTGCCGAATTCTCTCTTTGCAAAGTCAATTGATCTTGAAACACTTGTTTTGGAGTCAAGGGTGCAAGTGCAATGTGTTTGTTGTCAAAGTCAAACGTGTACTTGTTAGTGTACCCGTTATGAATTACACGCCTATCAAATTGCCAAGGCCTCCCAAGAAGGATATGGGTGGCTTGCATCGGCACCACATCACACATGAGCTCATCCTCATACTTTCCTATCTTAAACTTCAAGAGTACTTGTTTGTTCACCTTCAACTCTCCTTGCTCATTCAACCATTGCAAGCGGTAGGGTTTAGGATGGGGTAGCATGGTCAATCCCAATTTCTTCATTAAGTTCACACTCACTACATTTGCACAACTGCCCCCATCTATTATTACCCCACAAATTTTGTCATTCACCCTACACCTAGTGTGAAACAGATTTTCCCTTTGACTTTCTTCCTCCTCTTTCAATTGAGCACTCAATACCCTTCTAGTCACTAAACAATCTCCCTCGGCACCTTCCTCATCCTCACTATATTCATCTCCCTCAACTCCCTCTTCCTCTTCTTCCTCCTCTAGAGGAACATACTCACCACTATCCAACATCACCATAACCTTCTTGTTACCACACTCATTGGCATAGTGCCCAAACCCATGACATTTAAAGCATTTTACCGACTTAGTTTTGGGTTGAGAAACTTCACCTTTGTTTGGAACGGGAGCGGTAGTCTTGGGTGCCTCAATTTTGGACTTGACGAAACCCTTGTCAAACTTGTCATTTCTTTGACTTCCCGCACTAGCCTTCCATGGGGTTCTTGCAAGGGAATAATTTTTGTCCGCCTTCACTTGTCTCTCCACCTTAAGAGCCTTTTGCAACAACTCCGTCATGTTGCCATACTCTTGAAGATCAACCACCTTAAAGATTTCTCTATTCAACCCGGTAAGGAATCTCGCCATGGTTTGCTCCGAAGTCTCTCTCACATCAGCCCTAAGTAGAGCCATTTCTAGCTCTTTGTAGAACTCCTCTACACTCTTGGTGCCTTGCCTTAATGTTTGCAATTTGTGGTGAAGGTCCCGAATATAATGGGGTGGAATAAACCTCAACCTCATGACCCTCTTCATCTCCTCCCACGTCTCAATCGGTGGATCCCTATACCTCTCTCTCTCCCTCCTAAGTTTGTCCCACCAAACCGAAGCATATTCGGTGAATTCAATGGCTGCCAACTTCACTTTCTTAATTTCGGAGTAGGAGTGAAAACCAAAAATTCGCTCGATTTTCATTTCCCATTCAAGGTATAATTCCGGATCCTCCTTTCCCATGAAGGCGGGAATCTTCATCTTAATCCCATTGAGATTATGGTCCTCTCGATTGCCATCCCTCCTATCATCTCTCCTATATTGATTACTCCTACCAAATTCGGATTCATAATCCTCCCAATCATCCCGACCCCCAAAATGGTCCTCATCAAACCTACGCCGGGGCTGCCCACCTCTTTCAACTTCCTCCCTACTAGTACCATCCATTTTACCCTTTTGTTTTTGGGCACTCTCCAATCTTCCAATTCTTTCAAAAATTTCTTCGTTATGGGCCCTCAACATCCCTTCTATTTTGGACATCAAGGCCTCCATGAACAGTTTGTTCCCCGTAACATCACCTCCATCACCAATACCACTTTCCTCCGACATTCCAAATCTGCACAAAAAAACAATATATATATATATATATATAATCCTCACAGCTCTCCCTCACGTGTTTCACTCAAGTAAGATCACTCCCCTCATGTATACACTAAAATGGATTTTTCCCTCTTTTGGTCTCACCCTCTCTTGCCTTTTTCCTCTCAACTTCTCAACCTTAAAGCAACAAGACTAAGAGCAAAAGGAAACAGCCACAAGTAACTCACACACTCACAATCGGAAAGAAGAAGGAATTAGAAATAAACACTTGGCAGCAACACTTGGAATATTCGAAATAATCACTTGGGTTTTGAGATATTAGATGAACACAACAGCTACAAACATTTGGGGTTTGAAGATAGAACAAAAGATGCAAACAGCCGTTTAGAGATACATATTTTTCCTTTTCTTTTCGAAGTTATACTAACAACAATCGGGTTTTTGAAGATAGCAAACGGGAATGTAAAACAGCAACAAACAGTTCTCTTTTTCTTTTCTTTTGAGGATATAACACGGCAATGTAAACAAATAATAGGGAAGGAAACGGAAATGTAAAACAGCCTCACTCGGCTTTGAAGATAGCAAACAAAATGCAAAACAGCCTTAGAGTATAAGATGCTAGGCCGAAACAAGCAAGAATGAAGGATAGCACAAAGATAAGATTAGAGATATGTTTTTCTTTTCTTTTTGAAGATAGAACAAACGAAAAATGTAAAACAGCCTCGGGCATAAGCTACTAGATCGAAGGCAGCAACAAAATGAAAGAAAGCAGGCCGAAGCAAGCAAAAAGATACCAAATAAAGACGGATTAAGTAAAGAACGATAGTCGTGGAAGGTCGAACCTCGCTCTGATACCAAATGATATGAGCCTTCTAGGGGAAAGAACTCATAAAACGCAGCAATCAAGGAAAGGAATTCGAGTTGGGCAGCAAATGGAGATGGAACCTTGACCTCGGGTTCACGCACACGACAATCAACGGGTAATCAACCCTTAACCTTCGTATGACGAAACCATCAATCAAAGGATGTGTAGGACGCCACAATCGTTATGAAGGAGACGATTGATAAGTCCGTGAGTACTCGGGTAACCCCCGATCGCTCAATAGCCTTGAAGACACAAGGTTGGGAAGAAGACTAGCATAAATTTCATTCATAAAATTCTGATTACAAAAGATAAGGACAGCCCTATATATATCTAAGAGAACTAGGCTGCCATTGGCTAAAAATAGATAAGATCTAGCTACAAAAGGATAAGATCTAACAAACTATGACTAGGCGCCTAATTGGAGAATATTCTCCTTGTTGTTTCTACTCTAGGGGCGGCATTTAGCTAGAAAACAAAGGCTGAATGGCCAGCTGCCATAAACCTTCTAGATGCCTTCTAGATCCTTCTTCCTTGGCCGAAATTCTTGCCATGTGTTAGGCTGGTTGGGGCTTGTTTGGGGCGCCTAAATTCAGCCCATTGTAGCCTCCTTCATCCGAATAAATTAGAGTGTTCACCCATTTTCCTTGACCCGCTTTGACTCCTCCTTTGCGTGCCATAATTTGGGCTTCTAAGTCAAATGTCTCACGGGATAAATTGAGGACTTCATTTTGAATTTTCCTAGCTCGAGCCCTTGTTATTGGTCCAATCATTGCTTGCATTGTTGGTGGATCCTTGGTGACTTGGGCCTCTTCATTTGGATCCTCGGTGACTTGGGCCTCTTCATTTGGTTCCTTGGTGACTTGGGCCTCATCAGAGAGTGATGAGATCACCAAAAACAAGCGAACTTTTTTTACGCAAAGTATTAGCACAATGATTAGAATAATGACTAAACCCTTGACAAGCCTCAATATTTTTTCCACTAGATGTACATTTTTTAGTAAAAGGGTTAGAAAAATATTTTTCAGAGGTTTGGAAGGAGTCTTCTTTGGGAACAAACTTAATATACTCATGCTTGAAAGCAGTTTTGGAGTTTGAAGATGGAGATCTATTTTTTCCTTTGACTTTCAAAATATTTTTAAACTTGGCTGTTAAAAGAACCATTGACTCTTCATCAAAATCAAATTCTTTAACATTCCAATTTGAGTAATTCGTATTCGTTAAGGTAGGAAGACAAACAAAATTCTCATATTAGGAATCCATCGTGGCTACAACCAGAATCAACTCTTAGTGGCGTCAAAAGAAGACTCTGATACCAATTGTAAGAATAATAGTAGCTATGATTCACAAAATTGTCAATGCAGTTTCTAATGTAGCTTGTGTAGAAGCTATACTGGAAGGTGCATTGATCAGAAAATTAATAATAGCGGAAGACTTTTAATTCTAAAGCAGAAATTAAGCTCAAATGTTTACCAAACAATCTACAAGCATATGCTTGTAGATCTAGACTTATGACCAAAAAGATTTCACTTAAAAAGATGAATTGTTTTACAAAAATAATGTGCAATCACAAAAATAAAAACTCTCACAAGACAAAAAGTCTTGGAGAGCAAAACCCACAGAAATACAAGTAAAGAAAAGGTGAGAATAAAAAATCAACTTCCTAGAAACCCTAGGAAGACAAACACTTCCAATAACTCAATGTAAATCCAGATGTAGCTTCTCCAGTTGCTGCATCCTTCCTGGAACTGCATTCACTTTCAGCAAAATTGGAATTCTGAATTCTCTCTTTATGATCTGAATATGCTGCTCTGCTATACTCTATGCTCTCTCTCTCTGTCCTCTTTCTGTTTCGTTGTATTCTGCCTCTAAGTCGTGTCCTTTATTTATATGAGGAAGAGACCTACACATGAATTAGGAAACAAACTCCAACATGATAAAGGATTAGAATTGGTAATTAAATAAACTACCTTAATTCCTAGATTCTATTACCAAATAAACAAGGACTCTTAGACGTGTTTTTAGGAAAAGATTTTTGCCAAGATTGTGTGTCCAAAAATACTCCTAAACTTTAGGGTCAAGAAATCCAAAATACAATGAATATTTCATTTCCAAAAATACACCTAAACTTTAGGACCAAGAAAACCCAAATATTATCAAGATTTTGTTTCCATTTGTATACAAAAACTTTAGGACCAAGAAAGGTTAAAACCGATACCAAAATAGGCCATGTCTATTTTGCCCTTACACATTTGACTCTTACTCTCACGCTAGAGTGGTTTCATGCCGCCTTGCCTTGCATTCCTACTAAGGTGTTCTTTGCTTTTGATAGGTTCAACAAATATCCAATCTAATACATAAGCTCATATATCCTACATTCTACGTCGGACGGCCCAAAACCGACACCCTTCCATAAACCCTAACAAGGTACAACTAGGATACACAACGAAACTCTATCAAATTGTCTTTCGACTTGACTCTTACACTCACGCCATAGTTACGCGACGCCTTACCTTGCATTGCTACTAAGGTATTCTTTGCATTTGGCGGGTTCAATAAAGATCAAATCCAACACATTGGCCCATATGTCCTACATTCAACGCCAATAGTCCGACGACCTAAAACTGATTTTTGGTGCTTCATTAACTAACACTAATGGCTTGAAATCTTATATCCCAACACGAGTTACATTTTGTGTCCTATTAAATTTTACCTCTACATGTCTCTTTATATATAGAAGGCTGAGTAAAATAAAAAATATGTGTATAATTAAAATTCAATGAAATAAAAAATATAGCCGATATAGAGATAAATAATTTGTAACCCACACCCTATGCTTGAAATGTTGGATACCTGCCCTAAGTATACCGTAATATCGCGTTTTTGGATCTTGTCACTTTGGAGCACTGATAATTGTCGGACGCCAATCATGGCGGCCTTTGAAAGTGATTCCGTTGCTTACCCCTAAGCCATTTAAATTCACCCAATCTTCTTCTCTCTCTAATCTCTATCTCTTCCTATTTACCTTCATTTTATGACCTCTTTTTTCTTTCAGCTTTCCAAGACATAATAGTAGTATTTATTTATATGAAATCTTGTTTCATATTATGCTAACATGAAGATCGCCATCAATATTGCATTAACATGCCTCACGAAGAGTTTTAAGTAAAGCGACTAATTCGCAATCCACTGATAACCCACTACTGTTGCTACCCCCAACCATAAAGTTGTAGGTTAACTTTATGGTCCAATAATTAATCAAAACAAGAATAATTAAGGAAAATTTATTGGTCGTCCAAGCTTCAAACTAATCTTGATAATGCTCAATCGAAAATACATGACGCAAAAAAATAGGCAATAATGAACATGATTCATGTTACATAAATGAATCATGTGCATTGACTATTGAACCGCATTCATAAATTTTATTGCATTAATTTTTTCATGTTCAAGGTTTAATTCTCTAGTCTATTATGATTAACAATTTTATTTCATTAATGCCACATTCAAACATTTCTATAATTCATATCAACCACGATAAATTATTTTTAAATAGTGATACATATATATCCAAGTTGCACGCTGTATCAATATGTACCGTGATGTATTAAAATCGATACATAAAATATTATCAAGCAATTTTAAAGTCGCGATACAAAATGATAATGAAACTATATATGTCCTCGTCCTTATCCCTTATCGTGGATATCGCCTTCGGTTCGAAAATCATCAACCTATCAGTCATCCATTACAACATAATGAATCAAACAATAAAACTTCAGTTGCCATTGATAGGGTACTAACAAGTATCAACCACAATCATTACCCTACCGTGGCCATCGATAATAATAATCATAAATCACAAAATCACGAATCTCACAATTCATGAAGATGATGCATCGTCCGCCCCAAAGACTCAACAAACCGACTCGGTGGACTCAAACTTCAAGCACACGTAATTCATATTCATATGCTCAAATAAGTAGGCAAGTACTCTACAATCATCTAGTCATGCTTTTAATTCACAACTAGCACATAATCACATTAGAGATAAATCAAGACTCTAATCATCAAGTGTTCTTCATACACTTTAAAATGCTTGGAGGCTTAACCCCATTAATACTACCCCAAAATTAAGTAGGACTTAGGCATATTACTCCTTAATGTCATACTAACCCAATGGTCAACTCCGTTGAGTCATAATCAATCTTTCAAAATTAGGGTATAGAAGCCATTGGCCTCAATACTCTCCTATGTCCATACTAACGTAATTAAATAGGTTACTAAGGTCATTAAACCCATAAAACCCCAATCAAACAATCAAGTATGAAACATAGAATCAAAGTCGCAAACTAGGCATATACATTCTTGTCATTTCATCAAATATGCACCCAACACTTAAACAACAAAGTAGGGTGATTTATCATACATTATCACACATAAATAGCATCCTGAAAATGGTTTATAACCTGTTTATAATCTGATCATATGACTTAAAATGTAGCATTTAGCATGTACGTGAACATAACATCTCAACAAGTCTAACTATTTCATCAAACATGCTCCCAATGCTTAAACAACAAAGTAGGGTGATTTGTCATACATTATCACACATAAATAACATCTTAAACATGGTTTATAATCTGTTTATAACCTGTTTATAATCTGATCATACAACTAAAAATGTAGCATTTTAGCATATACGTGAACATAGCATCTCAACATGTCTCATTATTTCATCAAACATGCTCCCAATGCTTAAACAACAAGGTGGAATGATTTGTCATACATTATCACACTTAAATAACATAAAAATCATGATTTACAACCTGATTATAATCTGTTTACATAACCCAAAATACATCATTTAGCATATACGTGATCATGGCATCTCTACAAGCCTAACTATCTCATCCAATATGCTCCCAACACTTAAACAACAAAGTAGAATGATCTATCATACATTACTACCCTAAATGACATTAAAATCATGGTTTATAATAGGTCTATAATCTGTTCATACAACCCAAATTCATTACATAACATAAACTAGAACATGGCATCTCTACAAAGTCCTAAGTGCTCTCATTGACCTCATATAGCAAGATTGTTTTCCCTAGGGTCAATGAGGCTAAAAGAAATAAGAAGAGATGTTGTAACTTACCTTAAACAAGCTCTAAAAGAAGTACAAAAACGTCCATGCAAGGGTGGGTATGTGTTCTCCTTGCTCTCCTCTTCACTTCTACCGATCGGTTTTGGAAATGGCTTCTTCAAAGCTTGGCCACCATTGTTGATCACTCAAGAAGCTTGTATAAACTCTCAATAACTCTCAAGAAATGTTCAGCCACGAATTTGGAAGATGAAGACTGATTATGGTGGGTTTAGTGGAGGTATTGGTCATGCAATGGCTGAAGTGGGGTGGGGGAAGGTGTCCAATGCATGGCCTTGCATGTTGGAGGTCTTTCCTTGCCAAGTGTTGTACATGCATCCAAACCACTTGAAACTTGTCAAGCATGCATGAGATGATGTGTAGGACGAACTAGGGTGGTTTAGGGTGGGTTAGGTTGGGTTTGGGTGGGGTTTGGTTGGGTCAAAAGTTGACAAATCAGAAAATCCCGCAATCCTGGAAAAAGGACCTTGCGGTCGCATGGGTCAAGAGTGATGTGACCGCATCACTCTGGTATTCATAATTGTTTCGTTTTGCCCCCTCGCAAGTTCTAGGCCTTTCCCCCTTGCACCCTCAAGTCCTCCAATGCACAAAATGGTCTAGAATTCAACCCTAAACACCTCTAAACAATAACCAAAGCAAATCAATGATCAAACCCTACTCAAACAAGGCTAAGAACTTAGGAAAAACACTCCCGAACAACAACCGAAAAGGTCAAACGGAGAAGGGTTAACGCTCGAATCAAACTAGCGATCAAACCGGCGATGCAACTAGCATTCAACCAACATCTAAAGCGTGTTAATGATGTTAAGAATGGTTTCTAACATTTATCCAAGTGTTTACAACATAAAACACAAACCCGAGTTTCAAAGCATCTCGTGAAAGAAAGGTGCAAACGAGCATCCCAAACGACGTCAATGATCAAGCTATCGACTTTAAACATATAAGTGAGCTTAGTTAACATACTAATGATGATTATGAAAGTATGATCTCAAGCAATAACCAAGCAAGCAATAAACTAGGGTTTTACAAGTAATCAAAACAATCTTTGTTCTAATCTTTTATTAAACATGTTTATGTGTCTTCTGCATTGAAACTTTGTCTTTAACCTTTCTGAGCATTTATATTTTCTTTAATCTAGTCTCAAGTTCTGAACATTAAGCTCGATAATGATCTGGGTAAATTACTTTTTTCAACATTTTATGAAGTCATCATATGTTGCACGGCAGGAAACACAAAACGGTAATTACGTATTACCCAAGAAGGTCTTACAAATGATTGTGAGCAGCAGCCATTTGAACTTGAAGGATTTGAATTCCCCTTTTAATGTCACACTCTAGATGAACATATTTCAAGATCTGGACTATAGAAAGTCCCTTTGATGAGGCCCAAGTCACCGAGGAACCAAAAATGATGAGGCCCAAGTCACCAAGGATCCAAAAGATGAGGCCCAAGTAACCAAGGATCCACCAACAATGCAATCAATGAATGGACCAATAACAAGGGCTCGAGCTAGGAAAATTCAAAACGAAGTCCTCATTTTATCCCGGGAGATATTTCACTTGGAAACCCAAATTATGGCACGCAAAGGAGGCATCAAAACGGGTCAAGAAAAGTTAATGAACACTCTCATTTATTCGGATGAAGGAGGATACAAAGGGCTGGAATTAGGCGCCCCAAACAAGTCCCAACCAGCCTAACACATGGCAAGACACATGGCAAGAAATTCGGCCAAAGAAGGAAGGATCTAGAAGGTTTATGGCAGCTGGCCATTCAGCCTTTGTTTTCTAGCTAAATGCCGTCCCTAGTGTAGAAACAAACAAGGAGAATATTCTCCAATCATGCCTAGTCATAGTTTGTTAGATCTTATCTTTTAGTAGCTTAATCTTATCTATTATTAGCCAATGGCAGCCTAGTACTCCTAGATATATATGGCTGTCCTTCCTCTTTTGTAATCAGAATTTTATGAATGAAAAATGGTTGTTTTCTTCCCAACCTTGAGTCTCCAAGGCTATTGAGCGATCGGGGTTACTCACGGCTTATCAATCGTCTTTCCATAACGATTGTGGCGTCCTACACTTCCTTTGATTGCTGGTTTCGTCACACGGAGGTTAAGGGCTAAATACCCATTGATTGTCGTTTGCGTGAACCCGAGGTCAAGGTTCCACCTCCATTGCTGCCCAGCTCGATTTCCTTCCCTTAATTGCTGCATTTTTATGAGTTTATTCTCCAAGAAGGCTCATACCAGATGATGAGGCCCAAGTCACCGAGGAACCAAATGATGAGGCCCAAGTCACCAAGGTTCCAAAAGATGAGGCCCAAGTGATATGAGCCTTCTTGGAGGGAAAACTCATAAAATGCAGCAATCAAGGAAAAGAAGTCGGGCTGGGCAGCAATGGAGGTGGAACCGTGACCTCGGGTTCACGCAAACGACAATCAATGGGTAATCAGCCCTTAACCTTCGTATGACGAAACCAGCAATCAACGGAAGTGAAGGATGCCACAATCGTTATGGTGGGACGATTGATAAATCCGTGAGTACTCGGGTAACCCCCGATCGCTCAATAGTCTTGAATACTCAAGGTTGGGAAGGAAACTAACATTTTCATTCATAAAATTCTGATTACAATAGATAAGGACAGCCCTATATATATCTATGAAAACTAGGCTGCCATTGGCTAAAAATAGATAAGATCTAGCTACTAAAAGATAAGATTTAACAAACTAGAGGATAAGATCTAACAAATCCTATGACTAGGCGCCTAAATGGAGAATATTCTCCTTGTTTGTGCTATACTAGGGACGAAATTCAGCTAGCAAACAAAGTGAGTCATCAGCCTTCTAGAAGTCTTCTAGATCCTTCTTCCTTGGCCGGTTGGGCTTGTTTGGGACGCCTTAATTCAGCCTTTTTGGTATCCTCCTTCATCCGAATAAATTAAAGTGTTCACCCATTTTTCTTGACCCGCTTTGACTCCTCCTTTGCGTGCCATAATTTGGGCTTCTAAGTCAAATGTCTCACGGGATAATTGAGGACTTCATTTTTAATTTTCCTAGCCCGAGCCCTTGTTATAGGTCCATGCATTGTCGGTGGATCCTTGGTGACTTGGGCCTCATCTTTTGTTCCTTGGTGACTTGGGCCTCATCATTTGGTTCCTCGGTGACTTGGGCCTCATCATCCCCTCTCTCTTGGAAGCGATTTGTCCTCAAATCGTCACCTACATCATAAGGACTTAGATCAGCAACATTGAAAGTAGCACTTACTTTATACTCACCGGGAAGGTCCAAAGTGTATGCATTATCGTTTATCCTTGCAAGGACTTGAAATGGGCCATCTCCCCTTGGCATCAACTTTGACTTCCTTTGGTCCGGAAACCTCTCTTTGCGCATGTGCAGGCATACCCAATCCCTCGGTTCAAAGGTTACACGTTTGCGACCCTTGTTGGCTTGTCGCACATATTGCTCGGTCCTTCGCTCAACATTGAGCCTTGCCTTCTCATGTAACTTCTTCACAAATTCAGCCTTCCTTTCGCCATTTACATTAACAAACTCATAAACAGGCAACGGAGATAAATCCAAAGGTGTTAGAGGATTAAAACCATAAACCAATTCAAACGGAGAAAATTGAGTTGCTGAATGTAAACTACGATTATATGCAAATTCAATGTGTGGTAAACACTCCTCCCAAGCCTTGATGTTTTTGGACAGTAAGGACCTCAAAAGTGTTGATAGAGTTCTATTGACTACCTCCGTTTGTCCATCCGTTTGTGGGTGACACGTGGTGGAAAACAAAAGTTTTGTGCCCAATTTACCCCACAAAGTCTTCCAAAAGTAGATCAAAAATTTAACATCCCTATCCGACACTATAGTTCTAGGCATTCCATGAAGCCTAACTATTTCGCGAAGGAACAAGTTCGCGACATGGGAAGCATCGTCGGTCTTGTGACAAGGGATAAAATGTGCCATTTTTGAAAACCTATCGACAACAACAAAAATGGAGTCTCTACCAAACTTAGTCCTTGGCAATCCTAAGACAAAGTCCATAGATATGTCCGTCCAAGGGTGACTAGGGATAGGCAAAGGCATGTAAAGGCCATGGGGGTGGACCTTAGACTTAGCCTTCAAACAAGTTAGGCACTTAGCACACATTTTCTCAACATCTCTCCTCATGTGTGGCCAAAAGAAGTGTTCTTGCAAGACCGATAAGGTCTTGGCCACACCAAAGTGTCCCATCAAGCCCCCACCATGGGCTTCCTTCACAAGTAATTCTCTCATGGAACAAGCGGGTATGCAAAGTTTGTTTTCACGAAAAAGAAAATCATCTACCCGATAGAATTTCCCACATGCATTCTTTTCACAACCCACATAATCCTTACCGAAATCAGCATCAACATGGTACAATTGCTTAATGTGCTCGAATCCTAAAATCTTCGCATCTAAATTGGAAAGCAATACTGTGGCGAACCGACCCGGGTCCCAAGACGAGACCCCGAGGTCGTGCCGCCGGAAAAGGCACATAACAAAAAAAAGTACAAATAGCAAATAGTGGGTAAGGCCATAACGGCGGTACGCCAAAAACTTTAACACATGCGGAAGCGTAATATAATTAAACGGTGGCGCCCGAGCTAACAAGCTCAAACTATGACAACCTTAGAGATAATGAATCTCTTGGTCCAAAAATAAAATCATGTGATAACAATTTATAGCAGATATATACCAAGTCATCGACGACGTTACGGCCGGAACCCAGCATTAAACTAAGTCTACAACTCTAGTCTAGCATGCTTAACGGCTAAAAACATGCCGGATAACAAATATAATAAACTAACTAATACATGGTTAAAACAACTAAAGCATGATCAACATAAATATACAAGGCACGACTAACACATGTCGGCTCTCAAAAGATTAAATACTAATTAACATTAGTTCAAATATCACACAATTAAAGTCTTGCTACCCCACATAAAGTTTATATAACTTTATGTTCCCATCGTCCTTGCCAAAACAAAAGATACTAAAATTACAAGGTAGTAACCTCGTCAAAAGCTTCTCCAACGCAACTCGATACTCACTTCGAACCGCTCGCTCGGCTCGGATCTAGGGAAAACAATCAAAACAAATAGGAGTAAGTCATAAAGACTTAGCAAGTTACTAACATAACTTCCTGTCATGGCATCATGCTCAACAATAATAATTCATGCTATTGGCATAATATACATTTCATAAATAATCACGTCAAGGTACTCATACTTAACAATTTCGAATATCATGTTATCATCAAGTATAACATTTCATTAAATCATTCAACCATCATTTCATATCATATCATATTCACGTAGCACATTATTCACATATAGCACTCGTGAGTTAATTCATATAAAAGGGATGTGATATCGTTACCCTTTTTCCGCGCATGTCGCTCCTGCAAAAACATGTGCCAAACTTTTATGTGTCCTCGATATCCCTTTCGTGGATATCGACGCCCCGAGACATTTCGCCCGAGTTCCGATAGTTATCAAAGTCATGTTTCCATACTACAACTAAGATCAACTACTTCCCTACCGTGGCCATCGATAGAGGGGTGTACCGCGCGGCGATCCATCAAAATCACGAATCTCACAATTCGTGAAGATGATGCATCGTCCCGCCCCAAAGACTCAACAAACCGACTCCAGCTGGACTCCAACTTCAAGCACACGCAATACATTATCATATGCTCAAATAAGTAGGCATGTACTCTACAATCATCTAGTCATGCTTTTACTTCACAACTAGCACATAATCACATTAGAGATAAAAATCAATGCTCTAATCATCAAGTGTTCTTCATACACTTTAAAATGATTGGAGGATTAACCTCCATTAATACTACCCCAAAATTCGTAGGACTTAGGCATATTACTCCTTAATGTCATACTAACCCAATGGTCAACTCCGTTGAGTCATAATCAATCTTTCAAAAATTAGGGTATAGAAGCCGTTGGCCTCAATACTCTCCTATGTCCATACTAACATGAATCAATAGGTTACTAAGGTCATTAAACCCATAAGATCCCAAATCAAACATTCAAGTAGGAAACATAGAATCACGGTCACAAGTTAGGCATATATACTCATTCACAAGTCATCAAACATGCTTCCAACACTTAAACAAACAAGATAGAATGATTTATCATATATCTCTACCCTTGAATATCATTATAAACATACTTTACAATCTGTTTACTAAGGTTATTAAACCCATAAAACTCCACTCAAACAATTAACTAGTCAACATAGAATAGAAGTCACAAACAAGGCATATATATTCATTCTTTATATTTCATCAAATATGAGTCTAACCATTTCATCAAATATGCTCCCAACACTTAAACAAACAAGATAGAATAATTCATCATGTAAGATCCTGATTCCCGGTTAGCTTGAATTGCGTGCAATGCTCGCATTTCTTCTTTGGTTGATTGCTCGTTTGGTTTGTGAGAGAGTCTAAATGTGTATGAGAGACCACATTAAGACTAAAACACTTTTAAGAGATGTCATATAGTTGTTGACTTGCTAAAGTCAAAAGTCGTAACCCGACGGTAGTCGAAATGCGACGCGATTGAGAGTTTATTCGGGTTTTGTGTTCTTGACCTCGATTTGGTCCCAGATCTTTACATGATGATTAAATAACATGTTTAGATGTGTAGACTTCTAATTGGATGTATTCCATAAGTCTCGTGAAGTTTTGACGCCTCGAGAATAGCAATTCTCCTTGTCGCGTAGTTCGAGATTGAGTCGGGCAATCGTCTCGTCTTTCGGGAGCTTATTTCTCCTATCTATTGTTTATCATTTGAGAGGCATTCAGGCCTATTTTGTAGCCCTTATAGGTGCTTATAATCATGGGTTATTACCCGTCGGTTTGTGGTTTCATTCGACGTTTTGATAGCAAGTTGTTACGCCTTGCGCTCTGTTGCCCGGGTTGTTTCGGTGTTGTTTATGGGAGTCTAGACCTACTTTAAAAGTGGTTTGAGACTTGGATGGGTTAGTTTATTGTTTGAGGACTTTAAGGGTTTTTAAGGCTCGAGGATGCGTACGGGAATGACCAAAACCAAGCAAGGAATCAACAATGGAGTATATGGTGTGGGAGGGCTTGATGCGCTCGCGTCATACACCTAGGAAGCGACCGCATTGGTCCCTGATTTGCTGTTACGGGTTTTTGTGGAAAAATTGAATGGTTGACCAACTTATACCCACCTAAACCCAACTTAAACTTAATCTAAACCCTCCTACTTAACCTAAACCATGTCCTAATTACTTATTAGAGGTTTTAGGGGTTGATTAGTGGATTAATTGGGAGAGTTAATCCCCCTATTTAAACCAAAAACCAACGCACTCTGCCTCTTAGTCGGCCAAACAGATCGACTTCTCCCTTCCGTCTTCTGCGAGCAGACCTAGGGCGTGAGAGAGAGCTGAGAAAGGGGCGATTTCTAGGGCTTGAAGAGCTCGTCCTTGGTGGCCATAGCTAGAGAGCTTCTTCCCCCAATCACCACCGTGAGTTTGAAGAGGAGAGTTGAGGAGAGCAACCTCACCTCTTGGATTCGGGTATGGCAGCTTGATTAGGGGCTGAGCAAGGTAAGTTTCTACCCTATTTCTCCTTCTTTTGGGCTCCATTGACCCTAGGGAAACAATCATTTGTGCTATGTGAGGTCAATGGAAGCCATTGTTAGGGTTTGTAGAAGATGCCATGAACCCTAGGTTTTCAAATTGATGATAGAGTTGATTGAACCTATGTGAGACCATGATTTATGTGAAATTCATGTTCTAAATAGTCTATTGAACTTGGTTATGATGGTTATCCATGAGTATTGAAGTTAATTTGGTAGAGATACTTTGAGGGTGTTTTGCCCAAATTTTGTTGTAGCTTGCAAAATTATTGATGTGAGCTTGATTACTATGTTTTATATGCTTAATAGAGTATATTAAACCGTGTTGTATGATTTAAATCATGAATTTAATATTATGATTGGTAAGGTGACTTGAATGAATTTAGGCACAAGATGGCCAATTTGTTCTAAGTTGCATTGCGAAGTAATTTTGTCGGGTTTATGTGAGTCAACGAAGTTGGGAAGATGATTATTGATGTTAGTTGCGAATATAGAGGATATTGAGAACCATGTCTTCTATGCCCTAAAATTTTAGAAAGGATAGATTGGACTCAACGGAGTCATTATAAGTTCGAGTATGTGCTAAATGAACTTGGGTTGAAATCCTACGATGATCGGATTTCGTTTGATTAATGAAGTGAAACATATAACTTCCAAATTTTAAATGGTTGGTGATTGTGATGTGTTGTGGAGATTTTAGTCTTGGGAATTAAGCCCGAATGACTAATGGGAATTGTTTGTAAACTTTAAGGAATTATTACGGTGTGAAATTATAAAACACATAAAGAATGAAATGTGTTAGTAAGACTCAACGGAGTCGTTATAAGGCCAATAAAATGATAAAAAGCCTTGGGTTGAAACCCTCCAATGTTTGGGTTTGTTTGGGTTATGATTATGCATACCGGGTTTCTGGTTTGTGTCCAATGGAGACACTCTTGGTATAGAGACTTATTAGAAATAAGTTTTGAGCATGCTTGTTAGAGCATGGACATTTGAGACCAACGTATGGTCACGTGTATAATTATGAGAAGATTAAGAAAGAATTCTCTCCTTAAGGATTTTTGGTTGCGTGCTTATAAAGCACTTGTGAGAAAGTGACTACGGAGTAGTCATGATGTTTTAAGTATGGTGTTGGTGTTATCGGTCATGTATGACGATTAGGACTATGATTGAGTCCGGTGTACTTAAAATAAAGACTAAAATAATAAGTCTTGGATTGTGGATATTTTGAGACTAGCGTAGTAGTCTTTGGTTTGACTTGAGTTGAGGATTAAGGAAGACCTCACATTATATTTTATTAAGCTTGTAAGCTATACTTGAATGGGTTGAGGACTTGAGGAATAATGAATACCTCAATAAGTAGTTCTTGAACTAAACTTGTAAGTTAGTTGAACACAATGGTTATATGCAAATATATGCATTGTTCATGATGTTTGGTAGAGCATTATGTCCTACTTGATTTTATGCAATTATATGCATGGTTTATGAGATTTCGTAGAGCATTATGTCCTACGTGGTTATATGCAAATATGTGCATGGATTATGGGATTTTGTGGAGCATTATGCCCTACTTGTTTATATGCAATTATGTGCATGGTTTATGAGATTGTTGTAGAGCATTATGTCCTACATGGTTTAATGAGTCCGATAATTATGAACTTGGTCTCATTGGTTTATACAAGTAAATATCTACTTGATCATTTGGTTTAAAGTCCAGCTGGCGGGTTTGGTTGTTGTGTCGGCAATGGGACGATTCATAGTCTTTGGGAACAATCGCTATGAATCGTTGCATTGGGTCCTTTTTCTCCTCACTATTTGGCCAATGGATGTGGTCTCGAGAGAGAGCCATCTAGCCTACTTTCGAGCTCCCATTTCTCATCCGGAGACTGGATGAATGTAACGAGTACTCATTAAGGGAAACTGATGAGTTGAGATTATTTGGGGAGGAAACCCCAGGGTATGATTGATTGGGTATTGAGCCCGGATCTTGGTTTGAGATTTGATCTCATGGTAAGTTGGTTGGGTTTTGAACCCGGATTTGATTGTAACGGTTCGAGTTACGTTTAGTATTACACATGTTTATTTATGAGCATTTATATGAAAGATAAAATGCTACTTGATTTATGTGAGTTTATGTGCTTTAAAAATTAAGTACATGTTTCATGATGGTATCCTAGCATGATACCATGATTTTATATGATTGTGCATTTATGCCATGCCATGTCATAATATGCCATATGTTGCATTTAGAAACTTACTGGGTCATTATGACTCACTCCGTGTGATTGTTTTCCCTAGTGTGTGCAATGATCCCGTTAGTAGCAATGCTTCGGATAACGACTTCTAGCAGGTGGTCTTCCAAGTCAAAAGCTTGGAGTTACTTATTATTATGTTGTTATTTATTTGTGAGGCTCGAATGTAAAGTTATGTAGACTTTACTTGGGTAGAATGTAGTAGTATATTATGGTTGTGTATTTGGGAGCCGGTTGTATTGCCGAGCCGTTGTATCCTTAGAATTTATTCTCGTTGTCATTTCGAGCATGTGTGGCTCGTTTATTCTAGTTTTGGTATTATTGTTGTTCCTTCCTCCGACAGTTTTAGTCGTGAGTTTTGGTTGGTGGTTTAGCATTAGTTATATTGCTATAGTTGAATTGTTCCTCCGGCAAGTTATAGCCGTTGAGTGTTGTTTATCAGGTTGGGATTTTGATAGTTGCCGGCCTTGGTTGTCGATGGGTTGTGGCGCGTGTCTAATGTTGCGTCACGCGCGTCGAATTTTTGGGCCGAGAGATTTACCATCTCTTTGGTTGTTTATATTTAGGAGCTTGTTAGCTCGGGTCCCATTTTGGTTTAGCTTCCGCAGGTTTTGGTTTTTATTTTCCTGTATCGCCATTATGGCTTTGTCTTTCCGTCTTGAGCTGGTTGGCTCATCTTGTGACTCGTACCATTATGCTTAGCAGGTGCTTGTCTGTCTCTTAGTTTGTCCTGATGGCACGACCTTGGGATCTCGTATTGAGATCCGGGTCGGGTCGTCACACATCATCTATCTTTACACATGAATATCATCATAAACATACTTTACAACATGTTCATCCAACCAAAATTTCATCATCTAGCATATAGTGAAACATGGCATCTCTACAAGCCTAACCATTTCATCAAACATGCTCCCAACACTTAAACAACAAGATAGGGTTATTTATCCTACATCAATACACATAAATAACATCATAATCATGGTTTATAATCTGATTATAATCTGTTCATCCAACCCAAAATGCATCATTTAGCATATACGAGAACATGGCATCTCTACAAGCCTAACAATTTCATCAAACATGCTCCCAACACTTGAACAACAAGATGGGGTGATTTATCATACATCAATACACATAAATATCATCATAATCATGGTTTATAATCTGATTATAATATGTTCATCCAACCAAAAATGCATCATTTAGCATATACGAGAACATGGCATCTCTACAAGCCTAACTATTTCATCAAACATGCTCCCAACACTTGAACAACAAGATAGGGTGATTTATCATACATTATAACACCTAAATAACATCATAAACATGGTTATTAATCTGATCATAATCTGTTTATGTAACCAAAAATTCATCATATAGCATATACGAGAACATGACATCTCTACAAGCCTAACCATTTTATCAAATATGCTCCCAACACTTAAACAACAAGATAGGATGATTTATCATACATTATCACACCTAAATAACATCATAAACATGGTTTATAATCTGTTTATAATCTGATCATACAACCAAAAATGCAACATTTAGCATATTCGAGAACATAGCATCTCTACAAGCCTAAATATCTCATCAAAGATGCTCCCAATGCTTAAACAACAAGATGGAATGATTTATCATACATTATCACACCTAAATAACATCAAAATCATGATTTACAATCTGATCATAATCTGTTTATACAACCTAAAATGCATCATTTAGCATATACGAGAACATGACATCTCTACAAGCCTAACTATCTCATCCAATATGCTCCCAACACTTAAACAACAAGGTAGAATGATTTATCATACATTAATACACCTAAATGACATCATAATCATGGTTTATAATATGTTTATAATCTGGTCATACAACCAAAATTCATCATATAGCATATACTAGAGCATGGCATCTCTACAAAGTCCTAAGTGCTCTCATTGACCTCATATAGCAAGATTGTTTTCCCTAGGGTCAATGAGGCTAAAATAAATAGAAAGAGATGTTGTAACTCACCTTAAATCAGTCCTACAAGATGTACAAAACGTCCATGCAAAGGTGGGTATGTGATCTCCTTGCCCTCCTCTTCTCTTCTATGGTTCGGTTTTGGAAATGGACTCCTCAAGCTTTGGCCACCATTGTTGATCACTCAAGAACCTCCCAAGAACACTAAGAAAACTCTCCTTTCAGCTCTCAAAATGTTTTCCACGTTTTTGGAGAGAGATGGCAGAAAATGGAAGGCTTAGTGGGTGTATTGGCTTCCCCAAGGCTTGAAAATGTGAGTGGGAAGAGTGGCCAATGCATGTAGGGGTTCTCTCTTGCCAAGTGGCTTTCAATCCACTCAAAACTCTCTCAAACCTTCAAGGAGTATTCAGCCACGTTTTAGGAGAGAAAGGCTGAAGAAAATGGCTTTGGTGGATGTATTTGGTCACCTTATGGCTGAATAGTGGGGTGGGAGGGAGTGACCAATGCATGTTGATGCATGTTGATGTCTCTCCTTGCCAAGTGTCTATTAATCCTTTCAAAACTCCCAAAACTTGTCAAGCATGCAGAGGAGGATAGATAGGTCGAACTAGGGTGGTTTAGTGTGGGTTAGGTTTGGTTGGGTAGGGTTAGGTTGGCCAAATAGAAAGTCTAACACACAATGAGTGGTCAACTATAGTAGACCAGAATTTGGGTCATTTTATAAAACGGTCCTGTACCGAAATATACGTCCTAAAATTACACAAAAGGTATTTTTAGAAATATCTATGAGTCTAGTTTCTAACACATCAAACGGATCCGAATTCCGAGTTTCGTACACAAAGTTATGGCCAAAATACTACAGACCTATCGTGGCCTTCGGAAATACGCGAATTTCTGAAAATCAAACTCGAGTGTGTGTAAACGTTTACACGACCACTCAAAAATAATTCTAAGTTAATTCCCCAAGGTCCCCTAGTCATCTAGGGTCAAAATAATACCAACCAAAAAAGTCGTACAAAGAAGAAAAACGACAAAAAGTAAAGTAGCAATCAAACCGTCGATTCGACAAGCATTCAAACAAGATTTAAATCATGTTAAGGATATTATGAATGATCTCTAATACTTACATATATGAATCCATATAGAAGTATAACACATATAAACATGTTATTTAATCATCATGTAAAGATCTAGGACCAAATCGAGGCCAAGAACACAAAAACACGAGTAAACTCTCAATCGTGTCACATTTCGATTATCGTCGAGTTACGACTTGTGACTTAAGCAAGTTAACAACTAAATGACATCTCTTAAAAGTATTTTGGTCTTAATGTGATCTCTCATACCCATCTAGACTCTCTTAGAGATCAAATAAGCGATCAACAAAGGAAGCACGCAATTCAAGCTAACCGGGAATCGGGGTCTTACAAATACATACCTCCGAGAAAGGGCATCAGCTACCACATTCTCCTTACCTTGTTTGTACCGGATGACGTAAGGAAAGGTTTCAATGAACTCCACCCAACGGGCATGTCGACGGTTCAATTTTTGTTGACTCTTCAAGTGCTTCAAAGATTCATGGTCCGTGCGAATGACGAACTCCTTGGGCCACAAATAGTGCTGCCACGTTTCTAATGCCCGAACCAATGCATAGAGTTCCTTGTCGTAGGTGGGGTAGTTCAATGTGGCTCCGCTCAACTTTTCACTAAAATAGGCTAATGGACGCCCTTCTTGCATGAGTACGGCTCCAATTCCGATTCCCGACGCATCACACTCTATCTCAAAGGTCCTTTCAAAGCAAGGAAGGACCAATAAAGGCGCATTGGTCAACCGCTCCTTCAAAGTCAGAAATGCCTTCTCTTGAGCTTCCCCCCACTTGAATCCCACGTGTTTCTTAATGACTTCGGTCAAAGGGGCTGCAATGGAGCTGAAGTCTTTCACAAACCTCCTATAAAAGCTAGCGAGGCCGTGGAAACTTCACACTTCTCCCACATTGGTAGGGCTCTTCCATTCTTGAATCGCTCGCACTTTTTCCTCATCCACCTGGATGCCCTGTGAACTTACAACAAAACCAAGAAAAACAAGTCTATCCGTACCAAAAGTGCATTTGTCAAGATTAGCATATAACTTTGCATCACGTAAGGCACCTAAAACAGATTTCAAGTGAACTACATGCTCATCCAAAGTCTTGCTAAAAATCAAAATGTCATCAAAATAAACAACAACAAATTTTCCAATGAATTCCCTCAAAACATGGTTCATTAAACGCATAAAGGTACTCGATGCATTAGTTAGCCCAAAAGGCATCACCAACCACTCATACAGTCCATGTTTTGTTTTAAATGCAGTTTTCCACTCATCTCCCTCCCTCATTCGGATTTGATGATATCCTTGTGTCAAATCAAGTTTTGTGAAAAATTTGGAACCATGCAATTCATCCAACATATCATCTAATCTAGGAATGGGATAACGATATTTTACCGTTATATTGTTGATGGCTTGGCGATCGTGCACATCCGCCATGATCCATCCTTTTGGGTACTAAAAGAACCGGCACCGCCAAGGGCTCATGCTCTCCCTAACTTGACCCTTCTCCAACAACCCTTAAATTTGTCTTTGAAGTTCCTTGGTCTCTTGGGATTGCATCTATAGGCTGGCCTATTTGGAATGGAAGCCAGGGAACAAAATCGATTTGGTGCTCAATTCCCTAGAATTGGTGGCGGCCAGGATCTCCTTGGGAAACACATCTTCAAATTCCTGAATAAGAGAAGACAAAGAGCTAGGCAAAGAAGCAATTAAATCATTGTTAGTATTCACAAGTGCCTCTCGAAATATGAGAATGATCATGGGCCTTTCAAGTAGCATCGCTCTTTTTACCTCTCTCACTTTGGCTATCAAACTCCTCTTTTCTCTCACACTCTTTTCTTTTGAGATATTTTCAATCAACCCACTCTCCTTTGCCCGGCTATCACTCTTTTTTTACCCTCATTTTAGCCCCCTCTATCAACTCACTCTCCTTATGCCCGGCTATCACTCTTTTGTCACTCACATTTTTAGCCGGCCCCTCTCTCTTGTTTTCCCTCATACTCTCTTTTTTCTCGGCATTCTCTATATTCTTTTCCTTACTTGCCGAATTCTCTCTTTGCAAAGTCAATTGATCTTGAAACACTTGTTTTGGAGTCAAGGGTGCAAGTGCAATGTGTTTGTTGTCAAAGTCAAACGTGTACTTGTTAGTGTGCAGTTATGAATCACACGCCTATCAAATTGCCAAGGCCTCCCAAGAAGGATATGGGTGGCTTGCATCGGCACCACATCACACATAAGCTCATCCTCATACTTCCCTATTTTAAATTTCAAGAGTACTTGTTTGTTCACCTTCAATTCTCCTTGCTCATTCAACCATTGTAAGCGATAGGGTTTAGGATGGGGTAGCATGGTCAATCCCAATTTCTTCACTAAGTTCACACTTACCACATTTGCACAACTTCCCCCATCTATTATTACCCCACAAATTTTGTCATTCACCCTACACCTAGTGTGAAATAGATTTTCCTTTGACTTTCTTCCTCCTCTTTCATTTGGGCACTCAATACCCTTCTAGTCACTAAACAATCTCCCTCGGCACCTTCCTCATCCTCACTATATTCATCTCCCTCAACTCCCTCTTCCTCTTCTTCCTCCTCTAGAGGAACATACTCACCACTATCCAACATCACCATAACCTTCTTGTTACCACACTCGTTGGCATAGTGCCCGAACCCATGACATTTAAAGCATTTTACCGATTTAGTTTTGGGTTGAGAAACTTCACCTTTGTTTGGAGCAGGGAGCGGTAGTCTTGGGTGCCTCAATTTTGGACTTGATGAAACCCTTGTCAAACTTGTCATTCCTTTGACTTCCCACACTAGCCTTCCATGGGGTTCTTGCAAGAGAGTAATTTTTGTCGCCTTCACTTGTCTTTCCACCTTAAGAGCCTTTTGCAACAACTCCGTCATGTTGCCATACTCTTGAAGATCAACCACCTTAAAGATTTCTCTATTCAACCCGGTAAGGAATCTCACCATGGTTTGCTCTCAAGTCTCTCTCACATCAGCCACTAAGTAGAGCCATTTCTAGCTCTTTGTAGAACTCCTCTACACTCTTGGTGCCTTGCCTTAATGTTTGCAATTTGTGGTGAAGGTCCGAATATAATGGGGTGGAATAAACCTCAACCTCATGACCCTCTTCATCTCCTCCCACGTCTCAATCGGTGGATCCCATACCTCTCTCTCTCCTCCAAGTTTGTCCCAGGCCAGAAGCATATTCGGTGAACTCATGGTGCCAACTTCACTTTCTTAATTTGAGTAGGAGTGAAAACCAAAAATTCGCTCGATTTTCATTTCCCATTCAAGGTACAATTCAGGATCCTCCTTTCCCATGAAGGCGGGAATCTTCATCTTAATCCCATTGAGATTATGGTCCTCTCGATTGCCATCCCTCCTATCATCTCTCCATCATCTCTCTATATTGATTCCTCCTACCAAATTGATTCATAATCCTCCCAATCATCCCGACCCCCAAAATGGTCCTCCTCAAACCTACCAGGGTGGCTCACCTCTTCAACTTCCTCCCTACTAGAACCGTCCATATTACCCTTTTGTTTTGGGCACTCTCCAACCTACCAATTCTTTCAAAAATTTCTTCGTTATGGGCCCTCAACATTCCTTATTTTGGACATCAAGGCCTCCATGAGCAGGTTTGTTCCAGTAACATCACCCCATCACCAATACCACTTTCCTCAGGCATTCCAAATCTACACAAAAAATATATATATTCCTCACGGCTCTCCCTCACGTGTTTCACTCAAGAATGATCACTCCCTCGTGTATACACTCACAATGGCTTTTTCCCTCTTTTGGTCTCACCCTCTCTTGCCTTTTCCTCTCTAACTTCTCAACCTTAGAGCAACAAGACTAAGAGCAAAGGAAACTTGACCACAAGCAACTCACTCACAATCGGAAGAAGGTTTTAGGCAGAAGAGTTAGAAATAAACACTTGGGTTTTGAGATATTAGATGAACACATGACACACAAACATTTGGGGTTTAGAGATATAACACGGAAATAGAAAACAACAATATTCGGTTCTAGAGATGTTTCTATATATATTTTTTGTCTTTTCTTTTTGGGTTTATACCAACAAACATGCTTGGTTTTAAGTATAAGTCAAGCGAACTAAGAGCATGAGATTAGAAGAAAGCAAAGTTAGCGGAAATAAAGAGGATTCAAAGAAAATGAAATGTAAAAACGACCTCGGGTATAAGCTACTAAATCGAAGCGCGACAAAATGAAAGGAGCGCAAAGAACAACTTAAATAAAGAGGATAGTCGTGGATCGAACATCCAAGCTCGATACCAAATGATATGAGCCTTCTTGGAGGGAAAACTCATAAAATGCAGCAATCAAGGAAAAAGAAATTGGTGAGGCGGCAATGGAGGTGGAGGCAGGTGACCTCGGGTTCACTTGGCGACAATCGATGGGTAATCGGCCCTTAACCTTCGTATGGCGAAACCGGCAATCAACGGAAGTGAAGGATGCCACAATCGTTATGGTGGGACGATTGATAAATCGTGAGTACTCGGGTAACCCCGATCGCTCAATAGTCTTGAATACTCAAGGTTGGGAAGGAAACTAACATTTTCATTCATAAAATTACGATTACAATAGATAAGGATAGCCCTATATATATCTATGCAAACTAGGCGCCATTGGCTAAAATAGATAAGATCTAGCTACTAAAAGATAAGATTTAACAAACTAGAGGATAAGATCTAACAAATCCTATGACTAGGCGCCTAAATGGAGAATATTCTCCTTGTTTGTGCTATACTAGGGGCAGAAATTCAGCTAGCAAACAAAGTGAGTCATCGACCTTCTAGAAGTCTTCTAGATCCTTCTTCCTTGGTAGGTTGGGCTTGTTTGGGCGCCTTAATTCAGCCTTTTTGTATCCTCCTTCATCCGAGAATAAAATTAAAGTGTTCACCCATTTTCTTGATCCTTTGACTCCTCGCTGCGTGCCATAATTTGGGCTTCTAAGTCAAATGTCTCACGGGATAAATTGAGGACTTCATTTTGAATTTTCTAGCAGGAGCCCTTGTTATAGGTCCATGCATTGTCGGTGGATCCTTGGTGACTTGGGCCTCATCTTTGGTTCCTTGGTGACTTGGGCCTCATCATTTGGTTCCTCTGTGACTTGGGCCTCATCACCAAGTCACCAATCCACCAACAATACAATCAATGAATGGACCAATAACAAGGGCTCGAGCTAGGAAAATTCAAAAGCGAAGTCCTCATTTATCCCGGGAGATATTGACTTGGAGACCCAAATTATGGCACGCAAGCGAGGCATCAAACGGGTCAAGAAAAGTTAATGAACACTCTCATTTATTCGGATGAAGGAGGATACAAAGGGTGGATTTAGGCGTGAACAAGTCCCAACCAGCTTATGGCAAGACACATGGCAAGAAATTCGGCCAAAGAAGGAAGGATCTA
>CM028382.1:41735237-41869467 GCA_013146195.2 Codonopsis lanceolata
TTTGTTCAAAGCAAAATAATATAGGGGTTGATAAACAACACAATCAACAAGCATTGAATAGACATATATATATGAATCAAAACATAAATTTGATACAAGTTACCTCCCACCTCTAGATTAGGGATGATTTAGTTCATCATAGGCGATGAACGACACATGGAGATGATGAAGGCATGATTTGATCTTGTGAAATTACAAAAAACCTAACTATGTTATACAATCTAAAACTACCTAAAATCTATGTAAAGAGAGCTTCCAACCGTCCTCCTTATCTTAGGCTCGGCATCGACTTCTATATATACTGGGAGTTGTGATTGGATCGAATATGTGTGAAAATCCGAAAGGTCGCATTCGCCTACCTTGCGTCGCAAGGTCTTTGAATACCTGCGTCATGAGGTCTCCGTGTGGGTGGCTTTTGATTCTTTGATTGGCGGCTTGGGGGCCTATCTTGCCTACCTTGCGGTGCGAGTGCGAGGACCTGCGTCCATGAGTGTCGGATTAGCCGATCTTTATTTTTCTTCAATTTTTTCTTTCTTGTAATTTGCACTTAAAACCACAGGTTTCGCGTATTTTCACGAATAATCTGAAACTTACAAAACTCACCGAAAACATATATTAGTACTCAAAGACTCGTGAAATAGCATAATTTAAGTCACGAGTATATAAAATCGGCGTATAAAATACATCGATCAAATACCCCAAACTTGAACTTTGCTCGTCCACGAGTAAACAAATAAACTTATAAATACAAAAGCATATAAATAACAAAAATTAAAATCTTTTTGTGAGGTGACACTATTTACACTCCTCTATAAACCCACAAACTCAAGGAGACTCTTTCAGTGACTCGACTATCTGAGATAAATACAAAACAAATAAATACAAAAGCGAATAAAATTACACACAAAATAAAACATAAAATCTTTTTGGCTTCATCTCAAGTTATAAGTGTAAGGCATGCATGTAATCTCGGTTTGGTGCTCACCACATATATGCGAGGCTTAGTCATATAAAACCAACTAGTCTTTTCTTATCTTTTACTACTTTTAATTTCTCGTGTGTGTGTGATCACCGTCTTAAAGAATATCTTAACTAAAAGCAGTTTTATTGAGCTAAACACCACATTCATATGAAAATTACAGTTTAATAGAAAATCATGCATTAAGAAGTATGAGATCTACCATCAAACACGGTCGATTCTGAGACGAGAGAAAGGTCCCAGGATTCAAAAGATTTATACATCCATCCCATGCACTTCTATGTATGACATACAATGCTCTCTATCCCAATGACTTGTAATAGCTAAGATTATGCTAACACAGTGAGCTTTAAGGTGAATAATAATGATTATGAAGTGTGTGATCAATTTCATGTTACTCACTTGACGATAAAAACAACATAAGCATTGGCAAGAAGATCATTAGGACTTTTAAGCTTGTAATGTAAGGCCAAGGTGTTGGGGGATTTGATGGAAAGGGATTGGAATTCAAAGTGAGAGAGTAAGACTACCCTTTATCCCTCATACTTCCAAGCAAAAGGAAGTTTTCCCTATTTAGGCTAGGACCTGCAAAGACCACAAGTGGAGGGGTGCTTTTGTAACTTTTAGGTTTTCTTCTTCCCCCAAACTTGTTTTGGGCAATATATTCTTCTAAAAATATCATCATTCTAATCGGAGAATTTTTCTAACATATTTTCTCTTGAAAGCTATGCTTCCATTTGAATCTTTGTTTACACTCTTCTTCTTAGTTTCATTTTTAAATCGACACATGTTTTTTTATTTTTTTTTTTATTTTTTTTTTTTTCGGCGACGACGGAAGAAGTCTTACGAAAAATAGCCTAGCGAAAAGAAGTGGTCCTCCTAAAATCAATTTCCCACCCAATCCTACTCGAAGGGTAGGCTAAAAGTGTATAGGCTTTTAGGGTTAAGTTAATGTGGGTAAAGAAAGCGATGGCGAATGGGGGTTTAAATAGTGTGCTTAGCACACTCCATTCTTTTCATTAGGCTCAAAGGGACACTAGGGATATATTTAGTATAGGTCAGGGAATATTTAGGCTCTAACGATCCAAAGATGGCCTAAATCATTTCTTAATGCCAAATGCTCACATAGTATTTAAAGCAAGTAAGATAACACAAAATATCATATCAACTATGGGAATTGGGGTTGAATGTTTAGCATCCTTTGGATTTCACATAAGCATTCGCTAAAGCAGATGGTAGGGACAATTGAGACTAACATGCGAACACGGTTCGAAAGTGTGCTTGAGATATATAAATGAGAAAAATCCAAGGGATCTAACTAACATGCAATTGACCCTAAGTTACAATTTAATGCAACAATCATGTTCAAATGGCTATGCATCATATTCTTGTGCATATCTTGTTGAAGTGAAATAGGTGTTATAAACTTTATAAAACTATTCTAATCAATCCAAAGTTATAGTGGTGTGAGTGCATGAAGAATTTGGAGAAAAGTAAAAGTTTCGCAAAATTAAGTAAATTCGAGGGATCTACGGACTAACTATGCGGTTCATTGCACTAATCTCCTCATGGACTACGACTAGCATTACCACACCTAAACTCGAGGATGAATATTTTGAATTTAAATATATTTTTTTATATATATTTTTCTAAGAAATTGCGAAAATTGGAGGTGATGACGATGACACAATTGATGATGGGTCCCATAAGAGGAACCCACGAGTATCTAATGTAAGTGTATTCGGTCAAGGCAACACCTCCAGAAAATCGAGAAAAAATAAAAAACAGGAAAAATAGGGTGAAGAGTTAAATGGTCATCAAAGAAAGAAATTCTCTTTCACCCTAACGACATAGCCCAACTCCATTCTTCGTTAGGCTGGGACCTGCTAAGACCTAAAGTTTTAAATCCCCCCCCCAAACTTAAGTTCTATTTTGTCCTCAAAATAGAGGAACATATGAGAGGATTGATGGGGTAGGACAAATATCAAAAGGACATAGCGGGTCCACCTAACGAGGAGACGGAACTTGGGCCTCGACTCAAGGTGAGTCGGGCGGAGATAACGAATGAGGGCGAAACTTCGGGGATCGTGCAGGTGGCATCCCATAATGATTTGAGACATTATGTCCCACGGTGTTAACCCGGCCGAAAAATTTCGGTGGTCGACGCATTTGTGCCAAGCTTGACTCACCATATCGGTTTGGAGGGCAGTGCCTCCAACTTTGGAAGATCCCAACGGCGGGTCCTCTTCCTCTTCTTCGGGTTCCTCCTCTTGAGGAACCCTCACTCGCTGGGTGATGTTCAAACAAAATGGCCCTAGTAATGGCCAGGACCGGCCTTGACCTCTCAGCGTGTTTGGGCATTCTCACGTTGCCCCCTACACAAGTCAGTAATCAAATGCGGGAACGCGAACCCCGCATTCGTCCTACCTCTAATAAGGGTCTTGATTTGGCCGTTGATCAAACGGCCAACATCAATAGACCCATTAGTCATGATGGTGTAGGTCAAGACAGCCCTCTCCCAATTCACCGTGTTTTGGTGACTTGAGGGCATGAGACGGCCACAAACAAATTTATACACGGGCTTGGCCGTGTCTTGAAGGAAGGACTCTCTCATGGTGCGTGGTCCATATGGTGGTTGACGGCTATAGGACCACTCCACACCAGGGAGAGCAATGACAGCATTCACCACCTCAACAGGGATACGGGGGTGGAGGTGTGTGCTATAATCATCGGCACCAACCGCAAAGTTGGAGGTGCCGAAATACATGTTAATGCTTTCGGATGAAAAATTAACTACCATATTCCTAACATTAATGTCAGCACCGCCATCCATGCCAATGTTGCCATTGGCGTAGAATTCTCGGACAATGGGGACTACGGCGTCCTTAGCGAGAAATCTAATGTAGCCCCACCTACGAGCCATCAGAGCGGGACGGATACCAAAGTCTTCAGCCTTGAATCCCCTTTCGGGCACCAAGGACTTGGAGAGTTTGTTGGTGTACCTCTCTGATGCTTCGTAGGACACGAAGCGGGTGATGTCAAAATTATGTTCTTCCTCCTGAGCGGGGCCGGAGGATGAAGAGCCGGTATTTCTACGCTTTCTAAACATTTTGTTTGAAATAAAATTTTAAAACTAAAAAAATTTAACACTTAAAAATGTGTTTTAAAATTTTAAAATTAAAAATTTAATCTAAGGCATGCAAAAATTATATCTACGTTAAAAATATCTAACACCCTAGCATGCAAATATTTCACGTACGAAATTAAAGAGGGTGTTAGGAGTACTTGTTTGCAGCCTGATCTGAGTGAATGAGCCGGAGTGGAGCTTGATCTTTGACGGCAACAATGGTGGTTCTCTTCTTTTTCTTCTTCAAAATCTTCAAATTGTGGGGTGTAATGGGAGATGAGTGAGGGAGATGAAGAGTTTGAGGGAGAGAGAGAGATAATATCTTGAGATTAAAGCCGGATTAATGGAAGAGCTGCTGGAATTTGGAAGATTTTAGGCTGCTGCTGCTACTGCTTGAGAGAGAGGAGAGAGTTTCTGTGATTTCTGAAGAAGAAAACCCGGTGGCCTTAAATAAGGGGACCTTGCGGTCGCAAGGTCTGCCACACCTTGCGTCCGCAAGGTGGACAGTCAAAGCGGTTGGGATTCTACATTCATTCCCCATGTCTGACACTTCACTGCACGAGATTCGTATTTACTGGGGACCTTGCGGTCGCAAGGTCTTACACACCTTGTGTCCGCAAGGTGGACAGAAACTTCCACTCTTGTTTTTCTTTTCAGCTTTCAACAGTTTGCAGTTTTAACCTTCCGTTAACTTCCGTTATGTCTTTGATAATTCCTGTATGCAAAATCTAAACAAAAATTCTAAACTAAAAATTATTAGCAACATATAAATACAACACTAAGATGTTTTTCTCCCCCAAACTTAAATTTTGGCATATTTGATTTAAAAATTAAATGTCCAAAAATAAAATTTAACGGAGAAAAACATATTTAACTAACTAATTAACAAATAACTTTCAAATTAGTGGGTTGCCTCCCACTTAGCGCCTTTGTTTAATGTCTTTGGCTCGACCAGACTGCAAGCCTAATCTCTTGGTGGTTCATTGTCAGCCAAACGGATTAATTCAATTGTTCGTTCAACTGACATTGGCTCAAAATATGGCTTGAGTCGGTGTCCATTCACTTTAAACACTTCATTATTTTTGGGGTTTTGTATATCAACAGCCCCATGAGGATAAATTCGTACTATTCTAAAAGGACCAGACCATTTGGATTTTAACTTTCCTGGGAACAACCTTAACCTAGAGTTAAACAATAATACTTTCATACCTGGATGAAGCATTTTGTTGGCTAATCCCATGTCATGATATTTTTTGGTCTTTTCTTTATAAGTTTTCGCATTCTCGAAATTAAGTCTATGTTCTTCTAATTCATTTAACGAAATGCTCTTTCTTCTCCAGCTAATGTCAAATCTAAATTCAATTCTTTAATTGCCCAATAGGCTTTATGCTCAATCTCAACTGGTAAATGGCAAGCTTTACCATATACCATCCTATATGGACTCATTCTTATGGGTGTCTTAAAAGCAGTTCGGTATGCCCATAAAGCATCCTTGAGTTTAGCATCCTTCTTACTTAAGAGGTATTTCAATGCAGAATGATCAGAAAAGATTATCACCTTTGATCCTAGCAAATATGATCTAAATTTTTCTAAAGCATATACTACCGCTAAAAATTCCTTTTCAAGAGTGGTATAATTCAATTGAGCATCATTCGAGTTCTACTAGCATAATGGATCACATGAGGCTTTCTATCTACCCTTTGTCCTAACACGGCTCCAATTGCAAAATCTGATGCATCACACATGATTTCAAAAGGGAGTGACCAATCAGGCCTGATAAAATTGGGCAAGAGTTAACTTTTCTTTTAATAAATTAAAAGCTTCTAAACATTCTTCATCAAAAATAAACTCTGTATCTTTTGCTAGTAAATTACATAGAGGTTTACAGATTTTGGAAAAGTCTTTTATAAATCTTCGATAGAAACCAGCATGGCCAAGAAAACTTCGAACTCCTTTAACTGAAGTGGGAGGGGGTAGTTGTGAAATAACTTCAATTTTTGCTTTGTCAACTTCAATTCCTTTATTTGAAACAACATGCCCTAAGACAATTCCATGTTTTACCATGAAGTGACTTTTCTCCCAACTTAAAGTTAAATTAGTTTCGCAAAAGTCTTTCAAGAATTAAGGTTTTCTCAAGGATCAAAAGAATTTCCGCATCTTTGAAAATTTACGCATCTTTCACCTTAGAAATCTTCTAAAAGTAGTGCATTACACAACCCAAAAGGCATTCTCCTAAAAGCAAAAGTACCAAAGCATAAGAAAACAATAATATTCATAGAATTTGGGGTAAGTCTTTCCTAATTTAATTTACCTTTTCTAAGTCCTCGTAGGGACTAATTCATCTTTATCATTTTTGGAATTCCATTTACCTAAAGCTTAAGAGCTCTATGTCTTCCATGTCCTTAGAAGGTTTAACCTTCTTCTAAATGTATTTTATGCTTTTCCTTTTAGAAGGACATCCTAAAGCTTGGTCTAAGACTCTTGTGTCCATTTTCGTTAAGTCGGCTGCTATAATAACAGTAAAGTGTTACCTTCCCTAAAAATGCATATTTTAAGTGGGATGGTAATGGCTTTAATTCTTCGACTTTGGGAGAATTAATGGAAGGCATAAATTCAGAATTTTCTACCTTAATAGTTTCTTTTATTTTAGCCTCATTATTCTCTTCTTGTTTTTCTTCCTTAATATCTTCTATCTCAATATCTTTTATCTCAATTTCTTCAAAGAGAGATTTTAGAATCTCTACTTCATCTTCTTTGATTTCATAACTTTCTTCTACTACTTTCTCTGACTCATCAGAATTATTTTCTGATTCTACCTTTATTTCTTTTTCATCTTTCTTTTTACTAGCTTCTAGCTTTTCTTTCTCTAATCTTTCTTCTTCCTCTATTTCTCTTTCAATTTCCTCAATGTCAATTTTTATGGGAGGAATAGGGCTATCATCATAGACAATAAATCTATCTCTCTCATATTCTTCCTCTTTTTCAAAAGTTTCGGTTGTTAATTTCTCAATCTCATCTATTGAAAAACAGGCACTCATGTCACTAGGTCTATTCATAGCATCAAACACAGAAATTTCAACTGTTTCACCTAGGACTGACATTGTGAGTTTACCATTTTTCACATTAATCATTGTATTAGCAGTTGCCATAAATGGTCTGCCTAACAATATTGGGACTTCATTATTAGTGCATATCTTCCTTTCCATCTCTAAGAACCACAAAGTCTATTGGTATGATTAATTTATCAACTTGAACTAGGATATCTTCCACTATACCCAAGGGATATTTAACTGAGCGATCAGCTAATTGTAATTGCATATTAGTGGGTTTTAGTTCTCCTAAACCTAATTGTTTATAGACCGAGAAAGGCATCAAGTTAATACTTGCTCCTAAATCTAGCATTGCTTTCATCTTTTTAGAGCTTCCCAAGGAGACTTGGATATTAAAGCTACCTGGGTCTTTCAACTTAGGTGGTAATTCGGGTTGTAAAACAGAACTAACGTTTTCAGAAACAACAATCTTTTCGTTGTTTTCAAACTTGTGTTTCTTAGAGTGAAGATCTTTGAAAAACTTTGCATAAGCTGGAATATTTTTAATAACATTAAGCAAAGGTAAATTAACATTTACTTTGGATAACATATTATAAATTTCCGTGAATTGTTTGTCCATTCGGTTTTTCATAAGTCTTCTTGGAAACGGAATTGGAGGAACATAGGGTGGTGGAGCCACATAAGGTTCCTCTTCTTCTTGATCTAACTCTTTATCTTCTTCAACTGTATTATTTTGAATCTCTACTTCTTTTTCTTGTTCCTTATTTGGAACCTCTAACTCTACTTCTACTTCTTTTTCTTTTTCTACCTCTTGATTACTTAAGTCATCAATCACTTTATCACTAACACTATCTTTTTCGATTTCTTTTTCTATTACTTTTTCAGAATTTTCTACTGTAGCATGCATATTAGAAGAAGGATCAGGATCACTTACCTCTTCACCTATCACCTTACCACTTCGCAGGACGGTGATTGACTTAGCTTGCTCGCTTGACTAGGAACTTCCCTTCTTCTCTTTTATTTGCTTCAGAACTTTCAATATGTTTCTTCAGATTTTCAATTTCTTCAAGCATGTACTTCATCAAAGCTGCTTGACCTTTACTTGCCACTTCTTGCTTGGGAACTTCTTCAATTCTCAACTGATTTTGATTTGGCAACTGTGGAGGTTGTGGTGGTTGAGGTTGGAATTGTTGAGGTTGCAAAGGCTTATTTCCTCCCCAAGAAAAGTTAGGATGATTCCTCCAACCAGGATTATATGTATTTGAATAGGGATCATTCCTTGGCCTTTGAGGATACATATTCATAGCATTAGCCTGTTCAGAATACATAGCACTTGATGGACAAAAATTAGTAGCATGAGAATATAATCCACATAGAGCACATGCTTCTTGAGTTTGCCAATTTTCAAATTGAGCTTGTGTATTTGAATTATCTTGTAATTGATATAGGCTCCTATTTTTACCTCTAGCACTTTTCTGTTGGGAATTAATACTTAGCATCTCAAATAATTCTTCTAGTGCTTCTGGTGTCATTCTATTAATAGAACCACCACTGCACACTATCAACCATAGTTTGTAAACTGGCGAAAGACCATGATAAAATTGAAGCACTAACACATGTTGAGCCAAATTATGATGAGGACACATAATGAGCAGATTTTTAAATCTATCTCATGACTCATGGAATGTTTCACCCGGTTCATTTTGGAATGACATGATTTGTTTTCTATACTCTGTAAGAGATGCATGTTTGTAAAATTTGCTCATAAACAAATCATATAATTGTGCCCAAGTAAAAACACTGTTTGGTGTTAGGTTCATAAACCATCTCTTTGCCAATTCTTTTAATGCACTCGGAAAGTATTTCATTTTAATTTGATCTTCAGTTAACCCTCCTAAAGGAAAAGTACTCATCATGTATTCATATTCTCTTAAGAAACTGACAGGATCTTCATGGGGCATCCCATGAAAAGATGGTATGGCATTAAAATAATGTCCTTTTAACTCAAAATTCCTAACAAAGATCGGCAAGACTAGACATGATGTCACCACATTTAATGAAGGTCTACTAAAGTCATTAATAGTTCTTTGATTTACTACTACTTCCATATTTCTTCTTGCGAGCTCTTCTTGTCTTTGATTCCTATTGGGTCAACTAGGTTTTCGTGATTACGATTATTGTTATTATCTTCCATTGTAGGATCAACCAGAGGATCCTCTTGATTCAGTTGGTCTTGATTATCAGGCTCGAAAGCTAGATTTTCAAAATATCTTTGGTATCTTTTAACAATATTTATCTCTTGATCTAAGTCTACCAATTCAGGATTTAAAGATCTACGACCTTGCATGCAAATAAATTAAAGCAATTTAAAAGCAAATAACTATTAAGGTAAAATAAAATAAAATCTTTTTGTATTTTTATTTTTATGAAAACTGAAAATTAAACTAAAAACTAAATTAAATTAAAAACTACGCTACCTACAAACTAACTACGTGAACTAGCTTGAACGGCGCCAAAAACTTGATCGATGTTTTATTTATCTATTTCCTTGCAAGTGTACAAGACTATTATAGAATAGACTCGGAAGCAAGGGTCGAACCCACAGAGACAAGTGATCACGAACAGTGCGAATTATAGATAGCAAATTATTAACCTAAGGGGGTTTTTATGTTTAATTCTACTCTAAATTACTAGTTATAGATGTTTAACTAATTAGACAGTAATAACAGATATGAAGATCTTATGGTGAGTGGAAATCTAGGATTCTGGGTTTCACTTATATCTCCTTTATGTTCAATTCATAAAAATGTCATTCAATGGCTTGGGTTCGTTCACTAAAAATAGATATAGTCTGTTGAACAATTGGTTCAGCCTCCATCCCATAAAATTCACCCATTCTATATCCTAAGCACAGAACTATCAATCTAGTGTCGTCACCTAGATTTATGATCTATCTGTCACCTAGATCATGTAAGAACCGGTCCTAACTTATCACTCTCGTGCTTCGATAGGTCCAATTTATTGTGTTGGTGAGCCGATTGTACGACATATGCACTTGGTCATGCGCTTATCCGCACCTCTAAGCCTTTATTATTTGCGATTACATTCATTTGTTCAAAGCAAAATAATATAGGGGTTGATAAACAACACAATCAACAAGCATTGAATAGACATATATATATGAATCAAAACATAAATTCGATACAAGTTACCTCCCACCTCCTAGACTAGGGATGATTTAGTTCAACATAGACGATGAACAGCACATGGAGATGATGAAAGGCATGATTTGATCTTCAATACTTGAAATTACAAAACCTAACTATGTTATACAATCTAAAACTACCTAAAATCTATGTAAAGAGAGCTTCCAGCCGTCCTCCTTTTCTTAGGCTCGGCATCTGACTTCTATATATACTCGGGAGTTGTGATTGGATCAAATAACTGTGTGAAAATCCGAAAAGGTCGCATTCTGCCTACCTTGCGGTCGCAAGGTGCTGGATACCTTGCGTCCGCAAGGTCTCCAGTGTGGGTGGCTTTTGATTCTTTGATAGCTGACTTCGGGGGAATATACTGCCTACCTTGCGGTCGCAAGGTCTGAGGCACCTTGCGTCCGCAAGGTGTCCAGATTGACAGTCTTCATTTTTCTTCAATTTTTCTTTTTCTGTAATTTGCACTTAAAACCCTGGAGTTTCACGTATTTTCATGAACAATCCTGAAACTTACAAAACTCACCGAAAACATATATTAGTACTCAAAAGACTCGTGAAATAGCATAATTTAAGTCACAGAAGTATATAAAATCGACGTATAAAATACATCGATCAGTCATACTAATCCAAAGGTTGACTCCGTTGAAATAAATCACATAAAGAATATATGATACCCATTTACTATTTCACGTCGTGTCGCTCCTGCAAAAACACGTGCAACCCAAATGTGTCCTCGATACCCAATTCGTAGCAACGACGTCCCCGAGACATTCCCCACTCGAGTTACATAGTTATCAAATTCATGTTTAATACTACAACTAAGATCAACTACTTCCCCACTGTGGCCATCGATGGAGGGGTGTGAGTAAACCCGACGCGGCGATCCCTCGCGATCACAAATCCCACAATTTCTGAAAACAATACATCGTCCCACCACAGACTATACAAGACGACTCCAGCTAGACTCAAACTCAAGCACAAGTAATATATTATCACATACTCAATCAAGTAGGTACATACTCTACAATCTCCTAGTCATGCATTTATTCATAACTAGCACATAGACACATTAGAGAATAATATTAAGACTCTAATACTCAAGTGTCCTTCATACACTTCTAAAATGCTCGGAGGCTTAACCTCCATCAAATCTACCCTAGATTCCGTAGGACTTAAGAATGTAGTTCATTAAAGTCATTCTAATCCAAAGGTTGACTTCGTTGAGTCTTTTCTACTCTTTCAATAAATTAGGGCATAGAAGCCATTGGCCACATTACCCTCCTATGTTCATAACTAATATCAATGACTATGTTCTCAAGGTCACTAAGCCATAATAACCCCAACAAAACACCCAATTAGGAATCATAGTTCAAAAGTCACATTTCAAGCATATACACATTTTAGCAATTTTTACCAACATGTTTCCAAGACTTCGGCTTACAACATGGAACAGATTAACATACTAAACTACACATGAATAAAAACCTAAACATGGTCTCTAGCAAGTTCATCCAACCAAAATTTCCAAGTAGGCATATAGAAATCATGGTATGTACTAAAAGCCCTAAATGCTCTCATTGACCTCAAATAGTACAAAGATTGTTTTCCTTAGGGTCAATGAGGCAAAAAAATCAAAGGGAAAGAGATGTAGTAACTTACTTGGAATCTCTACAACAAGCAACCAAAATAGAAAACCAATCGGGTAGAAATGATCTCCTCAACAAGCTCTACACTTATATGAAATTGGCTTGAGCAATGGACAACCCTAGCAACAGAGTCCAAGGATGAAATCCCAAGAACTCTCTCAAGGCTCCCCAAGAAGGTTCCTCCCGTTTTTGAAGATGAAAGACTGAAAATTGAGGCCTAAAGACTGATTTTGTGGCTTCAAAGGGTCACAAAGTGAGTGGGACATGTGTCCAAACATTGTGGAGGGATTTTTAAGTGAACTAATGGCTAGAGTACACCCAACTAAACCACAATCAAACTAATTAGACATGTTAGGATATGATTAAGGATGTTTAGGAGTGTTTAGGATGGGCATAAGTAAGGTTTGATTGGTCAACTCCACCCAAAAATCAAAACAAGGAATTGCTGTCCGGTAGGCTGAGCACTCGCTCAGCCTTCCCACTAAGAGACTGCTTGGTCCTTCTCCCAGCCAAGTGTGTTGCTAGATTTTACGCGGTAGCTCAGTCAAAACACTGAGCGAACGCTTGGTCCCTGAATCAAAAAAGCTCAAAACTCTTCCCAAATGAATCCTAATCAATACCCAAACATCTAAGGTTTCTTCCACACTCAAAATGAGTCTGAAACTCACCCGGACAACTCTTGGAAAATCACAAAACGAAGTACTAAACATGCAATAGCAAGTAAACACACATGATTATGAACACGTTAAACATCTCATGAATGGTTTTGAATACATGTACATGTTAGATTACAACCTAAACGAAATCAAAACGTTAAATGACGAAACATAAACAAAGTATGAATTCATGGAACGAAATAACAACGAACGATCTATTAATGCTCCCAAACATATTCATGAACTAAGTAAACATAATTATGATGACTATGAATGCATGTAGACAAGCACAAGTCAAGCATTCAATAATCTAGGGTATTACAAGAGGCACTAGGAGATTCGGAAAGAAGGGTAAGTTATCATCGAGGTTCATTGGACCTTTTGAGGTTCTTGAACGAGTTAGGAGTTTGGCATATAGAGTGGCTTTACCGCCGACATTGTCAGATATTCATAATGTTTTCCATATGTCGATGCTTCGAAAATATCTTAAGGGTGATTCTCATGTCTTAGAGTATGAAGAGATTACCTTTCAACCTGATTTGTCTTATGTTGAGCAACTGGTGAAGATACTCGACACCAGAGAACAAGTTTTGAGGAACAAGAGGATTCCGTTGGTTAAAGTCCTTTGGAGAAATCATGAAATCGAGGAAGCAACTTGCGAGACTGAGTTAGAGATGCGTGAGAAGTACCCTCATTTGTTCAATGATCATAGTATGAATTTAGGGGCTAAATTCCTTAAAGGATGGGAGAATGTAATACCCTAGATTCTTGCATACTTAACTTGTGCTTGTCTACATGCATTCATAATCTTCATAATCATGTTTACTTAGTTCATATGTGTGTTTGGAATCATTAATAGATCGTTCGTTGTCATTTTGTTACATGAATTCATACTTTGCTTATGTTACGTTGTTAAACGTTTTGATTTCATTAAAGTCTTAATCTAGCATGTACATGTATTCTAGACCTTTCATGAGATCTTTAACATGTTCATAATAATACATGTTTACTTGTTTGATCATTGATTCAATCTTTACTTTGATACTTCATGTTTTGGGTATTGTTTGAGACTTTCCTAGTGTTGTTCGGGTGAGTTTCGGACTCATTTTGGGTGAGGATCCATGCTAGAATGCTTGGGTCCAGCACCAAGGCAGCTGCCTAGTGGTTTCGTTTAGTCATCGCCTAGAATCCAGTAGAACACCTAGGCTGGAAAAGGACAAGGCGGTCCCCTGGTCCTCGGGGCTAGGCAAACGCCTGGTCTCTGTGATAGCAATGTTCTGTTTCAAATTTTTAACTGCAATGACTATCCAAACCTTACTAAAACATACCCTAAACATTCCCAATTAATCATAATCCTATCCTAACATGTTTGATTAGTTTAAGTGTGATTTAGTTGGGTTTATGAAGGTGATTAACACACCCAAATCATATTTTTTCCAACCACATTAGTTGGACACTTGTCCCACTAAGGCTTTTGACTTCTCTAAAGCCACAACCAGCCTTTGTGACTTCATTCTTCAGCCATTTCTTTCCAAAAACATGAGAGAGAGTTACATGGGAGATTGAGTGAGTTCTTGAGAGTTTTGCCTTGGCTTCCATAGCCACACTTGATTGTTTTTCAAGTCAAAGCCATAGAAACGAAGAGCCTGTTGAGGAGTCTACTTCTACCTGATTGCATTTTCGTTTTGGTTGCTTGTGTGAAGATCACATGTAAGTTACTACTTCTTTTCCCTTGGATTTTGAGCTCATTGACCCTGTAGAAAACAATGTTCTTGCTATTTAAGGTCAACGAGTACACATGTATGCTTTGTATGCCTATATCTTGTATTTTGGAAATGTGAACTTGTTAGAATCATATGTAGGTTGATTTCTATGATTGTTGAAGTATGTTATTACCTTTCACCATGTGTATTTAGGATTGTGAGCATACTAGAATAAATTTCTATCTTTGGATACCTGCTTATAATTTGATTATTTGCTTGAAATGTGAAACATTGATTTATGAATTCTATTTGGGAGGTTTGTTGGGTAATTGTGGGTTGTTGACCTTGGGAATTCAGATAGGAATACTAGCTAATGACCTTAGAAGGGTAATGTTGCATATAGCTCCCATGCCCTAGAAAAATTGAAAGTGTAAAAACGACTCAACGAAATCAACTATTGGATTAGTATGACTATAGAGAACTACATACTTAAGTCTTACAGAATTTGGGATTCGTTTCACGGAGGTTACGCCTCTGAACATGGAAAGTGTATGAAGAACACTTGGGTATTAGAATCTTAACATTATTTCTCTAATGTGTTTATGTGCTAGTTAGCAATGAAATGCATGGTTAGGTGATCATAGAGTATATACCTACTTGATTTGGTTGAGTGTGTTCTTCCGTACTCTTCCTTTGTTTGAGCATGTGAGTATATATTACTTGTGCTTGGGTTTGAATCCAACTGGAGTCATCTTGTTAGTGTCTGTGGTGGGACGATGCATCGTCTTCATGAATTGTGGGATTCGTGATCGTGATGGATCTCCGTGTCGGGTTTACACACACCCCTCCATCGATGGCCACGGTAAGGATGTAGCTGATCATTGTTGTAGTAATAAACATAACCTTGATACCTATGGAACTCGAGCGGGGAATGTCTCGGGGATGTCAATACCACGAATTGGGTATCGAGGACACATTTGATTTGCATATGTTTTGCAGGAGCTACACGGCAGAAGCGGAATTGGGTATCATATCTTCCTTTATGTGATGTATCTTGCGAGCACTTATATGAAACAATATGCTACGTGAATATGATATGATATGTCTATTGAGATTATTTAATGAATTGTTATACTATATTGATAACATGATCCATATGATACTTAAGCATGGTTCCATGACATGTAGTTACATTTAGTAGCTTACTAAGTCTTTATGACTTACTCTATTTGTTTGTTTTCCTTAGATTTGAGTCGAGCAAGCGGTTCGAAGTATGTTCGCGGGGTCTTCAGTTATTGTGGAGCTTTTGTGAAGGTTGCTAACTTGTAATATGTTTAGCTGTCTTTCTTTTGGCAAGGACATTTGGGAAGTAAAGTTATGTAAACTTTGCAATGGGTAGCAAAACTTGTAATGTGTATTTTAGTACTTGTGTAAAAATGATATTAGTACTTAAATCTTTTGCAAGCCGACATGTGTTAGTCGAGCTATGTTTATATAAGTTATCTTATCTCCATTAAGTTTGATCTTATGTTGGTTTGGTTGATTATGTATTTATGTTTGTTCTCCGGCTTGTGTAGCCGTTGAGTGTTTAGACTAGAGTTGTAGACTTAGTTTAATGTTGGGTTCCGGCTGTAACGTCGCCGATGACTTGGTTTATTTTTTGTTATATAATTGTTTAACATGTGGTTATCATTGTACGTGTAAAATGTTGTGTCACGTGCTTTGAATTTTAGGGCCGAGAGATTTACCATCTCCTAGGTCATTTTGAGTTTGGAGCTTGTTAGCTTAGGCGCCATTATATTAATTGCTTCCGCATTTGTTTGCGTTGTCGGCGTATCGCTATTATAACCTTACCCTTTACTTGCTTGTTGTGGTTTTGGCAGCACGACCGAGGGATCTCGTGTTGGGGTCCGTGTCGAAAATTGAGTGAGGGAGATCGGATATGAGAAGGAGTCGGCTGGAGATACAGGTGTTCGCCAGCGATGGAGGATGATGGCTAGGCCGAGAAGAGAATAAGGTTGGCTTCGCTTGACGGGGCTGGAAGGAGATGGAGAAAGAGACAGAGATAGATCGGAGATGGTGGGTGCTAATGCTGCTTGGGGTCAGCGATAGATAAAGATGGCAAGGCTTTGATGCAACTTTGTTGGAATCTGGGTTCCAATGTTGTTGAGGAAGCTGGCCCAAATGAAGGGGCTCTACTGGACATGGAGATTGATGGCGGGTCTTGAGTTGGTGGAGATGAAGCAAACGTTGGCTGAGATGAAGGGGCGCAGTCGGATCTAGGGATGATTTGAGAGATGATGATGGAGAAATCGAGATGGAGGAGAGAGCTAGCAGCCGAATGTAGGCAAATTGAACGTTAGAGATGAGAGAGAGAGAGAGAGAGTCAAGATGTGTTCGTTTCTTAGCAACCTTTCTTAGCCAGATGAAGATATATCAAAGATGTCGTGGAAAGCGTATGTCGATGATCACTTGATGTGCGAGATTGAGGGCAACCACCTCTCCGCCGCCGCCATCATCCGCCACGACGGCAGCGTCTGGGCTCAGGGTCCTACTTTTCCTCAGGTCTGTTTCTTCATCTCTACTTGATTCCAATATCAACTTATCACAATCTGCATTTTTGTATGACCACTGTTTGAATAAATTTGGTTGACTGATAGACTTAGTTGACTTTTCACTTTGGATCCGACTAAAATCCTTGATGTTTGAATCTTAAGGCTTGGATGCAGCTTTGCCAAAATCTGGGCAAATTGAAAATAATATTGAACGTTCTTGGAATCTGGGCAAATTGAAATAATCTAAGCAAATTGGCATCTGGACAAATTGAAATAATTTGGGCAAATTGGAATCTAGGCAAATTGAAATAATCTGGGGCATTTTCCAGACTTTTTTTTAATTAATTAAAATGACTCATTTTTAATTGACACATTAACCCCTGAATTTTTTATATTTTCAAAAGTCAGCCAAATTAAACTTTTAAGTAAGGGTACTTTTGGTATTTGAAATAATATTGGACGGAAAGTGTAACGGTAACGATGGAAGGGGGAAATTGGTCAAAAAAACGAGTTGAGTGACCATATTAATATGTTTTAAAGTCTGAGGACCAAAAAAATTCTTTTTAGACATGCCTAAGGACCAAAATATATATTAATCTTTTTTTATTAAACTTTTTTAAATGTAGATTATAATTTACAAGTAGTAACTTTTAAGAAAAGATAGTATTAATGATTGTTTTCTGTTATATTTTCAATGCATTTACCAAATACCTAAAAAATGTTCAAACACTTACAATTTTCATTTTTCAGAAGTAGTTTTCCCGAACTCATTTTCAAACAGAACCTAAAATTAGTGAAATATTTGTAGACATGATCATTTGATTCCCAGGAAAACCAAACTGGTTCTTGAAACCGTAACCTTAAGAATGAAATCGTACTGGGATATTGTAACCACCGGTTCAATTACGGTCTATAGTTTTTAAAACCTTGGAACCGACCGTTCCAACAACTTTTTTAAAAAAATCGACCAATTTTCTTTATTCGTAGGACTAAAGTTTGATTTCAAATTTTAAGGTTAGAACCGTCGATTACGATTCCAACACACAATTTTTGGAACCGAAACTTTGGAACTGGATGATAATGTCTATGACTGGTGATTTGATGGGTCAGTTCGGATATGGATGTGGTCGAAACGAGTAACAGGTTGAAATGTGTCGTGACCCGTTATAACTCATAATTAAACGAGTCACAACGGGGTTGGGTCGAGATGTAATGAGTCGTGACAGGTCGACCTGTTTCGTCCCATAATTTTTCATTAAAAAACTTACATTTGTATAGCAAAAAAAAATGTCGAAATGAGTAACGGATTCGATCTGCTTTAACCCGACCTAAATCAACCAGTTTAAAAATTAAAGAGTCGAGTTGAATTAGGTAACTTTCAAATCAGGTTAGATGGATTAGTAGGTTTTAGGTTGTAATTGTCGGACCTAATGATTTGACTAGGGGTGGCAAATCGGTCGTGCTGGAATGTTATCGGGCCGGCATGATAACAGCACGACACGATAAGCACTAACACGAACACGGTACGATAAGCTTATCGTGCCTAATATTAAAATCCGACACGACACGATAAAAACACGAAAAGCACAGCACGATAGACACGATAAGCAAAAAAACACGATTTATTTAATCTGGCACGTTAAGCCCAATAAACATTATAAAATATATAATTTTGAGTTTTTAATACATATGTTGAAAATTATTAATATAAATAGTCAAGCAGTTTAAAAGTCATAAATTTACAAAAGATAAAACTATAAAATAATTATGAAAATAGTTAGAAAGAAATGAATAATCCTTAGTAAATTTTTAAAAATATATTTTTAAAATATATATATTTTAGTTATCGTATTTTATCGTGTCTTACCGTGTTTATCAAGTCAACCCGATAACAACCTATTTTTTATCGTATCTTATTGTGTTGACCATATAATAGTCTGAATCCAATAAATCTTAGTCAACCTAAATCCTATAATTACATGTCATGTCGTGTCTCAAATCACCACCGCTAATGATTCTTATACATTTGTAGAAATTTCCAACAAGATTGTGGAAGGAAATCCATTAAAGAGAGTCGCTAAAAGTGCAAAAAAGTTGGAACGCAATAACTAAAATATAATAAAATAAATAAAACAAAATAAACACGCGCAGGAAATGCCACGTAATACAGAATCAGCAAAAAAGAAAAGAAAAATAAGGTGGCCTAGGGAATGTACCAAGATTCTACTAGGCTGGCAGCCAATATAGAGAATGGCGCCAATCCAAATATCCAATCCATGATTGAAAAGCCAAACCACGCCCACCGCTTGTCTCACGATCATGGGGTCCGAGCTTGGACCATGATCTTTCCAAAACAAACCTACTCCCAATCGTTTTAGCATTGTGTCCTCCTCCAAGCCATTCCTTATAAACAATAATTTGAAACACTTTGATACAATGACCGATAAAAATCGACACATTATATTAATATTTTTTTCGTATTAGATAAAAAATATATATTAAATTATTTTGAGATATGTAAATATTCAGGAAAAACAGAAGTATAAGTATTTTATGCAAGATGAATCCTTTTGATCCGATACATTGTGTATTTGTGGATTGAGTTGTTAGAGAATGAAGATTCATTTTACAAATTAAGATCTGTTAGATAGTCTTATAAAACATCTATTTTTTGAGATATTTCATTTAAAAAGTTTACTTTGATAAAATCATTATATAATTTTCATAACATCTCAACATTATCCTCCACATTTATATTAACATAGTGTTTGTTTGGTGTAGGGTTTTGATCCGAAAGCTGCCAAAAAAATGTAGCGTTTTTTTTCTTTAAATTTTTTTCAATGCAGCCTTTCAAAACGCTCCAATTAATTTGGAGTTTTTTAAAAAATATATTACGTTTACAACTACTTTTTTATGAAAATAACGTTTTGAAATAGTTTATCAAACGTGATTAAAAGAAAAACACTGTTTTGAAAATACTGCGTTTTTTAAATGAGACGTTTAGGAGATGATATAGTGTATGGTGCCGTTTGGTAGTCAGGATTAAGGCCGGATATGATTAATAAGCCGAGTTGTCTGATGTTTGGTGTGCAATAGGTGGTCGGGACTAATAGCACGAGTTATCCGGATAAAGTCATTATTCCCTCATTATTAATGTCAAAGGAAAGGGTGGTATTATTAGCGCCCTCGCTAAAAAAAATTGGGATTAACATTTGTAATCTCAAAACTACCCCCGATATACAAGTGATGATTAATAGCGAGGGCACTAATAGTACTAGGATTAATAATACTGCTTATCTCTGTCCGACTATCAAACAAGCCCTATAATTGTTGTGAATCCTTTAACCAGAAACATAAAAACCCTAAAACCATTAAAATTTGAAATCCAGGAACCACGGCCCCGACTCAATTTCTAGAACCGATTAGGAACAGGTACCACGCCCCGACTCAACTAAATCTCTCTGAACTAACGTGTCCTCATACCCAATTTGACACGTGGTTGAACCTAATTCGCAACATGGATGCCTTATTATCAGTCTTTAAGTTGTAGCTAATGCCAAGAAAAGGAATTTTTTTCTTTCTCACTCACTTTCTTTCTTTCTGTGCCATCAGATCATCCAATCAGTTGTAATAATGGAACGATGAGAATTTTGTTTTGTGATCAAGAATAATAACAAAAACAAAAGGTGGTGTTTAAAAGCCTCCTTAAAAAAGCTTCATAAAGGAGCCCCTTGTTGGACCTCGAATATCAACCTTTTTTCTTATTTAACTATTTTTTTTCTTTCTTTGTTTTCTCACCTTTTCCCACCGATTTTCTCATTAAAATAATCCCGCTCCCAAAAAGAATTGAGCAAGTCTTTTTAAAACTATCTTACAGATCTTAATTTTTAAGACGGAGCATCATCCTCTTACAATTCAGCTCACTAACACATAATAAATCGAGTCAAAGAGATTTATTTTATCGAAAATACGCGTGATACAGTAATTCTTATGTTTTCGCCAAAAAGAAGAGTTTTTTTTTTCCTTTCTTTTATCCTTTAAGTGTGAAAAGCATGTTGTTATGATTCAATATCCACTGAGGATTGAACATAATTGTGAATGTCATATTAGTTTATGGGGTTTGATTGGTTCAAATCGGAAAAAAAGCATCTCAAAAACATGCATTTATTCTAGAAAATAATGTGCTTACACAAAAAATTTCGAGCAAAAACTATGTAGGGTCCATTTGAATTCATAAGTTTAGAATTCAATAAACATTCAAGTTTATTGAATTTAAATAACGTAAATTGTTTTCAATATCAAAACAATTTCATTGTTTGAATAAAGCGTGAAATGAACTATTATTCTGACTTATACTAAAATTTATATATAAACAGATTTTCGAATAAGTAGCATAACCTAGGTAGCTACTGTTAGTGATTTAATATATAGTAATTTATCCGAACAACAAAGTATTAAAAAATATATGTTTAAAAATAAGCAACGTCAGGACCTGGTCCTGAACTTTTAGAGATTCAGAGCGAAAAGAAAAAAATGGCCCTTGAAATATTATAAAAATAAGATTTTTAGACAAATAATTTTTTGACTTTTCATAATTTAAATTATTAAAAATGTATACTACCTACAAACATATAAGAAAATAAGTATAAAATAATTACTAAAAACTGTTATTCTTCATTTGCTAAAACAATTTGCAATAAAAAAAAATATACTCAATCAATTTAAAAAAAAAATTTGACTTCTGGATGGATATGTTTTTGGTAACATGTATGCACTACAAATTCAAGTAAAAAAAAAACCAAGTGACAAAGCTAAGAATTAAACGGACATAAGCAATAAAAATTATAGTCGCATTACAATACAATTTGATTTTTGGTTGAAATATTGATATTATATAGCCAATGATTATTATAATTGCACATATATTTCAATTTAAGTATTCTTATTTTTTATGACCCAGATAAAAAATTTGATGGTCAACTAACTTTTTTTGATAAGTAATTTGGCGAACACAAAATAAAATTAAAATTAAATAATTCTACTGGAGCCGAATATAAAATATTTATCTTTTATATAGTAAATTTTTATCTATTAGCTTCCGAAGTAAATTAGAACATATATAAGTAGTATTGAAGTTGGTAATAAATAAATAAAAATATTTAACCAAAACCAGTATACTTACAATGCAATTGGAGGATAAAGATGAAAGATTATGAAAAAATTAAAAGCATAATTTTTTTAAATGACTATTTATGTAAACAAAATAGTATATGAGATTATTTACCCAAAACGGGGAAGTATATGATATAATATGCATATAAATAAAATTTAATAATTAACCATACACCCAAAATAAAAAAAATACAAAATTAACATTGGTGTGACATGAACCAAAAACCTCTACTTTATTATCACTACCAATCCATTGTGCCGGAGAAAAATTTGCATAGTTCTAATACGTTATTTATTTTATATATAATAAAAATTAGCATATATCTATAAAATTAGGCCCTCTTAAATTGGGGGCCCTGTTCCATCGGGCATGTTGAACCCCTCCAAAACCGGGCTGCAACGTATAATGATGGTAACCAAGGACGGTGATGATGGGAGGTAGCCGAAGGTGGCAGCGGTCGATAGTGGTGGTTTGAAGTTGTCGGTAGTAGTGTGAAAGAAGAGTCGATTGTTATTAGGGCTAAGCAAAATAAATTCCAAAACCGAACCAGACCAATTGTTTGGTTTGGTCCTGGTTCTGAATTTTTGTAAAATCAGACTATTGGTCTGGTCCTGGTTTTGAGGCTTAAAATTCGGTTCCAGAACCGGATCAGGTCAATATATATACATATATTTTTTTTTATTAGCACATTGTAAATAATTAAATATAAATAATTTATACATACAATATATATTTTTACAGTCTTTTAGTTTTCATTTTTGGAACCCTAGCCTGAAGCCTCTCGTCTCTCAACTCTCAGTCTCTCACTCCTCACTCAGACACTCACATCGCATCGTCGCATGCTCGCCCGTCACAGGTCACACAACTCACTGCTCAATTTCATATCTAACCACTCACCAGTCGTTAATCAGTCAATCACTCTCGTCTCTCAACTCTCATTCCAAATCTTGTCTTCACAGTTCACAGCCGTCACAGTGCAGTTCGCAGCCCATCTCCGTCTACATTTGCCTTTAATCTCTCACAGAAACCCATCTGTTTGTTCGACTAATCTTTGATTCAGCCTTGAACGATTTGGTTTGTGAGGTAATTTTCATTGTTTACCCAAGACTATTAATGGGGGTTTTAGTTTATTTACCCAAGACTATTACTTATTAGTGTTGATTTTAGTTTGTTATTTTAGTGGGGATTTTCAGCACTAATAATTTTCACCTTCTTAGTTCGAACTGACTGATTGGTGTCCTAGATTTGATTGGTTTATTGTTTTGTCTAATGAGCTTTATTTGTTTCTTGAGATTTCGGTTTCAATATACTAATCTTGTCTATTTATGTTGTTTAGTAGTGTAGTTTTAGAAAGTTTTATTAAGATGAAGTTTGCTAGATTGATCTGCTACTGCTTTGATCAAGATTTGGCATTATTATGAGAAAAAATATTGAAAAAATCAATATTGTGTTGTGTCTTGATTTCATGATACTAGTCTTTTTTCCTCTTCTCGCTTTGAATGAATATTTTCTATGCTTTTTGTTGTGATCCAACTGTGGTTTCATCTTGAGCTGATTGTTGTCTCTATTGATATTTGGATTGAATAATAGCACCAATTTACTGTTTGTCATTGTTTGAATGTTATTGAAGGTTTTTTAATCTTTTTATAAAGCTTAAGTCTTTAAAATTTATTATATATTTGTATTAAACAGTTAATGAGTAAAAAAAAAACATAGTATTTGTTTGGTCCTAATTCTGGTACGTCTTCAATTGGTTCTGGATCGGAACAATGTATTGGTTTATACAACTATTGGGTTGGTTCCGGTTCTAAATTTTTTGTGAACCGGACTATTGGTCTGGTTCCGGTTTTCTCGTTTTTCCAAAAAAAATGGACCAACCCATACCAATCTCACCCCTAGTTGTTATTGTGTAAAGTAGTGGAAAAAAAGGTTGATATTCAATCGAAATTTTCGAATTTAAAAACTTAGCTTCGGTATAAAATTGGTATTATAGAATTGAGGCATCTAAAACTGTAATTCGATTCTAATTCAAAAAATTTAGTTCGTTCTCAAACGATCAGAATTGATTTTGGAGGCTTCAATTCCAATTCAAGCTATAAAATTTGGGTTATCAAACAAACCCTTAGCATATAAAATCTTCGTTGAAGTCCAGTAAAATACTCCCTCCGTTCCGCGCAAAGAGTCTTCGTTTGAATGTTAAACTTTTTAAGAAAATGACAATTTTAGTAGCTCATTAGTAATAAAATGACATTTTTATGCCTTTGATGTGTTTAAAATTATCTTGCAAGTGCACAAGACTATTGTAGAATAGAAGAATGGTAGCAAGGGTCGAACCTAGGGGTGTAAGTGGTTCGGTTTGGTTTGGTTTATGCCAAAACCACAAACCGAACCGCCTCCTAGTGGTTCTAAAAATCTCAAACCGAACCGAACCGAGTAAGACTTGGAACCGAACTGAACCGAACCACTCGGTTTGGTTTGGTTTGGTTTGGTTCGGTTTTGTGGTTTATATAAATTATTTTTAATAAAATTAACCAACATTAAAAATAACAATAAAAATAATATTTTAATTTAGAATTAACATCAAAATTAGGAAATAATCTACTAACAACAAATTATCATAAATAAAACAATACAAATTCTAAAATAAACACAAACAATGGATGAAATAATAGTTTTCCAATAATCAAGATTTTTTTTGGTTTAGTATCCGTATAGATATATATATATATATATATATATATATATATATATATAATGAATAAATCAAAGGTTCAAAATCGTTAATAAATGTAATATAATATATATTATATAATAAATAAATAAAAATATATAGGGTGGTTCGGTTCGGTTCGGTTTGGTTTGGTTCGATACCAAAAACCATGAACCGAACCGAACTGCGTGGTTTCCCAATTCTTGAAACCGAAACCGAAACCGAACCGTCTTCGACCAAAACCAAACCAAACCGATTGGTTTGGTTTGGTTCGGTTCCGTGGTTCGGTGGTTCCGATTTACACCCCTAGTCGAACCTCATGGAGAATGAATTAAAATGGATTTAATCTAACTACTTAAAATGCAATAAATAAAAAGGAGTTTTGTTTTGAAATAATTTAAACTATAAAATTTAACTACTAAAAATAATCTAACTTAGCTACTTGCAGAAAACAGAATTTTTAATGAAAGTTTTATGGACGACAATGGTCTAGGTATTGGGATTCACTTGTATCGTCTTTTATGTGTGTTTATCTTAAGTTATCTATCAATTACGAGTTCATTCGCTAGGTAAAGGATTGTGACTTATTGGTCGAGAATTGCAACCCTTAGTACTCCGCTTTGGCTGTACTTCCTTGGTCCGTCCACACAGTAATTAAGAGTCCATTAAGTGCCCTAAGAACTAAAGTGAAAAGGAGTAAACTCTGTACTCCCCGCACAATGAGAACCTAAATCTACTCCTTAGCCTACGATCGGGAATCGGAGAGACCTATTTATCAATTAGGTTGGCCAGTGTATGACTTATGCATATGGTCGTACAGTTCATCATACCCAAGAGCCTACACATTCATTAACCCAGCCATTATGCGATAATTTCAATGCAGACCGATTATAATCTAATATGATAAACAATAATATGATAGAATGAAATTATATTAACACATAAAAATTGATACAAAGTTACCTCCAATACCTAGAATGGAACGGTTAGTTCATCACAGATGATGAACACATCATTTGGATTGAATAAAACATCGTCAATCTTCAACAATCGGTAATAGAATGAATTACAAAATGTTTTTGACTCTTGAGAGTGTTCAAGAGCACCTAAAATGACCTAATTTTTGGATCCCTAAAGCTGAGAGGTTAGGGTTTTATTTATACTAGGTAGGGTTTGAAGAAAAATGACAAAACTGTCCAGGCCAGATAACAGGGTTGAGCAGTCGCTCAACCCATACACTGAGCGATCGCTCAGTGCCTTTCCTCCGGATGTGTGCTACTATATTTTGCGCGCTTGCCCAAGCCTCCAGCTGAGCGAGCGCTCAGCCTTGTTTTCAGCAGTTGGACCTTTTTCTTTCAGCAGTTTGAACCCAGGTCCCTGGAAACTTCATATTGGTGCATAAAAACTAGAATTTCATCATTTTCCTGATATTTAGCCTGAAACTCATAAAACACTAAATCTCATATCAATAGCTTTAGAAACTCGCAGAAAAGCACAATCTGAGTAGGAATATATACACAATAGATGCGTATAAAACACATCTATCAGCCTTAATTTTTGAAAGTTGACTCTTTAAGTGAAACACTTCAAAATGAAATAGTGGACTATTTGCCCGGAATGGGGGGAGTATAATATAACAACTACATATGACTGAATAACAGATATAATCTCCAAGGACCCAACCTAAATCCTCCTATGTGGAGGGACAAGTGGCCTCCAGCTCGACCTGGAAGGGGCCTACCACCTGATAACTAAACTAGCATAACAAAGGTGACCAAGGTTGGCGACCACAGACAAGCTAATCAAGGATCCTCGGAAAGCCAAGGATCACCTCGAGAACCAAGCACAGTCGACCACCTGGTCGAAGAACAACCATGCTCGGTAGACGAGCTCTCCGAAGACATCGACATTCCAGACATCAACATTGTACCTAGTGGCCAGGTGTCGCCTCCTAGTTCAAAAGACGTGGGTACACCATACAAACAGACGTAACTTGTCAAAGTAATCTACCATCTAATGTGGAGTGCTACACGCAACATACCAGTCAATACGGGATCGCCAGCTAACCGACTAACAACAGGCCCTCACGTCCAAGCCATCAACTCTAAACTCAAGACAAGGACTATAAAAGGAAACCTCCACCCCTTTGAAGAGGTTACGCCCTTACTTACACTCTCAAGCACAGAACGCACAATCTTAATATAAGTTACCATTGAAAGCTCTAGGGAACTCCTGGCACAGGTTAATATCACCATGTTACTGACTCTCACACCGGAGGGCTTTAACTGGGATAACCTTGACAGTGCCCATCTTCGCTTTACCCTTGCGAACTGTCTTACTAGCGTTACTGGGACCATAGTCGACCTTAGTAGCGGAAGAAGGGGATTTCCCCCTCTTCTTCCTCGCCAAGTCTTTATTCAGAGCAATGATGTCGTCGATCGCAACCTCCCTGAAATATCGGTTGAACAAGCACCTAAGGGCATGATCCTTGTCTCTACAAACTAGCATGGGTTTCCCCATGGGAAAATCCTCGGCAGCATGAGACTCATCGGAAGGAATGGGTAGACTACCCAATTTATATCCTCACTCTGACAGAAGTTTCTCCGCCTTACTCGGGAGAACCACAGACCATGCCCCATCGTTCTAAGAGTACACCCTTTTAGTGGTGGGAGACCGAGCATAGATAGAATCAGGACTCACATGTTTGGTCCTTATGTTAGATCACAAAATACTACCAGAACTAGTCGATGACAAGGAAGACGCTGAGAAGGACTCGTTCAATGAAGAATCAGAGGTAGACCTCATCAACTTAACCCTAGACACTATAAAATAAGAGTGGAAAATAGGGAAACGCAAGTACCTGTATTTGAGAAAATAGTCGAGGAAGGAGAAAGGAAAAGGCCGAGGACCTGAAACGACACCGGTCAGAGTTAGAATCATTATGCATAAAATGACGACAATTCACTGGAAAACGGTAATAGAAAAAAAAACACAGTCAAAACTCAAGGCAAAGAACGGAACAGACCCAGAAAAGGTACGCGAACCTGGTACACTAAGTAATCAAGGGAAATAACAGCAGAAAGATGGCTGGACAAAGCAACAGAAAGAGAGGAAAAATCGCCTTTTGAATCGTATTTTGAGCAAGGAAGAAATCAATATCAACAGTGAAGTGGACGAAAAACCGAAACGAGGGTTTCTTATGTGACCCAAGGACTCTGGGTCGACCCGCTTCCAAAAACACGTAGATCCTACCTAACCGCCGCCTGAGTGACACGTGCTAAGGACCTTGTAAGGTCTAGACACAAACCGACATCATTTTGGTTAAGTGGACGGTGCAACAATCATGAACAGTAAAGTGATGTGACTACCAACGATGACTCGATAACCGCACTATTAATGACAAACGGAGCACTGGTTCCCCATACGATTCCATCATAAGTTTAAGATAATCCCCGACTCAGAAACTGATCGAGCATAATTGAGCATCAATGATCGTCGACCAAGACGGCCATGTGCCTAAGTCCCATGAGTTCGAAAATGTCGAGGAAGTGACGATGTTCGACAACGGGTTAAGGGATTCAGCAACACTTTCCAAGCTAAGGATAAAATCCTCACACTTGGAAACTCGGGGGCTACTGAAAGGACCCAACCTAAATCCTCATACGTGGAGGGACATGTGGCCTTCTAGCTCAACCTGGAAGGGGCCCACCACCCGATAACTAAACCGGAAGAACAAAGGTGACCAAGGTTGACAACCATAGACAAGATAATCAAGGATCCTCGGCAATGATCACCTTGAGAACCGAGCACGGTCGACCACCTGGTCGAAGAACAACTATGCTCGGCAGATGAGCTCTCCAAAGACAACGACATTCCAGACATAAACACTGTACCTAGTGGCTAGGTGTCGCCTCCTAATTCGAAAGACGTGGGTACACCATGCAAACAGACGTAACTTGTCAAAGTAATCTACCACCTAATGTAGAGTTCTACACATAACATACCAACCAATAAGGGATCGCCAACTATCCGACCAACAACAGGCCCTCGCGTCCAAGCCACCAACTCTGACATGAAACTTAAGACAAGGACTATAAAAGGAAACCTCCACCACCTTCAAGAGGTTACGCTCTAACTTACACTCTTAAGCAGACAACGCACAATCTCAATACAAGTTACCACCGGAAGCTCTAGGGAACGCCTCACATCGGTTAATAACACCATGTTACTGACTCTCATACCAGAGGGCTTTAGCTGGGACAACCTCACAGCTCCCTAATGGTGCTCACCATTTCAGGTCATCAATGTCACGGTAAAGATTGAAGAATCATTCAGATTCTCATAGCAAACACATTCAACACATCACCATAAGAACACAAAGCTCAGATATTCTAATTATCATCTACACCTTAGCTCTAGCCCCTTTCGTGGACAGCAAACATAGTCACCCCACATTGTGGTAGGATCATAATCTAAATTGAAAGGTTATTCATAAGGAAGTTGCCCTTTGTCACACCAGTATCTATTTTAATTTTTTTCAAAGGTAACCAAAATGACAATCTTTCTGAGCAGTAGCATTTAGTCGTAAAATTAACTGCCATCAGTAAAAACCATCAACTTAATAACAACAAAATATATATTGCCTCCGTCCCAAAATAAATAACTTTTTAGATATTTATACACAAACTAAGGAAGTTTATATAACGACTGATTTTTCATTCTTTTTTTTTTAAATTTTGTTTTCATATTCTCAATGCATTAAAGCATTTTAAATACAACATTTAATTCAAGTGTATTTAATATGAGCAATTTTTGAAAAAATTAGATAAATTTGTCAAAATTTCATAAAACATCATTTATTTTGGGACATTTTTTGTTGCTAAAACAACATTTATTTTGGGACAAAGGGAATATATAACATTTCTATTGTTCTTAAATTATCGTCGTGTTTAACTGTGTACATAAATTAAGAAAAACTAATTGAATCTATTATTGTTATTTATATAATTAAATAATATGTGGTAGAAAGAAAAAGTAGTAGTGAAAGAGTGAAAGTATTTTCCAAAAGATCTTTTTAAATATAATTATTTACGAACTGACGAAAAAGGTGATCATGACGTATATTTGGGAACGGAGCAATATTTAAGAAAAATTAATTAATTATGGGAGAAATTATTGTTTTCAAGTGAGGGTGCGAAGTCTCTTTTTCGAAATCATAAGGTTTAGAGTAAAAGCATTAAAAATAGAATTAGCATTCACTCATTCTCTAATATATTATCATGTTTAACCCGACGTACAGATTAATAAAAGATACTCCCTCCGTCCCTAATTTATTGTCCAGTTTGACCCGGCACATCGTTTAAGAAAATCTATTTGACTGGATTATTTATATTGGTTTAATGTGTAGTTTCCATTAATGTCCATACATATGTGGCCCATAATTAAAGTAGATTGAAAAATTAAGGGTAAAGTGGTAAAAATGATGTTCTAAAAAGGTAAGTTTCAAAGTGGACAATTATTTTGGGACGGACGAAAAAGGAAAGTGAGACGATAATTTAGGGACGGAGGGAGTATAATTTAATCTACTATTAATATTACTCTTTCCGTTCCTAAATAATCGTTATATTTACATAACACATAGATTAAGTAAAATTAATTGACTCAATGAAAATTATTGAGAAAATATATAGGTTTATTTTAAAACACTTGTGCACGTGACTAAAATTTAAGTAGGAAGAAAAAAGTAAGAATAAGCGATAAAAATGTTTACCTAAAGAGGAAAGTCAGAAAACAATACAATTTTTTAGGAACAGACAAAAAAAAAAAAAGCAAAACAATTATTCTCTCCGTCCCTAAATTATCGTCCTCCTTTCTTTTTTCATCCGTCCCAAAATAATTGTCTAGTTTGAAACTTACCTTTTTAGAACATCATTTTTACCACTTTATCCTTATTTTTTCACCCTACTTTAATTATGGACCATATACACATGGGCTTTAAAGGAAACTACACATTAAACCAATATAAATAATCAAGTCAATTGTTTTTTCTTAAACTGTGCGACGGGTCAACCAGAACAATTATTTAGAGACGGAGGGAGTACGTAGGAACCAAGGGATTAGGATAGTGTGTAATTACAAAGGATAATCATGTGAGATTATGACTCATTAATTAAAGTGAGAATCAAACGAATGACAAGATAGTAAAACTAACTTTCAAAAAAGAAAGATTAAAAATTAAACATTTTTTTAGAATAGCATAAAGTCATTGAATGACTAAGTTGCAAAGTCATTGAAGGACTAAGGGCTCGTTTGTTCTGACTGATGACTTATAACTTATGATTGATTGTATGATAGACTGTTTGTTACAGCTGTTGAAAAGCTGCTTATGAGTTGTTATAATTATTTGTTAAAAAAAAACTTGAAAATTAGTATTCATATTTTTATGTATATTTCATAAAAGGATGAAATGAGGATAATCAAATATTTATTAATGAATAGTTGTCTTCATGTTTTTTAAAAAAAACCTAAAATAGCTTAAAATTTTGATTTTTTAGCTTTGGCTTTTCAATGCATAAAGGGTGTTGTACCTTGCTTATTGACTTTTGGTTTATAAGCTGAAACAAACACTCTAAATATGATTTTTCAAAAACTAAAAACCAAAAAATCACTCCAAATAAGGTGCAACAAACGAGCACTAAGTTGTTGCGTTATTGAATGACTAAGTTGCTATAACGTTTATATCATTACTTAAAAATGTTTATCATTTAATCGTTGATTTGTTTCCACTTTAGTTGATAACCTCATTCTTACGCGAGTATTTTTAAGAAATATACAATATCTTAATTCTTATAAAATAATCAATTATATATCGAAATTCCACAAGCCTCCCCAATAGTCCCTTTCCTTTATTGTCTCTCACTACACTTAATAAAAGAAATACTTTTCGTCCCGAAATAATTGATGTTTTAGAAATAATTTTTTTCCCAAAATAAATGTTTTTATTGGATTTAAAAAAAATGTGTACACATTTTGCCGAAATTGCCTTTATCAATTATTGTCTAATTAAACGTTATATTGGGAATGAAAATAATTTGTCTTCAAAATCCAACGATTTAAAGATAGTAAGATGAGTAAAGATGTGTTGTACAAACTTTGAGAATTGAAAAAATATGATGATTTAAAGAGGGATGTTTAAAAAAAAATCATGACAATTTATCAATAGTAACTACACTTAAATAAGGAAACATTAGTCTTTTTATAAATTTTTTTAATTTGTATGTAAATTTCTAAAACGTTACTAACTCTGTCTCAAAATAAATGATGTTTTAGCCTAAAAAAATTGTCCCAAAATAAACGAACACATTTTACCAAAAATGCCCTTATTAATGAAGTATGCTCTAATTAATTGTTGCATTGAGAACGATAAAAATAGGATGATTGTAAGAGAGATGATGAGAGGAAAAAGAAAAATAATTATGCAACTTATCAACAATAATTGCACTTAATAAAGATATATCAATCTTTTTTTAAGCTTTTTTAATCTGTGTGCAAATCTCTAAAACATCGTTTATTCTGAGAATAATGTACTCCCCCATCCCAAATTAAATGACGTTTTAGAAAAATAAATGTTCTAAAATAAATAAATTATAGGATTTCAAGAAAAAGTTACACGCATTTTTATCAAAATCACCCTTATTAATTCACTTCAATTGAATGTTGTATTGAGAGGAAAGAAAAAATTAATAATGTAAATTATCAATAATAATTACACTTAGGGTAAATCAATCATTATATAATTTTCCAGAATCTTTCTCAATATTTCTAAAACTTTACTTATTTAAGAACAGACCGAAGCGATAGGATTTACACCATTCGTTTTTGTTAAAGAGTCTATTATTTCATTCTTAAATGCTTCGTTTAAAAAATTAACTTTCAAAAATTAAGGTATTAAAGTGGCATATTAATACTAATGTTTCACATATTATAACAGACTGAAGTGATAGTATTTACACCTTTCGTTTTGGGCAAAAATCAACTATTTTATTTTTAAAATTTTCATTTAATGAGCTAACTTTCAAAAATTAAAATATATAAGTGTCATATTAATATTAATAAATTATTAAAAATATTATTTTTTTAAAAAAATTAACTTTTAAATGAAAACTGTTAGCGGTAGTATTTAAGGACGGTGGAACTTTGGAAGTACTTAGTTGGATGATCAAGATATTTAGATTTTCCTGCCACGTGTAAGAATTTAGAAACTTGGTCAAACTAGAATTATATTCGTGAGAGCATTTTAATATAGGGTGGACCTACTATGATTTTGGGAGTATATAAATAATTAAATATATACCTTTACACTGAATTATTTCGTATTTTGTGTTTTCACAATCTTTTATGATAAAAATTTAGGTAATACGATGTTACGGATATTTTTTATAAGACGAATTCTTTTTATTCGACATATCATATATTATTCGGTTACGTTATAAAAGAATAAAAATCTTTCTTACCAATTAAAATTCATAAAACGATTTTATAAAAGACTTACTCATATATATATACTTCCAAGATGGAATGGCCTAAAGACTGAATTATGACGTCTCCACCGTATAGATCCAATTTAGTACCCCATTCATCCAGGAGGTGGTTTCCTGTAAGACGGTCTTACGGATCCTTATCCGTAAGACGGAGCCCCATTTAGGAATTCGTGGGTTAATAACAAAATATGTTAATTAAAATAACATTCATGAGTTTGGCAAGATGGACGAATCTGCTGCTTCAGGACTTGATCGACCAGAGGTCGCCGGTTTGAACCCCTATAGTTACATAATTTGGTTTTAATTCTTCTTAATGAGAATTATAAATTTTTGGGTTATAATAAATTAATAATATGTTATAAAAAATCATAAAAACCAATATGGTGAGATGGTACACAACAAATCTCATAAGTTGTTGGAATTTGCATGCTTGGTCTAAGGTTTGAAACTTTTTAGGATTGTTTTTTTTTTAAGTTTTATTACCAGAGATGTGTCATTTTGACATTGTTTACATTTACGATCAATCAGAGTGTTACTTTTAGGCTTGGCGTATGTCACTTTGAGAACAAAAGTGTGTCACTTTTGGATAATTGTTGTCTTAGGTCTGATTAAGTTTTACTTAGTTACTTTAAATCAGAGTGTCACTTTTAAACATAGAATGTGTCACTTTTAAGTTTTACGTGTGTCACTTTTGGCAAAAAAATCACTTTTCATCTTTAAATTTTTATTCATAAGTGTCACGTTTAGTATGTCACTTTTATGTATTAATTGTGTCACTTTTAGGCATTAAGTGTGTCACTTTTGGTAAAACAACTCATTTTTATAATCATACAATTTGTATCAATAAGAGTGTCACTTTTAGGCTTGGAGTGTGTTACTTTTAGGACTAAAGTGTGTCACTTTTGAGCTAATGATTTTAACAGCAATAACCAATTGAACACTACTGAAACATATCTTCTCATTCATAGAAATGTATATAATCTCAATTGTCAATCGTTAAAAACACAAAACCATAACTTTTTCAAGGTAAAGTATATGTTTCTTACTCAAACTTACAAAATTTACTGAAAATATGTCTAAAATAACCGAGCATTACGAATCTTGGAACCAAATTCCTTGGCTTGAAGGAAATCAGAAAAATCCGTAGTCTTTTTCTTGCCCTTTTCAATATTTCCCTTAATTCTTTTTATCTTTCTCTTCGTAATAGAGCGAGCAGGATCTAGGCATGTAGAAGATGAACTTGAAACACGAGATGATTCATTTTGGTCCGGTAAATTATTTAAGGAAGAGTGTCACTTTTTAGTATTAAGAGTGTCACTTTTTAGTATTAAGAGTGTCACTTTTTAGTATTAAATGTGTCACTTTTTGTATTAAGAGTGTCACTTTTTAGTATTAAGAGTGTCACTTTGTAGTATTAAATGTGTCACTTTTTAGTATTAAGAGTGTTACTTTGTATTTTAATAAAAATTATAATAAATTTTCATTTATAGTATTACTTTTAACATTAAAATGTGTCATTTTTTGTGTTTTTAATGTGTCACATTGGTTTTAAATATGTCATTTAGAATTTCGTCAAAGTCCGTTAAAGTCTGTCAAGTATCTCAAGGCAATTGATGCTAACGGATGGCTAACGGAGCTAACAAACATTGAAAGTGGAGTGTCACTTTTTATTAAGAGTGTCACTTTTTAGTATTAAATGTGTTACTTTTTAGTTTTAAGAGTGTTACTTTGTATTTTAATAAAAATTATAATAAATTTTCATTTATAGTGTCACTTTTAACATTAAAATGTGTTATTTATCATTTCAAATTTAGGATGCATCAGTATCGAGGCGAATTGATCTTGCTTGGTAACAAACATTGAAGGTGGAGGGGCACCAAGCAAATAGAGGAAATGAGCATTTAATAAAAAGATCATAACCGAAGGGAGTTGAACCCTAGATCCAGCACGCTTCAATGACTTAAGGTTTGACACTTAACCAACTCATCCAACAACCTTTTATGATTTATATTAACATGTTTAGTTATTAACCCGCGAATTTATAAATGGGGCTCCGTCTTACGGATTTAGGATCCGTAAGACCGTCCTACACAAGTTTTTGCCTTCATCCAGATATGCGGCGGAATCTTATAACTCAAATTATGACATGGATTTATCAATGCTAAATGGATTAAAATTCACTAATCTTAGTGTAATTCTTTGACTTTTAAAAATACAACGTCACACTTAACGTGTATAAAAGAAGAAATTATTTTCTAATATTAAAAGTATTATTTCTCAGAATTAATTTTGTCATTTTTCAATATAAAATGTGTCATATTGTATTTTTAATAAAAATTATCATTTTTTTCCTTTAAAAGATGTTACTTTTAAGTTTTAAATGTGTTACTTTTTAATCTTATATTTGTTAATTTTCCTTTGGAAAGTGCTATTTTACATTATAAATGTATAAATTAAAATTGTCACTGTTAGTTAAAATTGTCACTTTTTAGTATTAAATGTGTCACTTGTTAGTATTAAAAGTATTACTTTTTAGTATTAAGAGTGTTACTTTGTATTTTGATAAAAAATATTTTTTTTTCACATAAAGATAGTCACTTTTAACCTCAAAATGTGTCATCTTTTAGCGTTTAATGTGTCACTTTTGCCTTTAAAATTGGTCACTTAGCGTTTCATCAAAATATGTTAGGGTCTGTCAAACATTCTAAAGCAAATAAGGCTAATGGAGGACGAACGAAGCTAACAGAGGATGAAAGTGTAAGACGTGGGAAACATAAAAATTTCGGTAACAAACTTTGAAAATGCAAGGACACCATAGCAAAATGAGAAAATTCTCATTTATGTGATGTCACCTTTACCGAGTTGATATGTGGTACCCGTCGAATTGGGTGACCCACGTACTATGTTGCTGAATCCGGGTCGATCCGTAAGTTTCAGTCTCATTTGTTCAATTTTTAGCCTATTTTCACTCACATTTTGACCTGATTTCTTATTGGCTAACATGTGGTCTTTATTGTTGGGTTACCTGCTCAATCAACTTTTTTTTTAATCATTTTTGGGGCTCTGTCTTATGAATTTAGGATCCGTAAGACCATCCTACACAAAATTTTTGTCTTCGTGTTACCGTGTTGTTTTCGTGCTTTACTATCATGTTTTCATATTATTTATTTAATTTGATTATGAATATAACAATACATGTTATTTTAATAAAATTAATAATTTTGCGTCTTTCATGTCATATTGTGTCGTGTCGAATTGGTCTCAACGTGTCATTTTTCTATATTATTGTGTCGTACTGGTTCGTGCTATCGTATCGTATCAGTTTTACAACCTAACACCATATAATATAAAGTATAAATAAATAAAAAAAATTCCATGAAAAAATATTGCGTACAATTGTGATATGTATATAATTTTTATCACCGCTCAATCACACTTTATTAAATATCCCCTCCATTCCGAGTAAAGACTACCCGTTTGAAAGTCAAACTTTCAAAGAAATATACTTGTTATATGAAAAAGACTAACAGATGTTAGATTCTATAAGCCTTTCGGGGGCAGAATGATCAAGATGAAGAGATGACTTGACAGGGAAGCAGATTGAAAAAAAGAGAAATTTGTGAAGGAATACAAGTCGGGGCGCGGCGCCCAATCTTACGTGTGTCGTGCCCCGAACTGCTTTCTTCTCCTCCAGTTTCTTCGTTGTTCCAGCTGCATGGCCTGCTTCCTTTACACTTGACCATCGGTTGCCTAGCTGGGTTTTTTCCCTATACAAGGAGGCCTCTGCCTCCTCATTTCAACACACCAGCCTCCTCCCACGGCTTCCTTCTTCCTCTCATTCTCCCTTCATTCGTGAAGCGAGCCAAAGGCTCTCAGCCTCTTCCTCCCTTGTCTTATGCAAGCGAACCCTCGAGCCTTCGGCCCCTGGCCTCCTGCCCTTTGGTAGCCTCCTCCCTTGCCCGAGCAAGCTCGCCCCCTCATTCCTCACCAACGACGAGCCGATCTAAAAGTCATAAGGCGCGGTCACGCTGCCCGGATAACAACAACAAAGATGATACAACAACAACAATGATGGTACAACAACAACAACAAAAAAAAGACTCTCTTTCGAGAGACGAAAGATAGAGCACACTAGAAACTACGAGCGTCTAATGAACTAAAATCTAGGCGTATATAACGAAATCAGAATTTCATGCTACAAGAGGTAGGTACCCCTTTATTATTCTGTCACATAACTAAAACAATAATAATAAATAAATTATATCACATGTGAATAATGCGATAAATTAGATATATATATATATATATATATATATATATATATATATATATATATATATATATATATATTCATATAGCATAAACACAGATAATATTATTATTATGTTTGTACGCACTATGCTTAAAGAGTAATAAATAGATAAAAAAGTATTTGCATATAAATGTACATAGAATATTAAAATAGTTAACAACATACTTAGATAACGACTAAACCACCTTGAATGCTAAAATAACAACATAGCCGTTATTATACCCAAACGACATCCCGCCTTATCAATCTATATATAAACGAAAACCTAAACTAAACAAAAAATCTAAGCATGTTATTTAGCAAAACCCAAAATGAGACCAATAGGGCGAATTGGGTGTCTAACCCCTTCCCAACTCGTAACTTAGCCCACAGACCTATACATTTTCTCGTATTTTTTGTTTTTCTTTGTTTAACCATAAAATGGAGGTGACAACGCTGTAATCATAATTTCTAGAGTACACGACGAGGTCCAAGCGTAGTCCACATGCTTTAATGTTTTGAAACACGTCGTCTTGGCGGGCGTCTCGGAACGGGGCACTCATAGTAGCCATTATGCAAGAGTTTCGGTGAAAGACCAGAGATAATCTAAGTAATGAACGATAATCAATTGAATATATTTATGTACTAGCACATAAGATTCGATACAAGTTACCTCAAATTCCTAGATTAATGGAGTTAGTTCATCAAGATTGATGAATAAACAAAAGCGAATGTTGAACTCATAATCGATTTTCAATAAATCAAAGCAAAACTGAAACAATATGTGTTTCTAGCCCAAGAGAGGCTCAAAAACGGATGTCAAAATCAGATCCAAAACCTAAACTACTAGGGTTATATTTATACTAGGTTTACACAATTTGAGAAATTACAAAACAGGTTATTGCTGAAAGTGGGGTTAGGCGGTTGTTTGGTCATCGAGACTAGGCGACCACTTGACAACTTTTCTTCTTAGGTGCAGTACTGGAAAATGTGCGGTCGCCTAAGCCTTAGGAGTAGGCAAGCGCTTGGAGGTCTGCCTCTGGATGCTCCTTACTGGAATTAACGTGAGGGCTTGGGCTTGGGAGTAGGCGAGTGCCTACTCTTGTTCTTTTGTCTGGCTTGATGGAAGGCAATCGCTTAGTAGTCGGGGCTAGGCAACCGCTTAGACTCTTCTTTGGTGCTTGACAACTTCAATCTACAAGATCTCTATGAATTAAAAGATAGATTTTATCCTCATTCTTCAAATATCATCCCTACTCCTTCAAAACGGCTATTTTCAAGATCTCCATTGTTCGCTCAAAACGACTATCTTTCAAGAACATCTATAAATAAGCTTTGAAGAAAGGATTGAAGACACTGGTAGAAGATATACATAAATAAAGGATATGGAATGGTTGAAGCTATCATTCTTCGCTTAAATGATATTCTTTCTTTGATCTGCTTCAACGCAGAATTGACACTCAACTTATTCCTTCCAGCAATTCTTTTCTTGATGTGTTCCATTCCTTAAACACTTACTAGATAGTCTATCACATATTATTCATTTATAATTCTTGTTTAAGCAATCATTGTATTCCATTATTTGCTTCTTCCTAATCTTTAGGAATACTTGATTGTTGAACGAGTTTGGTTGTTCTTACAATCTTACTCCTAAAACACTGGTTTTTGTTGTACACAGATCCATTAGTGATCACTCAAAATTTCAATAATATTTAGTGCACTTCAAAAGCCAAGTTTGACCAACTTGGTAGTGGACGTAGTAGTTTATACTATGAACGACTCAAAATATCCTATCTTATATATTCTAGGTGATAGAACTGTTTCTCACAGTTAAGCAACCTCAATCTACTTAAATATCTGTCAGTTACATTCTTAAATCATTTACTTAATTGTTATATATATATATATATATATATATATATATATATATATATATATATATATATATATTATCTATAAGTTCATTTTCTATACTTTAATGATCAAAAGAAACCAAACCAAATTGTTTTAAGTTCAGCGGCTGCTACTTGCTGATTTTCTATCAGCTGCTGAAAACTTACTATTTCCGCTGCAATTTTTAAAGGTTTTAAAAACAACCCTTAAAGTTTTTAAAATGCTATTCACCCCTTTGCATTATTTTGTTGAACTGGACTTACACAACCCACCCCCTACCTGCCCCGCCTCAACCTGCAACCTGTGCAGGCTCAACCCATTTGACCCACCTTTTAATGGCTCATATTTTTCCAACCCGACCCACCATTTTTAAATAGCAGGGCAGGTTGACCCAATAGACCCAACCCATTTTGACAGATCTACATATGAGCCTCTTAAGTCAATTTTTATTTTCAAATTATTGTTATTGGTTAACATTATTGGATTTGGAAAGTTATGAAAATATTTTGAATAATTATTTTGATTCTGTTATTGGATTTGGAAAGTTATGAAAGTATTTTGAATTATTGTTTTTGATTAACGTTATTGGATTTAGAAATTTATAAAAGTATTTTGATGGTTTGACTATATTATCGAATATCAAATCTTTGATATCGACCACAAGGGTATACTGCGGCAATATCGGCGAGTTATAATGACACTGTAATACTATCAACGAGTCATAGAAGTAATATGACATTATAGATGAGTCACAACAGTACTGTGATTAATTATCTACAGGTTACAACAATATTGTAGCCAGAGTCAACGAGACCAATAATTAATTGAATTTGTTTAACGTAGTAGTAGGTCATGCCACTTTGTATGGGACAGTGGCGCAATCGACTAGCTCCAAATCGAGTTTTGATTCGAAGAATCGTTGAAAAATTTATTTTTAAGTTTACTTACTTTAACTTGAGGAAATTGTTGATAATACTATTGATATGAGATAGTAGTGTTATTGACTTGTTTTAAAACAAATGTTTTACTCGGTGATGATTGAAATGTTGTTTACGAAGAAAACATGATTTGAAAATGTTTGTTTTGACTTTATTAAAAAAAATATTGTTTTCGATATGCGTATTTGTTCCTTTAGATATCATGGTTAATACCTTGTTGAGCTGTGAGCTCACCTTTTATCATTTTGCAAATCATTAGTGCCAGTGATGTCACTCGGTGGATGGATCAATGTTTATTTTTCCTAGATTGGTTTTCTTTTTAAATAGACTTAAGTTTTGTAAGGAACTTTCGACTCCATAGATAGTTTGTTAGTTTGAAAATTTCCCTTGGATTTTTGTTGGTTAGGTATTGTATTTGACATCGTTCCTTGGGCTAAATTTATATTAAATGATTTTCCTTAAACTTGAGCTGCGTTTAATGTTAAAGCATCTTGCAAAATCCAAAAGTTACTAATGTGGGCGTGCGACCGGTAGTGCCGGCCCTGAGATTTTGAGGGCCCTAGGCAAATTTAATAAATGGGGCCCCAACCATATACATGTTAAAATATTAAAAGTTTTGGTTCGAGACTATATTAATTGTTTTTCATTTTTTTTTTGTCTCACATCCATATTTCGAATTTCTTTTAAAAGCTAACAAAACGTTAAACATTAAAAAAAAAAGAAATCAATAAACAATACACTTTCATAGACACACTAACTAATAAATATTTAAACACAAAATTATTCACAATAAAAAATATTCTCTCCGTCTCAAAGTTGTCTTGTTTGATCTGACACATAGATTAATGAAAAACAATTGACTTCATTGATAATATTTGTATGATGTGTAATTTTCTTTAAAGTCAATATTCATGTAACTCATAATTAAAGTATGAACAATAATTAAAAATCGAACGATAAAAATGTTGTCCTAAAAAAAACTTTTAAACTAGACAAAAAATTAGGACATTCAAAAAAAAGAAAACATGACAATAATTTTGAGACTAAGAGAGTAAACAAAATCTAAAATCTTAAACTATTGATTAATTAAGAAAACAATCATCCATATCAAATTATTATTTATTTATTAAGTAGAAAGTGAGATTAGGGGACCTTTTTTTAGTGTAAAAAATCGGGGGCCCTAAGCGGCTGCCTAGTGAGCCTATGCTCAGGGCCAGCCCTGGTGACCGGTCACCCTTTGTCATGATCCTACCATGGGTTTGGGGCGTAAAACCTTAGATAAAAGGTGTCAGATTCAAGTGACCTGTGCTAGAGCATCCACATTGTTAATTATTATTACACATCTTCTTAGTTGGGTCGCACTGTCACCTACACAATTTTCTCTTTTTACCTATTTAAAAATATATCTCTTTATTTTATAATCTTCTTGAACATCTTCTTAGCTCAGTCCCGTTAAAAAAATATTTCATTTTGCCCCCCCCCCCAAATTGGTTACACACGTGTTAGAAAGATTCTTTTTTTTTTAATTCTTAGCTAAGAAAAAACAAAACTATATCTCTCTCCTAGTTGACTAGTTGATCTCATAAGAAGTTGATTTTCCATTGTGTATTCCCTTTTCTTAACTAAAAAAAAAATGCTAAGAATTGAAAAAACCCTATAGTGGGGATGCTCTTACTTTGTTTCCAAAAATCTTATTTCTAGCTCCCAATTGTTCATCGAGAATTTTGTTTTAGTCATCAAATTTATGGGTATTTGAACTTGTGGAGTACACATTCATGATGCACAATTGTGCATGACTAGACAACCATTTATATAAGTATAGAATCCTGATAAAAGTCATACTTTTAGTATTCCTTTCGTTGAGGTAAAAAGTTTCGGTTTGAATATAATTTAAAAAAAAAAAGATATTTATAGGGGTTCATTAATAATAAAATGACACTTTTATACCTTAAATTTTAAAAATTGACTCTTTAAGTGAAACAATTCAAAATAAATGATGGACTCTTTGCCTAGAACGGAGGAAGTAGAAACTAACAATGTAGTATATGAATTGAAAATTGGGAAGGGAAGACCTCTATCCTGCTAAATTATTGTCCACTTTTTTTTTTGTCGGTCTTAAATTTTTTTATCAAATATATATTTTTTGTTTGACAAATATTTGTGTAAGACGGTTTTACGGATAATTTTTTTTTAAGACGGATCATATTTATCCGACCTATCGTGTGTTGGTGGGTTATGCCGTGCGAGAGTGGAGTTCCGTCTTACGAATTACGATCAGTAATACAGTCTTACAGGAAATTTAATCTTTTTGTTTTATGAAAAAAACTTAACGTTATATTTCTATTTTTTCTAATTACATAATTATGACGATCTAACTCGCACATTGATTTTTAATATAAACTACAATATTATATAAACACTTATAATCCAATCTTTCTTTCCTTAATTTGTGTGTCGAGCACAATTGTGAGACGGAGCTAGTATATGACTAGAAAAGTATATTACTTATTTCGTTTCGGGCAAACAATCAATCATTATATTTTAGAATGTTTTACTTAAAAAATCAATTTTTAAAAAAATTAAAGTATATAAAAATGTTATTTTATTATTAATTAACTACTATAAGTGTCATCTTATTAAAAAGTTTAACTTTCAAATAGGTACTATTTACCAAAAACAGAAGGAGCAGTAATTTGTGATCATACCTTGGGTTCGTTTGGTGCAGTGTTTTAAAAACACAGCTTTTTGAAAACGTAACATTTCTAAAACGTAGTTTTAATTTTGTAAATACATTTGGAAAACTATTTCAAAACACTATTTTTCATTTAAAAAAAGTAGTTATAAACGAAACATATTTTTAAAACGTTGTATTGAAATACTTTTAAAGAGAAAATACTGTATTTTTTGCCAACGTTTTGACCAAAATGCTCTACCAAACAAACAGTTAAGTTTCGAAAGCGATTCAAAAATCGCTGCAAATAAACAAATCAAAATTGAAAATTGTCTGCTAAATTTCTTATTGGACAGTAGCCAAGCAATCAATCTTCCCAGTGGATATCAATTGTCTCTTTCTTCCAATCTTCCCGCGCCACAAGTGAGACTGCTACAAAGATCGCAGGGAACAGCACAATATGCTATGCTCCTCTCAATCTCTCTCTCTCTCTCTTGTCAATGCGGCCCTTGTACGAAAGGCGTATGTTTTTTTTGCTGTTTATATATATTTTAATAAAATCTAATCAAATAATCCACTCAATCCTAAAAACTCACTAAACTTGTAATACTCAAATCTCATGTTGGGTAGATATAAGATTTATATGTAATTTATAAAGTAGACATGCATTACTATTGGTCACTAACATAATTCATGAACTTTTGGATCGACTTGTGGTGGGACTGATGATCCAAGGTGCTGCATATTCATTAGCCTAATATATGGCCTACACGTAACGAACCTTGGGCTGGGAACGTTACAAAACTACCTTAAGTGAAAACATAAAAAAAAATTATTTTAAATTGACTTAATCTAATAACACGTGTATTATAACTATTAATCAAGGTTCTAAATATCGATAGGTGACCGCTAGAAGGCACACTAACGCCTAGCGTCTAGGGGATTAGTCGCGGCGTAATCATGGCCTAGGCGGGGCCTAAAATTAAGACATAATTATCATTTTTTTGATAATTTACATCAAAGATAAAACACATTGACTACAAATTTAATTTTTTTTTTATATTTGTCATTTTATCAAACACTTGTTTATATTTGTTGATGCGTCCAAAATCTTTCAAACGCACTGGACTCGTCCAACTGGTCCAATTGGATACATGGCTTTCAACGTATCCTTCAATCTTCAAGGCCCAACTCTACAACGAAATCAAGAAAAACCGTGAACTAGGCAGGAGCACTCCCTGCAAAAGCCTTCTGGCGTGAGAATTAGCCCGAATACGTAAGAGAGTAAATAATTCGACAGAGTTTAGGCAAGCTAGTAAAAATCACGTACCTCCCTCCTTCATTTTGAGGGACTTTTATAGTTGTTGCCGGAGAGAATAACTGATCGTAACCGCCCATTAACATTCATGGCATTGAAGGCGGACATATTAACTGCCCCATTAACTGTCTCATTAACCACAACGGTCAAATGGAGAATTACCCGGACATAACCGTCCTCAACTGATAATAACTCTTGAATGAACGAGCATAACACATCATGCTTGCTACATGTTCCTGCTCGCTGGTCAAGCCCCCAGCTCGCTTACATCTCTTGCTCGCTGAAGGTTGAGACCCTGCTCGTGATATACAAGAATCATTTAATCTTCTCCTCGTAGCTTTGACTTTAGGATGCTCGTATGTTGACTGAATGATAATCATGTGCCAGGCACGTGACTTATGGCTTGGGCCTATTAGGCCGGGCAGCTCAGTAGCCCCGTACTCCTTGTCTACCGAGTATTCATGCTCAAAGCGAGGAGAAGAACTTAGAATTCAAAAATATCTCCCAAAGCATAATTAAATCCTTTTAGTGTATGAATTAAATTGTCCACGATCAAAGGTTTAAGCAGATGGTTGCCCAAAAGGTTTTTAGAAAACCGGTTTTAGAAAGCCAAGCCGTCAGCCGCCGCTTCTTTGAAGGGACAGGCCCATTTTCCAACAAGGCATTAATACCGCCTCGAACGTTGAGCCTTGGAACCTGAGCCCTAATGATAAGCGACCCCCCAAGTGACGGTTCCGCCGTGTATAAAAGTGGGAGACTTCCCCTCATTCTAACTTTTACCGCTTAAAAGATTTCGAAGCCGACAAAGAAACTCACCTCTGCATTTGAAGATTGCTTTGACGCCGATTTTGCTCATATCAACACTCAATCTACAACAATCATTCGAGATCTGAAGCCCCCATTCTTTGACGAAACAAAAAAGGTATTTTCTTCGATCTCTGTTTCTATATCTTCTCCATACTTTCCTTGCCTTAAACCCAAATTAGGGTTTTTCAGCATTATTTTTCCCTATTCAGTCTCTCCTTCAATTAATCTATTTGAAGACTTGGATTTAGAGCGTAGATTACCAAAATGTAAGCCCTTAAATTCTGATTCCTTCAATTCATCTTGCTTTCCCTTCTATCACCCAACTACTCCAGACCGAATAAAGGGAATCAAAGAATACATGATCGGTGCCTTGTTCACCGATCTCATGACAGGCTCTTACCATGGGTTTTTACTTGATTTATGTTTGCCCGACTACCCGAGCAATGTTTAACATGTGTTCCTCGATTCTTGTTTCCTGTAGGATGTCCAGCGACGATACCCAATCAGAAATTGAAGGCCGGAGCTATGACCATGGTACTCCCGAAGAAAATCCACCGTCTACAAGTTCCAACTCCGAAGAAAGCGAGCAAGAGGAGATTACCTTGATTCCACGTAGATGAAAACCCCAACACTTATCAGAACAAGAAACGAGCAGAAACCAACAAAACCTCTCCGAAAATGATCGAGCAAAAAACCTTCCCAGCTCGAGTAATTACCAACCCGGACAAAACCAAAATTCCTCCATACAAATCGTTCTCAACATCCCTCCTTCGATCAAATGGGACGAACTGACTTCTGAAGATGAGGTCAGTACCTGGTTTTACTCCTTAGGCATGGATCCCAAACACTACCGGGTTCGAGCTTTTGATCTAGACATCAATGAAAAAGGGCATAATTACCAAGGGGACAAAATGGTCTTCTATTTTGACTTTTTCTTGGTAGGGCTTCGCCTCCCCCTTGACCCATTCGTAGTAGAATTCTTAAATGAAACCAATTCACTTCCCTGCGATCTAACCCTTACAACAGTAAGGTTTCTGTGGCATATACAGTTGTCTGTAAGCTGCTCGGGTTCGAACCCGAAATGACCTTATTTAGGAAAATTTTCCTATTTTCTTTAGACAAAAAATCTGGGCGTCTCACAGGACGCTCGAACCCCAACTACTTTAAACTTCTGAGTGACAGCCCAAATTAAGTAGATGGCTGGGATGGGAAAGCCCTACTAGTTGAATCAAGTGTCGGCTGGCCATTTGCTCCTTATCTTCACGACTATGGACTCCCCGAGTACGACAAAAATGCTTTTCGAGCTGGCGGACCCAAGATAGCAAGGGCCTTCAGATCGCTGCTCGGAGTAAAAGGAGGACGAGATGGCCGAGCTGGACAAGACTTCGTACTTGATTGGCGAGCCCTCACATCTGACTTAGCCCTTCTTCGACGAGCCGGAATCCTAAATTGGCCCATGGAAGGAGTCGAGCCACGAGTTGCCATTGAGCCCGAACTTCCGCATCCATACTGGGGCCAATGTCACGGAAACAAATTACCCAGCGAATGCCCTGAATGTGCACGAACTGGAACCAACTACACACCATCTTTTTCCTTTACTGGTCTACTCCTTAACTCTGCTCTTCATGTTGATCTCACAAACTTATTATCTTTTATTTTTCTTATACTCTTGTTCTAACTCTTGCAGACATGAAGCAATTGACCGATGTTAACAAATTCCTCCAAGCCGCCAAAAAAGGAGCGAGCAAAAGGAACAAGCACTTGTCTACCCAAGCTGTTGCTGCTCTTCCAACAATTTCAACCAGTACCACTAGGCGTGGTACCAAACGAAACCAACCAGAACCAAGCCAACCAACTACACTCACTGCCCCAAATCCTGCCATCCAAAGGATTGACCAAGTTCCCCCAAGCACCCATCTTGCCACTAGCGTTGTTGCTCCAAGCCAAAGTCCTTCGAGGGAAAAAAGGAGCAGGCACCGAGCAGACAAAGACGTGCTCGAAGACATTACCCCACCCATACCATCATGGCACCAAGACAACTTCCTTATGCCCGATGATCAGGAGAAAGCTGGGGCCCTTATCGCCGAGATTGCTAATGTGCCCGACCTGGATAAAATCAATATTTTTAAACGTAGTGGGTACCTAGCAACTGTGGGACTTGGACTGATGAAAAGGCTTCGACACGGAGGAGTTCGAAAGAAAAGCGCCGACCAAGCGAGCTCGGTCTTGGTAGGAGAAGTTGGGATGTGCTTGACCGAGGTAAACACTTTTCTCGCAATCCATCTTTCCTTTAACATTCCACAAATACCAACTACATCTTTATTTGCAGATTGCCACCAAAACGGAACTAATGTACGAACGACTTGTTGACAACATCAACTCGAATGCCGCGTTGTTGAAAAAAAAGAACCAACTGGAGGAGACCGTCAACTCTGTCCGTGCCGAGTTGAAAACAACCGAGGAGACTCTCACTAGTAAAGTGACCGAGCTCTCCAAAGTCGAGGCAGAGAAGAAAAGCTTGGAGTCCCATCTGGATTTCTCCAAGAAATCTGAAGAAGCGGCTCTGAATAATATCTCTGGAGTTCGAAAAGAACTCTGAGACACCCAAGCACAACTGAAAGAAACCAAGGCCACGGTTGCCGACCTGGAGAAGAAGCTGAAGGAAACGCAATCTCTTCCAAGCAAGGAGCAGAAACAAAGTATTATCGAGATTTACAAAGATTCTGAAGACTTTGCTGCTTCCGTGGAAAGTGAAGCCTATCCCTTCTTCCTCCAAGGAATAAACCACGTGATAAGGCAAATCTCGTGCAGTGGGCTGGAAATCCGACCAGAACTGCTCGCCGAGTGGGGCACCAGCCCGCCTTTCTATCCTTCTGCCCGCCCTGGCCATGCTCTTGTTCCGTACACCGAGGACGAGGTAGAATCCATTGCTGAGGCTGATGCAGAAAAAGGCTTATCTCCATGGACCCCTCCTCCAGTTGCCGAAGTCAACATCAGCGAACTCATGACCCAAACCTGGAGATCTCAAGCACAACCCAAAGAAAATGAAGGCACCACCGACCAGGCCGATGAAGGCGATGTAGTCATCCTCGAGGCCACCCCTGAAGAAACAACTGATCCCAACCAAGCAGCCCCTAGCAACACTCCTCCGAATGCATGAAGTTTCCCTTTTTGGCCTGCGTGCCATGATCTCCAAAAACAATTTATCTTTGGTCTTCAAACAATTTAAATTTCTGATTTTGTAATATCTGCAACCTCTTGGTTTTGTTGAATGTTTACATTTTACAATGAATGCTCATATTGTGTCTGCTTGCATTCTAACATTTCAACTATGAATTAACTGACTTGAACACAAACTCCTTTTCCCGAGCAAAGGCAACCTATGCTTGTGAAAGAGAATAATCATGTATAATTGAAAAAGCAATCAACTCGAACACCAACTCTTTTCACGAGCAGAAATAACTTATGCTCGTGAAAGAAAATAATCGAGGATGATAAGAAAAGCATGTACCTCGAACACCAACCCTTTTTAATGAACAAGGATACCCCAAGCTCGCAAGAAAGAGAATAATCGAGAATAATAATAAAAGCAACTAACTCGAACACCAACCCTTTTTTACGAGCAGGGATACCCCATGCTCGCAAGAAAGAGAATAATCAAGAATATTAGTCTACTCAAACACCAACTTTCAAATCGAAAGTATAATTAAGCTTCGCATTAAACATTATAAGCTGAACACATCTTCTTATTCATTCCACTATCACTTGCAAAATAAAAAGAAGAGATAAATGAATTACATACTGTCAATCACCGATAATATTTCTTCAAGTGATCTGCATGCCATGGATGTCTCAGCTCGCTTCCATCCTCAGTTCGTAGCATATAAGTGCCTTCCTTAACAATTCTAGCAATCTGAAAAGGACCTTCCCAATTCGGAGAAAGCTTCCCCCACTCTTCTCGGTGTCCCGTTGCTTCAATCTTGCGGAGAACCCAATAGCCCACAGCAAATGACCGACCACGAACCCTTTTATCGTGGTGGGCCTTTGCTCGCTGTTTGTAATTTTCCATCCTCATTTTGGACTCCAACCGTTTCTCTTATAACAGATCTAGATCGACTGCCCGAGCTACACTATTGGATTCAGCATTATAGTGTAACACCCTATGATTGGGCAAGTACATTTCCACCGGGGCCATAGCCTCCGATCCATAAGCCATAGAAAAAGCTGTTTCCTTAGTAGGACCCCTGATCGTCGTTCTAACCGCCCAAAAGGCCGAAGGCAACTCATCTACCCATCTTCCTGCCTTATCTTCAAGGTTTCGCTTGAGGACATGCAAGACTTGTTTGTTAGCGGCCTCAGCCTGCCCATTACCTCGTGGGTATGCCACCGAAGATTGCCAATGCTTCACTCACATCTGCTCGCATGCTTTAGTGAATTTGTCTGAAAATTGAGTTCCATGGTCGGATACAATTGCTCGTGGAACTCCAAAGCGACACCATATATGTTCATGAACGAAGTCAATCACATTGACTTCGCTAATGGTTGCCAAAGGTTTAGCCTCCACCCACTTGGTAAAATAATCCACAGTGACCACCGCATACTTAAACTTCGACCGAGCCAATGGAAATGGGCCAATAAGATCTATACCCCACATGTCAAATGGCCATGATGCAACCACATGACTCTGCTCAGTAGAAGGTAAACAAGGTATGTCTGGATAGCGTTGACACTTGTCACAACGCTGAACATACATTTCTGCATCTCGCCTCAAAGTAATCCAATAGAAACCAGCTACCAGGACTTTTTCTGCCAATGACCTTTGGCCAGGATGACCGCCACATTTACCTTCATGTATCTCCCCCAGAATGCCTTCAGTCATCTCTGGTCGAACACATCTGAGCAAAGGTCTGGTGTATGACCGCCTATAAAGTATGTTATCTAAGATGACATACCGACATGACCGCTTCTGAATGGTTCGAGCCTCCGTCTTGTCCTCGGGCAAGGTCCCCTGCTCGATGTAAGCCTTCAAGTCGTCTATCCAACACTTCGAAGCAGGCTCAATGTCCATGATCACCTCTTTTTCTATGACAGGAACCTCCAAATATTCAATCATGACCCCTGGGTGCAAAGACTGAATTTCATCTTCGGCCATTTTGGATAAATAATCTGCCCTCATATTATCCTCGCGAGCAATTCGTACCAATTCTCAATAATCGAAGTCCTTTAAAATCTCCTTCACCATCGCGCAATAGCGAACCAACACTGGATGATGAACATCATAATCGCCTCTAACTTGATTCACGACCAACTGGGAGTCGCAATAAACAATCACCTCTCGAACTCCCACATCTTGCGCGAGCTCGAGCCCTGCGATCAAGGCTTCATACTCTGCCTGGTTATTGGAAGCTGGAAACTTAAAACGTAATGCTTTTTCAAACTCTACATCCTGCTCGGGTGGGACTAACACCAACCCGGCTCCACTTCCGAACCTACTAGCCGAACCATCCACATGCAATTCCCAACAATACTCTGGTCGGGGCTTTGGAATTGGTGTACTCGCTGATGCTGTCTTGGAAGGAACCTCCTCTTCGCACGAATCCTTGAAGCTAGTCTCAGCTACAAAGTCTGCCAAAGCCTGTGCCTTAATCGCTCATCGAGGTTGATAGTCAATATCAAACTCAGTTAACTCAATGGACCAAGTGAGCAAACGACCAGAAGAATCTGGCTTGTGCAAAATTTTCCTGAGAGGCATGTCGGTGTATACAATGATCGAATGTGCAGAAAAATAAGCTCGAAGTTTCCGAGCAGCAACAACAAGCGAATAAGCCAATTTCTTTGCATTAAAATATCGTTCCTCTACAGTAGTGAGGGCCTTTGACACATAATAAATAGGCTTTTGCACATTACATTCTTCCCTAATTAACACAGCGGCTACAGCCTGCTCTGTGGCCGCTAAATACACAAACAATGTCTCACCAAAAACCGGGCTACTCAACAAAGGAGGACTCCCCAGATATTCCATCAGCTGCTCGAAGGCCTTCTGACATTTAGCTGTCCACTCAAACCCCTTGTTCCCACGGAGAACCTTGAAGAATGGAAAACACCTTTTTGCCGACCTAGAAATGAAGCGACCAAGGGCTATCACCCTACCATTGAGCTTTTGAACATCTTTGATACATCGAGGAAGCTTCATAGTGACCAATGCCTTAATTTTTTCTGGATTAGCCTCTATGCCCCTCTCAGTTACCATGAACCCCAGAAACTTGCCCGCTTTCACCCGAACACACACTTGCTCGGGTTAAGCTTCATGTTATTTTTCCTAAGGTTGGCAAAGGTCTCGCCCAAATCAACCGTATGCTTGTGTCCCTTGGTCTTCACCACCATGTCGTCAATATAGGCCTCAACGTTCCTTCCAATCTGCGAACTGAAGACCTTATTCACCATCCTTTGATAGGTAGCTCCTGCATTCTTCAATCCAAACGACATCATCTTATAGCAATATAGCCCTCCTACTGCTCGGAAAGCTGTCAAAGCCTTATCCTGCTCGTTCATTTTAACTTGGTGATATCCAGAGTATGCATCAATGAAACTGAGAAGCTCGAACCCAGCTATAGCATCCACCAACTTATCAATTCGAGGTAGGGGATAACAATCCTTCGGGCAGGCTTTATTCAAATCAGTGAAGTCAACGTACATTCTCCATTTGCCGTTGGATTTTTTAACCATAACAACATTAGCCAATCACGTTGGATAATGTATTTCCTCAATGATGCCCACGCTGAGCAACTTCTCAACTTCCTCCTTAATGGCTTGATCTTTTTCGACAGAATAAATTCTAGGCTGCTGCTGAATAGGCCTAAAAGCTGGATCCACGTTAAGACAATGCAAAGCCACAACTTCCACTCACACCTTGCATATCCTCCGGTCTCCATGCAAAAATATCCAGACTATCCTTAAGCTGCTTGATCAAGCCGGCCCGAGCCTCAACTGACAATGCCTTGCCAATTTTTATTTTTTGCTCGGGGTAAGCATAATTTATAACCACTTCCTCGAGCTCGTCCTGAGCCGTGAATTCTGGCTCATCTCGCATTTGGAGTGTATCACACTCCACCTTCTCCTCTTCCTTAGCTTGAGTCTCAACCGAATCAAGCTGGTCCACATCCATGTCCTCTATCTGTTCAGCCTGTCCCCCCGACTCCAATGTCGGCAAAGGACCATCAAGCTTCTCACCAACCTCATCTGGAACCAAACTCGCCTCATCGTATTGTTTGACCTGCCCCTCCAACTTCAGTGTCGGCAAAGGGCAAATGCTCTCCTCGTCAGTTTGACCCAAAGTCAAGCTTGCGTCAACTTCGTGCTCGGCCTTCCCCCCCGACTTCAATGTCGGCAAAGAACCAGTATCCACCTCGCAACCCTCATTCACCATAGCCACTGTTGATGGCCCCACAGTCACATGAGACGTCTCCTTGGTACTAACAGTGATTTTCTGCTCGCCGTCCTCCAAGGTCAATTTTTGCTTTTTACGTTGAGTGTCACGCACATATTCAAGTACTGCCCGGGGCTGACTCCTCAATACTCCCACTCCTTGATCGGTGTAGAATTTAATAGGTTGATGAGGAATGGACACGACCATTTGAAACTTGGTCATGCTTGGCACACCCAAGATAATATTATAAGGAGACTTTAGATCGATCACCATGAAAGTGATCTTTTCAACTCGCGCACGGCTCCCTTCACCAATGAAGACCTCCAGCTCGACCGTGCCTTTAACCGGTACTTTATGGTTAGTGAAGCCCTCCAGCGTCCCAGCATATGGTTTGAGTCGATCATCACTCAATTCCAAGCCTTGGAAACATGAATAATACATCACGTCCCTGCAAGCACCAGTATCAACCAAGATTCGATGCACCGCCCAACCATCCACCAGGGCCGAGACAATTAAGGACTGCTTTCCTGCTACAGTGCTCGCTAACTCGCTATGAGTGAACTGCATTGCTTCCTTCTTCTCCTGCTTGCAAAGTAGTAGGTCGATCTACAACCTTTGACAGAGAATAAATCTGTTTACCGAGCTGAGTTGGAGTGGGCTCTTCATCCATTATGACATTTATTACCCCTCTGATTAGTGGGGCATCTCTCCGGGGAGCATTCCTTCTGTTTCCTCCATCTCTCTTAAACCGGTCTAGCCGGCCTTCATTGATCAACTTCTGAATGGCCTTCTTCAACGGCCAACACTCCTCTGTTGTGTGCCCGTAATCGTCATGATAAGCACATCTCTTCGTCTGATCCCGAGTATCCACTGTCTCAGGATTCATACGAGGTGGGCGAGGAAGCTCATCTCGAATCTCATACATAATATCCTCACGCAACGTATTGAGCGGGGTAAGATCATCTTCACGAAGAAATTCCCTCGGGCGATCATATCTTGACTTGCCTTTATTGTATCCTCCGCCCACGGCCTGACCATTGCCCTTGGAATTTCCCCCAGCATCATTGCTCTCTTTCTTCTTTTCCTTCTTTGCAATCTCCACTGCACACCATTTCTGAGCCCGCATTAACATTTCTACCTGCGTCTTGGGCTCGCACATTCTTAATTCAGATCTTAAACCACCTTCACCCTCGAGCAAGCCTGTTTCAAAGCATAAAGTTACCTCCTGCTCAGTCAACCCTGGAACTTGCTCCAAGACTTTGGTAAATCGCTCCAAGTAGCTAGCAGTTGACTCGTGTGCTCCTTGCTTAACCTTTGACAAATCAGCCTTTGTCTTTACCAAGGTACCCGAGGTCCCAAAATCTGCTAGAAATTTTGTTCGCAGATCAGCCCAATTATTGATCGATCTGCGCGGTAAAGCTCCCATCCATACCAATGCCTTTCCTTGCAGGGCACCCACAAAAGCCCGAATCTTCAAGGCTTCATCTGAAGTCACCAAACCGATTTGAGACTCAAATGACATCAACCAGTCTCTTGCTTTTGTCTTCCCCGTATACTCCTTAATGTTTGGGAAGATGAGTCCCTGTGCTGGTGGTACATTCTCAATCCATGGTGCCAACGGGCTAGCTGACGTACCCAAAAAGTTTCCATCCAGAGCTTTACCCTGCTCCCACGCCTCCATACGACGTTTTAAATCTTCAAAATCCTGCATGTTAATGGTTGAAGGCAAACCACCCACGGGCTGAGGCTGTACCACGGGCATAGGAGGGGCCTGTGGGGGACCCATAGCGCCAAAGGCTTGAGTAATTCCCACGGCCTGCGCCACCTGTGCCTAGGGCACCCCAGCGAGCCGAGCAACTGGCTCATTAATCACCAAATTTCTTTGTGCATCTGATTGATGCAAATCCCTCTTTTCTTTGGAATGATGAGACAAATATCCTTGGGATCGGCTGGGGGAAGGTGTCCTATGACGACGAGCATAGGATCTCCTTGGAGATGGTGAACGACGACTACGAGCATGTGACCGCCGAGGAGAGGGCGAACGAGGCCTACGAGCATGAGACCTTCGTGGAGAAGGTGATCGTCGATGACGACGAGACTATGCTGAATCTTTCCCCACTCGTGGTCCCAACCGTGAATGTACACTAGGCACAACCTTGTGACTAGCTCTGCCTTCTTGTTGATTTCGTCCCTTTGACCTCTGTTCACGCTGCTGAGAGGGAACGATCATTGTATTTAACTGATTACCCCCAGTCCTCGAATCACTTGCTGCTTGACTTGGAGCAGATAAAGCTGGTAAAGGATCCATTTCAATGGGTAGAGGCGATTTTTTTTTTTTTTTTTTTTATGGAAGCAGGGACGGCACCCTGCGGGATTTTATTAAAACAAAAGGAAGAATACAAACTTGAGGGGGACAACCAGCCTTGCCCTTATAAAAGGGAGGACGGAGGAGCCTGACCTCGAAAAGGAAATACAAAGCAAAGAGCAAAAATTAAACATTACTATGACGATAATTATAAAAACCATATAGATCCATGTGCAACGCATGCTTCACTTCTCTTGGAAGATTGGCAAAGGTGTAGTAGGATTTGTCAGATTGATGAACATGAGCCTCAGCAGCTAAACGATCGGCAACTGTATTTTGTTCACGGAAAACATGAGATAAATTACCAACAAGGAGAGAGCGACATGCTCGGAGATCATATACATGCTCCCATGGGTCCATATGACCATGCATAATAACATCCACCGCAACTTTAGAATCCGATTCAACATCTAAAGTTGTCAAACCAAACTGATGACAAGCAAGCAGGCCAGTGTGCAGAGCCAGAATTTCCGCCTTAACATTAGAACCAGTACCAAAGTGCTTAGAAAAAGCATACAGCAAATTCCCATTTGAATCGCGAATAATGCCACCACCAGTACAAAAACCATTTTTCGAAGAGCCATCCGTATTAAGTTTAAAACGACCAATATCCGGGGGAATCCAACGAAGCCAACGACCCTTGCATAGAGGAGGAGAACGAATATTAATGCTAATGGATTGCATTGCAAGCTGGGCTCTTAAACCACTGCTAGATTTAGGGATGAAATGAGAAAACATCTCCCTAAGATGCCAAACAATTCGACGAAAAATCTGATCAGAAACCATAGGCGTCCCATCAAAAGTTGCTGCACATCGAGCCGTCCATAATTCCCAACAAGTGAACATAAATACTCCAAGATTGCAAGCACCAACTTGACTGCGGACTGAACCCTTAGCCCAGGTTTCAAGAAGATGAGAGATGCACACATATGAACCAACTTTGTTAAACATTTGTGCGAACCTGTTCCATATTGTCATAGCGGTTTCTGAAAAGAGGAAAAGATAAGGCAGCGATTCCCTATCAGGCCGACTGAAACAACAGACACACTTGGAGACAATTTGAACCTTTTTTGAATGAAGCCGAAGATCCACAGGGAGGGCATTATGAAGCAAACGCCAAATGAAAACACTAACTTTCAAAGGAATCCAAGGCTGCCAAATTTTGAAGCCCACCAAACTGTTGGAACACGGGGACGGGAATGATTCCAATAAGCCGAAGACCGAAAGTCGCCCGAAGAAGTAAGAGTACTAATGAGCCTATCATTCACATCATCACGGCAACTGATACGAGAAATAAATCCATACATGTCCGGGTCAATGAAGTCAGAAAATTGATCCAAACAAGAAAGAGCATCTCGAAAGGATAAATTTTTGTCTATGGGGAGAGGACCTTGCAAACGATATCCGAACCAATTATCATCCCAAAAAGAGATGTCCCCCTGGCCAATGATCCACCGACTACAACTCTGGACTTTATCTAAATGCCGAACAACAGCCTTCCATGAAGCAAAGGGCGCTCGAGTATTGAAGATTATATTTCGACGTAAACGCGCCCAAAGAGTAGAACCTTGAAGGAAACTCCAGCCAAGTTTCGCATGTAATGAGTCCATTACCTGTAGAAGAGAACGAATGCCCAACCCGCCTTCGTTAACAGGCCTACATATGCTGCGCCAAGCAACCCAGTGAGTACGCCTCTCCCCTTGGGAATTCCAGAAAAAATCTGCCATGATGCTTTCAAGACGGGATAAAATGCGCTTTGGAAGAGAGATCGCAGCCATAGAATAAATGGGGATGCTACAGAGAACCGATTTCAAAAGAGTTAACTTCGCACCAAACGATAGGAGTTTGGCTTTCCACCCATTGATACGCTTGGCAACGCGGGCAACAAGATCCTTGAAGAAAATGCACTTCAACCTGCCTTTATATAGAGGAATGCCCAAATATTTCGTGGGCCAGAAACGTTGGGAGCAGCCCGTCCATTGAGAAATACGATTAGCAGTTCTGCGGGAGCAATGTTTAGAGACATAAAAACCGCTTTTTTGAATATTTATCATCTGTCCTGAACTTAACTCATAAGCCTCAAGAATTTTCCGGAGCCCAAGGATCGATTTGTGGACAGCATTACAGAAAACCAAGATGTCATCGGCATATAAAAGATGGGAGATCACTAAACCACCACGACCATGCTGAAACGGCAGAAACGCACCCGTACTCAAAGCCCGATTAAGATTAAAGGATAGAACCTCTTGCGCCATAATAAATAGAAGGGGAGATAAAGGGTCACCCTGCCTAATCCCACGAGTGGACCTGAAGAAACCGGACGATTCCCCATTTATTTTAACCGTATACCAAATGTTATCAAGAAGGTGCTTGAAAATAGTGCAGATGTTCGGCCCAAAACCAAAAGCTGTAAGGGTATGAAAAAGGAAGTCCCATTCCATTCGATCATATGCTTTAGACATGTCGAATTTGAAAATCACATTCCCACCCCTAACCTTCTTATCGATGCGTTGAACCATCTCATTCGCAAGGAGGACGTTCTCTTGAATGCAACGACCACGAACAAAACCTGATTGCTCAGGAGAAATGATTCTAGGGAGGATAGTGGCCAGGCGAGTAGCAATGATCCGCGAAATAATTTTGCAGAAGAAGTTACAAAGGCTGATGGGACGAAGATCACCCAAGAATTCCGGATTGTTCACTTTAGGAATCAGAACCAAGGTAGTGGCTAAAAACCCCCTATGAATTGGAAGACCCAAAAAGAACTCACGAATGGCAGCAAGAACATCTGTTTTGATGACGGTCCAGCAGCCTTGGAAGAACCAGCCAGTGAATCCATCTGAGCCCGGCGCACTGTTAGGATCTAATGCTTGAACGGTGACCAAACCTCGCCTTCGTAGGTGATTACAAAGAAAATTATTATCAATCTCAGTGATAGAAGAGGGAAAATCACGAAAAAGCTCCATATCAATCTGATGATCTTTCGAAGAGAAAAGATCTGTAAAATAATCAACCGCCATATCACCAACCACCTTCGGATTAGAACTGAAAGAGCCATCGGGCATCTTCAAGTTAACATGATTATAACGAGTTCGATCTTTAATGCTAGCGTGAAAGAAGGCAGAATTCCTGTCACCTTCCCGAGCCCACAGTTGTCTAGCTTTCATAGCAACTAACTCCTCATCCCATTTCAAGAGTTGATCTAACCTTGCCCGAGCATTCAAAAGTTGACATGCCGTATTATCATCCCCATTATTCTGTAAATCCAACTCTAAACCAAGGATGTCATCTTGGATGGCCGCCAAATTACGTTGGACATGACCAAAAACGGTCCAATTCCAATTTTTGAGAGCAGACCGAAGCAGCTGAAGTTTCTTAAATAGAATGTCACAAGCGGAACCAGCAATATCTCTATGCCATTGACTCTCAACAAAATCAAGGAAGGATGGATGATCCAACCACATTCGTTGAAATCAAACTACTAAATGCGTTTGCGGTGTAGAAAAATCAATAACCATGGGAACATGATCCGAAGCCAAGGTAGGTAAATGCTGAATCCGAAGAGCAGGGAAGTTATTTCGAAAATAATTATTAATAAGAACCCGATCCAGCCGTTTCCAAATGCGATGTATACCAGCTTGATTGTTGCACCAAGTATAACGACTCCCTTCAAAACCCGCATCAACTAAGCCAGCTTGTGTCATGAATTGATTAAATTCATCCATTTCGCGAAGATCACACGGTGATCCCCCGAGTTTCTCGCCAGAATGGGAGATGACATTAAAATCCCCGCCAACAAGCCATGGAACAGAACATTGATTAGAGAATGAAACAAGGCGTGTCCAGAGAGGCCGACGATCTTCCATAACACATTTAGCATAAACAAAGCTAATAATAAAACTTGGCTCTTGGTGGATCTGAATATTAACCGTAATGAACTGATCCGTACAATCTAGAAGAGTAACCTCAATGCCATCATTCCATAAAAGCCAGATATGCTTATTAATAGGATTACTGTGCAAATTAGACGTAAAATGCATGCGATGACAGAAAGAATCGAGCTTGTCACCTGTTGTCTTGGGCTCCAAGATAGCACATAAGAAGGGATTATGCTGCCGTTTAAGAAGACGGAAATAATTCCTAGTTTTTCTGTTACAAACACCTCGAGCATTCCAGATTATTATCGTCATAAAATTATAAAGAGGTTTGTGACTGGGCCTTCGCCGATGCCCTAGTAATTCGCTTGTTCTGCTTCAGAAAATTACGACTTTTGAAGTCCTTGATTCGAGCATTGCAATAATGAAGGAAGGATGAGCGAGGTAAAGTGTGAGGAATATCCAAGTCTGTAAAAGGACCATAAGTGTCATGAACTTTATCTGTGTAATCGCCATTGATGGATAAGGCCTTTCTATTATGAGAAGGCTGTCGATGCGGCACATCCTTCCACACATCATGCCAAGAACTAACATTGGCCTGATCCCCATGGTTCAAATGTTGATCCTGTGAAGTTTCCTGTGCAACCAAATTATCATCAGTTAGGTTGGATAAAATGTCAAAAGGATTACTTACCCCAATAGGGTTATTACAAGCGGCTGGATGAGGACTTCCAGGATTAGCATTGGAGAAATCATTAGTTGTTCCGCCTTTATCCTCATGCGTGAGATCAATGTGCTCAGGCTCCTTAGAAATCCCCTGAGAGTTTTTAGCTGAAGATACCGAAGCATTATGCACCCAGCACTGCACTGCTTGGGTGGAGGGGGCATGTTCCACAGTTTGAGCGTGCTGTTTATGGGTAGTATCAATAACAGCCTCTTTGCCCTTATTAGGGACCTCTCGAGGCTTATCCGTGTTTTCCATGAACTCATTATTATTCCCATTAGCGGCAACAAATCCAGGCCTAGGTTGAGGATGACGAAAACCCTTACGACAAACTTCTTTCGTATGTCCCAGCAAACCGCAACCTGTACAATAACGAATATTCCCTTCGAATTCAAGAGGCTGCCAAAAACCATTCTCCTTACTTGTTCAAATCTAGAAACGAGTCGGCAAACTCTGTGATACATCCATTTCAACACAAATGCGAGCAAAAATAGGGCGTGTTAACGCGAGGGTTTTATCATCAGCCCGGAGAAAACGGCCCAGAGAATTACCAATACATTGAAGAAAGGACGGATTGAAATATGTCAAAGGTAATTGATGGAGCCGAACCCAAACAGCAACTTTAGTTATATCCTTCCGAAAGGAGAAATCCGGGGACCATCGGAAAGAACGATACATAGACGATTGTATCATATGTGACTCTTTTGAAAGAGCAAGAACCAGATCTTCTGAAGAAGAGAGACGTACCATAACATGCCGAGGATCTAAAAGACCTACAACGAATGGCCCATTCGGTTTCAAGAACGGCCTATATCTTCTGAATAGCATGAATTGATGGTCGGCCGGTAGAAAATTTTAAGACAATGGTATTAGAAAGCTGTTTCTCGGCAGCTTCAATCTCCAAAGGTGTGAAGAGACATCCCGGTTCTCCATTAAAGTTATGATTTTGGCGAGGGGCTAGAGAAACAGCCGTAAGGGTTGGGGCTGAAGAACCAACAAAAGGTTTCGGTTGGCCCACAATATTGGCATAAGAGGTGGTTGGAATTGATGGAGGGGGAGTTTGTGAAGCTAATGGAGAGGAGGAGGGCGGACCACGCTGATCCGGTGGGGCTGGAGGCACCGCTGCCGGAGCAGCCGCCATGCAAAAAACGGGCAAAACCCTAAAAAGGAAAAACCTTTTAGAGAGAGAAAATTTAGAGAGAGAATTCCTTTTAGAGGCGACTTACCCATGGCAATCAACTGCAAATTAAGCTGGTGCATCTGCCCCAAATATATGGCCCTTTGACGAAGAGCTTCCTCCCTAAACTCATTTGCCAACCCAACAGCTGCTACGACACTTCTAGCTAAGGAATCCACACCACGCCGTTGATTAAGCTGATGACGAACATCATGAGGAGGCGGGTTGTTTCCAGCCAACTGATTAAGACTGGGAGTTGCTTGTACATCCTCTTGACGGCTACCATTGACACCATTAACGCCGTTTTCTGCCATTACCGAAACTTATCCAGAACAAACTGTCAATTTACGTAAAAGCTACCGTTTCCCGGCAATGGAACCAACTGATGCGTCCAAAATCTTTCAAACGCACTGGATTCGTCCAATTGGATACCTGGCTTTCAATGTATACTTCAATCTTCAAGGCCCAATTCTGCAACGAAATCAAGAAAAACCGTGAATTAGGTAGGGGCACTCCTTGCAAAAGCCCTCCGGCGTGAGAATTAACCCGAATACGTAAGAGAGTAAATAATTCGACAGAGTTTAGGCAAGCTAGTAAAAATCACGTACCTCCCTCCTTCATTTTGAGGGGCTTTTATAGTTGTTGCCGGAGAGAATAACTGATCGTAACCGCCCACTAACATTCATGGCATTGAAGGCGGACATATTAATTGCCCCATTAACTGTCCCATTAATCACAACGATCAAATGGAGAATTACCCGGACATAACCGTCCTCAACTGATAATAACTCTTGAATGAATGATCATAACACATCATGCTCGCTACATATTCCTGCTCGCTGGTCAAGCCCCCAGCTCGCTTACATTTCTTGCTCGCTGAAGGTTGAGACCCTGCTCGTGATATACAAGAATCATTTAATCTTCTCCTCGTAGCTTTAACTTTAGGATGCTCGTATGTTGACTGAATGATAATCATGTGCCAGGCACGTGACTTATGGCTTGGGCCTATTGGGCCGGGCAGCTAATTTGTAAAATGAACAAAAATATACAAACCTACCATTAATCTCAATTCCCAACAACCTCAAAGTAATAAACCAGCCAAGTTTAGAACTAAAAAAATAAATATATATTACTCCACCTACCTACTGCCCCTACAACCCACAGTCTAACCTATCCTCCATAATCTCTCCTTATTCTAAATTTTGAGTCCCGAGATAGTCTCCTTCTTCTTTATCTTTTTTTCTTCATCTTTCTTCTCTCTATCTGGTAGACCGGCAATCCCTTTTTCTTCCTTTCTTTTTTTTTTCTTCTTTCTCTCTCCGGCAGACCGACTCTCTTCATTTTTTCATCCTCCAATCTCTTTCCTCCTAGATCTAACCCTTTAATTTATATACTCTCTTAGCCCACCGAATATCCACAAAATCAAACTCCTTTTCTTTTTACCCCCCTCTCTACCTCACCATTACCACTCCTCCGTCCTTCTCCGATCACCGTACATCACAAAATCAAAGCTACAAAAATAAATTAAGGTTGGTGGGGTTTGACGTAGGCATCAACTTGACCGATTAGGTGTCGTCTAAAAAAGTCGCGGCGGTGAAAAGAAGCCTAATGCCTAGGCGAGGCATAGGCGAAGCTAGGCAGAGAGTTTTAGATTACTTTGAATGATGAACTCAAATAGATTATGAAGGTTCAATGATTTGTGCTTTGAATTTTATTATTTATGTGATATCATTATATGACGTACTTTTTTATTGTTGGTTTTATGTTGATTACGTGATTTCAAATTTGAGATTTAAACATAAGTGTTCTATAAATTTTTTTTGGTATAATATGTGTCAGTGATCCATTTAAATCGAGAGTAGCAGGTTAAGTGTTTATATTTTCAATGCACCGTTTAAACTGGACCATTTAAAATGTTATGATAGAAACCTTCGGAGCAAGACCGAAATCATATACTCAGCTAATTAGATCTGCAATAATGTTATATTTACCACTATCTCTACAACTATTATTACCACTAAGCCTTGGTGAAGACAAAATGTGTTTTAATGAAAGACAACATTGCCCTTCACTAAGGCTTAGTGGTAATAATAGTGGTAGAATTAGTGGTAAACCTAGCACTATTGTTAGATTTGTATATGCAAATTTGAGATGTGCATTAATCTTCTTGAAAGTTAAGTCAAACCGGTCAAATAACGTACTCGAAGCTAGCTTACCGAAACCCTTTCTATTTAGGAAAATGATATCCTTACCACTAATCCTACAACTTTCCTTACAACTAAGCCTTGAATTGAGAAAAAATGTTTTGTACAAAGACAACTTTACCCTTCTTCAAAGCTTAGTTGTAGAAAAAGTTGTAGAAGTAGTTGTAAGGCTAGCAATGTTGTTCTATTTATGGTTAACATTACAAGTAACACTTTTCAAATTAAAAATAATTATGCTTAATACATCACCATTATGCTAATGTGATGATTATAATAATTATATTCCCTTTTTTCTTAAAGCAAAAACTTGTATAATATGGTTTTACAGAAATCTTTTTTATAAGACATATCTTATTTATCCGACCTTCTATGTATTGGTGAATTAAACTATAAGCGAGTGGAGTTCTATCTTACGAATTAAGATCAGTAAGACGATCTTACAGGAGACCTACTCATCTTAGCAAAAAACAAGCAATTAATTTGATTTAACACTTTTACCTTTGATTCTCTCTCTTATGATTACATGTATGAGTGGTTCAACACTTCAACAATACGAATCAATTCATCTATTTAAATTATTTTCATCTTTCCTACAACCAATTATGTGTTCTTTAGTTCTTCCTAAAGGTATTAATGAAAGATAATTAAACATTCTTAAGAAGTTGACTTTCACTATTAAAATAGAGAAAAGTCTTGGCTGGTTGACTTTTATGGAATAATCTTAACAAATTTAGCTCTTTATAAAGGTATTAACGTAAGATAATTAGCCAATCTTAAAACTTTTGTCTTTCATTATCATGGGAAAAGTCTTGGCCGGTTGACTAATATACAATACTTTTACTTTCTATTTAATATTGATGCGACGACTTTCACCTACAAATTAATTACTTATTAAAGTTCAATTTATTTAGGTTTAATTAACATTCCCTAGAACTCAGACCACCCATTTAAAAACTTGATCTCAAATGCTCGAATTCGATAAGTATTTATATTATGGGTGATAACTGGACTGGTCCCATGTGGTGAATTTTTAATTGGAAAGTTCATAATTTTTTTTTTCAATCATTAAAATGCATTTTTGAAGATAAAATGACGACGATACCTTTAATAAATAGCCAACGAATAAAACAACGTAAAACGCCCGTTAATTGGGGCTCGAAAAGAAAAATCCGGGTGTCCGAATTTAAAATAGAAGTCCCACCAAAATTAGGTTTCGCAAAGAAAAAATCGGACGTTTGAATTTACAATTGAAGTCCCATCAAAATTAGGCTTCGCAAAAAAAAAAAAATGCTGGGTGTCACAATTGAAAACATAAATTGATAAGATGGATAATTAAAGAACACTGGAGCATAATTTATAAATTAAAAAAAACGCGTGTATTTTTAATAAATTAATAACGACGCGGCAATATAAAAAATCAAGGTAGAATTGAAATGTGTGATACATAATTAAATAACACCGACACATTTTTTTTAAATAATGACACGTGGGTTCTTTGAAAGTTAACAACGACACACCTATCAAACCAACGACACTCAATTAATAAATAATGAAACTTGAAAAATGACGTGAATTATTTAAACAAGTGCATCGTGTCTTTATTTAAACAATGTACATCGTTGTTTGTTAATTAGGCAACACTTCTTCCAATCATGCATCTTTTTTTATAGGTACGTCGTTTGTTAAATAGACAACGATCCACTTTAAAAAAAATTCAATTTTACCTCGTTTGATTATATATTAATGTGTCGTAGTTATTTTTCACAAAATACTCACTTATATTTATTTAAATATATTTGTGTGTTGTTAATAATTAATTAGACGTCGCAACTTACAATTTTGCCTCGTTTGATTATATATTACTGCGTCGTTTGTTAAATGACATCGGCGCACAATTTTAAATTAATAAATGTGTGTATTTTTAAACAGAGATAGAATAGAAAAATTCGATGCCTAATTAAATAACACCGGTGCTTAATTTTTAAATAATGACACGCGAGTTACAATAATATATAAACGATGCTTAATTAATATAAAACACTGACGCCGAATTGGAAGATACGATGTCTAATTAAATAACACAAGCAGAATTGGACATATATTTAAGAATGAGAAAGTAACAAACATATCGTGTAAATGATTGTATACCGCGGTGGATTTATAAACACAAACCTAACGTGCATTTTTGAAAAACCCAAACAACATGTATTTGTCAAACCAACATGTAAAATTGGCCAAAACTTCTTCTGTTGGTAATTGAGCGTATGTTGTATATCGAGGTTGGAGGAAGGAAAAAATTAGGTTGCAAGGATTCCTTCTGTTTCTAGAATCATAATTCATTTTCCAATTGAAGTTGAATGAAGGAGGAATGAAGAAACTGAGTTGCAAGGATGTTTCTTTCGAATTGGAGGTAAATTGATTATGAAAGTTTGAAAAATGAATTGTTGGAAAATGAATTACGATTGTTTTTGTTGTTGTTGATGTTTTTTTTAAGAGTGGTGCTAAAAAGAGTAGTCAATGGCTAATCCCGACATATTTACCTGAAAGCTTCTCGTGCTTCTTATCTCATTGAAGACGATGGTGGATATTTTATAAACAATTTTATTAAAATGAACTTTAGTGGTTGATTTAAAAAATAGGGCAGTGGAGCAGTTAATATTTCAAAAAAGGGAACCGGCCCGCAATTATTTCTTCTATTAGCTATACGTGCTCAGCCAGGTTTAAACAGGATATACCAGCGATCTCTGCTCGGAAACCTTGCTAGCTCTGCCTGCTAGGCTGGTGGATCCCACGTTAAGAAGCTTGTCGTTTAGAGAGTATGAAGGAGAGTGCTGGAGGAAACGCGTGAGCCGTCGTTCACCGTCTGGCGCATAATGGGGCGTGAGTCGTGAGGCGTTGCATTTAATGTGAGCGTGCATCTCGTGATGTCAGCCGTTGCCGAGGCCGTTTAGCACTCGCCTTTCCCCCAAATTCGTCTTATAAAAAAAGACGCTTCTCCTCCTCCTCATTTTTTACAAACCCTTGATTTCTAGCTTAGTAGAGTGAGAATTTCCTCTTGCTACTACTGTTGTGCTTGAAGATCTCCAGTCTTCGGTGATTCTGTCTCCTGATTCCGGCCGTCAAACCTTACTTTCATAGTTCACTCTTGCTTCAGTTTCTTCGATTGAACCAAGTTTGTGCAGAATCTTCAACCTTTCTTGACATTAAGTATTTTCGCTCTTTGCCCTTTACTGGTTTGTTCTTCACCTTCTTTAATTTTCGGGGTTTCTTGTCTTTCCCTATGCATTTATGGGTAGGATTCATAGGTTAGAATCAACCCTTATGTAGAGATCGAGGACAAAACCAAACAGTCTTGCTCGCTAGGCGCCCTAGCCCCTTAGTGTATGTACCTAGACTTAGAGTTTTTGCTTTATGCCTTACTAATTACCCGGGCAGAACTTTGACTTTTCTTCCTCAATCTATTTGTAGAAATGTTTCGTGATGAATGTTCGGACAACGAGAGAGAAGCCTATACCTACGGTGGACAAAATGACCCATTGAGTAGCGAGAAGACACTTTCCATTGACGTTGAAGTGGTCGGCGATGTCAATTCCGTGACAGGAGAAGCCACCAGTGGGCGCGCTCACATTCTCGTAGTTGAGATTGCAGCGAGCATAGCCTTCTTGAGAGGAAAGTGTAGGGATGAAGAGGCCATTGGCAGGAATGGCCCTGAACATGGTGGTGATTAAGTGATGCACTCTACCTCTTAGCAAAGGGAGGCTTTTGAAGGGGCTTCCAACTCGGGTGAGGCAAGCTCTGATGTCCCACTGGCCAGGAGAAAGAAAAATTCTTATCGGACAAAAGATGAGGCCACCTCCTCGGCCATTTTGCCCGATTAGCTTGCGAATGCTTACGATAGCCAATATGCTGTACATTTGGCTTCTTTGGATACCGCGGTCAAGGTGACTGCTTGGTTCACCTTGCTTGGCGTGAACCCTAATGATTATAAGGTGAGTAAGATTGAGCTGCCCGGTGATGTCGAGTTATCTCGTGAACTCGGGGATGGACTCTTATTTTTTGTGGACTTTTTCCATGTCAGACCAATGCCATGCCCTGTGACCTGATGCTGAATACTGTCCAGGCAATAATGACCTATACCGTGGTCTCCTGCCTACTCGGTTTTGAGTCGGATATGTATCTTCTCTGTAAACTTTTTATTTTCAGCCCAAAGGTCGAATAGGGGTTCAATCAAATTCGGGCTTTTTAAGGATCCTGAGTGACGTTTTGGGCAAGCTCGAGGCTTGGGACTAGAGGGTCATTATAATTGACTCCCGAGTGAGATGGCATGTTGTTTCTCAATGTATCTTAGATTTGCATTTGCTCATACATTACATTAGGTTCTATACTTAGCGGCTAAATGAGTTGTGTACCAGTTAGCGTGGCAACTGTGTATAGAACTTTGCCTTTAGAATAGTTTTTTAAACTTCACAGGTTTCCGATGTCCTCACCAGAAGACTTCAGTTAAGGCTTCACCAGCAGTCTTCACCAGCAGACCTTGTCTGCGTTCGAACAACAGAATGACGTATATCATGATGTCCAGCTCATCACTTCTCAAGAGGATTATTAATTCATATATTTATTGAATATCAGTTTGAATTTAAATCCTTCAACGGTTGACCCCTGAATTCAAGGAACACGCCTTTCCAGCTTTTTTGAAGAAAGAAGACTTTCGCCTCCTGAACTGGACAAAGCATGTACATAATCTGGCACGCTCAGACTGTACCAACTATTGCAAGTCTGCAACTCTGTTGTCTTACACCTGCTCAACTCAGTAACTGCTCCTCTCCATACCCCGATCAATTTTCAATTGAAGAAGAAGTCAAACACACAGCTCCTTGTATTTAATGCATCCAACCTAATAGAGTTGTTACTCACTTCATCTTATCCAACGGTCTCAAGGATGCTCGCATATAAATTCTACCATTGAAGATTGCAAAAAAGGACAGGAATAGAAAAAGAGAATGCTCTGAACTTATTTAACAACATCAAGTTATCTTACTCAGTGCATTCAAGAGATCATAAACTTATCATCGAAGTCCTTAACAATAACAAGAAGACTGCACATTAATTGCTACTCATTTATTTCAACTTGTTGTATTTATTAACTATTCTTCAGCATAGTGAATATTCTGCTTTCCCAGATATTCACTTCCCACCCCCAAACACAAGTCAAATATTTTGTACACGATCCATTAGAGATTTCTGTAATAGAACTAGTGCAAAACATAGTGCACTTTCAAATCTAAGGTTGACTGCTTTGGTGGTGGACGTAGTACTCTTTATAGTACGAACCATCTCAAAATCCCTGTGTTATTTGTGTTCTTGCTTTTACTGTTTGAGTTCATTATCTGCTCTTTATCTTATTCCCTTGAACATCAAGCTTCAGTGAACAGCCAAGTCTACTGGTACTGCTTCACCAGTAGACTTAGTCTCTCTTCCTAACAAGACTTCCGTTACTTCAACCTTTTCAATAGGTTGTTAGTACTTGTTTTAGGAACTCTCATGAAAAGTTTTGAAGTGTAACCAGGCTATTCAACCCCCCCCTTCTAGCCTAGTATTGCGCCCTTTGGGACTAACATGGCCAATCAAGCCGACATACAACAATTACCGAGGTGAAGGTCCCCAAAGTTTCCAAACGGGACTTTAGCTCCGGAGAGGGTGCACGGCTGAAGGCACTAAAGGCTGCTCTCGGTGTCCTCAAGGAGAAAGAAAAGCGGGTCGGCCAAGAATACTTGTTTGATTGGAAAGAGTTTGTATGCAACCCGAGGAACTAGCGCTTGGTCGTAATCCTGCATGCAGAGCTACCTGGGTTAAAACCCTCGTTTACTTCAGAACCCAAGATTACTCATCCCTATTGGGGGAACTGTCACGAGCAGTGGTTTAAGGTGGACTGTCCGGATTTCCGTAGACTGCATCATAGTTGTTGGCCCGTGTTGGAGGGCACTGATAGTGGTTGCTTTACTTCTTTATTTGCTTTCAGTTATGTACATTATGTTTGTTCGTGGTTGTTATGTTGAAAGTCTTGTTTTTCCTGCAGCTATGTTGACTCCCAAGCAGATTCAGAGGTTTGAGGAGCAAGAGAGAAGAAATGTTGCTCAACTGGGCAACCAGGCGCGCCAAGTTCATCCTAAGGTCCTGTTTGGACCTCCGGCCAAGAAACACTCTACCACGGGTAAAACGTATAGCCCAACGAAGAAGCCTGATGCTCCTACTCGTCCTGATCCTCCTTCTGACCGATCTGCGTGTCCCTATAAGACAGACTTCGAGCGTACATCTACCACTCCGCCGACTGCCCCAGACAACACCATATCGTGGCAGCGACCAGATTTTGACATGCCCACCACCGTCGCTGTGGCGAGGGCCATTATGAGTGAGCTCTCTGCTAATGTCCCTACACTCGGAGGGCATTGATCTGACTGCCCGCGGGAGCCCAGTCGGATTGATGGGTAAGGGCATCGTGAAGCGGGCTTTTCACGATGAAGTTTTGCATGATGGAGACACTACCGACCATGTCATGCTTGGACATGTCGGGCTCTACTTGAGCGAGGTATGGTTGTTTCGTAGTCTTTCACTATGACTTGTTAGTATTCCCTTTTCTTGATCCTGCTTTATCTGTTTTCCAGATTGCGACCGATACTTCGAGGAGAAGGAGTCCCGCAAGAAGCTTGAGTCCGAGATGGGCGAGCTGATGAGCTTGCTAAAGCACAAGGGAGAGCAACTCTCTACTTTAGATAAGTCGCTGAAGGAGAGTGAGGCTCTAGTGAAGAAGCTTGAGGGGGATAATTTGGCTTTGGAAAAGGAGAAAAGTGAGCTGGTGACATAACAAAAGAAGTCCCAGGTCACTGAAGAGGCCTTGACCGCGCAACGAACACAGTTGCAGAAAGAGAAGGATGCTTTGAAGACCCAGACGACTAAAGATGTTGCGGCCATGGCAGAATTCTTCGAGAAGCTAACTCGGGCCAAAAAGGCGGCGGTGGAATAATTCTTAGCTTCTCCCGAGTATGACTCCCGTGTGCGCAAGGAAATTCTCCCCTACTATGTTGTGGGCACCAATTATATCTGTTGCCTGCTCGCTGGTCGTGGGGTGGTTGACTTGCAAACAATGGTAGATTGGGCTCTCCTCGATCCCTATAGCCCGGAGGCCCATAAATTCCATCACTTGGTTCCTTATACTTAGGGTGAGTAGGAGGCCCTTGGTCGGGATGATGCCGATGATGGGCTGGAGCCATGGATTCCCCCCACCGCGCTAGCTATCAATGTCTGCAGTCTGATCGAGGCCAAGCGTGCAGAGAAGCAAGCTCAGATCGAACATACCTCTGCTTAGCTGTAGATTGAGATCAATGCTCTAGTCACTGATGCAGAAGCTGCTGCTACCTCAACTCTTCCTCCGAACAATAGCTTATTTCTCTTTCAATCTACTCGGCCCGCGAGCCAAATATTTTGCCTTCCCACTATAATTCTTCCCATCAATTTAAAAGGAATTTTGTTTTTCGATCGAGCATACATACTTGTGCAAAATGAAAAAGAAAACTTATAAAACAGTAAAGCTAATTCAGTGATCAAACCATTTAAAAAGTTTTCTGTCCGGGAAAAGATGTTCTTCCCCAGGTAGGGTACTTGGAACTGGCCAAGACTTTAGCGGGCATGACCCCTATCACCTGTTGTGAGCATCTAAATGACTACCTAGCGGGCAAGGCCTTGCTCTTGTCGGTGACCGACTAACCGAGCTTGGCCCAGTCCAATGTTTGTACATCGAAGTTGTTGCCAGTGTATCACCTAGGTAGTGAAATAGAGAACTAACAGTGTTACTTGGTCACAAGGAATCCAAGGTAGTTAGCTGCTATTTTGTGGGCATGGCCTCTACTGTCTTGCATGCATCTAAGACATAAATAGACCAGGCAAGGCCCTATCTTGCTCGTTTGGGAGATAAGACTTATCCAATTATTATCTAGGTATTGAGGATTTTTGGTCGGGCATGACCCTGTTTGCTCGGCTTGCAAGTAAAGCTACCAAACAATCCCTTCAGAGTTGTGCAAATGAAACTGAATTTGGTGTAGTCGATTTTGAGAAGAAAAACTGCTCGTTTTATTTATCTGAATGGTAAAGTGACCCCCAACAGGACTGAGGGTTTTTCCCGTTTACAATCTGAGAGTCTACGTAGTATAATAATTTCTTAAGTGATCCGCGTGCGCTTTTGCTTGCTGTTCATAGTTGATCATCCGCAAGCGTGCATCTTGTCTCTACGAGTACATCAAGCTCGACTGCTCGGGCAAGCTCATTATTTTACTCGCTATATTGAGTAACTCTATAACTCACCAATGCCATGTCTAATGGGATCATGGCCTTCGAGCCATAAGTAAGCGCGAAGTTTCTCGTATGGATCCTCGGAAAGTAGTTTTGACCACCCACAAAGCTTCTGGTAACTCTTCTGCCCACTTCCCTACTCGACCATCCAGATTTTGCTTGAACGCGTGTAAAACCTGTTAGTTTACTGCTTCTGCGTGTCCATTACCTAGCGGCGGGTAGGCTACTGATAACTGCCAATGTTTAACTCCAAAACGCGCGCATGCTGCCATAGATTTATCTGAAAATTAAATGCCATGATCGGAAATAATTGCCTGAGAAAGACCAAACCTACTCCAAATATAGTCGTGGACAAACTTGATGACATTGTCCTCAGAGATGGTGGTTAGTGGCTTAGCCTCAATCCACTTTGTGAAGTAGTCAATAGCAACTACTACATACTTGAATTAGGATTTCCCAAGGAAAAGGTCTGATTAAATTAATTCCCCACATGTCGAATGGCCATGCAGCGACCACGGGAGTCTACTCGGTGGAAGGAAAACTAGGTATGTCTATGAACCGTTGGCATTTGTCACACTCTTAAACGTATTTGGTTGTGTCCTTTTTTAGAGTGATCTAGTAATATCCTATAAACAAGTCTTTGTCCACTAGGGCTCATCCTCCTGGATGACTGCCACAGTCTCCTTTATGTATCTCGTACATGACTCCTTGGGTTAGCTCTGGGGGACACAAAAAAGCATATGTATCACATTCGATCGTTTTTATAGGACTCCCACCGAGTAACGACAAGCCTGGCTTCTGATCATTGTTGCTTTTGCCTTGTCTGCTAGCAGGATGCCTTGTTTGATGTAATCTATGTAATAGTCGATCCATCTTCTGCTCGCTAGCTCAATGTCCATGATTACCTCTCGGCCTATTGCTGGAGTTTCTATGCGGTCGATTATGACAGACGGGTTCAAGACTGCAAGATCAGCTTCAAATATCTTCGATAGGTAATCTGCCTACATGTTATCTGTTAGATCGATACTGATGGTTTCCCAAAACTTTAAATTTTTCAAAAGTTCTTTGACAAGCTCACAGTACTTGACCGGAGAAGGGTGATGCACCATATACTCCCCCTGGACTTGATTCACTACGAGCTGTAAACCCAAGTACATTGTAACCGATTCCACGCCCATGTCTGCTGCGAGCTTGAGACTAGTGATCATTGCTTCATACTCGGTGACATTATTTGAGGCCTGGAATTTGAACTAAAAAGCTAACTCGAATTCAGTAATCTTGTCGTCGGGAGCTACGAGAAGGATGCCAACTCCACTCCCAACTTTCCTTGCTGCCCCGTCAACATATAAATCCCAACAGTAGGCTGGTCGAGGTTTTGGAAGCTCCTCGTGCCCGGGCTAATCTGTGGGTTGAAGAGCTTTTGATTCTTCCTGCTCGGTGAAACTAGTTTCGACCAAGAAGTCTGCTAGAGCTTGTGCTTGGATAGCTCACGTTGGCTGGTAATCGATATGGAACTCTGTGAGCTCAATTGATCAGTTGAGTGTTCTGCTTGTTGAATCTGGCTTGTGTAGGATTTTTATAACTGGTGCATCCGTGTATACATTATATTACACGTGCAGAAAAATAAGCCATTAGTTTGCGGGTAGCTATGACAAACGAGTAAGCTAACTTTTCTGCATTAAAATAATGACCCTCAACAGGAGTGAGGATCTTGGATACATAATACATAGGTTTTTGCAAGCTAAACTCCTCCCCAACTAAAAAGCGATCATAGCCTCTTCTATTGCCGCTAAATACACAAAAAGTGGCTCCCCGAGTACTGGGCTACAAAGGAGGGGTGGTTTACAGAGGTAGGCCTTGAGCTGCTCGAAGGCTTGCTTGCACTTTGTGTTTCACTTGAAACCATTGTTGCCGCGCAGAACCTTAAAGAAAAGGAAGGCATTTTTCTGCTAGTCGGGAGATAAAGTGGCCAAGGGTGATCATCCGACCATTTAGTCGCTGGATTTCCTTGATGTATGTTGGAGGGTTCATCTCGAGCGAAGCTTGAATGTTCTACGGGTTGGCCTCAATTCCGCACTAGTTGACAATAAATCCTAGGAACTTGCATGCTCGGACCCCAAATACACATTTACTTGGATTGAGCTTCATGTTGTTCTTGCGAAGGTTGGCGAAGGTCTCTTCCAAATCAAGTTTCAAACTTTCCTTGCTACTAAAAAAACGAGTAGTTTCAAAACATTGAAGCACGTGGAAGACTTTCGGCCTCATTATGGATTCAAAAATGTATTAGCAGAGTCGTCAACTTTTTTTTAAGCTTAAATAGAGAAAAACCAAAAATACCAAAAAACATAGGTTCGGATGCTAATTTACGAGTTAGGAAGGGTTTAGGCACTCAACTCGCCTTTCGGTCTCGAAATGGGTTTTTGGCTAAAAATATTCTTTTTATATATTTAATCTAGATACAACACTTATATATATATATATATATATATATATATATATATATATATATATATATATATATATATATATATATATATATATAAAGAACTACACTTTAAAGTCGTAAAAAGAACTACACGAAAAATAAAGGTACACTTGTAACGTCTACATTTTAAAGTTGCAATAAAAATGTAAAAGAAATAGACTATAATAACGAATTATTATTATTATTATTATTATATATATTTTTATATAGAAAAAATAATACCATCGTAATGACTTGTTATTATATATATATATATATATATATATATATATATATATATATATATATATATATATATATATATATATATATATATATATATATATTATTACTAAATTAAATTGGAATGAAAATAGTAACTTTGGTACCTACCTCTTGAAGTGTGATGGTTTATACATGGGACAACTAGGCTTAGGTAAGCTTTCGAGTATGCTCGCTCTATCCTCTTTGGGAGAGAAAGTATTTTTTTTTTTGTTTGTTAAAATTTGGGCAGCGTGACTTCTTGTTTTTGTTGCTGTTCACCTCTGGATTTGGGCAGCGTAAATGCTTATTTTTGTTGTATGTCGAGTCTGAATTTTGGCGGCATAACTGTTTGTTTTTGTTGAAGACATCGTATGTCATGTCTAAATTTTGGCAGTGTAATGGCAGGGCACGTTGATTGATCGACTCACTAGGGCGAGGACGGAGGCTTGGATGAAGGCTTGCAGGGCAAGGAAGGAAGCTTGGGTTGCTGGGGAACTTTGAAGGATAAAGAGAGTATATGAGCAGCGTAATAGAGCGAGAAAAAACGAGAGAGAGTAACTGGGCAGAACCACGGTTGGGGGAAATTATCTGTCAAAAAGATGAAGGGCAAGCTCTCTATTTATAAGCAGAGAGGAGCAAGTCTTAACCCCGAAGGAAAAGAAGGCTTGGCTGGGGACGTTGTATGTTGTGCTGGACGGGTGGTACTTTGCAAGGAAGCGACTGAAGACCAAAAACAAATATGGGCGCGGTGCGAGGATCTATGGAGGTAGCACCCCGACTTGTTTTACCCTTTGAAAAATTACACTTTCCCCCTACTGCTTATTGTTCGTTTCTTTTCTTTTTGATTTCTCTTTTGACACTTTAGCCCTCCTGAAACTTAACAGAAACTTAACAATTGTTAGTCCATTTATAATTTATAAATTATACTTTTAGAACATTTATAAATTAGGGGTACGAATTTGGGGTGTCTACACTGTGCTCGCGGCCTTTGGTCTTGATGACCATATCGTCAATGTACGCTTCCATGTCTCGGCCAATATGTGAGCCGAACACTTTGTTGACCATTCGCTGATAACTGGCCTCTACATTATTTAGCCCAAAGGGCATCATCTTGTAGCAGTACAGTCTTCCCCCTACCTGGTGTAGACACCCCAATTTCGTACCCCTAGTATGTAACATGACATAAAATATCAAGACCAGTTAAAACATTAACAAATGTCAAGTTACAGGATTGAAAATGCAAAAGGACAAAGCAGGATGCGCAAAACAGTGAAATGCAGGGTTTAAAGTGTCAAAAAAGAAACTACAAAGCCTAAGTTGGCTCCACCCATGGACAAAGTGGGAGTGGAGCCAGGACTTAATGTGGGTGGCGCTAGGAGTGAGCTACAGTACACTCACAAATGCTACAGAGCTGCTATGATTTGCCGAAAAGTCCAAATCCTTCTGCGGTCTGTACACTACGATGAAGCACGAAAGAAGGAATTTTAATTCCCGATGAGTCCTCATCCCAGGCTATAAATAGAGGCTTCGGGGTCGACCTTCAGCACACCTTCTCTTCCGCAAAGCTTTCCACGTCCACGTTACGCTGAACAAATAGAGAGCAAAGTAAGATAGTGAGTGATCTCTCTAAAGCCTTACAACCTTGCCAAAACTCCGCCAAACCAAAAACCCACCGGTTAAAAGTGATCCCTAGCCCTTTAGTTAGGTATCCAACTTATTTCCCCGGCCCAAAATCCATAAAGTAAGCAGTTACTCTGCCTGAGTAAATAGGCTGAAATCACCCTAAATAAGCCGTTATTCCGCCCAACCAAATAGGCCAAAACCACCGAAACTAAGCCGTCATTCTGTCCAAGTGAGTAAGCCAAAACTACCACAAATAAGCCGTCACTCTGCCCAAATCACAGCAGCAGCAGCAATAAAAGTCTCTCTCTCCCGAGAAAGACAGAGCGAGCACACTCCGCTCTAAAAGGTAATAGCCTTTAAGGGCACTATTTTTATAAAAGTTCTTATTTAAATCCGGCCCAATGTAAATAATATAAGCCGTTGTGCTGCGCGCATTTAGTTAGAAAATACTATGTAAAAGAGCCGTTATAATAGCCAAATATTTTTAAATATATTTGTAATTATTGTAAGGAAACGACTGCAAGTCCGTAAATAATGTAGCCGCGGATGTATTTGCTTTTATTTTACTGTCTTTAAATGCTTTGTTTATTTGCTAAATAAATATAACAAAAAGCATACTTTAGCCAAAAACCACTTTTGAGACCGAAAGGGCGAGTTGGGTGCCTAGCACCTTTCTAACTCGTAACTTAGCCTCCGAACCCGTCTTATAATATCTGGTTTTTCTTTTTTTTTGTTTTGCTTTATTTTTAACTTAAAATAAAGATGGCGACTCTAAAACATTTTGGATCCAGTGGGGCCTCGCAACACTCCTTTTTTGCACTTTTCTATTTTCCCCTAAAAGAGGGAAAATGAGAATGAAAGGGTGATGCATTCTCATATCCTGGTATCCCCTAAACAAGGGATAACTTGATGCGGGAAACCCAAAGCTCCCATAGTGACCCGAAATTGGCCATAAGGCTATTTTTATAAAATCCATAGTGGGGGCGTCGCAACATCCTTTTTTGCACTTTTCTGTTTTTCCCTAAAAAAGGGAAAATGAGAATGAAAGGGTGATGCATTCCCATATCCTGGTATCCCCTAAACAAGGGATAACTTGATGCGGGAAACCCAAAGTTCCCATATTGGATCAAAAATCCACTAAAGTCAACCGAGGCGCATTCCAACGCGCTATTTTAGACAGCACTGCTCTCGCACTTTTAATTTCGTTTTCCCCTAAACAATGGAGGATGGAATGAGAGCGGTGGTGTCCCGCATCCACATGTACGCGCACCCCTATCCAAGGGCGCGCGGGGCGCGGGTGCACACGCCGGGCGACCCACAGTGGCGACTCTATTGGGGAGATCGTTTTATTTTAAATAAAATGGAGGGCTAGACTCATAAAAAAAAACTTTTTTGTTTTTATTAGTTTCTGGCTAAAGTATGCTTGTTATATTAATTTATGCATTTGAATACTGCGTTCCTATACATCCGTGTCTATATTTGTGGATATGATCCTCCATCTTGCAACAGTTTCGTTTCGATAACTGTTACATGTATATTTAAAAATATTCGTTTTTTTAAACAAAAAAAAAGCAAAAAAAATCGAAAAAAAAATATATCATATATATTTTGCAATAAAATTCCGGGAAGCACAATAAAAGGGCCGGGGCTTTATTTTTAGTATCGCTTTATTTTCGGCCCTCTATATTTATTTTGTTCTGTTTATTATTCTTATTCCGCTCAATATGTACATATTTGCATTCATTCTGTCATTTTATTTTGGGCACATAGGACAAATTTGTAATTAATAGGAATATATAGATTCCCCGCTTTTCTTTCTATTTCTTAAATGTGATGTGCTTGCTTGCTCGTGCTCAAACTAAAAAGCCGAGAAAATCCACGCGTAACAGCAAGACAGGCCATATATGTTTTATTTTCTGTTTATATATATCTGAAAAAAAAAAAAAAGACTTTACTACTTTTTAGTTACCGCACACACGCGCACGCATGTAAGTATATTTCGAACTGTTACCCTACACCATGGCTAGCCTACCCCCTGCATAAGCCAACGTTAGAATGCATATAGATTCTCAAGACACTTCAATGACCAACCGGTTTTTGCATCTTTGAATCATGGGTCAGCCCTTGTCAAAAATAAATGAAAAAAAAGAAGTCAAAAAAAAAAAATATATATATATATAGTCAAAAATATATATATAAATGCGCAAGCAAAAAAAAATTATCAGTCAAAAAAAAATGATGAAAAAATAAGTGTGCATAAAAAAATAATAATAAATACACAGAGGCTGGTTTATTATTCTCTGATGTTCGACCTAGACCATTTCGAATGATGGATCTTGGAAAGAGTATATGCCCTTTGCTTGGGATCAGTCTGATCTTGGGGAGTCGAAAGGCAGGTGGAATACGTTGGTCCTATACTCTGGAGAAAGAATCCACTGTTCCAGGAAAAGTCCTGAGACCGTCAAAATAAAGCAGGTGCTTATCCGATCAATTGTAGGGAAAATAATAAATAAAAAAAAATACTAATAAAGGCGCGCTGTACTCCAAACCCATAAAGTCTTCAGCCAACCTTCTGATACCTCCAAACCTATTTTCCTCAGAAACCTAGCCCGAATTTGGAAAGACAGAGATAGTACTGGCTGGTTGATACGAGAAATAAGTACAGAAATCAGAACAGAGGGTATCAGTATCTTATCAGACAAGGGAAGAATCGATGAGAGTACGATCCGAGCAAGGTATGGCGGCGAAAATGAGCGATCCACTATGGAGTACAGATCACGGGGGCTCCAGTGCGCTCGACTCAGCAATGCAAGAATGGTTGGACCAAAAGTTGGGTACAGCGACTGATCGTATGATGAGCCAAACGGCTAGTCTGGTGCAAACTTTAAAATCCAGTGGTGAGGTGAACTCTTCCCTTGCAGTCCCCCAGGAAGCATCAACATCTCATGTGCCTCCAAACCCAAACCCCCAGCCAAACACTAACCCACCAAATACTGCCGATACCCCAAATCCAAATCCTCCACCAAGTCCCTGCTACCCAAATATCAACCCTTACCCGTCCTATTCTCCATATCCTTTCCCAAGCACCAATATTCCCCAAAGCCCAAATGACCTCCCTTTTCCCATAACCAATCCACTCCAAAATAGCCCACATATAGACCCACAAAGTTATAACCCGCCAGGCCAAATTACCACTTATTTACCTTTCAATGATCCTGGCCGCCCAGCCGAAACCATCAATAATCCACCAGCCCAAAATCCATATCCTACCCAAGTTCCACCAGCCTAGAATCCTTATCCAGCCTAAAATCTTTATCCAGCCCAAAATCCTTACCAGATACCGCAGCCAGAAATTAACCCAGCCTTCCCTAATCCTGCCAGCATATACCAAAGGCCAACTCCCCCAGCCACCAAAATGGAGGCTGACATGGAAAATATGAAGACCATGATGCTCAAACTTCTCAACAAAGGGGAATTTTCTACTCGGGCACTAGCATTACAACCTTTAGCAGTATTGCCTTTAAAGTTCAAAATGCCAGACATAGAAAAATTTGATGGGACTGGATCCCCTATATCCCACTTGAAATCTTATTCCACTGGCATGCAGTCAAGGGGAGCTAGCTTTGAGGCTATGGCTGCCAATTTTCACCTCACCTTAATAGGGGCTGCCAAGCAATGGCTAATGTTGTCTGATAGTGGCACCATGAATACTTGGGACCAGATAGCTGAAGGGTTCCTTAAAAGGTATAAAGACAACACCGCCCCTGAAAATAAAAGATACCTTGAGTCGTGCACCCAAAGGGAAAAAGAAACATGTGCTGAGTTCGCAGTCAGGTGGAAAAGAAAGTTGGCTCAGACCTTTGACAGACCTGATTCGGCCGAGTCATGCAGAATGTTCATCAAAAACCTCTAGCCCATTTACCTGGAACATATGCGGTATCTCCCTTATACCAATTTCAAAGAAATTGTGGAGATAGAAACCCGTATTGATGAAGATATACGGACGGGGCAATTACAAATCAATACCCCTCCTAGCTCTTTCCGTTACTCTAAAGGAAAGACAGCCACAACCGCACCAGCACCAGCCGTCAATATGGTAGGAAATGCATCAGCCACTTTTCCTACCCAAAATTATGGCACTGTTCCATGGTCTTATGGAGCGGACAGATCTATCAACACAGTCAGAGGGAATAATGGACTGAACAGAAATTTCAGAAATCAGAACAAGGTGAACCGGCATTATGATGAACTGCAAGCCCCCCAGTCTGTGATCCTGCAGGGGCTAATGGCACAAGGAGTGCTAAAGCCTATGGAAAATTATAAGCCACCAAACCCCCTGCCCAGGACTTGGAATCATGCCCAGTACTGTGAATACCACCGCTGTAGTGGTCACCTCACTGATAAATGTTATATGCTCAAAGATGCTATCCACGATCTTATAGATGATAAGGTTATTGAAAAGCCTCCTCCCAGACCAAATATAGTCAATAACCCTCTACCTCAAATCAACATGATTGAGGTTGGTGAAAATTTTTGTGTACCCAAGTTCAAAATAAATAAACACCCATTATCATATATCCTTGTTCCTTTCTTTCCATCCCCATCCATAAAAGAGCCTAGCTGCAATATGCTCTCTTGGGACACTATCCTAGGTAGCCAAAGTACTTGCAATATTGAAAAAGCCACTTGGGTCGGTGGAGATTTTAGCCACCTTACCCGATCTGGCCGAGCCTACCAACCAAACTTGGAAAGAGGTGATCACTCTGGCAAGGACCAAGCAATAGCTTCCTGGGTATGATAGGCAGAGGCACTGATTATGAGAAGCTCCCTGCTGAGTTTGAGTCTATTTCTAATAAGCCTCTGCAGAACTAGTATACTACGACCGGCCCGCTTTTGACGCCCGCAGATCTGGCGGACCGCTTCGGATATACTAACCCTATTCCTTTCCCTAGCTTTACGGATTGGTCATCTACCGATCCGCTCCTTAAAGTTGAGGATCCCAAACCCCAGGTCCTCAATAATGTAATAAACCCTGTACAGTTTGCTTTTAATGATAATCTAATTGTCTTTGCTTATTCCTTAGTTGCACCTACACTAAAAAGACGCATTAAATAATCATTATAATAATAAGTCATTCAATGAAATGGACCCAAAAGATAAAAATTATTTGCTTGAGCTTGCAAAGTTAGTTGAGCACCAGGAACAGCATCATTCATCAACAGCAACTGAAGACTTATCCACTATCAATCTGGGGTTGGACAATGAAATCAAAAAAGAAAAAAACAAAATCGACAACTACCTGCAAGGCTCTGAAAGGGTAACACTCATTGATCTCCTCAAAAATTTCGTGGACATATTTGCCTAGTCCTATGAAGATGTGTCGGGGCTAGATCCAGCCATAGTCGAACACCGGATCCCCATATGTCTGGATGCTCGGTCGATCAAGCAAAAGCTCCGCCGGATTAAGCTGGAATGGTCACTACAAGTTAAAGAAGAAATAATGAAGCAACTGCACGTTAATTTCATTCGGGTAGTAAAATACCCGATCTGGCTGTCCAACATTCCCAAGCCCAACGGGAAGGTCCGGATCTGTGTAGACTTCCGCGACCTCAACAAGGCGTCGCCCAAAGATGACTTCCCTCTACCCAATATTGATATTGTGGTAGACACCGTTGCTGCTCATGAAATCAATTCCTTCGTCGACGGCATGCTGGGCTATAATAAAATCAAAATGGCAGCAGAGGACCAAGAAAAGACCTCATTCACCACCCCTTGGGGGACCTACTGCTATCATGTCATGCCGTTTGGGCTGAAAAATGCCGGGGCTACGTATCAAAAGGTTGTCACCACTCTCTTCCACGACATGATCCATAAGAAAAGGGAAATCTCCATGGATGTGACCGTATATTGTCAAAGAGATCCGGTCAGGAGGTGTCGTACTCCTCACAAACCAGGAAAGAGAAGACCTTGTTCAGCCCTTCAATCTCAACAAGCTCAAAAGGTATTATGCTTGAGCCACCCTATCTGGCAAGTACTTCCCCCTCCAGCTCGCTAGGCTGAAAACCCGAAAGGGCAGCCTAGGCAAAAATTAGAGCAAATAAAAAAAATAAAAAGGAGAAATAAGGGCTCGTTAGGCTGAAAACCCGAAAGGGCGTCCTAGGCAAAAATTGGAGCAAAAAAAAAAATAAAAAGGAGAAATAAGGGCTCGCTAGGCTGAAAACCCGAAAGGGCGGCCTAGGTAAAAATTAGAGCAAAAAAAACAATAAAAGAAGAAATAAAGGCTCACTAGGTTGAAAACCCGAAAGGGCGGCCTAGGCAAAAATTAGAAAAAAAAATATGGAGAAAAAAGAGAGGGAAGGCACTATTTAAAGTCCTTGGCATACTACCTCCGGTCTTCAGCGTACGGGAAGCTCGACTGACAGAAAAGAGGAAAACCACGACAGAGGCTCACATTAAAACACTAGAATATAATATTACAGGTCCTAAGGTGCAACTTAGGAATAACTGCTAAAGAAATTGAGGTTATGCATTATGTGCCTGTACATATCTATTATTGCCTCTACCCCCTTTGTTCCCCCAAACTATCCCTCTTTTGCAGCTTAAAGCCCCAAGGTGGTCCATCAGTGCCTGTGGCGTCCGCCCAGCCGGGCCCATATACTTCTTCTGCGAGGCACAGAAAGAGCTCAGTCTCATCAGAATGAGAAACACCAGAAGTGTCCTTGTCCTATTCATTATCCGCACTGTCGTTGTCCTAAAACAGCCAGACGACTTGGGTTCCAACCATTCACTGCTGCCCTGTCTGATTGCGAAGAAAAAGCAGGGGCTATAAGAATAGCCTTATGCAAGTGTAGCCCAGCAACAATTATATGGCCGAGAACAGGAGGATGCGACTGCCTTTTCCTCTCCCTGCATATCAAAAAAAAAAAAAAAGCTTGCTCGAGCCCGAAGGTATATTCCTTTCAAATCTGTTTCTGAGATACAGCGTACCATTACCCATTAGAAGTCGGTATAGTTTTACTTTGTGCGTGCGTGTTTAGTCTGCATTTTTAATTTATTGCATCATATAAAATTGTATTGTATTGCATAATAAATATTTGTACATATGTATATATATATATATATATATCATTTAAGAAAATAAAAAAAGAAAAGAAAAAAAAGGGGGGAGGGAGAAGTTCCTAGCTTAAAGAAGCGAAAGTGGCAGAAATATCAAAATCAGCTGAATCCACAGCAGCCACTCAGGCATGAAACGGTAAGAGATGTAAGGTATTCTTATCTTAACTTCAAAATAAATAAATAAATAAAGGAAAAATCTTTTCCAAATTTTGCTTTTGAAAATAATAAAAAACAAAAAAAAATGATAACAAAAAAAAAATGTATATTTTGTATCTGAAAGTATAGGTTGTATTTTTTTACATTCCCGCATAATAAAGAGAATGATGCTCTTTTGTGCATCCAAATATATATATGTAAGCATGAAAATGCATTTTTGTGCATCTAAACATGTACTTTAGACATAAAAAAATGATAAAAGAATAGAAAAAAAAAGAAAAAAAAGATTATATGTATTGTTTTACATCTAAATAAACGTTTTTGCATTCTAGGCATCATAAAAGTGTGTTTTGCATTTTAAAGATATGTACTACACTTTGCATTATTGCATGCATGATAGAATAAAGAATGCCCATGCATCATGTTAGTAAGCATCCTATAATTTTTATGCATTGCATTTGTATCAAATAAAGTAATACATGCATCCATCATTTGCATTTATTGTCCAATAAGCTGCATTGGGGGTACACCAAAAAGAGAATAAAATGCCACCAATCATGAAAGTAAATATTCTCATAGCATTTACTATGTCCCTGCAGCATAAGCATGCATGAAAAATAAATTTTAAGGCATAAAATATACATGTTTTGTCCCATATTCATCCGAAAAATGCGCCTCAGAAAAAATTGAATTGTATTCCGAAAAGTCCGTTTCGTGAACACATAGCATGCAAAATATGTTTTAGCCTAGAACATGCATCATATAGCTACAATTGTATTTATAGTATAAATCATGCATAGTAGGGTCAAATAGTGACCACTAGTTCAATCATGCATCGCAAGAATAAATTGCATAAATTTCATGCATCATTACCTAATTGCATCATTTAGGCATAAATAGGACATGCATAAGCATTATTAATAAAGTCATGAATGTTTAAAAAATGCCAAACATTGTCAAAATCTAGCAGATCTGAAGTATATCCAGGCAGATCTGAAAAAATAAAGAATAAAGAAGCTGAAAAAGAAAAAAAAAAGAGAGAGAATAAACAAATAATAAGTATGCAAATAAAGAGAAATGACGAGCATGCAGAATAAAGAAGAAAAAAAAGGAATAAAAAAAAGAGAGAAAAAAGAAAAGAAAAAAATCGTGAGAGGAGAAAATGCATGTACAAGAAAAGAAAAGGAAAAATTTATAAGTGCATGCAACAAAAGAAAATGCGGCGGCAGAAGAAGAAACTTTCGGCTGAAGCTAGAAAATGAAGCGACAAGAAAAAAAACAGCAGCGGGAAAAAGAAAAGATGATTTCAGCTGGAACCGAAGATGCGGCGGCAAGGAAAGGAAATTTTTAACCAAGGTTAGAAAGAGCAGCAAAGAAAAATGCAGCAGCATCAAGAAAGATTTTCCAGCTAAAGCCGAAAATATAGCGGAACATGGGAAAGGATTTTCCAGCCAAGGCTGAAACTGTGACAAAAGAAGAATCCCCAGCAAAGTACAGCAAGAGCAGCAAAGAACAGCGTAAAGCAGCGAGAAGCAGCAAAGCAATAGCAGCAGCAATTTGCCGCATGTGCACAGCAAGGGTAAGAAAAGGAAGGTATTTTTTCCTTTTTTCAGTGCATTTGTATGATGTTTGCAAGACTTTCCTAACGAGGCAGACAACCCCGGGGCAAGGGAAAGGCTTTTTCCTCCAGCGAAGGCTGAGTTCCTAAGGAGACATTGAATTCTAGACATCAATTGTTGTGTTGGAAAGCTTTCTTTTAAGGGGCATGCAACCCCGGATCAGAGGGAAAGGTCTTGTCCTCCGACGAAGGTTGCGTTCCTGAGGAGACAATTCATGCCGCACAGCCGCAGGCGAACTACGATTGGTCTGATTCCTTGGCTAAGGATATGTAGGCAGTCTATCTCGGTAGACGCGACCATCACAGCACATTATAATTACCTTTGCAACACTCATTTGATAAAGCTTTGCCGCACTTGCTCATTTAGTATTGCCGCACTTGTACCGCAACATTTGGTCCCTGGCTGGCCGAACTACATTTGGTCTGATTTCCTTTATTAAGGAATACGTAGGCAGCCTACATTAGTAGGTCCGACCATCAGAGCACTTAATTTGAATATCTGCTTAAAAATTGCGATAACCTACTATAACTGACTAAATATGTTTAGGATATGTGAGGTTTGGTTTGTATTATAAACTGTTGCCTTATAACTTCTACCTGTTGTATTTCTTCCTCGTTTTATAATTGAACGAAATTGGAGAGTCTATTGCTTATCAACGATGTTCGTCTACTCAGTAAGCTACGGGTTACCCGTAGACTCCATCGTTGAGGGGCTCTGTAGACACCCCAATTTCGTACCCCTGGTATGTAACATGACGTAAAATATCAAGACCTGTTAAAACATTAACAAATGTCAAGTTACAGGGTTGAAAATGCAAAAGGACAAAGCAGGATGCGCAAAACAGTGAAATGCAGGGTTTAAAGTGTCAAAAAAGAAACTACAAAGCCTAAGTTGGCTCCACCCATGGACAAAGTGGGAGTGGAGCCAGGACTTAATGTGGGTGGCGCCAGGAGTGAGCTACAGTACACTCACAAATGCTACAGAGCTGCTACGATTTGCCGTAAAGTCCAAATCCTTCCGCGGTCTGTGCAATGCGATGAAGCACGGAAGAAGGAATTTTAATCCCCGATGAGTCCTCATCCCAGGCTATAAATAGAGGCTTCGGGGTCGACCTTTAGCACACCTTTTCTTCCGCAAAGCTTTCCGCGTCCTCGTTACGCTGAAGAAATAGAGAGCAAAGTAAGATAGTGAGTGATCTCTCTAAAGCCTTAAAACCCTGCCAAAACTCCGCCAAACCAAAAACCCACCGGTTAAAAGTGATCCCTAGCCCTTTAGTTAGGTATCCACCTTATTTCCCTGGCCCAAAAACCATAAAGTAAGTTACTCTGCCCGAGTAAATAGGCTAAAATCACCCTAAATAAGCCGTTATTCCGCCCAACCAAATAGGCCAAAACCACCGAAACTAAGCCGTCATTCTGCCCGAGTGAGTAAGCCAAAACTACCACAAATAAGCCGTCACTTTGCCCAAATCACAGCAGCAGCAGCAATAAAAGTCTCCCTCTCCCGAGAAGGACAGAGCGAGACACTCTGCTCTAAAAGGTAATAGCCTTTAAGGGCACTATTTTTATAAAAGTTCTTATTTAAATCCAGCCCAATGTAGACAATATAAGCCGTTGTGCTGCCCGGATTTAGTTAGAAAATACTATGTAAAAGAGCCGTTATAATAGCCAAATATTTTTAAATATATTTGTAATTATTGTAAGGAAACGGCTGCAAGTCTGTAAATAATGTAGCCACGGATGTATTTGCTTTTATTTTCCTATCTTTAAATTCTTTTTTTATTTGCTAAATAAATATAACAAAAAGCATACTTTAGCCAAAAACCACTTTTGAGACCGAAAGGCCGAGTTGGGTGCCTAGCACCTTCCCAACTCGTAACTTAGCCTCCGAACCCGTCTTATAATCTCAGGTTTTTTTTTTTTTTTGGTTTTGCTTTATTTTTGCCTTAAAATAAAGATGGCGACTCTAAAACATTTTGGATCCAGTGGGGCCTCGCAACACTCCTTTTTTGCACTTTTCTGTTTTTCCATAAAAAAAAGAAAATGAGAATGAAAGGGTGATGCATTCCCATATCGTGGTATCCCCTAAACATGGGATAACTTGATGCGGGAAACCCAAATCTCCCATAGTGACCCGAAATAGGCCATAAGGCTATTTTTATAAAATCCATAGTGGGGGCGTCGCAACTTCCTTTTTTGCACTTTTCCGTTTTCCCTTAAAAAAAGGAAAATGAGAATGAAAGGGTGATGCATTCCCATATCCTGGTATCCCCTAAACAAGGGATAACTTGATGCGGGAAACCCAAAGTTCCCATATTGGATCAAAAATCTACTAAAGTCAACCGAGGCGCATTCTAACGCGCTATTTTAGACAGCACTCCTCTTACACTTTTAATTTCGTTTTCCCCTAAACAAGGGAGGATGGAATGAGAGCAGTGGTGTCCCGCATCCGCACGTATGCGCACCCCTACCCAAGGGCGCGCGGAGCGCGGGTGCACAAGCTTGGCGACCCACACCCGGAAGGCTTTTAGAGATTTATCATGTTCATTCATCTTGACCTTGTGATGGCCCGAGTATACATCGAGAAAGCTCAGAATCTCGAACCCTGAAATTTCATCTACGAGCACATCAATGCGCGGTAGCCGGTAGCATTCTTTCGGGCAAGCCTTGTTGAGGTCGGTGAAATCAACGCACATGCGCCACTTATTCGTTTTCTTTTTGACCATCACAACGTTGGCGAGCCAAGAGGGATACTAGATCTCCTCGATGATGTCGGCCTTTAGGTGCTTTTTGACCTCCTCTTTAATCGTTGTACTCTTTTCAGGCGAGAATTATCTTGGTTGATGCTGAATGGGACGAAAAGCTGGGTCCACATTCAGGTCATGGCGGGCAACGTCCTCGCTGACTTCCCGCATGTCTTCCACAGTCCATGCAAAGACGTCCAGGCTCTTCCTCAATTGAGCGATCAGATCTAATCGCGCTTTATCAGTCATAGCCTTCCCGATCTTAATTTTTATTTTGGGATAGGCCGGGTGTGAGTGCCCCGTTTTTAACCGGATCCATCGCTACTGAAAAGCGGAGTGGTTTCAAAACTTTAAAGCGCGTGGAATACGCTCGGTCTCATTTGTGGACCCAAAATATGAATAACAGATTCGTCATCTTTATTTTAAGGATAAACAAAGAAAAATCAAATATACCAGATTTATAAGGGTTCGGAGGCTAAGTTACGAGCTGGAAAGGGGTTAGGCACTTAATTCGTCCTTTCGGCCTCAAAATAGATTTTTGGCTAAATATACTCTTTTTATAAATTTAACAAACTTAAATAAAGCATTATATATTTATATATATATGACAAAAAAAAATAAAGAAACTTACAGCAACCTCATTTTAAAGTCGCGGATAATGCCTATTAAATTTAGGTTATAATAACGACTTATTTTATTGTTATTTATACAAGAAATTTTAGCAATGTAACGAATTATTTCGTGATACATTATTATTTAAATAGCACAATTTCATAGACAAAATAATAAACTTTTAGGGTACCTACCTCTTGAAGCATGTGGGTTTTATCCCGGACCAACTTCTCTTTTGGTAGGCTTTTAGGTGTGCTTGCTCTGTCCCTCAGGGAGAGAGAGTCTTTTTTATTGTTGTTGTTGTTGTTGTCGGAATTCGGGCAGCGTAACTGCTCCTTTTGGTTTCTTTTCACCTCAGGATCCGGGCAGCATAACTGCTTGCTTTTGCTTGTTTTTGTTGTTGTCGAGTCTAAAATCGGGCAGAGCAACTGTTTGCTTTTGCTAGATTTGACGTCTGGAATCAGACAGAGAAACTGCTCTTTTTGGGATTTTGGAACCGATCAAAATAAGGTGGAAACCTAGTAGGGTAACTATGGTTCACTTTGGTCAGATAGTTTAAGTGTTTAGGGGCGGTTTTGGCAGCCTAACGGAGCTTCGGGGTTTTATTGGAAATTCACAGCGTAACTACTCTCGTGAAACTTCCTCCATCAAATTTCTCTTTTGAGGCAGTGCACTGGCCTCTGTATTTATAGACTGAGATTGGGGATCCTTAAAAGCGAAGGAAAAGGCTGATATTTATCTTTGTGCTTTAACGTGTTGTACCTTGCACTGAAAGGCTTGTACCAAAAGCTAACTGCACTAGTGTAAAGGAGGTAAATGGGCGCTGCCCATTACATGCTTAGGCGTGGTGACCAAACATGTATTAGGCCACTCCCACCTTCTTTTCTTCTTTCGTCCTTTTGCACTTTAAACCCTATAACTTAACATCCATTAGTCCTTTTCGACAGGTCTTGATATTTTATGGAATGTTATCAACATGGGTACGAAATTGGGGTGTCTGCACTGGGTTGATGATGATTTACTCGAGCTTATCCTGTGCTTGGAACTCTGGTTCATCTCGAACCTGAAGCGTGTTTAGCTCGATTACCTGCGCATAGGGATGCCCAACCATACGCGCAGGGTTATTTGTTGGGTTTACGGGCTGGGTGGGTTATGCTTCATCGATCTCCATGAGATCAACCATTCCTGAGGGTTCCCCGAGCTCAACGACCCTGATGATGAATGGGTCTGTTGTGGTATTATAAGATGCCTCTGTTTCAGAGACTGTGATTTCTTGTTCGGGAGTGGAGATGAAGATCTTTTGCTTCTTTTTCTAGAAGTCTCGAACATACTACCACATTTCCCGTGGCTTACTGTTAAGCACTCCCACCCTACTGTCCGTGTAGAACTTAGATTTCTAATCCGGGATGGAGGCAACCATTTGGAATTTTGCCATGGCCGGGGAGCACAAGATACAGTTGTACGGAGACTTAAGGTCTATCAAGAGGAAAGTGATAATTTATTCCCACGTTTTAGCCCCATCTCCAATGAAGACCTCACGGTCGATGGTTCCTTTCACTCATACTTGTTGGTTGGTGAAACCTTCCAGTTTTCCCGAGTATGGTTGCAGGCGGGCATATGCTAGTTCTAGGCCCTTGAAGCAGGAGTAATACATAGATGTGTTTGCCGAGCTAGGTGTTGGTTGGCATTTCTTTTAGGATGACATTCACAACCCCTTGAATCTTAGTGGCACGACCTCCTCTTCCATAATTGGTTTGTGCTTACCTGCATTGATAAGCTTCTGGATTTCTTGCTTTAGCACATTGCAATGCTTTGTCTCATGTCTGGTGTCGTTTTGATAGGTACAGAACTTGGAATTATCACGGGTATGAACAAATGCGCAATCGAGTGGAGGTACCTCCAGTAGAGTCACGCCAATCTGGAGCATTATTTTTTCCTGGGAGACATTCAGCGGGGTGAAATGTGCTTCTCTGAATCTATGCCCGGGAGTTGATGTCCTGTTTCTGTCTTGGTGCAAACGGTTGCCCTCCGAGCTCAGGATAGTTGGCGTGGCCGAGTTGTCCTGAGTTTTGTATCTCCCTTTATAGATTTGTGATAGTCCTTGGGGGATTCGGTAGTGCAGTATAGGTGCGCGTTAGCGAACATTTCTGTCCGCGAAGCATTGGGGTTCATGACGAGGAAGGTTTTGAGGCCGCCAAACTGCATGTTGTTAAAAAACCATAATGTGATCTCTTGGTCGCTTACCCTTACCACTTGCTCGAGCTCTTTGGTAAACCGTTATAGGTAGCTAGTATAAGATTCATTGTGTCTCTGCACTATCTTAGCGAGATCCAATCTATGCTTAGGCGTAGGTCCCACCCTACCAAATTTAGCCAAGAAATCTCTCCTGAGCACTACCCAGCTATTGACTGATCCTGGGGGAATTTTCCCCAACCATGTATGTGCTTTCCCCTAGAGGGTGCTTTCAAAAGCCCTCATTTTCAGAGCTTCACTATCGGTGACCATACGGATTTGAGATTCGAATGACCTAAGCCAGCCGTTTGCCCGCGTCTTCCCGAAGTATTTGTCGAACTGGGCAAAAATCACACCGTCCGCTGGCGGTGCATTCTCAATTTCAGCGGTAAAGGGACTGCCCTCCACCGACTTGACTATTCTGTTGGTCAGCTTTGTGATTGCAAGCTCGGCCATCTGTTTATCCATATCTTTCTTCATGGCCTCCATTTGTTCAGCCAGCCATTTCTCGGCGTCTATTGTGAGTCTACTCGATGTAGTACGGTCGGAGGCCTTTGAGCAGGCAGCTTCTAATCGGTGGCTATGTCCCTTCTTGGACTTAGGTGGCCGTTGCATCTTCTTTGATCGGGAGGCAGGGGACGAGTATCTGGATGTGGAGGGATAATATGATGGATCATAAGAGGATTCAACCTCTTGATCTACCTTGTCCCTGCGCATTGCTCACGGTTCGTCCGCCTCAACATATTCTTGGGTCCTCCGACGATCATTCCCCTCTTCCCAGGCATGATTTTCATGTCTGTTTTGCTGAGGATGGAGATTGAGTGGGGATTGGAGGCTATTCCTGCTTTCTACCCTTTGCTCCCAGTTATCTCGGTCTGAGACTATGATAGATTGAAGTCGTCTTCCTGGAGCGGGTACCTGTTGTGGGACCTGGCCACCACCAATAGGAACTTGGTTACTAAGAGCTGGAAGCATGAGATCAGCAACTGGCACCGTGGCTCAGCCCAAAGCGAGTAGTTGCTAATTTAACATGAAAATCTTGTTATAATTTTGTGCTTGGACTTGGAGGGAAACAGCCTGTTGCTCAGCAGATAGCCCGGGCGGGGCCACGTGGCTACCTTGTGCATTCTCACCCTGTCGATTAAACTGGCTTCTCAGATCACGGGAGTGAGCTTGCTCCTCGTTGATCACCTCCCGAGCATCGCGGTTACTAGCTTGGTTCTGACTAGCGTGGTGGGAAGACTGTCCTTCCTTGACATAGGGAACGTCATCACCATGCTATATGCGCTAGATGGCTATCTTCTGGTTCCTTGTTTGCATTCCCACGGGCACCGTTGGGTGCCATTTTTGTGGCAAATCGCTGGTGGTTCCCGGCTTGCTGACTTGCATTTGGGTGGTTGCTAGTGGTGAGGTGATACTTCCTACCCTTACCAGTCATTGTTGTAGAATTGTTTGATGGAAAATAACGGAATGTTTGGACAGAAAGCTTTAGAGCTTCGGAACCAAAATGATGATGCCAAAAATCAGCTTTGGGCCGTCCGATTGATGTGTAGGATATCTGAGCTTGTGATGATGGATTGGATCCTTCTACAACCTCCTTCAGAACACAAACAACACCTTAGTTTGAGTGCAAGACTTGGCCTCGCGAAACCACTCTGACGTAAGAGTAAATATCGTCTATGTGAAAAGGCAAATTAAAAGAGTTTTCAGGCTGTAGAAAGTGTGTACCTTGTTTAGGGTTTATGGAGGGATATTTATAGGTCTTCAATGATATAGAATTCATCTAGAATTCACTTCCATAGTTACCTAGTATATTTAGGAGGAAACTCATAAATTATAGGCATGATAGGCGGCTGGCCGTGTAATTGTCGGAGAAGATATGGTATGTGTTTTGCTCACTTAAGGAAACATTTAACCTATCTTGGAGAGAAAGTCTCTAAGATTCCCTGCTCGATGCTTACCCTGGCGAACATGGCTTTGCCCCGGCTGCATGATGTAAATCTGATGATGTAAGTGTTTTTCACGGGCATGGCCCCCTGGTTGGGAAGGCAAGGTCTGTGCTCGACCAAGTTTAAACGGGATATATCAACGATATCTACTCGCAAACCTTGCTAGATATGCCTGCTAGGCTGCTAGGTCCCACGTTAAGGAGCTCGTGATTGGCACGTGGTGCTCGCATGTGCCTTGCTCGTGCCCGGTTTTTGGCCAGACACATCAATAATCTATACAATTTTGGGTATAAGGTTATTCGTTTAAAACAAGGAGCTTTCAAAAACAAAACATTACTAAATAAAACAAAGTTTATTGTTATTTTGTTGATATATATACATACATATGTATATATATACATACATATGTAAATATATACAAATATATATATATATATATATATATATATATATATATATATATATATATATATATATATATATATATATATATATATATATATATATATATATATATATATTTATTTATATAAATATATATATATATATTTATATATATAGAGTATTGACTTCATTAAATCTTCACCTATAATAGAGCTGCAAACGAGTCGAGTAGAGCTTTCATATGTGTGTTTTTGGCTTGTTTATTAAGCGAGTTTTAAGAAAGGTTTGAGTTTGTTTATTTATAAATTATATTATACTTCATCCATCCCGAATAAATGTTTCTATTTTTTAATTTTTGAATGTCCCAACTAATTTTTCTAAAAACTTTTGGTGTAAATTTTTTTTACCATTCTTCCCGATATATCCTTTCATTTACTACTATCATTATTATACATCATAGAGAGTGAGTGTAATTGATACATACTTAAGAAGAGACATGGAGAGTGTGTAAAATAAGTATTATCTTCACAATATATTTTACAATCCATCATTAATTTCATTTTTTAGTCTTTGTGTTTTGTTAGCTAGTAACATTTATTCAGAACAGAGGTAGCATCCAATAATTTTTTGGGAAAGTTAGTACTTTTTTAATTAGAATTTAATCAAATAACCACATAAAATAATATATCAATTATATTATGTGGCATATGAAAAAATGTTATATAACACAAATTAAAAAAAAAAAAAACCTCTTAGCTATCAATTGCAACAATATACCCTTTCTTGTATGATATATACTTGCATAAATTTCTTCCTTCATCAACACTTATGAGTTGTGACCAATTAAACTCCTACATTTTCTAACCTTCTATACGAAACTATTTTGAGTTAATTTGGACATCAACAAATTCAAAGTCCTTTAATGATATGGAGTACTACGCAAGGACATCAAAAATATTTTCTTGACCGAATTATATAGCTTAATTGTACTCCTTCCTTCTATTAAAGAGAGGTTTGAGGTTCAAGTCTTTATAAAGACACTCGGGTATTTTTTTTCAATGGAGACATCATGTTTAAATCTCACTAGAGGTATCGTTAATGTTCAAACCTCACCGAAATTATCATTTAGTCGACCAACGAGTTATATCTCAACTGATACTGCTTACTTTATCTTTTTTAACGAAGATTGAGTGTATAAACTCTATCATGGGCGTCACGATACTTCATTACTCTCAAACGGAGAGATAATGTGATCAAAGTTTCACCGGAGATGACATTTGTTTTAGCCTTATCATAGACATCATTATTTTAATATCGAAATGTATTAAATAATAATAATAATTAGGGTTTGGGTAAGGTCTAAGGAAATTTATAGGTATGTTCTTTTTCAGTTTTATAAAAAAAATGTTGGTGGATGGTGAAGCAGCTTTCAAACAAAGCAAAGCAAAGGAAAATAGGGCAGTAGCCAGTAGATAAGGGTTGGGTAGAGTGAGTGGTATTACTTTCTAGCTAGGCAGACAAGGGGCATCCTGTTTCTCTTTGCCTTGCCTTTCCTCGGTTTGTGGCAAATCAATGAATTTAAGCCATTCTTCTCTCTCCTTCACTTTTTAAATGTATTTTCGAATCGAAAGTTCAAAACTAAATCTCAAAAAGAATGGGTAAAGACTTGGGTAAGAAGGTTTTATGGATATTTTTTGTAAAACAGATTATTTTTATCCGATTTATCGTGTGTTGATGGGTTAAAACTGTGAGAGAGTGAATAAGAGTCTTATGGATCTGTAAGACGGTTTTACAAAAGACTTATCCAAAAAAATCATACACATTCAGCAAGAATAACTTAATACCTTACTAAAGCGATTAGAGCTCCTTGGATACTAGTCAAGCCCCGATTAATCTCTATTACACCTATGAGGGAGAGAGATAGAAAGAGAAAGAGAGTGTGTTTGTGAGTGTGTGAGCCGTATGGCAACGAACTAGACTTGACAATTACAATCCATTAGTTATTAGAAAAAATTACGGACCGATCCCCTTTTTCAAATTTTTATTCGTTAAAATACCATATTTTTATTTTTTAACCGCAAAAAGTCTTTTTTTGACTGGAAAAGACTACGTTACCCTTAATGAGCATGTGATGCGTGTAACGAATGACTAGTCTCTGAATCGCGGTTTATAGTTTTATATACCGCGGTGCAAAACCTATATTTCAAATTTAATTTGTACTGCTATATATAATAATGTTGCTTTGCGATATAAATTCTTGTTACTTACATTTATCTATTTAAATACTAAGTGAATTATTATTTTGGTATCGCGGTATATAGTTTTTATATATCAAGGTGCAAAACCTATATATAAAAATTATGAACCACGATTTATAAAAAGTTGTATCGCGATACAGATATCTATTTACTTCAATTTTTCTATTAAAAATTAAATAATGTAAAAATTAATAAATATTAATTGTTATGAACACTAGTTAACAACATATGTGCACCACGATATATCTTTCAAAATCTTTGAAATCGGTGAATATATTTGTGAATCGCGGTGCAAAAATATGATTAAGGAAACTTTACACCTTGATAAATAAATTTACATTTTATAAACTTTGCACCACGATATATAAACTTGCTATAAAAAATGTTTAAAGACGATATGTTACCCATACCCAACATGTCCCAACACGACCCATTTCAACGTATTTGATATTTAAGTTTTAACGAATTTTGACACATTTCAATTTTTTACTTATTTCCACGGGACCCACTCAATTGCCGACCCTAAGACGAACTAATCAACATCACAAACTTTTTGCATTAGTGAACGGACGTATTTTGCCGTTTTCCTCGACGTACATACACACCGCTCATAGTCGTGGGACTTTTCCGAGAGAAGTGAGGACTGAGGACACATTCTTTGGGACCCCCTTTATGCACTACGCGACTTTACCAAAAAAGTGGGTTAATGACATTACAAATCCCTTGATTTTAGGTCATTTTCATCATTAATCCCTTAAGAAATTTTCATAATAATTGGATCCTAAACTTTTCTAATTATTACAGCTTCAATCCTTTTAATGGATGTAGTTAGATAACTACCATTAAAGCCTCGTCTGGTACAACATTTTGAAAACGCAGTTTTTTCAAAATACAGCGTTTTTAAAACGCAACATTTTCAAAACGTAATTTTTTTCCTTATAAACATATTTGGAAAACTATTTCAAAACGTTATTTTTATAAACAAAATAGTTGGAAACGCAACATATTTTTAAAACGCTGCATCAAAACACTTTTAAAGAGAAAACACTGTGTTTTTTATCAGCGGTTTGGTCAAAACGCTCCACCAAACATGCACTAAGTTAACCATGTGCCTCACTTATATATTTAGTAAGAGCTAAAATAAATTTTGTATCTAACCTAAACTAAGGGTGGCAAATCAGTCGTGTTGGGCCGTTATCAGACCGACAAGATAACAACACGACACGATATACACGAACACGACACGATAAGCTTATCGTGCTTAATATTAAAACTCAAATATGACACGATAAAAACACGAAAAATACGACATGACATGATAGACAGGATAAACAAAAATATATGATATATTTAGTCAGACCCGTTAAGCATGTTAAGCCGAACAAACATTATAAAATACTCCCTCCGTCCCTAAATTATCGTCTTAGTTGAGCCGGTGCACAAATTAAGAAAAAACAATTGACTTGATTATTTATATTGGTTTAATGTGTAATTTTCTTTAAAGTTCATGTGTATGTGACCCATAATTAAAGTAAGGTGAAAAAGTAAGGGTAAAGTGGTAAAAGTGATATTCTAAAAATGTAAGTTTCAAACTCGACAATTATTTTGGGATGAACGAAAAATGAAAGGAGGACGATAATTTATGGACGGAGGGAGTATATAATTTTCATTTTTTAATACATATTTTGAAAATTTATTAATATAAATAGTCAATTAGTTTAAAAGTCATAAATGTTCAAATGATAAAACTATGAAATAATCATGAAAATAGTTCAAAAGAAGTGAACAATCCCATAGTAAATTTTAAAAACTGTATTTTTAAAACATTTATATTTTAATTACTCTGTCTTATCGTGTTTTTCAAGCCAGCCCGATAACAACCTATTTTTTATTGTGTCTTATCGTGTTGACCATATAACGCCCAAACTCGATAAACCCCGGCCCAAAACCTAAAATTTCGTACCGTGGTCGTATCGGTCGTGTCGTGCCTTAAATTGTCACCCCTAACCTAAACTATATCACAATTTATAATTGAGTCCCTAGAGTTTGAAAAAAAAAACAAGTCTTTCTTCTCCAAACTCATTTACATCCCAATGAAATTAAACAAAACTCATTAGCAAACAGCAATTATACTAGTATAAAATTTCAAGGTCATTGATTTTCTGATGATGAATTTTAACAAATATTATATTAAATTATTTATGGAGATTCACAAGGCCTACACCACTTTGCCTGATCCGGCTGGTTCCCTCTATGTTTTGAGCCTTAATGCATAACTTCAACGGAGATCATTTTGGTACTCCGGCGTGGGTAGCAGAATCCGGTTTGAAACGGATCAATGTTGATAGAATTATAGAAACCCTAGGACACCTAATTTGAGGTCCGGATTGATCCTCTATTCCAAAATTGTATTTCATCTCATATTCCATCGTCGCATTAATGCTGATCCAACCCATTTTCCATCAGTACTTTTATTTATAACATTTTCAAACATACGAAATACAACACTAACCTAACTCTCAAAAAAATGTCATTTCATAGCCTCTTTTGTGACGAATTATCTATAATACCCTTTTGTTTCTCAAAACTAATATACTATGTTCTAGGTCGATCAACTCGACCTTTGTGTCGATCAACGGTCGATCAATGGTAGATCAAGAGTCTATCAAAGGTTGAATTAATTGACCTTAAAATCTGATGGGTATACTTGTCCGTTCCAAATGTTTTGATATTCAACATAATCAAAGGTCATGAACGTATATTACATGGGTTATAAGGCTCTACTTGACTATTCCCTTTTCCGTCCATTTTTTTATTTTTACTTTTCAGGGAAAAAGTGATATCTTTGGAATCAATTCACACATTGCTCAAGTGCTAAATGAAAAGCAGCACCGAACAATTCATTTTGAAGCTATATGGCACTTAATCGAAATTCTGAACTGGAATATGATATCCACAACTTGTTTGGCTAGGAAGAAAAACAAATTTAAATTTCCATGATGCTTTGATTTGCAATTGAAGAACCTTTGCTAGCTATTTTCTTGGTTTTCATTAATACCAATTGACTATTCCCTCATTTTTTTTGTTTGATAATTTGTTTGGGTTTTGTTTAATTTCGATGGGATGTAAATGAATTTGGGGAAGAAGGCTTGTGACCTTTTTGTTCAAACCGTAGGGACTCAATTGAATATTGTGTTATAATTTAGGCTTGTGAAAATTTCATTTTAGTCCTTATTAAATGTACGTGGGAGACACATGGGTAATTTAACGACACTTTTCTAATGGTGATCATCAAAAGAACTGATAGTGTGAAAATTTAAAAAATTTAAGACTCAATTGTACGGAAATTTCTAAAGGAACTAATGGTGTGAAGAAAGTCAAGGGACTTTTAGTGTCATTAACCCAAAAAAAAAATTACTCCTTCTGTTCGTTAATAATTGAAAAGCCATTCGTGACTATCGTTAAAGTAAAAATAAAAAATATTAGGGTAAAATGATAAAATAATTTTTCAAATGAATGTTTAGAAAAAAATATTTTTTTAATATAAACAAAAATAGAAAACAAAATAATTATTTAGGAACGAAGTGATTACATGTATGGTCATATAATATATCTAGTAGTGCTAAATGACTCAAATTGATCCGGATTAAAAACATTTAATGCTCACTAAACTATTTGACAAAGACATATTTATGGTTTAAGTACATATTTTGGCTTAAATTGATCGAATTTATTAAATGTTTATAACCTTCCATCTTCTCCACAAAATTTTCTCATTAATGGAAAGTTTAGATAAAACACTTTTTTATTGTTTTGAATATTACAATACTGTTCTCCATTGAGTCGGATCAAATTAATTTGTTAAGATTTATTGTTATATTAATTATATAAGACAATCACACCATATTAATTTCTCCAATTAGATTTTGAAGGCAATAAATATTTCTCCAATTATATTCCCTCAGTATCGGGCAAAGATATTTGATTTTGATATGTTTCATTTAAACAGTTTTTTTTTTAATTAAGATATAAAATTATCATTTTAATACTAATAACTTATTAAAAATATAACTTTTTTAAATAAATTGACTTTCAGACATATATTTCTACCAAGAACGTAGGGATGAGTATTTAACAAAACTAAATAATACTGCCCCATGTTGAGATTGACTCTTGGTTTCTACTTCTATTTGTTCAAACATATTTGTCAGCTTTCTAAAAGTAGACAACTGATTGTGTTAATTTATCATTATTTTATTCCCCATTGATTATTGAGTTTTTATAGTTTTGCTATTCTTGGTGGCGTAGGATGGGTCCTACAAACATGGTGCCCAAAGCATATTGAGTTCCTACAAATACCCAATACTCCCCACCCCATCTGGTATGTGCATTCCCTCATATCCACAGCCACAACAACATCCTCCTCAAACATCACCTTCATTATTTCATCCTCAATACTCCTTGGCCTAGCTTAACAACTAGGCATCCCACTGGTCTTTCTAGCCAAGCCCACATCTCTTTTGGATGCTGTTGTTTCCTTGAGGTAAATATATATTCCTAAATCTCTCAATTATAAGTATTTTTCAATATTTAAATCTCCTCTTTATAAGCTTGTTTTGAAAATTTGTGGTTTGCTTACTTTATTTCTTATTCTCTTTGCTTTTGGTTTTGCTTTGTGCAGCCAAAATCATTTGTTCATTTGATCGGTCTTGTCCTGCGTAGCAAGGCTGAGAAGATGTCGGTTTGCGCTAGCAAGAGCTTTCTCATATCTTCCTCATCTCTATACGGCGAGGAAGAGTCGCCAAAGCTTGTTGAAAAGCAAGGTATTGTATCTATTCTAGGATCTGACATTGAAAAAGGTTCTAAAGTTGCATCGCTGCGAAGGACTTTGTCAGCAGATATGTCTTCAAAGAAGTGGCTAGCACAAAATGGCATGAAAAAGATTGCATCATCTCAACATCTTGCAATGACAACCATTGATTCTTCTTCGTCCGAGGAGGAGGAGGAGGAGGAGGAAGAAAAATGTGGTCAGCTGGTGAAGGAAAAGAAGAATGAGAATCCTCGACAGTCGGATATTTGGAGTACCATCATATCCCAAAAGGCAGCGGACCAAGATGCTTCTAAGCTTCCACCTCCTTATGTTCATCCTCTTGTGCAAAGGTCTGCTAGCTCTCTTAGTGAGAAAAGTCTAGAGATTTGCACGGAGAGTCTCGGATCCGAGACTGGCTCTGATGTCTTCTCCTCCTACCCGCCTTCGGAAATAGGCGATGCTGATGAAGAAAAGGAAGAACAACAAGTAGTGCAACTACAAGAAAAGGAGAAAGACTCATCCGAATATTTTGAAAGGGAGGAACTTCAGGTTGTGAAGTACAATTACTTCACAACTAAGAAATCCCCACCGTCTGCTCGATCATTTCCTCCTCCTCTTCTTTCCTTGGCACGCAGCGATGGACCGTCTCTTCATATGCAGTGTCATAGGCAAAATGGTAGATTAGTCCTTCAAGCCGTTACAATCCCTTCACAAAACTACTTCCAAGCTCAACGCGAAAATGGTCGGCTTCTCCTCACACTCGTCAACAATCCCCTCGATGAATCAATGCCCGATCAGCTAGAGGAAGCTAAAGTAGAGGATCAGTTTGAAGAAGTGTTCAATATCTCTGAAGAGGAACACAATGAAGAAGAAGAGGATGAAGAGGAAGAAGAAGAGGAGGAGGAGGAGGAGGAGGAAATGATTGAAACAAATGTGTACAGGTCAACCCCAAAGCTGGCAAGTGAGGTGATGAATGTGCACAGGTCAGCACTGATGATAAGGAAGCTAATGGAGATAGAAAATAGAAACCCAACATGGTCCAATAACTGCAAGTTCAACAAAGCTGTCAATTTGGTGAACCTAGAGGTGGCTGGGATGGGGACAGATGTTCAGGATCTTGAGGATCACACCAAAGTCCCCCAGTCTCTTCCACCGCTGCCACGGGTGGCACGAATCATACCTGCACCATCAGTAGCAGCGGCAACCACCACCGCCACCTCATTCAACTCTTACGAATACTTTTGGCGGGCCAAGCCCACAGTGGCAAGTGTCATTAATAACAATCCTGTTGCAAGTACACAGCAAAGTTCACTACCCCTCAAAAACAAGGGATATGAGCAGAAAGACTTGGTGCTCTTGAGAGGGAATAAAGCAGACTACTTAGTTCCATTATTGAGGAGTTGCAAGGAGCCCAGAAGATCTCTTTTGCTGTTGGATCCTCATTGCATTGCCACCTCCTAATATTAATCCAATGATCCCAACCAAATTGTTACTTATATAATTAATTACCCATATATTATTAATATACATAAATATGTATCTCTCTAGATATATATACAGGACGGAAGGTGTAAGATAAAAGTAGGAGCAACAAATATCCCCGACAAGAATTGCATAATCCGTTTCTCGAATGAATAATTCCAATTTCATGTTATCCTCTTTTTTGTCACATCATGAAGGTATTACTCTCGGTCATATGCTTTTTAAAGCTTTTACCTTGGTGCACACAAATGTTATTCCGAAAATGGCATTCATTCTATATACTAGCCTTTCACTTTCATTACAAAAATCAAACTCAATATGAAAATAATTTAGGGCATGTTTGATTTAACTTATTAATATGTGTTGATAATTTATTACTTATGACTGATGACTTATTGTTTATAATTTATGACTGATCACTAATAACTAGTGTTGTTTGATTTAACTTTTTGAAAGTATTGATCATCTTTCATAGGTTAGTATGTATGTTTGATTATTAAGTTGAAAAAATGGTGTATTCAAATATAAAGACACAAATAGCCTCATCACAAAACGTGATTTACATTATTATTATTATTATTATTATTATCATCATTATTATTATTATTATTACTTTAATATAATTACTTTTATTCTTATCACTAATTTAAATAATTATTATTATTATCATTATTATTAATTTTTTATTTTTTTATTTATATTAATAGTAAATTTATTATTATTATTATTAATTATTATCAATATTATTGGCCTTATTATTATTATCATTATTTTATTAATATTAATATTACTTTTATTTATATTATTATTATTACTTATTATTATTGATTTTAACAATATTAATATTACCTTGATTATTATTATTTTATTAATATTAATATTAATTTTATAATTAATTATTATTATTACTTTTATTTTTACTATATTGTTATTAATATTACTTTTAATATTATTATTATTATTATTTTATTATTATTACCAAAACGCCGAGAAATTTCCGACAAGATTATGCAATGGAATCCGTAAAGGAGAGTTGCTAAAAGGGCATTAAAGTTGGAAACGCAATAAATAAAATTAAATTAAATAACACAAAATAAAATAAACACACCCAAGAAAGGGCTCGTATTACATAATCAAAATAAAATATAAAATAAAATAAGGCAGCCTAAGGAATGTACCAAGATTCTTCTAGGCTGGCGGAAATCAGAGAGAGAATGGAGTCGGCCAATCCAACCCATGATTGAAAAGGCACCTGCACCCCATCCACCGCTGGTCTCACCATCATGGGGTACGGGCTTGGACCACGATATTTCCGAAACAAACCCACTCCCAAGTCCCAACCCTTTCGCGTTGTGTCCGGCTCCTAGCCACTCCTTATGCTTGGTTCGTTCCTACTCCTTCGGTCTTAAATTATCGTCATCTTTTTCTTTTTCATTCGTCTCAAAATAATTGTTCAGTTTTAAATCTTACATTTTTAAAATATCACTTTTACCATTTTACCATAACTTTTTCACTTTAATTTAATTATGAGTCACATACACATGAGTTTTAAAGGAAACTACACATTAAACCAATATAAATAATCAAATCAATTGTTTTTTCTTAATCCATGTGTCAGGTCAACTAGGATGATAATTTAGGGACGGAGGGAGTAAATTATTTCATTTGTTTGGCACACATATTAAAAATATTAAATTGAATATATTACTAATATTGTTATCATATGTACTCCTTCTGTTCCGGACAAAGAATCCTCATTTAAAAGTTATTTTTTAAAAAAAAGATATTTTTAGTAGTTCATTAGTAATAAAATGACATTTTTATATAATTTTTGAAAGTAGACTTTTTAAGTGAAACATCTCAAAATGGAATAGTGGACTCTTTGCCTGAAATTGAGAGAGTAATACTCCCTCCGTCTGAAATAAATATTCATACTTTCTATTTTGGGATGTCCAAACTAATGTTCCTAGACACTTTTGGTGTAAAACTTCTACCATTCTTCATAATATATTTCTTCATTTAATACTATCATCATTGTACATCCTAAAGATAGAGTGAGTATAATGAGTACATAATTAATGAGAGAGCGAGAGAGAGAGAGAGAGAGAGTCTGTGTAATGAGTATTATTGTCATAATAGATTTTACCACCTTTCATTAATTACATCTTTTTAATCTTTATATTTTATCCACTAGGAATATTTATCTGGGACGGAGGGAATATTTTTTCAAAATTCTTATGCAAATAGTTATAAATTATAATTAAAGTATGAAAAAAAAAAGTTAGGATAAAGTGATAAAATTGCTTAACTAAAAAAGGAAAGTTCAGAAATATGAAAAAAAATAGCACGAACAAAAATGAAAAGATGATAATTACTCCCTTAATTCTTGGCAAAGAGTCCATTATTTCATTTTAGTTTTGTTAGTTGAAATGAGAAAGAATTAATTATAATATGTTTTTAGACTATAAGGAAGGTGCTTTAAACGAGATGTTTAAAGAGTGATATATAATCTATATTATAATTTTTCCCGGTAGTTAATTACTGGTCATAATTTATTTTTACCAAACATAAATACTGGTCAGGATTAAACATTTTCAAAAGTTAACTATCGATCAGGATTCATTTTTACGAAACATAACTACTGGTCAGGATTAAATCTTATCGCCTTAATTATCAAATTTATTTTCCATGATTATCTCTAATTGATTGTTATCGTAATCAACTGAAATCTCAATTTAATTTTTATCTGACCTAAATTTAGTTTTTTTAAAAAAAAATTATTCTTAAGTTTTGTAATTAATTTTTGTAATTTTAAATATTTATATTTTTAATCTATTTCTTTTTAAAAAAATTGTGCTAACTTTACCTTATTGATCTGAAATATTTGTAACTTCGATTTTGAATAGTCTTTTGTTAGTTCACATCGTCTCATTCAATTTATTTAATGGTTTTTGTCTGAAATTTTTATTTTTAAGTTTATTTCAATTAACATGTATTGAGTTGGTGTGTGTGAGAGAGAGCGCTTTTGGATGTTTAATTATACTTTTTTTTTATGAGTTACAAAAATTTACACTCAATAAAATGTGTTTTTCTTTATTTTTTTGGGATGTAGTCTTTGCTTTATATAATATATATTGATCCGACCCCTACAAAAATCTCATTGATATATAAATTTATTTGTATCATACTCACTTCATATATTTATCATCTCTATACTGATACCGTACCATAGGCACGAGCACAAAATTTAATTTATATTATAAAAAAACTCATGGTCTAACAAGCGGTTTTGATTGAATTGTGTTAAATACAACTGATGGTCTAGATTGATTCGTAAGTATATGAATTACAAATGAACCCCTTAGTTATAAGTTATATTTGAATTACCCCTCTATAATTACATATAAAACTTTCATTTTCAGTTATGAGTTTTATTTAAAATACTCCATTAATTATAAGTTTCACTTATTCCGATAATTCATTGAAGTAATCATATATCGACATCGTATATCGACATCGTGCCAGATATACTAATGTATAATTATTGTAAATCCTAAAGTGAAAACCCTAAAATCCTTAAATATTTTATTAGTACACAGAATAACTGATCCGAACCACCAATTTCTAGAACTGATAAGGTACGGTACCACTGGCCCCGACTCAACCCAATCTCTCCGTACTAACGTGTCCTCATACCCATTTTGACACGTGGTTGAACATTATTCGCAGCATGAATGCCTATCTATCAGTCTTGTAGCGAGTGACTGCCAACTGCCAAGAAAAGGAATTTCCTTTTCTCCCTCACTCTCACTTTCTTTGTTTGTTTCTGTGCCATCAGATCATCCAATCAGTTGTAATAATGGAAGGATAGTTGTAATAATGGAAGGATGAGAATTTTGTTTTGTGATCAAGAATAATAACAAAAACAAAAGGTGGTGTTTAAAACACTCCTTAACAAAGGTTCATAAAGGAACTCTTGTCGGTACTCGAATATCAATCTTTTTTTTTTATAAATATGTATGTAAGATAATTTTATGAATAATTTTTATAAAACTGATTATTTTTATTTAATTTATTGTGTGTTGATGAATTGAGCTGTGAGAGAGTGAAACTTTATCTTACAAATTAAAGTCCGTAAGATAATCTTATAAAAGACCTACTAATTTTCTTATTTAATTTTGCTTTCCTTTCTTTCTTTTCTCACCTTTTTCCACCTTTTCCCACCGATTTTCTTGTTAAAATAATTCCCCACCCAAAAAGATTTTTTTTTCCTTAAGTGAGAATCATGAAGTGCATGTTTCTACTGCTGCATGGTGACGTTGTTTTGATTCAATATCCACCAAGAATTGAATAGATAATTTTGAATTTCATATTGGTTTGTGGGGTTTGATTGGTTCAAACAGGAAAAAAAGCATCTCAAAAACGTGCATTTATACAAGAAAATACTGTACATACACGAAATTTTTCGAACAAAAACTATTTAGGGTCCGTTGGAATATTTTTTTTTCCTCTTATGATCGAACACTTGACATACTTGACCACCCAGGGGCCCGTTGGAATATATATATTTAGAATTCAATAAATAATTAATTTTTTTGGAATTTAAATACTGTAAATTTACTTTTAATATCATATGAATTTCATTTTTTATTGTTTGGATAATGTGTGAAATTCAAATTTAAACAAAATTTCAAATAACAGTCTAGTCTAGATCAGGGAAGCTATTGTTAGTGATTTATTTAACAATAATAAATACTCCCTCTATTCCGAGCAAATAGTAAACTATTCCATTTTGAAATATTTTTCTTAAATGATCTACTTTAAAATAACAAGATATAAAAGTTTTATTCTATTACTAATAGACTACTGAAAGTGTTATTTTCTTAAAAAGTTTAACTTTCAAACATGGGCTATTTACTCAGAACGGAGTGAGTAGTAAATTATAGGTTCAAACTCTCACAACAACGAAGTTAAATTTTTTTTTTTTTTAAAAAATAAGTACTAGTAGCGTATAGTGTAGCCAACTATGACGGTGATGGATGGTGGGTTGTGGCTAGAGCTTGGAGGTATCATTTATCGACGGTGGTGGACATTGGTGGTGGCCAGATGTGGGTTGTAGTGGTCGGATGTTGTTGTTTGCGGTAGTGGTGGACGTGAAAGAAGAGTGAATTGTTATTGTGTAAAGTAGCGGATATAAAAAGGTGATACTCATTCCAAAATTCTGAATTTAAATTCTAAGCTTCTAGCATTGAATTGGTTTTATGAAATTGAAACATTTAAAATAACAATTAAATTTCAATTCAAAATTATTAGTTGGTTCCCACACGATTGATGAATTAGTTTTGGAGGCCTCAAATCTAATTCCAAGCCATACAATTTGAGTTTCCAGATATACCCTTAGCTTATAAAATCTTCATTTAAGTGCAGAAAAATATGATATACTCCTTCCGCTTCGGATAAAGAGTCCCCGTTTAAAAGTTAAGTTTTTTTAAGCAAATGACACTTTTAGTAGTCCTTTAATTAATAATAAAATGATTTTTTTTATGCCTTCATTTTTGAATTATAATTTTTAAATGAAACATCTGAAAATAAAATAATGAACTCTTTGTTCAAAACCGAGGGAGTAGTAACTAAATATGGCTGAATAAGAGAAAGAATGTAATGTATGCCCTTTGTCACACCAAAAGTATCGCTTTCAAAGATTACCAAATTGAAACTCTTATGATGAAACATCATTGTATTACAGTTCGTTATGAGGATTAGAATATGCCAGAGTAGAAGCAAAAAGTAAGAGTAAGATGAAAAAAGAGTTTTTAAATATGAATATTTTTAAAAAATACGCATTATATTTTTTAAATTTGTGTTTCAAATCAAATAGAATAATCTTTTTGAAAACGGTAAGAATATTATATATTGAAACTCCAATAGCCTCCCATCTACTCTCTTCACTTCATTATCTTGAATTAAAATCTTATATCGCACCCCAGTCACATTTTCTATCTTATTGAATTTTAGCTTTACACGCATTTTGTTATTTTACCGGTCTTCTTTTGACAAAGTCAAGTGTCGGGCTAAGATCTTATAGATAGAATATGAAGTGTAAACCGGGGATGAGGTAAAAGATTTCAAGCTCATTTTCTCTCATCACACTAAATAAGAGAAATAGCTAGATGATCTAGGTATTTAATTTTCAACAATGTTAGGTTTATCATTATTGAGAATATTAGCCTAATTAATTATTTAAAATTATTTTTGTGAATATTTATTTTAATATATTAGATTTACTTGTAACCATTACGTAAGTCTTAAAAACTTGTCTATAAACTTATTTATTAATAGACTACATGTTACACACTCTAAGGTAACTTTATTAGGACTACATATTCTAAGGCAACTTTATAGGACTTTACAACAGTTTTGATAGGTGAAATAACTAGTGTAAGGGTAAAATAGGCATGACCTATTTTATCTTGTTTTCACCTTTCTTGGTCAAAGTAGGATTTTATTTTAGTTAATGATTATTTAGGTGATAGATTTTGTTTAGATTATTTTTGGTAGTTTAGTGTGATTTTTGATAGGAAAATCTTTCAAATCTTTCAAAAGATTTGATCAACATATTTTTGGTAACTAGATTTATGTAAATAATTTAGTTATTCCATGTATCATAGTTTTGTTAGGAAAGATATCTTGTGATATATTTATGGTTACTAAATCTTTACAAAATAATTTAGTTATTAGAGGTATCATAATAGGAAACATAATCTTTTGTAATATTGTGCTAATCTCTTACCCAGTTGGAGAAGGTTTCTTTGTGCCATGTTCTTGCAGGTTTGTGGCTATTTAAAAAAACTGGATGCTCGACAAAAGGATGCCGAGAGAGCCTAGATTCAGATCCAATTCAAAAAGCGGTGCGTAGAGCTTGATCGAGAGAAAACTAAGAAGTGCTATACGCTGAGTGTGCAGAGATAGAGAAGCAGGAGAGCATTTGAGTTTGAGCGAATCAGATTAAGAGAATTTAATCTAGAAGTCTTTGTGTGTTGAAGCTGTGAGAAGAATCCAAACAAATCTTACACGAAGATCTTCTGGATTCTCGTTTTCTGCTGCTGCTGTAAAACTTGAGAACACAAATTTGTGTTTTTCGAAGCTTTATTTTGTGCTTCCAGTTTGTGTGATTGTCTTGGAAGCTGATTTTTGTTTTCTATTTTGGTTCTTTCTTCCCACGTTTGGTTTAGTGTTTATGTGGGTTTTGTGATTCTCCAAGATTATATATCTTGTGAGAATTTTGTGTTTTTGTTTAGATTCGAAAACAGTTTTTGGTTTTAATATATTTGTTGCCTTGAGGCTTGATCTACAAGATTGATTCTTGTAGATTGTTTTTGTGTGATTTTCTGTCTTACTAAGTGTGTTAAATTTCAAATCTCAAAACAATACTTCCGCTGCAAATTTCTGTTACACACTTTTTCACATTGTTACTGCCATTGTTGCAACATTCATCGCAACATTGACAAGAACATCATCCCATATTGAGATTCCGTGGCATTGCGTTTACAATTGGTATCAGAGCCAACTCTTGATATCACTAAGAGTCGATTCTGTTTAAAGACGCGATGGATTCTCAATATGAGAATGTGGTTCGTCCCCCTACTCTCACAAATGCTAATTATTCTATATGGAAAGTCAAGATGCGCATCTTCATCAAATCCATTGATGAAAGAGCGTGGCTTGCTTTTAAATGGTTGGAGTCCTCCCAAAGTAGATTCGATGGTGATGTCAAGATCACCAAAGGATCTGAGTGGACCAATGATGATAGGAACACTGCTTCTTTTAACTCGAAAGCCTTGTCTGCTATTTATAAGGCCTTGGATGCAAATACTTTTAGGGTAATAGAAAATTATGAATCGCTAAAGATGTGTGGGAGGCCCTTCGGACTTTATGTGAAGGACTCGCCAATGTTCGTTCTTAAACTAAGAGTGCCCAAAGACTCGGTTTGCCTTGAATGCGCTTTTATGATTACGATTCCGAAAAGTACGCAGTTGATTCAAAGAATGTGTCACCCGATGTTGCAACATCGGGAGTAACATCGGGAGAAACATTGTGCTTGAAACAGAACAATTTTTACGCTTTTAATTCCACACGAGAGCATGATGGTCATTCGATTCAGATCTGCTGGAAGGGTACAAGGAGGCGACAAGGATTGGGAGAAGAGGGCTCATCAAGTTACACTACTTGGTAAGGCGAATGAACTCGCGAAAAGGCCAATGCGGATCAAAAGAATGCATAATCGGCCGGAAGGAGTCCTAAGTAGAAAGGATGTGGAGATTGAGAAGTTAAAGGAGCAGCTTACGCAAGCAAATGAGACCATGACCAAGTGGAATTCTAGCAAACAAAAGGTTGATGATTTGTCAATTTAATACTTCTAGATCGGTATTGGTTTTGTCCCTAAGGTATTTGTGAAAGAGGGAGAAGGAACATACGGAACCAAACCGAACAATGAAAGTTTTCTGAACTTTTTTGTGAAAAACCGAGAGTTAGAAAGAAAAATTATGTTTGTCACTTAACGCCATAAGCTGGTCACATACAACCCTTTTGTTTTTCGAAAAATGGCCATGTATGAGAATGAAATGAGGCAAGATTTCTTTGAAAAACTCATTGGCGTAGAACAGAGATGAATGCGCCGACCAATGTTGCAACATTGGCGGACACGTGGAAGCCTCATTCAAAGACAAATCGAAATTTTTCAAAAATCTCCAACCCAAAGTTTTTAAGCAGAGATGTGGGTTCCTAAGGGTAGTAATGACAAAGGCAAGTCCAAATATTGTGAACCCTTTGATATATGTCCCGGTTCTAAGCCGTCCTATGATGAATCTCCTCCAAAATGTTCGAAACCAGATCACGAAACAGTAAATCTGCACATGATCGAAGAGAACTTGCATTTTCGAAAGTTCAACCAATGTTATTCACAATGTTTCACCCAATGTTTCACCCGATGTTGCAACAATGGGAGCAACATTGGACGAAGCTTGGCAGATTGACAGTCTGAACTTTCGAATCGTGTCTGCATATTCAGAAAATCAGCCAAATTTGAATGGTTGCAGCCATGATATTCCTAGCGTATTGAGAAAAACCATCCAATCTCTCAAGTGATAGGTGATATTCATGATGGGATATACACAAGGAGAAGAAGTAAGGTTGAATCTCAAAAATTTGCATGCTTATCAAAATATTTTTGAGAGAAGCCTTAAATCTTTTATGGATGCTTCAAATGATCAAAGATTATGTGTTCACATTGATGTGTTAACCTTGCTTTTTGATAACACCTATGCATTTTGCTTAGCACAAAAATCCAGTTCATTATTCTCGAACTAATCACATTAATATAAGACACCATTTTTTTGAGACTTGGTTGATTATGGAAATTGTTTGCATTGAACATGTTGGGCCGAAAATCATCTTGCTGATATATTTGCCAAGTGTCTTGTTTTTGAGAGATTTTTCAATCTTTGGAAATCTCTTGTGTTTTATGTGCCATATGATTTTACACTTAGTTAATTATAAAAAAAAAAAAAAGGCATGATTGCATTTTGTCTTTAGAGGGCACTCTAGATCAATTGACTCACATGTATGTGTCTCTTGTGGTTGCTTGGGAATTTCATTCAAAATGTTTGTGGTTTCATTGTTATGATTCTCTCTCTCTCCAGTTCTTGAGTATGTTTAAAGTCCACAAAGGAAAGAGCTACCTTTTGAAATTTTTGGGATCTTTGCAATTTGTCAAGGTACTATGGAACTTAGGTTCTCATGGGTTGATCTTGAGTAAATTGACTCCCCTTAATTGAAAAAGTGTGAAAGCTACCTAAAGGAAAAGAGCTACCTATGAACAAGGTTTGTGGCACCTTTCTTTTGGGACTATGAATCCTCGGATTTCATGGGTTGATCAAATGCAAAAATGCTTCCCTTGGTAAATAGTGTGAAAGGTTCCAAGTGGCATGTTTTTATAGCTTGAAATAAAGTAGAGCTATATTCCTAGGGAAATAAAGTACCTATGGATTTTGTTTGTGAAAAATTTATGATCTTGGGAGAGAAATTTGGTTGAGAAAATTAAAAAAAAAAAAGAGCAAAATTGAAAATAAAATCACAATTTTGGCGAATGCATCTCCCAATGCAGCTACATGAGGAACTACATCCTTTGATCTGGTCTTTATCACTTGTGTGTGATTGCATTTTTTTTTTATTTTTCTTTTGCCTATCTTTTAGTCATCATGTTTTTAGGCATAAAATTTTAGGACATGCATTGTTGGCAATGATATCAGCTTGGTGAAATTCTGTCCTAATATAAACTGTGCAAATCAATTTCAAAAAATCTCCATGTTGAAAAATATTTAGTGGTTGTCTAATTTTTGTGTGAAACTAAGAGGTTTTGAATCTGGATATGATGTGCTCAGTTTTTTTGCTAAGTGGTGTGATCAAATCTTGGTGAACACTTTATTGTGTTTTTCAAAATCTTGGATTTTTGAGAGTTCCTAAAAGTTTGTTTATCCCTCTTCCTTTTAGGTCAAATAGGGGAGAGATCAAGTGTTTCTTGTGATGGTGATGATGATTTCTGATTTGTGCTCCTTGCACAAATTCAGGGGGAGATGAGATTTTCTAACCAATGCAGGTTAGGTGATTTGATTGGTGTTGAATAAACACTTGTCTTTTGATTTGACCAGAAAGGTTCAACAAAGGGGGAGATTGTAAGGGTAAAATAGGCATGACCTATTTTATCTTGTTTTCACCTTTCTTGGTCAAAGTAGGATTTTATTTTAGTTAATGATTATTTAGGTGATAGATTTTGTTTAGATTATTTTTGGTAGTTTAGTGTGATTTTTGATAGGAAAATCTTTCAAATCTTTCAAAAGATTTGATCAACATATTTTTGGTAACTAGATTTATGTAAATAATTTAGTTATTCCATGTATCATAGTTTTGTTAGGAAAGATATCTTGTGATATATTTATGGTTACTAAATCTTTACAAAATAATTTAGTTATTAGAGGTATCATAATAGGAAACATAATCTTTTGTAATATTGTGCTAATCTCTTACCCAGTTGGAGAAGGTTTCTTTGTGCCATGTTCTTGCAGGTTTGTGGCTATTTAAAAAAACTGGATGCTCGACAAAAGGATGCCGAGAGAGCCTAGATTCAGATCCAATTCAAAAAGCGGTGCGTAGAGCTTGATCGAGAGAAAACTAAGAAGTGCTATACGCTGAGTGTGCAGAGATAGAGAAGCAGGAGAGCATTTGAGTTTGAGCGAATCAGATTAAGAGAATTTAATCTAGAAGTCTTTGTGTGTTGAAGCTGTGAGAAGAATCCAAACAAATCTTACACGAAGATCTTACGGATTCTCGTTTTCTTCTTCTGCTTGTAAAACTTCGAGAACACGACTTTGTGTTTTACGAAGCTTTATTTTGTGCTTCCAGTTTGTGTGATTGTCTTGGAAGCTGATTTTTGTTTTCTATTTTGGTTCTTTCTTCCCACGTTTGGTTTAGTGTTTATGTGGGTTTTGTGATTCTCCAAGATTATATATCTTGTGAGAATTTTGTGTTTTTGTTTAGATTCGAAAACAGTTTTTGGTTTTAATATATTTGTTGCCTTGAGGCTTGATCTACAAGATTGATTCTTGTAGATTGTTTTTGTGTGATTTTCTGTCTTACTAAGTGTGTTAAATTTCAAATCTCAAAACAATACTTCCGCTGCAAATTTCTGTTACACACTTTCAGTTCACATTGTTACTGCCATTGTTGCAACATTCACTGCAACATTGACAGTAACATCATCCCATATTGAGATTCCGTGGCATTGCGTTCTTACAACTAGATATATGTTTTAGTTAAATAAATGATCTGATGTTTACTTTGATATGTGCTAGCAGCTGACGTTTACTGTAGCTAATGTAATGTAGCAAGCTACTATAGCAGCTGATACATGAGCATTTGATATTTTCTACATCAGCAGCTAATGTTTTCTTTATCAAAAACGATCTATTGTTGTCTACATCATTAAGCAACAAACTGATGTCAAAGACACTTACTTTAATGAAATGTGGAAAAAGTGACATAAGCTTTAAATTCAATATCAACTTTATATGTGTCACTTATATGAAATTTTTCTCTTTCCTTGTTTCTCTCTTTTACATTAAAGTAAATTTACTTTTTCCCATAATGTCTTACATTTCTTTTTGTAGCTTATACGGTACTTATAGCACATGTTACCAAAAGTTAAACACATGGTTTTTGAGCTTTTCTTCAAAATAATTCAAAATAAAGGCTCAAAACAACTCTATGCATTTAACGCATTGTTGCCTCCACTTGTATCCACAAAGACAAAATCCAACAACTACAATTTGAAGACTTATTATATAAAGTATTGGAGACTTTAAGAAAATGTGTGGAGTGATAGAGACAGAGGACTGGCCGAGCATAATGCTACATAAAAAAAAGAGACAAATTCCTTTGAAGAGTTAAAGTATTAATATCGATCTTATTCAATAACAAACAAACTTACACTCTATTGTATTCTTTATTTTGAGTTTGATCATGTTTACCTATAGCTATTGTAAGTAATCGATGAGTAGTTTTCCAAACTATTATTATTTTGAAAGCCTCTTTAATTGCACCCATGAGAAGAAAACTGTTCTTATTTAAGTTATTTATTCTCTTATAAACACTAGGTCAAAATATTTTCTGTACACAATCCACTAACCGTCAAGGTTTCTATTACACTCAAGTTTTCATCTGTGAAAACTTGATAATAGTGTAGATTTTATACTTGTAACTGATGGAGAAAATAGTGCACAACTTTAAAATCAAGGTTGACCACCTTGGTAGTAGACGTAGCACTATTTACGGTATGAACCACTTGAAATACCCGTCTTCCTACTTAACTGTTTTTGATATTGCTCTTATTCAGTTATTGTACTTTTATCAAAGTTAGTATATTCACTTGAAAACCTTTTGGGCTAAACCTTCATTCAATAACTTAAGAAAAACTTTTTTTTTTTAAGGAAATAGGGGCGGTACCCTGCACGATTTTATTAATGAAAAACTTACTGTTGTTTTTTTTTTTTTTGTATTTCTTATCTTTTATAAAATAGTGAAGTGTTTTACAAATTTTGTCAAGTAACTTGCTTGCTTAAATGATGTGTTAGTTATCAAGGTCTACTATTTGAGTAGTATTCTTTGTTGAACTTAATATGTTTGCATCAGCTAGCTCAAGCTTGTTTACTCTTTCATGTGTTTATCTTTCGACAACCTTTGTTAAAATTAAAAATTGCATCTACTCATTTGTGATCTTTGAAAAACAATTTTTTACTTAAACCTTTGTCAGCAAGCTGACAATGAGTAGTTTTGTTCATCAAGAAGACTAAATTTCTAACTGCTGAAAAACTTACAATTTCCGTTGTCAGTTTTGAAAGTTTTCAAAATAACCCTTAAAAATTTTAAAATGCTATTCACTTTCCCCTCTAGCTTATTTCTGAGTCTCTATGAGACATACAACCACTGATTCTACAACTATTAGTACAATTACGCCTTAGTGAAAGATAAATTTGTCTTTCTCCAAAACACATTTCACAATCATGAAAACTTAATTGTAACAATAGTTGTAAAAATATTTATAAACTTAACATTTTTTATGACCCGAATAATTACCCAGTCAATCTTCTTTTTACACGGACACGTAACGAGTAACATTCTACCGAACTGAGAGTGTGACACGGGGTCAGCAGAAGAAGATTTCAAGCTCAATTCTCCCACTACACTAAATAAAATAAATAGTTGGATGAAGAAAGAAACTTCTGCGTTTTTAAAATATTATCTTCTAATAATAGACGAAAAATAGAAGGATGATTATTTAGTTTTTCCTGCCACGTGTAAGAAAGTAGAAAGTTGGTCAAACTAGACATATAATCATGAGAGCATTTTAATATAGGGAGGACCTATTAGGAGTATATAAAATTATAAATATACACCTTTAAACTGAAGTATTACGTATTTTGTGCTTCACAATCTTTTACTAGTACATGATAGAATAGAATGGGCTACAGACTGAATTATGACATCTCCACCTTCCAATTTAGTGAATCCGGATCCTCTATTCCAAATATGCTGTGGAATCTTATAACTGGAATTACTGACACCATATAATATAAATAAAAAATATAAAGAGAAAAATATAAAAATAAAAAGATTGATTCACAAAAAACAAAATTGAGAAATATTGAGTGCAATCGCGGTATCTATCATTTTTAATGCACTTTGATTGCATAATATTCTTTCTGTTCTGGGTAAAAAATCAATTATTTCATTTTGAATGTTTCACTTAAAGAGTTCATTTTCAAAAATTTAAAAAATTAAAATATCATTTTATTACTAATGGATTATTAAAAGTGCTATGTTTTTTTAAAAAATTAGGGTAAAATTATGACTGGTCTTTTTTTCAAAGTTTGTAACCTAAAAAGTTAACTTTTCTTGGTTTTAACCGCAAAAAGCCACTATTTGAAATATGGTTTCGGAAATGCTATCGTCACCTTCAACACCTCTGGCAAACACATTAGATTCGAAAATCATTATTGTTGCACAGTTAAAACATTGATGTATTGTGCTTCAAACATTGATGTATTATGGTGTAAAAATAAACTGGACAATTAAACTGATGAATCGCGGTGCAAAATTAATACAATAAAATTGATGTATCGCGTTTCAATAATCAACATACCCAATTAAACTGATGAATCACGGTTCTAACATTGATAGATCATAATGCAAAAATCAATTAAACAATTAAGCTGATGAATTACAGTGCTGATATTAATGAAATAAAATTGATACACCATGATTCATTCTCATAATCTTTTTGTCCTCAAAAATGTCAATTTCCGATTTGAAAATAAAAACACGATACTTGAACGGATAAAAACTTTACAAAATAGACCTACCCACAAATTTTCCAAAAGTTGGGTTCAACTTTCAAACATGCCTCTTTACCTGGAAGAATGAGAGTACTAAGAATAATTTGGTATCACCTGACACTCAATATTTACTTGTATGGAACTTTACGCGATGGTGAGATCTCGCAGTGTAGTGTGTTATACTTATACTAGTCATCTAAAAATAAATAAGTACTGTGAATGAAATTTTTTTGTTACTTCATTCGTCTCAAAATTATTGTTCTGTTTGATTTGGCATACAAATTAAAAAAAATTGATTTGATTATAATATTGGTTTGATGTGTACGTTTATTTAAAACTCATGTCTATATATTATCTATAATTAAAATATAATAAAAAAGTAAGGATAAATAAGTAAAAATATTGTTCTAAAAAGAAAATTTTCAAATAAGACAATTATTTTACGACGAACGAAAAATAAAAGCAAAACAATAATTTGAACTAAGGGAGTAATAAATTGTTTATATTTTATGTTCCAAAAATAATATTCTTCAAATTAGTTATATGCACAGAAAAATAATCAAATATATTACTCTTTTTGTCCCTAAATTATCGTCCTCGTTTCATTTTTTGTTCGTCCTAAAATAATTATCCAGTTATAAACTTACTTTTTTAAAACATTACTTTTACCATTTTACCCTTACTTTTTTACCATACTTTAATTATGAGCCACATACATATGATCTTTAAAGGAAATTACGTATTAAAGCAATATAAATAATCATATCAATTGTATTTTCTTAATCCGTGCGCCGGATCAACCAGGACGATAATTTATAGACGAAGGGAGTATTATTTTAAAAAATCTTACGAAATGCTACTTCAATATTTACTCAATGTTGAGAAAGTTCATATATTCTCAAAAAGTTCCTAATTTTTTAAATTTATTTATCTGATTAGAAAGAAAGGAAAAAGTTAAAAATTACTATTCTGTGTAATTAACTGTAAAGTTGCACCATTTGATCTTGCATAAATCTTATTAAACCTTAGTGTATGTTTGGATAACTCAATTCGATACCTTGTAATTGGAATTGGGGCCTCCAAAACCAATTTTGTCGTTTGACAACGCATTTAAAATGTGGAATTTGAATTGAGTTAGAATTCCAAATGTCTCAATTCCATAAAACTAATTCTATACTAAATTCTAAAAATTTAAATTCTAAATTTTGGTTCATTATTACACATTAACAACTAACCTTCCTTTTACCACTACCACCACCACTACTCCCAACCACCGCTGCCTGCCGCCACCACCGACCACTGCCACCAGCCACCTCCTGCAACCACCGATCTTCGCCAGTCACCTCCGGCCACCACCTCCAGTCCCGCCTCCAGCCACCACCTCCGTCCTACGACCAGCTCTATATGCTATTTATTAATACAAATATAAATTCTCACAATTTTGTTGTTACCTAGTTTTGAACATTTGTCATTCTTTATGACTAACAACCATTACTACTAGGCTAAGAACATCATCAATGCAATCGTGAATTTGATCATACGTGGCCGTGGGTAATTCACATCCTCAATCATATGTGTAATTTTTTCTCTTTTCATTTAAATTCAATCAAAATCGATCACTCTAATGCAAATATTGATTAAATCTTAGAGGTATGATATTACGAGTTAGAGCTTGTAGTATTATCACTACGAAAAAACTCGGTATTGCCATGGACACTTTACCAAGGAAATATAAATCCATAGTAATTTATGAGGAAGTTGCCTAGGAATTTTATTTCCCAAGTATACCGAGGAAATTGCCAAGGAAAACTATTTCCATGGAGAATTTAGAGGAATATAGAGACGAAATGTATTCCCGAGTATTTTTGGAAGGAATTTACCAAGGAAAATATTGTAAGACCCCAAATCCTTAAGTAATTGACTCGGTAGAATATTTATGTACTTTGTTCTTACTCGCGAACTTTGAGAGATCCAAGGTCTTCAAGTACTCGCTTGGAGGAATGTACATTCATAATAATCATGTGTATAAGTTTACATGTGGCTACAACGTTCATAGTAGTCATTGTCGTAAGTTTATTTTCCCGATTCGCGTATTTTCAAAGGCCATAATAGGTCTGTAGTAATTTGGCCATAATTTTTTATAAACAACTCGGAATTGAGATCCGTTTGATGCATTAGAAAATAGATTTCAGGATATTTCTAACCATACCTCTTGTGTAATTTTTTGACTTGTATTTCAGTACATGCGCATTTTTAAAGTTGACTGAATAACTTATTCTCGGTATTTCCAGAAATTATAGTTTTGCCTTGTTTATTGTATTTGCTTGGAGACTCTTAATCAATTCCAACAAACCTTACCCGAAGACATTAATTATAACTTATTTAGTGTTGATTAAGCTTAAGTTAAAATTTTAGGCCTAAGTTCTCAATTAGAGACTTTGACCAACTTATTTTCAACCAATAAGAGCTCTAATAACCATTCACTTGGACTGTGCTAATTTGTGACTTCAACAACTTGAGACCAACCATTGAAGCCATTTTTCCTTCATTCCTCCTGTGACGACCCGACCCGGACCCCAATGCGAGATCCCGAGTCGTGCCGTCAAAATAGACAATAACACAAGCATGCATAGGTAGGATTATAAAATTCACGTGGCGCAACATCGCATACAAACAACAACTCGGCTACACTTGGCCGGAAAAACAACCTAAAATAAACAAGTCATCGGCGACGCATTAAACGGAACCCAACAACTACTACAATTATTAACACATGCTTATAATAACCTCAACGGCCACAACATGCCTGAGACAACAACAACAACAACAACAATTAAACGAGCTTTAGCGGAAGAAACCGTAGTGAACCATACACATATAAACAAAGCTCGACATATAAGTAAGATACCAAAAGATTACAAGTGTTTAATAGTTAAGTTACAACAACATCAAAACCCCAAGCCAAGTCTACATGACTTGCTTCCCAACGTCCTTTCCAAAATAAAAGGCTAATCAACAAGTCCAAAAGATCAACCTTGCGAATACAACAACCAAAAGTGGAATAAGCGAGTCTATCTCGAACGCCTCCTCGGCTCGATCTAAGGAAAGACAAAGCAAACAAATAGGGTAAGTCGAAAGACTTAGTAAGTTACTACAATGCATGTTCATGTTATAGCATGACATTTATCTCGCTTATAATACATGATCATCATATAGCACGTAGCACATTGTTCACATAAGTGCGGGAAATTAAATCATACAAGTAGGATATGATATAGTCACGGCCGCCAGTAGCTCCCGCAATAAAACTTTATTATACTTTATCGTGCAACATTGATGCTCGTGAATGCATCAACTTTTATCAAGTACCACTCGATCTAGATAGCAAGCCAATGCGCACTTAACCGACAAAGCTACTTCCCATTGCGGCCAACAAAGGTGTGTGTGAAGTCCGTGTGCGGCGATCCATAGCGAGCACGAATCCCATAATTCGTGAAGGCGATGCATCGTCCCCACCTTGACCCAATAAACAAACCAAATAATGCCACTGGACTCAATGTGATGCACAAGTAGATATTTACTTGACTAAACCATTAAGGACCGAATTCGACAAGAGCGAACTCGACCAACCAAGTAGGGTATTAATCTCTACTATAAAATCATATCAAGGCAATTAAATTGCACAAAACCAACCTTTCATAAAAACTTGTTATAAACAATCAAACCAAGCTCATACTTGAGTAAACCAATCAAACGGGTCCAAACTGTAGGGATTGAAACTAGAGTTCAACACGCTCAAATATTCTAGAGTCGACTGCTGAGTCTTTGCTCTAAATTCCCAAATTTGGAGAAATTGAAGCTATGTGCTTCATAACCCAACCTAGGTCAATTCTAGGTTCAACAAGGTATTAAATTCACCAAGGCAATGCAAAGTGATTCATGTATATCATAGAGTCCAAAATTTAGGATAGAACACATAACACTTTCACAACATTTCAAGAAGGCATAAACTAGGGCATTCACATATATCAATACTTCCATGACAAATATAATACATGGCTTTAACATGTTCAAAACCTTAAATAGACAAGATACAAGAGTTTTATAAACTTTCATAGGCAAGAAACCAACCTATACATGCTCCTAACAAGCTCAAAATCTCAACATACAAGAAGATAGCATAGGAAGCATACATGTGCCCTCATTGACCTCAACCACCATAGGCTTTGTTTCCTTAGGGTCAATGAGAACTAAAGGAAGAAGAAGAAGAAAGTAACTTACAAGTTATACACCAAAGAAAGCAAATGAAGAAACCAATCGGATGGAAATGCTCCTCTTCTTGAGCTCTACAACTTTAATGAAAGTAGCTTGGGCAAATGATGAATGGATGAGGGAAGACCAAGAGATTAGCTCCAAGAAGCCATGGAAGAGCTAGAGAGAAGATGAAATTCGTTTTTGAAAAGTGAGAGTGAGATATGAGAGTCAAAAATCTGAAATGTGGCTTATATTGGCCTAGATTTTGAGTGGGACAAGTGTCAACAACTTGTGGTCCCTTTTTAAATCTGATTTGTGGCTTAATTGGTCACTAATGAACCCTTAACTCATCATTAAAAACTAGTTAGGGATGTTAGGACTTAAGTTGGAAGGGTTAGGGAGGTTTAGGATAGGTTTAGATATGGGTTCAAGGGTACAAATCGTCCAATTCGAAACAGAGAAAATAATCCCAGAATAAACAGTGAGGCGGGCGCTCACCCAAGCCCATGCGCCGCCTCAACTACCGAGGCCACTCCCAAGTTCAGACCACTCTGCAATTGCTCCCTGCATTTGAGGCGGGCGCCACAAGGTCATGCGCGCCTCGGCCCGTAACCTCTAAAACTTGATCTAAACTTGTTCTAAATGGTCCCAAACTCATGGGCATCCATTCTAAGGTCTAACCCTACTCAAAACAAGTCGGAAACGCACCCGAACAACCCCCGGAACAAGATGGAACAAGGTTCAAACCACGCGACGAATGAACAACGAATCAAACTACAACCAAACACCAATCAAACTAGGATATCTTAGACATGAAAAAGGTTTGTTTCAACATGATTAAGACCTGAATATAAAGCCAAGAACTCAACGAACACTTCGTACGTCGAAATAGAAGCAAATACGAGCAACGGGAGGAATCGCTAAGGCCAAATTCAACGCGATTAAACCGGCGATTCAACAAACAAGTTTATATGATTCTAAACATGTTATGGACTTCTAAAATGACTTAGGAATGATTCTAAAACATTTATATACCAAGTAAACATGCTCACAATCAACCAAGAAAGTATAAAGACAAGCATAGAATGCACATGCAAGATTATGGGGCGTTACACCTCCATTGATAGAGCTTAAGTGTGGGAGATTCAAGGTGAGACTAGTGTGTGTTAGGGTTTCCTGAAGCTCCGGTGACCCTATTTGAGAAGCAAGAACGCTGAATCGAAGTTGTTGAATCCTGCCTAAATTAAATTTGCTTAAAATCATTATGCTTTTATCTAGTTTGTTAGAACTTAATATTTGTTTGGTTAAGTTAAATTGGTCAGCTCGTTGTTTCATATTGTCAACCACTTAGAAGCTGCTGACCCTCGTTTCTTTAAGTGTCAGCCTTCTTACCTTTTATGCTTAAACATATCTTGGTACTGACACTTACCTATTTTGTGCTATGATAGATCTTGTTGTTTTTTATCTCTATCGCAAGATCTTTATGATCTTGTAAGAAGATAGTTCCGAATTATTGGCACATTTCAAATTCAAAAGTGTTTCGGACGGAATGCACCTCAAGTTCTTCTATAAATATCCACATAAACCTCTTGAAGAAAAACAACTGAAGCATTCATACTCTCAAAAGCAGATTACTCACTCGAAGTACCTCAGCCTTAAACTTTAGCTAGATAGTCCTCATTGTTATTTCTTTTCTAGTTATAGTTTTGACAATCACATACTTGATTTCACATTACATCTTTCATATTCTTTGGGAATCAACTGATTGTCTCACGAGTGTGATTGTCTCCAATCATACTCCATAAACACCGGTCTTTGTTGTACATTGATCCATTAGTGATCATCTAGATTATTAATAATATTAGTGTACTTCAAAAATCAAAGTTTGACCAACTTGGTAGTGGACGTAACATTTTTTTTCTGTGATTCACTTCAACTGCTTTGTCTGTTAATTCATCAGTTCTTACAAACTGCTCTAACACTTAAGAAGTCTTAATCTACTTTAGTGTCAGTCAGTGTGGGTTCCCGGGAAATGCCCTCGCGCCCCCTGTGTCCTTGGATAGGGGTGCGCGTACGTGCAGATGCGGGACATCCACTGCTCTCATTCCACCTTCCCTGGTTTAGGGGAGGACGAAATTAAAAGTGCGAGAGGAGTGCTGTCAGAGTAGCGCGTTTGAATGCACCTCGGTTGTCTTTAGTGGATTTTTGATCCAATATGGGAGCTTTGGGTTTTCTATGTCAAGTTATCCCTTTTTTAGGGGATACCAGGATATAGGAATACATCACCTTTCCATTCTCATTCTTCCTTTTTTAGGGGAAAACAGGAAAGTGCAAGGAAGGAGTGTTGCGGTGCCCCCACTATGGATTTTATGAAAATAGCTTTATGGCCTATTTCGGATCACTATGGGTGCCTTGGGTTTTCTACGTCAAGTTATCCCTTTTTAAAGGGATACCAGGACATAGGAATACATCACATTTCCATTTCCATTTTCCCTTTTTTAGGGGAAAACGAGAAAAGTGCAAGGAAAGATGTTGCAAGGCCCCACTGGATCCAAAATGTTTTAGAGTCGCCATCTTTATTTGAAATAAAGCAAAACCAAAAAAGAAAACCAGAGATAATAAAAACGGGTCCGTAGGCTAAGTTACGAGTTGGGAAGGTGCTAGGCACCCAACTCGCCCTTTTGGTCGCAAAACGGTTTTTGGCTAAAGTATGCTTTTTGTTATATTAATTTAACAGATAAATAAAACATTAACTGCCTACAGATACATCCATTGTCTACATTATTTACAGACTTGCAACTGTCTCTTTACAAATAATTACAAATATACTTGAAAATATTTGACCATAATAATGGTTCTTTTTAGTGCTATTTCCTAACCAAAACCGGGCAGCACAACTGCTTATATATTTACATTGGGCCGGATTGGAAATAACACTTTTACAAATAAAAACTTAAAACTTACCTACTGATGGCCTAGGGTGTGCTCGCTCGTCCCCGAGGGAGAGGGAGTCTTTGTTCTTGTGTGTGTTGTGAAGATTCGGGCAGAGTGACTGCTTCCAAAAGTTACTTTTGGCCTCGGGATTTGGGCGGGGTAACTGTTTGTGTTTGGTTGTTTGTTGGCTTGAGGGAGACGAAAATCGGGCAGAATAAAGGCTTATTTCTGACTGATTTGGCCTTTTAAATCGGGCAGAACAACTGCTCTTTCCACGATTTTTGGACCGGGGAAATAGGGTGGAAACCTAGCTGGGGGGCTAAGGCTCACTTTAACCGGTTGATTTTGTGTTTGGAGGAGGTTTGGCAGGGTTTCGAGGCTTTGAGGAGATCATTCACTATCTCACTTCGCTCTCTATTTCTTCAGCATAACGAGGGCGCGGAGAGTTTTGCGGATGAATTGTGTGTTCTGAAGGCGAACCCCGAAGCTCTATTTATAGCCTGGGATGAGGACACCGAAGGAATTAAAATTCCTTCTTCGCGTATCAACCGTTTGTACACAACGCCGAAGAAATTGCACTTTACGGCAACTCTACAGTACTGTTTGGAGGAAATGGGCGCCACCCACATGAACTTTGGGCGCCACTCCCACTTTGAGTGTGGGTGGCGCCAGCACTATGCAAATTGGTTTCATTTTTGACACTTTGGCCCCTGCATTTCATCCTTTTGCGCATCCTGCTTTGTCCTTTTGCATTTTCGACCCTGTAACTTGACATTTGTTAATGTTTTAACAGGTCTTGATATTTTATGTCATGTCATATACCAGGGGTACGAAATTGGGGTGTCTACAGAGCCCCTTAACGATGGAGTCTACGGGTAACCCGCAGCTTACTGAGTAGACGAACATCGTTGATAAGAAATAGACTCTTCAATTTCGTGCAATTAACATGGGGGGAGAGAGATGCAACAGGTAGCAGTTATAATGCAATAGTTTATAATGTGAACCAAACCTCCATATCCTAGACTTTTTTAGTCAGTTATAGCAGGTTATCGCAATTGTTAAGCAGATATGCAAATTGAGTGCTCTGATGGTCGGACCTACTGATGTAAGCTGCCTACTTATCCCTTAATAAAGGAAATCAGACCAAACGTAGTTCGGCCTAAGCCGATACAAACAACCAACGAGTAAGTTGTGTCCTTTGGGTCAAAACTCATCCGAGAACACAATGGAAAAAAGATTTTCATATTTTTCGAAAAGCCGTATTCTACCGGTCAAAAATCGTCGTCAAATACTGTATGAAGATTTTTGAGTTTTTCGAAAACCATATTTCAACCAGTCAATACCTGTCGTTGAAATACGTTAAGAGGCATTTTCAAAAAATAGTGCATGGCTGGTCAATACCTTATTTCCAAACACAATATGAAAACTTTCAAATTTTCGAATGACCGATCAAAATCTGCGTCGCCGAGGCAAAGAAAACTTTCTTCAAGTTTTTCGAAAACTGTTACCAAAAAAAAGATCTTTCTTTTTCCTTCCTTTTTTCTCACTCTCTCTGTTTTTTTTCAATATTCCTCATTTTTTTTTTGAAAAACAAAAACTCCTTTGAAAAAGAGTTTTCTTTTATTTTGAAAAACAAAAATTCTTTTTGGAAAAGACCTCTCTTTTATTTTTATTTTTGAAAACCAAAATTCTTTTGAAAAAGACTTTTCCTTTATTATTATTATTTTTTTTTGAAAACAAAACTCTTTCTTCTGAAAAATACTTTTCTTTTATTATTTATTTTTTATTGAAGGTAGGATAGGAATACTTTACCTTTCTTACCTTTTCGCATTTCGGCCACTGCTGCTGATTCAGCTGATTTCGATATTCTTGCAATCTTTATTTCTTCGGCCCGAGGATCTATCTTTTTTTTTTTTTTCCTCTTTTCTTTTTTTCTCTTTTTTTTTTTTAACTTTTGCCGCTGATTTTCGGGCTTTTCTGCTTATCTGGCGGCAGACCCGCTGGGGATATAACTTTTCCTTATTCCTGGATGGATGGCCGTTGAATATGGTTAACAAAATTACTTTTGTTAACTTTCTGTTAAGTCTCAGGGGCCACTTTGCAGCTTTGGAATCTCGAGGACTTGAGTGTTGAACTTGAGTTGTTTGGAGGGGCAAAGTGGAAATTCCACTTTTCCTCCTCTTTTCTTCACGAGATGAAGGCAGAAGCCTTCATTCTCTCCTTCTTCACTTCAGCCTCCATTGTCGACGGAGGAAGAAATTTTTTTCTATTTTCTTCATTTATTCTCATTTTCTCAATTTTCTTCCATCAAATTTTTTATATTTATGTAGAGATGGCTTCGTCCTCGAGATCTAGGAAATGAAAAGCGCCAATGCACCCGGATTCGGGTGAAGAGAGGAAGGAACTTTCCTCCTTTGACCCGAAATCATGTTGATTATTTTTATTCAAAGGACGACTGGGGTAACTTGGTGCGAGATTGGCATAAACATGTTTCAAATCTTCAAAATCTCAATGTAAAGTATATTTTCTTATCAACCCATTTGGCTATTTTTCAGATCTGTTCAATCCCCTTATTGTTTTGAATTTATTGAGTATATATATATTTCTTATAATGCTTATACATGCAATTTATGGGCTAAAATGATGCAATCCTAGGAATGATGCATGAAATTTACACAATTTATTTTTACGATGCACAATTGAACTAGTGGTCACTATTTGACCCTACTATGTATGATTTATACTTATTTATGCAAATGAGGCTATATAATGCATGTTTTAGACTAAAATGTATTTTTTAATGCGATATGTTCATGAAACGGACTTTTCGGAATACAATTCAAATTTTTTCGAAATCATTTTCGGGCATATTTTCAGATAAATACATGACAAAACATATATATTTTATGCCCTATAATTTATTTTTCATGCATGATAATGCTGCAGGGATATAATAAATGCCATGAGAATTCTTTTCATGATTGGTGGCATTTTATTCTTTTTTTTTTAAATGTACCCTCAATGCAGCTTATTGGACAATAAGTGCAAATAATGGATGCATGTACTACTTTATTTGATGCAAATATGATGCATAAAAATTACAAGGATGCTTACTAACATGATGCATGGATATTCTTTTTATTCTATTTTTTCTATCATGCATATAAAAATGCAATACATATGCTTAAAATGCATTTCTAGGATCCTTATGATGCGAAGATAACTATTTAGATGTAAAACACATATATAATCTCTCCTCTTTTTTTTCTTTTTTTTAATAGGATACATATTTAAATGCGCAAAAATGCATTTTTATTTGTAAAAGAATGCAACATATACTTCTGAAATATACACTTTTTTTTTTCTGACTAAAATATATTATAGGAAATTAACATGCCGCAATTTTATGATTCATGAATCACAGCACATGCAACATGCTCCCCATTTATTTATCACTATCATCATCAATTTTTTTTTTTTTTGAGAAAAATAGAGATAGTAGGCTTACCTTTCCTTCTTCCTCTCTTTTTTATTTAGGAGCGCAACATCTTGACTAGGGTCCGCGCAAGCTGTGACATGGTATTGGATATCTTTCAGTCAATGCCTGAACCGACCCAGGTTCTAGTGGAGAAGATGGGCTTCGGGGTGTTCATGCGGACGTTCTGTCCCTTCCGCAGTTATACGGCCATATTCGATGTGTTGCGGAACTACTGGTGGGACACGACCCACACTTTTCACTTCAGCTGGGGAGAGGCTACCATGACCCCGTGTGATTTCGCCGCTATCACGGGCATTCCTACCAGCATCGGCCTGACCTTAGCACCAGACTATACTCTCCGTCAACATCATGACGTAGTGGAGGATCTCCTGGGCTTTGAGCCCGTATATAAGATTGCAGATGAGATTACGATTGGCAGCGTGAAGAGATGGCTTTTAGTGAACGCTGGGAAAGTCGATGCCGGGGATAGCATCGATGTAGCTCGCGTTGCTAGAGCCTTTCTATTTTTCTTTCTAGGGATGACGCTTTTTGCCAATTCCTCCACTTCTCTGAGAGTTTCCATCCTGGGCTGCCTCCGGGATTTGGAGCATGTGATTGATTATGATTGGGGGCAGGCAGGTTTGGCCGAGCTTTATGTCTCCATGGATAGAGCGAGGCGGAATAAATCCCGGGTCATGACTGGCTTTGCTCCTGCTTGGGAGGTATATTTCTTTTCTTTCCGCCTTTATCTATTTTCTTCTGTCAGCATTTTTCTTCATTTAATTTTTTTTCATCATCATTTTCTTTTTTTTTATGTAGCTGACTCTTGTTCTCCCCCTCTTTACTCTTTCTCTTTCTCTTTTTTTTTTGTTTTTGTTTTTTTTTTCAGGTATGGGCTTACTCTTTTTTTCGACTTTACACCCGGCCCACTATACGGTAATGTTTACGGACCGCCATATTTGGCTAAGTTTGTAAACACAAACCGGAAGAACAAGGATAAAGGCGGCCATTTTCTGGATTATCTTGGATTTTAGGACAGGATAGCCAACTCGACCTCAGGCTCTGTGCATTTGGTCCCTTGACAGAATCTAGTGGGGCCATATGAGGTCACCTTGACACTGAGCCGATGCAGGATTCTCATGGTGTCGATTATGAACGAATCTTTGAACATGGGCGGCGAGTGAATCGCCAGCACATCTTGTATTCGACACTTCCAGTGGTACCTCCTGCACCTCCCCCTTGGGTGATCGTCTCGAATCTTTTACCGAACAGGTATCTTTACTTGTCCAGATTTATCATGCCACCCAGTGATTATCCTGTCATGGCTTATGAGGAGTTCTTGAGGACGATGCTCCATCCTGCTCCTCCTGCCCCCGCGATTCCCAGGCGTGCCTCCATTGCTGGTGATAGGCCAGGGTCCTCTCGCCCAGGTCATGATGTGCAATCAGAATTTTCCATGCCTGACGATGCCTTCTCTACCTTCCGATATCGGCGAGACGGGAGACTGATATAAGAAGTCTTGCATGATACGGACATTCCCGAGGAGTACCGTGTCCCTGATCATGCTCGCACGGTATCTATATCGCCACTCACACATTTTTTTATTTCAGCATCATCCTTTTTTTTATATCACTTTCTCTTTCTTTTTTTCTTGGACTGATGCTTTTCCCTTTTTTGTTGCAACACCCTCTTTTACAGGTTAAAGTGTCTACGTATAAGAGGCTGCAGCGGGGCTTCGTCAGCATTAACAAACTTTACTAGCGGCTCATGGATGAGTTTTCTTGCCGAGGTAATGATGTTACGCGGCAGACCAGGCGCCGTGATGATGACGAAGATGGGACTAGCGAGTCATCTCGTCCCCGGGTGAGGGGTAGAGGTTACAGACTTGGCGGTGGGACCGGCCCTCGAGTGATGGGAGCTGGTTTTGATAGGGGCCGAGCGTCCTTTGATAGGGGCTTTTCTGGAGATATTTGGGCAGAAGGAGGCAGTCGCCTTCTCCTGTGTCGGGGTGTATAATTTCCTTCAATCTACTGGCCGTAGTCTTCCTTTATAGCTTCCTTAATTTCCTTGCGATCAGACACAGCAGCAGTCGATGGTCGGCGAGGAACCACAGCCAACGGCTATCGGTATAATGGTGATGCTGATAATGAGGACGAGGACTTTTCTGGGGGCTCTCATATTGGTGAGACTGGAGCCTTTTCTGTACCTCGCAGGAGGAGTATATGGGCCCGGCTGGGCGGATGCCGCAGACATTGATGGACTGCTCCAGGGCTTAAGCTGGAAATGAAGGAATATTGAGGGGAACAAGTGGGGGTAGAGGCAATAATAGATACATACATGCAATCAATGTATAATTTAAATGTCTTAATAAATATTCCTAAGTTGCACCTTAGGACCCACTACTAAAGCTTGATTCGCCAGCGGAATTCTTAGCGACGAAAATTTTACATTCGATTAGCGGCGAATTTTGCATCAGACGGAATTGGGCATCGGCAATTTTCCGGCCAGCGAAGGCCACCTTTAGCGACGGAATTAGCATCAGCGGCGGAATTGAACATCAGGGCCGGTGATGGAATTTTCCGTCGCTAAAGGTCCCTTTAGCGGCAGGAATTTTCCGTCGCTGACAATAAACTGAAATTAAATTCTGAAATATTCAGCGACGGAAAATTCCGTCGCTAAAGGTGACCTTCAGTGACGGAAAATTCCGTCGCTGAATATTTCAGAATTTAATTTTAGATTATTTTCAGCGACGGAAAATTCAAATCGCTAAAGCTGTGACTGCGCAACAGGAAAATTCCGTCACTTAAATAAATGAAATTAAATTCTAATTAATATAAAATATCAATAATATTTGAAATTAAATTGAAACTAAATTAAAATAATATTTGAAATGTTAATTTAATAATTTAATATCAATAATTAAAATTATTAGCATCAATATAATTACAAAAATTAAATCATTTACATTACAACTTAACTTAACTTAACGTAACGTTAACTTAAATTGATATTAAATTAAAATAATATTTGAAATGTTAATTTAATAGTATAATATCAATAATTAAAATGATTAACATTAATATAATTACAAAAATTAAAACATTCACATTACAACTTAACTTAACTTAACTTAAATTATAATTAATATAAAATATCAATAATATTTGAATTTAAATTGAAACTAAATTAAAATAATATTTGAAATGTTAATTTAATAATATAACATCAATAATTAAAATGATTAGCATCAATATAATTACAAAAATTAAAACATTCACATTACAACAACAACTTAACTTAAATTCTAATTAATATAAAATATCAATAATATTTGAAATTAAATTGAAATTAAATTAAAATAATATTTGAAATGTTAATTTAATAATATAATATCAATAATTAAAATGATTAGCATCAATATAATTACAAACATTAAATCATTCACATTACAACAACTTAACAACAACTTAGCAACTAACGTTAACTTAAATTAAATTAAATTAGAATAATATTTGAAATGTTAATTTAATAATATAATATCAATAATTAAAATGATTAGCATCAATATAATTACAAAAATTAAAATATTCACATTACAACTTAACTTAACGTAACATAAAAAAACAACTTAACTTAAACTTAACTCAGCGAAGCGTGGCGTAACATAGCGTAGCGTAACAGCAATGTAATAGCGTAACTTAACGTGGCGTAATGTAACTTGTGCTTAACTTAATAATAACGTAACAGCAAGCAACAACCGGCAGCTTAGCAGCAGGGTTAACCCCGGCGGCAACTGGCAGCAACAGCAACAGCAACAACAGCGAAATGTGGCGTGGCGTAACGTGATAACGTAGCGTGGCGTAACTTAACCAGCAGTAGCGTCAGCAGCCAACCAGCTTGGCGGCAACTGCTTAGCAACTTAGCGTAAGCAAGCAACAGCGTGACATAGCAAGCAAATGGCAGCCAAGCAAGCTTAACAACTTAGCTTAGCTTGGCAGCAGCGAAAACCGCAGCACTTTGTTGGCGAAATGGTATAATGGTCACGATGGACCATTATAACATGAAAACAAATCGACTATTGGCGAAATGGTATAATGATAGATGGATAATTATAACATGAAAACTTACGTTACGCCTATTAATGGAAAATGGACTCACGATGGACCATTATAACATGAAAAGCACCAATCGCCTATTGGCAGAAATGGTATAATGGAGGCGATGGACCATTATAACATGAAACACGATCACGTTTATTAAGCGAAATGGTATAATGGAGTCGATGAACCATTATAACATGAAAACACGCCATATTGGCGAGGAAATGTTATAATGTTAGCGTGAAGTAACTTTGTAACCAACTTAACTTAACAACAGCAAGCGTGGCGTAACTTAGCAACTTAACCTTGAGCAAAGTGGCAACTTGGCTTAGCGTGGCAAGCAGCAACAAGCAGGCAAGCCAGCAACAACTTGGTTTAGCAAGCAACAGCAAGCGTGGCGTGATTTAAACCCAGCAACTGGCCAGGCAGCAGCAGCAAGCGTGGCAAGCAGCAGCGACAGCACTTAGCGGCAAAATGGCGTGGCATTGACAACTAGCGTGACGTGGCAAACCCAGCAAAACTGGCAGCAGCAAGCTCGGCAAGCAGCGGCAAAAACAGCAACTGGCTTAACAACTTAACAGCAATGGCGTGGCAGTAACTTAACCCAACAACAGCAGCAGCAACAGCAGCAAGCAAGCAACTGACAGCAGCAACAGCAACTTAACAACTTAGCAACAGCAATTTAACTTAACCTTGGCTTAACGTGGCAGTAAACTTAACAACTTAAACATAAGCAAGTTAAACATAACATAACATAACCAAACTTGGCAACATAATAACAGCAACAACCCAGCAGCAGCAACAACGTGGCGTGGCAGAAACCTTGGCAAGCAACGAAAGCAGCAACAGCAACTGACTGCAAGCAACCGGCAACAACTTGCAGCAAGCAGCAAGCGTGGCGTGGCTTAGCAGCAAAGCAGCAACAGCAGGCAGCAGCAGCAGCCAGCAGCAGCAACCGGCAGCGGCAGCAGCAGCAGCAGCAACCCAGCAACAGCAGCAACGTGTAACCAGCAGCAAAGCGTGTAGCGTTGCCAAAACAACCTAACCAAGCAGCAGCAACAGCAGCGGCAGCAAGCTGGCAAGCAACTTAGCCGCCGCTTAAGCGTAACATGACAACTTAACAGGCGAAGCAGCAGCAACAGCAACTGCATAACTTGCGTAGTAATAACCACAACAGCAGCTTGGCTTGGCAAGCAGCTTGAAGCAACAACAACAACAGCAGCTTAGCAACAGCAAGCAGCAACTTAACAGCGATAGCGTGGCAACTTAGCAAACATAGCGTGGCAACCCAACATAACATAATATAACTTAACAGCAACCAACAACATAACATAATAACATAACATAACAACTTGACTTGAAGCAACGTAAGCAAATGGCAAATGTAACTTAACAACGTGGCGTATGGTTTGGCAAGCAACGTGGCGTGGCTTAAACTTCAACAAGCGTGGCAACAACAGCGTAGCGTGGCTGCAGCTTAACAACATTTTAACTTAGCGTGGCAAGCAGCGTGGTAACGTGGCAACAAACATAAAAGCGTGAAAGCTTAGCAACATAACATAACAACATAACATAACATAACATAACTTAACCGCGTGGCTTTTACACCCCAGGCAAAATGTTATAACTTAACCTAACGTGGCAACTTAGCACGTGGCTTAAGCGTAACAGCAGCAAGTAGCGTGGCAAGCTTACTTGGCGTAACAGCAGCAGCAACAGCAGCGTGGCGTTAAAACTTATGTAACAACGTAACGTAAGTTAGCAAGTTACATGTGGCATAACATAACTTAGTAACATAACTTAACTTAACTTTTATATATATATATATATATATATATATATATATAGATGTTAATCGATCTAACCACTAACGGTTTCGGTCAACCCTAATGGTTCCGGTCCATAATAGGTCCGGTTTAATTAAGGTTTTTCAGCATTTTGTTGTCAGGTCAATAACCCTATGACTTTCGTACGACCATGGGTTTCGATTCAATTGCGGTTTTCGATCCAATGAATTAGGTGTGCTTTTTTCCCAATTTAGGAGCTTATGCCCGCTTATTTTAAGCGTAATATACTCATCATTACATTACTAACTATACTAAACATGGCGTGAATTCGGCTTCGGTTTAACATAACGAGTTTTTGAGTCTAGCCTAGCGGTTTCGGTCCCTAATCGATTATTGATTTTAAGCGGTTTTGCTAAAATTGCAAACCTAACAAAAGAAAAAACCAGTTTTATATTGGAGTTCGGACTTGCGGTTTTCATTGCCCTATTAACATCTATATATATATATATATATATATATATATATATATATATATATATATCTATAGGAAATATAATATTATATATACATGGAAATATTATAATTTTAATGAATGATATTATATTATTAAATTAATATTTTAAATATTAATTTAATAATAAAATATCATTCATTAAATGATTAACATCAATATAATTACAAAAATAAAATATTCACATTAATTTATATATTTAAGAAAATAATAACAAAATTATATAAATAGAGTAATAAACTACTTTAAAAAGTAATAGAGTCCACTTTAAAAATTAAGATATAAAGTGTCATTTATTACTAATAAACTACTAAAGTTGTGATTTTCTAAAAAAATGACTTTCAAACAAAGACTATTTTACCGAAAGGAAAAAGTATTTGAAATTATAAATATAATTTCAAGTCAATTTGAAATTACAAAGAGCTCTAAAATATAAAGGCGCCAACTTTTCGCTTTCGTTTTCTTTGGAAAAATTTGGAATGCCCAAGTTAATTAGAAAATTAAAATAACGAGTATACACCATCGACCATCGTTCATTTGGTAACAAGCGGTAGTCTTCTTCCCTCTCTTCTCTTTCTTCCCACGCATGTCTTCCCCTTCTCTCTTCTTTCTCCCCACCGTCTTTCTCGTCCTATCTCTCCCGCCATTCCTCTACAAAACCCTCTAAGTCGCCGCCTCCTAACCTCACAGGCCGACAAAGATTCACAAGATTCCCGGCCCTGCTGTGACCGCCATCTCAATTCTTCCTCCTCGCAGCTAGCTGTGATCGCTAACCTTCAAATCCGGCGAACCCTTCATCTCCTCAATTTTTCGGTCCGGCCCAATCTCAACCGTCGGCTTCCCAGCGGATCTCTTGAATCAACACATCCCACCATGTCGGCTTGCTCAGGCCTTCAAAATTCATGTAAGATATTTCTATTTACGCGGTTTAATTAAAGAATTTGGGAATTTGGAAGAACTATTTACGTGTTGTCATGTTCAAGTATGATTGTTATGTATTTCGAGAGGATGTAATTTTTTTGAAAACCTAGTTCCTTGAACTTTAATTACATTTTAAATGTGGTTTAGTGTTGGATTGAGTTATTGTAATTTGGGTCTTCCATGATGATTTAGGAAATACTTTTTG
>CM028382.1:41869567-42021966 GCA_013146195.2 Codonopsis lanceolata
TAGTAGAAGACTTATATTTAAAACTTTTTACAACTAACATTACTTTTAACCAATGTGGGATAAAACTTTTTAGGTTAAATATTACTTCTAATGACTCACTTTTTAACATCATACTTTAAGCTTTGATATCTTATTCATCCAAAACTTGATTTGGACAAATAAATATATCATTTCGATGTTTTTTTGCGAGTAGAACACATTTGCACAATTACATTTGTCAACAAACAAATGACAAGTAAAAATTTGTGCCTTAAGTTGCATAATTTCTTTCATAAAAAAACTAATTTTTTTAATAAATATACTTTAACTCTTGATATCTTATTCATCAAAACTTCGATTTGGACAAATAAATATATCATTTTGATGCCTACTTAGAGTAGAACACATTGCATAAATTACCTTGATCAACAAACAAATGACACGTAAAAAGAATTTGGTGCCTCAAGTTGCACAATTTCTTTACTAAAACACTAATTTTTTAACAATAGAATAGATGTATCCACATTGGTTAGAAATTGATGTTGGTTTTAAAATTCTATTATTAAGTACCAATAGAAGAAATGTATCAAACATTGGTTGGAAAGAAGTGATGTTGATTTCATAATCACGTACATGGATGCACTTAGAATTAAAAGATTTATTCAAAGGTGGTGAGGTGGCACAATATAGTCTTCTCTGCAACTTTATCATATATATATATATATATATATATATATATATATATATATATATAATATTTTTACCATTATTACCAATAAAAGATGTATATTTCACATTGGCTAGAAAATGATGTTGAGTTTAAATTATTTTATATTATTACCAATAAAAGAGATGTATAACACATTGTTTAAAAAGAAAAATGCTAGATTTTAAAGTCTTTAGATTAAAGACTTTCACTTTTACAAGAGATATATCTTACATGGTTACAAAATATTTTACTATTATTACCAATAGAAGAGATATATTAAACATTGGTTAGAAATTGATGTCTGTATTAAAAATACTATTATTAATTACTAATTGAAAAGATGTATCATACATTTGTTATAAAGTGATGTTTGTTTTCAAAGTTTTTTGATAAAAGACTTCTACAATTATTACCAATAGAAGATGTAAATATCACATTGGTTAAAAAAAGATATTGATTTTTAATTATTTTAGATTATATAAACGAATTACTATTATTAGCAATAGAAGATATATATACTTTTGGTTTTCTAGCCATTAGCTAATAATAATACATAATAATAATCAATATGATAAGGGGTATTAGTATTAGTATATATAACTTCTTCTATTGTCAATAGTAGAAGACTTATATTTAAAAAAAATTACAACTAATATTACTTCTAACCAATGTGGGATAAAACTCTTCAAGGTTAGATATTACTTCTAATGACTCACTTTTAACATCATACTTTAAGCTTTGATATCTTATTCATCCAAAACTTGATTTGGACAAATAAATATATCATTTCGATGTTTTTGCCGAGTAGAACAAATTTGCACAATTACTTTTGTCAACAAACAAATGACACGTAAAGAAATTTGTGCCTCAAGTTGCACAATTTCTTTCACTAAAAACATTAATTTTTTAATAAGTATTATACTTTAACTTTTGATATCTTATTCATCCAAAACTCGATTTGGATAAATAAATATATCATTTTGATGCTCTCACCGAGTAGAACACATTTGCACAATTACCTTTACCAACAAACAAATGACACGTAAAGAAATTCGTACCTCAAGTTGCACAATTTCTCTCACTAAAAACACTAATTTTGTTAACAAGTATTAAATTTTAAGTCTTGATATCTTATTATCAAAAACTCGATTTTGACAAATAAATATATCATTTTGATGCTCTCACCGAGTAGAACACATTTGCACAATTACCTTCGTCAACAAACAAATGACACGTAAAAGAAATTGTGCATCAAGTTGCACAATTTCTTTCACAAAAACACTAATTTTTCAACAATAGAAGAGATGTATCCCACATTGGTTAGAAATTGATGTTGGTTTAAAAAATTATATTATTAAGTACCAATAGAAGAAATGCATCATACATTGATTGAAAATTGATGTTGATTTTCAAAGTCACTAGAAAACCAAAAGATTTTAAAGCTTCCACATGGATGCTTTAGAATGAAGATTTATTCAAAGGTGGTGAGGTGGCACAACCATAGTGCTCTTCACCAACTTTATATATATATATGATAAAATATTTTTACCATTATTACCAATAGAAAATGTATATCTCACATTGGCTAGAAAATGATGTTGAGTATAAATTATTTTATATTATTACCAATAAAAGAGATGTATAACACATTGTTTAAAAAGAAAATGTTAGATTTTAAAGTCTTTAGACTAAAAATTTTCACTTTTACAAGAAATGTATCTCACATGGTTAAAAAATATTCTACTACTATTACCAATAGAAGAGATGTATCACAAATTGGTTAGAAATTGATGTTTGTATTAAAAATACTATTATTAATTGCTAATAGAAAAGATGTATCATACATTTGTTATAAAGTGATGTTGGTTTTCAAAGTTTTTTGATAAAAGACTTCTACCATTATTACCAATAGAATATGTATATCTCACATTGATTAAAAAATGATGTTTATTTTTAATTATTTTAGATTATATAAAAGACTTATTATTATTAGCAATAGAAGATATATATCACACATTTGTTATAAATTGATGTTGGTTTTAAATTACTATTATTACCAATAAAAGAGATAAATCTTACATTGGTTAAAAAGTGATGTTGATTTTAAAAGTGTTTAAATAAAAAGACTTCTACTTTTATCATTAATAAAAGAGAAGAGAAGAGATATATCTCATTATATAGAAAGAGATGTTGCTTTTTGATATTTTTTTAGATAAAACACTTTTACTATTATTACCAAATGATGAGATGTATTACACATTGGTTAGAGAGTGATGTATGTATTAAAAATCTTTTTATAAAATACTTAATACCAATAGAAAAAAATATGTATTTCACATTAGTTAGAAAAGTGATATTGGTTTAAAATGTTTTTAGATAATGTATATCACATTGGTTACAAAGAGATCCACATTATTTAAAAACATATATTGGTTATAAAATTTATAGATAAACAATTTTTTATTCTATTATCAATACAAGAGATGTATCACACATTGTTTACAAAGAGATGTTGGTTTCAAAACTATTTAAGATAAAATAATACTACTATTATTATTTTTATGTTATAACCAATAGAAGAGATGTATCCCACATTGTTTAGAAAGAGATATTGATTTCAAAAGTTTTTATATAAAAGATTATTATTATTACTATAGAAGAATGCATCTCACATTTGTTAGAAATTAATGTTGGTTTTAAAAATACTATTATTACCAATAGAAAAGATGTATACTACATGATTAGAAAGAGATGTTTGTTTAGAAAAAATGTTTGTTTTAAGTCTTTAGATAAAAGTTTTAAACTTTTATTACCAATAGAAATAGAAAAGAAGTATCTTACATTGTTAGAATACTACTACTATTATTATTTTTATGTTATAACCAATAGAAGAGATGTATCCCACATTGTTTAGAAATAGATGTTGATTTCAAAAGTTTTTATATAAAAGAATATTATTATTACTATAGAAGAATGCATCTTATATTTGTTAGAAATTAATGTTAGTTTTAAAAATACTATTATTACCAATAGAAAAGATGTATACCACATGGTTAGAAAAAAGATGTTTGTTTAGAAAAAGATGTTTGTTTTAAAAGTATTTAGATAAAAGTCTTAAACTTTTATTACCAATAGAAATAGAAAAGAAATATCTCACATTGGTTACAAAGAAATGTATCTCACATTATTTAAAAATGAGTATTGGTTATAAAAGTCATTAGATAAAGATATATTTTGTTATTACCAATAGAAAATATGTATACCACATGGTTAAAATGTGGTGTTGATTTTAAAGTCTTTAGATAAAAGACTTAAACTTTCATTACCAATAAAAATATAAAATAAGTATTTCACATTGTTTAAAAATGAATTATGATTTTAAAAGTTTTTAACAAAATGACTTCTAATATTATTATCAAGTTAAATGTTAATTTTAAAAGTCTTTAGATAAAAAAATATATTATTATTATTAATACAAAATATGTATCTCACGTTAGCTAGAAACTTATATAAATTTTAAAAGTATTTAGGTAAAATAATCGTTTAATATTAGTAACAATAGAAAAAAAAAATTATAAACACGGAAGAGATTAACAATCTAATTATAATGTCTAAAAGTTATATTATATATATATATATATATATATATATATATATATATATATATATATTTATATATATATATCCCACATTGTACCCGTGTTGAGCACGGGCTAAATAACTAGTATTATAATAAAGTTGATCAATTAGAGTACTCACTCTGTTTTAAAATTATCGTTCTCCTTTCATTTTTCGTCTTTTCTAAAATAATTGTTTTCTTTCAAAACTTTCTCTTTTAGAATTGAAAAACACTTTTACCACTTTATCCTTAGTTTTTATATCTACTTTAATTATAACCACACGCTCAAAGACATTAAAGAAAACCACACATTTCAGCAATATTTATAATACAATCAATTTTTCTTAAACAGTGTGCCGGGATAAAGAGAACGATAATTTGAAAATAGATGGAGTATATGTTTTCTTAATTTTTTTTTCAATCAGGGTAAACATGACATTCTTTTAGGAACGAATGAAGCAATTAATTTTTTGATAAATAATTAGTAATTTCGCATCAACCACTACACGTCAATTAGATGCATTTGCAATTGTTTATGTTTTAAAAATAAATTTTATGTTAAATTCTATATAATCTCAGGTGATGACACTAGCGATTGTAAAGAAAATCACATACACATAACGCGATAGCAGAAACAACGATGAAAAAAACAATCGCTAAAAAGAAGATTAAGCGACGGTTTCAAAAGTCATCATAGCCGATTCAAAGGCGATGACAATACCGATTATAAAGCAATCACATAAACATAAGACAATTGAAGAAAAAGCAATGGAAAAAAGTAATCGCAAAAATGAAGATGAAGTGATTGCCTTTGAAGCCATCACAACCAACAATCAATAAAAAAATATTTTTATATTTTATATTTTTATTTTTTTATTTATAAATGCGATGGTAAAACCATCGCTCGATATTAGTCGAATTTTGCGACTACAAATGCAATCGTGTACTTACGAAAACCATTACATTATCTTTCTATTTTCCACATGACCTATTTTATTTGGCCAATTCCCCTCAAATATTCAAAGGTGATGGCACTGACACATAAGGCGATTGAAGAAAAGTGATGGAAAAAAACAATCGCAAAAAAAAAGAAGATTATGTGATGGGTTCAAAAGCCATCGCAACCAACAATCACGTTAAACCAATTTTCTAGTAGTGTTTGGACTTGTTGCTAAAGTCACAATTTATTTTAAATAACAACTAGCTGATGTTTTAACTTAGATAAATCATGCAAGACATTATTTACTCAACCTATTGAATTTCACTTAGATAAATCTGTTAAAGTAATGTGATCTAGATTCAGTAGGAGGGTTTGTAAAAGTGCTTCTAAAATATAACTTGCTGATTTAAGCCTAAAGTCTAATTAATGTGTATAAGTAATTCTAAATAGTTCATGTTTCAACATGTATGTATGCCTTGTTTTGGATAATTTAGGCAGCGTAACGACAGTGTTTGATTTATTGCTCGGCTTGCTGGGGCAAGGAGACTGGGCAAGGCTTGGCAAAGAGGCAGACAGGCAGGGGCTTGTAAGGTAGGCAGATAGGGGCTAGGCAAGGCTCCTTCCTTCTTCTCTTTTCTTCAACAGCCTATCAGAGTGAGAGAGGGAGTATTGAATTGGTGTGCAAAATAAGGAGCTGAGCCTCTCCTTTTATAGGCTGAGAGTGTGCTGGGTAACCTGGGATTGGAAGGGTTGTACTATGTGCAGAAAAGGTTTGAACATGTAGCGTACGTAAACAATTGGATAAGGAAAGCTGGAAAACCAAAGACAAAACGGGCGCGACGCCAAATATTGTATGTGCCATGCCCGCTTTTGCTTGTGCAGAGCCCACTTTTACTTGTGCAGGGCCCACTTTTGCTTCTCCTTCATAATTTTTTTCATCTTCAACCCTGCATTGTCATTTTTTTCCCTTTAGGCCTTTTCAAGTTCTTTTCGATGTCCTGACCCCTTGAAATGTTCTAGAAGTAACTTTCATTAGTCCATTTAATTTGAAATAATATTTTTAAGAACATTGTATAATAGGGGTACGAAATTGGGGTGTCTACACATTGCAATGCCCAAATTTGAGCAATGAGTTTTTGAATTTCGAAGACCAAATTTTGACAGATTTCAATTGTACATTGCGATGCCCAATGTTTTCATTCAGATGCCAAAATTTAGGCAGCGACTTTTTGAATTTCGATATCCAAATTTTGACAGATTTTCAATTGTGCATTGCGATGCCTAATGTTTTCATTCTGATACCCAAATTTGGGCAGTGACTTTGTTCGCGCGTCTTTCCTTCATTAAATGTATCTTCGTCATTTCCCCCACAAAAGTGTACTTTAGCGATTTAAATCAAATATAAGGAACTTTTCAGGTTATAATTTCATCACAGGGGACCGACCCGAATTTCTCCCTAGTTAGTTCTCTATACCAACCCCACTAATAGTAACTCATGGAAACAAATACTCATTCCATCCTAGATAAATGTTCTTACTTTCTATTTTGAAAGTCCCAACTAATGTTTCTAAAGACTTTTAATGTACAAATTTTTTACCATTTTTTCTAATATATCCCTTCATTAAATACTATCATTATTACATATTTTAAAGAGAGTGAGTGTAATAAGTGCATAATTAATGAGAGAGAGGAAGTTTGTGTAATGAGTATTATTGTTACAACATATTTTAAACCCATCATAAATAACACTTCTTAATCCTTGTATTTTGTCCACTAGGAACATTTATTTGGGATGGAGAGAGTACAAAAGCAATAAATAAGTGGGGGCTAAGATCAAAATTGGAAATTGTATAAGGGTTCGTTTGGATGTATAGATTTATAGTTCAATAAATATTCAAAATTTATGAAATTTAATAACGTGAAATTTTCTTTTAATACTATAACAACTAGTATTTTGCCTTGTGCCAACACAAATTTAATATCGTTATAAATAAAATAATAATTTTTTTAATGATTATAAAATAAAATAAAATTCCTCTAATGATGAGCGATGAACCATAATTTATCACCTCCTCTTACGTATATTAGAAAAGATGGTACAATTTGTGATCATCATAGTAATAGTACTTTAACATTCTGGTTTTATTTATTAGTTTATATCCACCCACCGGCTAATTTTTTTATATCATTAAACTTCTCGCCTTTTGCATTTTAGTAAAGTTAATCTGAATATAATACATGCTGGTTCACATGTTTAAAAATATGCTACATTAAAGAGCGAGCTAAAAAATAAGAATATAAATTTGAGACCGTATGAATGTTTCAAGCTCCTGTTAAGCTTCCCTAAACAATCTTTTTATTAAATATAAAAAGATATAATATTTTTTTATAATCAAAACATATAATATTTTTTATTAAATATAAAATTTTAAAGTATATATATTTTATTTCAATTGCGGTAGGAAAATATGTATAAAAAAATAGTTAGATCTGTTAATTAAATCATGTCACTAATTTAGAGGGTTATCGATGGTACTCATTGAAATAGAAACTTTTTAAAATATTCTCTAAAAAGATTTAGAAATTATATAAAGTGTTTTAGAGTTAACCATTTAGGTGGTGTTTTAGGGTGCAACGCCATAAATGCTCTTAATTAAAGGATAATGTTTGAGTCACTCTCATTTTATATCAAAATATAAGTATTCTATGATGTGACATACTCTTATTGACTGGGGTACTGAAACCTATAAAATATCCGATCAATGAGAGTATGTAATATCATGTACCCATATTTTAATGTAAAATGAGTGGACCTTGTCCTTAATTAAATTCTATTGGAGCGCCATTTAGACATTTAGACGGGGAGCCACGGTGGACAAAGAAAAAGTTTGAAAAAAAGAGGAATATAAAAGAAAAAAATATGCAGGGCACCATCGGCACTGCGAACGGAAAAAAAAATGGAGAAAGAAGGCAGCAACAGCAACAGCAACAGCAACAACTGGAGTGAATCGGTGGAAGACCTTGTTGATGGAGGAGACATCGATAAAGCTATTTATCTCTTGGAATCGGTCGTATCCAAGCTCGAAACCCTTAATTTCTCAGATGAATCTCAGCTTCAATTATCATCTGCTCTATTCGACTTGGCCAAGCTCTACTCCTCCAAAGGCTTCTCTCTCAAAGCTGATGACGCCCAATCTCGTGCTCAAGCAATCAAACACGTCTCTAATCATACCCAATCCCTTCAGAAGTCAGTCCCTTTTCCTCAGTAATTTTGTTTTTTATTTTTCAATAGTTGGGCTTGGTTTAATGAGGTTGTTTGATTTTTTGATGTTGGTTTTTTGTTTCAGAGATTCGTGTTTGAAGGAAGATTGTGGCTCACATAATCAGGCCTCATCTTGTAATGGGAATTATGAAGATGGTTTGTTTTCATTCCTATATTTTTGCTTCTTTAACCATGATCTAAAGGCATGCAATTGTACTTACTGAAGCTGCTAGGAATCCCAATTACTTATCCCTCGAGTCGCACAATCTGGCAAAGTGATATCCGTCTGTGCTCGAATTCCTGAATTCAGTGAACTGAAATTTCTGAATCAGTGTTTTCATAGTTCTCATATTTTGCATGCAATGGTTTTCTTCATTTGTTACTATATTTTGCAGTTTGCAAAGATTTTCAGAATACATGTGTGGTGGATGTAGATTACTTCCAAAAATACGCCTTAAAAAGAATAACTACTTGATTCTCAAAGTCATGAACATACCCCCTATGAGATCACGTGGCAAAGGAAAATCAAGAGCATTCTATTTATTCATAACATCAATCTTTCGGCTTAAGAAGAATTCCTGATCGAAGAATGTATGCCAACTGGACATTGGAATTTGGAAGTAACACAAAAGTTGTGTGATCCATTTCTTATCTTCATTTGATAATGAGCGGAACTGGATAAGGATGAGAAATTTCCACCATCTGTTCAGTTGTATGTATGTTGTGTGTGTAGTGTGTGTTTAATTGAGGTGCACGTGTGCCCATGTGTGGAAAGTGTTAACCTCATTCAGAAAAGAGTCCCCACATTCCTTATCTCGTGTTGACCCCTTAACTTTCTATCTTCAAACTAAATCTTATATGCATTTAATCTCATTATCATATGAAATGCAACCATTTTTTACTTGTATTGCTAAAACACACGTGTGCGTGCTTGTGTATTATGAAATTACTATACTCTAGAGATGCTCCCGCTACATTTTAAAGTTAGCCGTTGCTCCCCCTTTCACACGCGTGATACCCCCTCGATGTGACTTAATTTATCACAACTCTGACCCACAACTAATTGTGCCAAAAAGGGGTCAAACCACTTGTGGGGCTCACTAAGTAATATCATATCGAGAGTCGAGACGCATTAGTTGAGAGACAAATTGGGATGTTTATTTTGGGATGCCTAGCATCACTCTTTGTACATTATAGTTTAGAGATAGCCATGATTTTTACTACTAATTGATATTGATTTGTATGATGGCATGAATTGATCATTCAACTTGTTTCTGAAGGTTCTTCCGAAAAATGTTCAACATTGGCCGATGAAGGCTGCTCAGATGATGGTATATACGCTTCCGTTTGTATAAATTTTTGTCTCTTTGTTCTTAGAAATTTGATTTATGATTCCATATTTTTAATCATTTAGGTGATTGCTTGATTGTGGTTGTGATTTTTTAAATCATGAATGTGATTAGAAACAAAAAAATTTAATGAGTACTTTTTGGGGTTAACAAGTAGCAAAATTTTCATCTTTCGTACCGGCTTGGTGGTATGCTGATTTATTACCATGGGTATGCTAATTTTTCTTTAACTAGATGTTGTTCAAGTGTTATATTTACTTTGTGTGTTAGGATGGAGGTTAGGGGGTTCGATGAGTGGTTGTCCTTGCTGTCTATGGCGCGATTGGCCCCGTGATCTCTCCCCTTTGTAAGAGGAGCTAATGAGTTAGTTTGGCTTTGTTTTCTGGGTCTCATTAGTGTTTATGAGGGACATGGCTCGAGGGGTCACAAATAGTTTTTTTTTTTAGGGGGGGGGGCATTTTTTGAGTTCGTTGGAGTCTATGTTCTCGTAGACATTCCTCTCTCCAACTTGCATGTTATGTTTTAGCCTCTTAGTGAGAGGCCTACTGAGAACAGATGTTTAATTTTTGATTTTAATGAAGAAAAGGAGGTTTTCCCGAGACTTCTTCGATTAGTCATACTGAAAGATTTAAGATTGTCTCTCACCATTTCCTATATCTTTAGAGCCTAGCTCTCTTAAGTGTGCTCTACTCCTTTTTCATGTGGTTCTTTCTTCAGGGGTTCAAGGATTTAGTCGAGCAATGGTAATTTATGGTGGTTGAGAATCAGGTAGTTAGTATTCTTATCTTATATTATATTCATTTTCCCTCTTTTCGGGGGGCGGGTGGTGGTTGTTTGTAAGGAAATTGAAACAACTTTATGAAGCGCCTTACGACTCGAAACAGGGAGGTCTATAGTGATACTATGATTAGGAAGGTTTTGGTTGTTCCAGAGATAGGTAGGTTGAAGGATGGGGACTTTGGAAGAGTTTATTGCAAGAAGCCACATTTGAGAAATAATTTGGAGGAGATTCTTATGAGGGATGAGATGAGTTGGCGTCAAGACAGCGAGAACTCAATATTAGGAAAACTGAAACTATAATTTGTTTTTTCCGGTTGTCATAGAAAAGGAGGATTGACTTAGACCCAGAGTGCAGATTGCTTATAGTGACCTTTTCAGGAGGAGGTGTGCGGAGATAAGAAATATAAACGATAAAGAAATAGTGGATTCCATCGTTTCTATGGTTACTTCTTAAACGTTAGGATAATTTATATGCACTCTATTATATTTCTTAACACGTTCGTGGATAAATGTTATCGTCAGAAAGATTCCAAAGAATCAATCTAGTGAGCTTTCGTCTCATAGCATCTTCATCTTTTTCCATAAATAAGGTAAATTAAAGTTTTTGATCTGAATCAAAAACTTTTTGGAAAGTTTGGATTTTTATTTTTCTGAATTAAGAAAAGTCTTTCAATCATTATTGTTTATCCTAGACTTGACTACTCTAGGTGCTTTATATACTCATATCACCAATAAATCACAGAATTTATGGATATATGTTATATTCAATCTTACTTGCTACATTTTAAATTACTAAGAAAATGAGACACGCTATTACTTATCCAAAGAAAAAAAAAACAAAGAAAATGAAACATACTCTGTTAAAGTTAGCTACAAATAAAGCCCCCCCTTCGTGAAGGTTTCACTATAGACTTTTTTCCGACGTCCTCAAAGGTGATCTTATTAGAGCACTGAATTGTATGCTGACGGTATGATTTGTGAGAGTAATTCCACATTTAGCAATATTATTCCTAAGAAGTATGGCTCATAGAGATTATTGACCTATTATCTTTATAACCATCATTTATAAGGTCATTAGCAAGCTCTCTCTCAAGGAGATTGGGCTTGGTGTTAGGGCTACTATCTCGTAGGTCCAATGTGTCCTTTCTAAGGGTCATCTACTTTGGATGCAACCATGTTTTCAAAGATCATGCGTTATAGCAAAATCCTAGCATGATATCTAGTGGTTTACAACCGAGCTATATGGAAACAAGCTATGATATGTCCAGAAATACATGGTATTTTTGCAATCTTTTTAGGATATATCGCAATAAATGTGATATTGCTCAAGTATATTTTGTCATGTTACCGTTTATTACAGTAGAATGTAAAAAATGTGGGTAGCAGAGCTTGGACAGCAGCCTCTGTGAGCCCATTGAGAGCAACTTGACCACCAACCAAAACATCTCTTTGGTTATATGACCGCTCAACAAATATATAACCGTAAAGATCCTTTTACTTTTCTTTTTTCCTTTTAAAATTTGATAAATTAATTACTACTGTATTAAATGTTTTGAAAATCTAGAAATTTATTTATGTCCCATATTTCTTTTTACATCTAGCTCTAAATTACAAAACTACTAAATGATTTAGCTAATATAAATGAGATTCTACAGAAGAGCTCCTATAATCTTTTCTAATAATATTCTTTACATTGGTTAAATTCAAGTTAGGCTTCTTGGTGGGGGGGGGGGGGACAGTTATTTCATCATAATTATTTCTCTTTGTTTCCCACATAAGTTTCTGCGTTAATGCAATCTTTTATGTAAGTTTATCAAACTATTAAATCTTATTTTCTCAACTGCTCACCTCTGTAATAGTTTTTACTCCATATATCCTTGCATAAGAATGCTACTTATTATACTTTAAGTTGTATTTGTTCCTTATAATGGCTAAAAAATTCAACAAACTTCACATTAACTTTCCAACTCTTAGTATAAGTATTCCCTTAAAAGTCCTTTTTAGCTATATTTTAAACCTTGGATGCAAACACCTTTGATAGTTAATAATGTAGTGGAGAATTCAATGGGTGGGCAGAAAATGCTCATTTGCCCAACTTTATTTTAAGAAACCCTACCATAGAATAGATTGGCTGTTCTTAGATATGGTGATTGACATAAAAGCTTTTGGTTGTATAAAAATAGAATGGAAAAGGTTTTACTCGTAAGTGGAGGGGTTTGGATTTAGGGTGTCTTTATTCTCCTTGCTTTTGTAACTTCTGTGTCTCGATTACATGTAACATTGAAGACCTTAACATATAGGCGAAAAGAAAACAACATACAAACCAATTATTTATGAAATAAGGAAATCACTAAGATAACAAGATATCAGGTTTGTTGAATTGCTAAAATTTTAATAAAGTAAAGCTAAAATAAATTGATAAGTAAAGTCCTTTACTTATAAAAAAAGAAGTAGAGTAACTCAAACTCTAATAATGTCCTAGTTCTCTGCCTACGCGCATCATATTTATGAATCTGCTTTCAGGACTCATCAAGCCCTTCTTATTCACAATCAGTAATACTTGCAATATCCGGACAGTAGCTCGGTGTACAACTTATAATAATGCAGCTAGTGGCTCGACATAGTTGTGAAATCGCAACCACTGGTGGTCAACGTCACGTTCATGGTTTTCATGATGTATCTTGATCACAGTTGACGAAACGCAATCAGTAGTCAACCTTGCAAATTGTTAGCATATTGAAAGATAGTTATAAAATATCCTTAGGAAGAAGAAGAACTACTGTAGAAGTAATGAAAAGGACCCATATCATTATCCTCCAAAAAAATGCAAGATATCCTGCTTGAGCGCTGTATGGGCTGCATCATAAGATTCATAACCAAGTCCAGGAAGGAGGTGTGGGGGTTTTGAGTGGGCCTTTCAGTTCAGTTTTAGGAGATTGTCCTAAAGCCCATGTGGAGGTTAGTAGCGATAAGTTGGTGAGTCCAGTGTATTCCAACGAGGTAGAAACGAGCTTTGGCAACAATTTTGTACAGAGTTCGGAGGACTTCGACTGCTTCGTTTGTACAGATATCTGCTACTTGGTTTCGCAGAATGAATCCGTACTCGAAAAAAAACCATTTTAGTTCGGAAACCTCTGAGGAAGGGCTCCGTGATGAAGCTAATCTTGTTAGTGAGAGTACGACCTCATCGGCGAATCTTAAGGGTGCCACGCAGTCTGAATTCGAAGACAGAGAGTTTGAGTTATAAGTGCCGAACGAAGTCGGGGAGGTTCTGGAGGCGGATACTAGAGACAAAAAAGTGGAAACGGCAGGCAAAGGTCATACTAATGTGGATAAACAAGGAGAGGAGAGTACAGAAGGGGAGGGGCTGATTCTCGAGGCAGCTATCAATTCGGAAATAGGTAGTTGAGAATGCGGCAAGGAAATAGTGAGCGTGGAAGAGGTATCGACTGAGAAACAGGCAGAGGCTTTGGATGAGCTACAAGACGAAGTGGTCTGTACTCCGATATCGGTGGTTAGGCCTGAAGACCTTTTTGTGGTTGATTCGCAGCATAGTCCAGGGGAATTGGAGGATATCTCTCGTTGGGTGGAAAGAAGGGTTAAAGGCTTCGGTAGATATTTGGGGGTATCCTGCGCTGGATATGAAGAGAAAATCTCAAGTCTTATCCGGGATATCGAGAGGGGTCGAAAACTGGCAAAGACGGGCAGCAGGTTGAGAGCAAGAAAAGTCAGGCGAGATGTATGAGGGAGTTAAAACATTTGGGGTGTGTTCTAAACTTTGACTAGGAGGATATGGCAGATCAAGGGGGCAGGGGCAGGTTAGGAAGGAGGTGCAAAAGTGTACTGTAATTATGGATTTAAAAATTATATTGTGGAATGTGAGGGGTTTGAATGATTTGTCTAAAAGAGATGTGATTTATGCAGCGGTCAGAAGGTGGAAGCCTCATGTAATTTGTTTTCAAGAAACTAAATTGGAAAAAATTGATAGGAAGGTGGTATAGAGTGTGGGTGGGGACACATTGGGAGTATTTAGCAGCAGTTGGTACAGCTGGCAGAATTTTAATTATGTGGGATAGTCGATATATTTCCAAATCAGGGATGATGGTTGGTGTACACTCAATTTCATGTCTGTTTAAAATACTGTCTAGCGATTCTTCTTGGGTGTTTTCTGGGGTTTATGGGCCTTGCTCGGACATTTATAGAAGGAAGCTTTTGGGAGGAGCTAAGGGCAGTCTATGGTAATTGGAAAGTCCCTTGGTGTGTAGGAGGGGATTTCAATGCAGTCAGGTTTCCTCAAGAACGTTTGGGATCGAAGGTGTATTCTCAATCTATGGTCGAGTTTAATGACTTCATAAATAGTTTGGCTTTGGTGGACTTGCCTTTAGGAGGGGGTCGCTTCACTTGGTTTAGAAACAGTGACAGGAATCAAAGTTCTAGGCTGGACAGATTTCTTTTGTTTGCAGATTGGGAATAGTGCTTTGGAGACTCTTTTCAGGTGTGTCTTCCCAGGATCATGTCCCTATCTATCTTGAATGCGTTAAGTTAAACAGAGGGAGATCTCCTTTCAGATTTGAAAAGATGTGGTTGGTAGAATCAGGATTTATAGATTGGGTGAAGGATAGGTGGACCTCTTTCGTTGTGTCTGGAGATCCCAGTTTCAGATTTTCAAACAAATTGAGGCATCTGAAAAGGGAGCTTATTGTATGGAATAAAGATATTTTTGGGCGTACAGAGGTTAAGTTGGCTGAGGCTCTTGAAGAGATCAGATATTTGGATGAAAAAGCAGGTGCAGATAATCTTTCAGATGAGGATTCTCTGCGACTTGCAGCGCTCAAGTTAGAAACTGGAAAACTTCTTATTTGTGAGGAGATCCGTTGGAAGCAAAAGTCACGCGTTCAATGGCTCAAGGAGGGGGATAAGAACACAGTTTTTTCACAGGATGGCCAATGCACACAAGAAATTTAACCAGATATGCTCTATCAAAGTTGACGGTGCAGTTCTGGAAGAAAAAGAAGATATCATAAAAGGCATTGCGGGTTTCTATGGGGAGCTATACAAGGACAAAGGTGATGGTTTCTTGCAGCTAGAAGGGGTTCCATTTAATTCTCTAGATTCGTCGAAAAAGAGTCCTTAGAAATCCCGATCTCGGAAGTTCTCTCAGCCATACGTAGTTTAAATGGAGACAAAGCCCCAGGGCCAGATGGGTTTCCACTGCTCTTCTTTCAGCAGTTTTGGGAGGTGATCAAGGATGAACTGATGGACATTTTTCAGTTTTTCTTTGTTCACAAGAGGTTTGAAAAGAGTCTTAATGCCTCTTTTATTGCCTTGATCCCAAAGAAGGCAGGAGCAGCTATATTAAGGACTTTAGACCTATCAGTTTAATTGGTGGTGTTTACAAAATTATTGCAAAGGTGATAGCAAACAGTCTGAGGAAAGTTCTAGGCAAAATTATTTCGGCTTCTCAGCACGCCTTCGTGGGAGGTCGTCAGATTCTTGATGCAGTATTATTGATCGCTAATGAGACAGTGGATGCGAGAATCAAGAGTGGAGTTCCAGGGCTGATATGTAAGCTTTTTTTTTTGATAAGTAAGTATAATATTAAAAGCATCAAAAGAGGTGATGCGTCCTTTGTACACTAGAGGTATACCAAACCAAACATTAATCAGTGTCTAATCTATTTACAAGATCTACAAATTCAGTGTTGGATCTAGGCAAAGAAAGGTCAGTCTCGAAACACCAAAAATAAAGAGTGCGCAACAACAAATTCTTCAATTCCAAGACTGACATTTCCACATTCTCGAAAGCCCTACGATTTCTTTCCTTCCATAGAACCCAACACACTCCCAAAAGAGCTGTCCCCCAAGTACGACTTCTCCTCTTTCTATACCCCGCAAACCAGCTTCTAACATGATCAATCATCGAACTCGACATGACCCAATTCATCCTGAACATTCCCAACACAAAATACCAAAGCTCTAAAGCCACTTGGCAATGCAGAAGCAAATGATTAACACTCTCCTCACTATCCTTGCACAAATAACACCTGTTGACAAGAACCATATTACGTTTCCGCAAATTGTAAGCTTGACATTGAAAAAGCATACGATCATGTTAATTGGGATTTCTTGTGCTATGTGATGTCTAGGATGGGCTTCGGTGATAAGTGGAGAGACTGGATTTTCTTCAGCATTTCAACAGTTAAATTTTCGGTGATGGTGAATGGAGAACCTGCTGGATTTTTCTCTAGTTCGAGAGGCCTTCGCCAAGGAGGCCCGCTATTGCCTTTTCTCTATTAGGATACCTTCGTCTGGTGTTATTATTTTTCCAAGCAGCCTCAGGTCTACGTATCAATATAGCTAAGTCAGAGATCTTTGCGGTAGGTGAAGTGGAAAACGTTGAATCTTTGGCTAATTTTTTTTGGGTGTCAGTGAGCTTTTCTTCCGACGTCTTATCTTGGGCTGCCTCTTGGAGCACACTCCAACAGTAAAACAATCCGGAATCCGGTCATTGAAAAGTTTGAAAGGAGAGTGGAAGAGGCAGCTTCTGTCGAAAGGGGGTAAGCTGATTCTGGTTAAAAGCACCATGGCGAACCTTCCCACATACTACATGTCAGTTTTTAACGTTCCTGTTTCTGTGGCAGAGAGGCTTGAAAAGCTGAAAAGGGATTTTTTGTGGCATGGTCAGGAGGATGCTCGTAAGTATCACTTGGTAAAGTGGAGTTCAGTGTGCTCTAATTTAAAAGGGGGAGGGCTAGGGATTACAAAGTTGAGTCTTTAATTCTGCTTTATTGGGTAAATGGCTGTGGAGATTATTGGGGGAGAAGGAGGCTCTTTGGAGAAGAGTAGTGGTCTGGAAATATGGGGAAGGTGAGAACGCGTGGTTTCCTAGAGAGGTTCAGTCGACGTATGGCGTTGGCGTCTGGAAGGGTATTCGAAAGAGGTGGGAGATGTTTAAAAAGTCCATCTATTTTGAAGTAGGTAATGGAGAGTCGGTCAGCTTTTGGCACAATAGGTGGAGTGGTGAGAGGGAATTATCGAGAGAATTCCCATCCCTCTTTAATTTAGCTGTTAACAAAGAGGAATCGGTAAGTTCAGTTATTTGCAAAATTAATGCGGTGGTTACTTGGAATCCAATCTTTCGTAGAAATCTCTTTGATCGGGAATTGAATGTGTTGTGCCAGTTCATGAAACTCTTATAAGAGCAGTTGTTGTGCCAGTTGTATGGTTGATAAGGTTCGCTGGACAGGGACTAAAAAAGGGTAGTTCTTTGTTAAGTCTTTCTACGAGAAAATGTCGGGGACAAATGGAGTGTTTCCTTGGAAGATGGTTTGGAAATCACAGGCGCCTTCTAGAGTGGCTTTCTTCATGTGGGAACTGGGAAGCTCCTAAGGAAAGGATACTCATGGGATAATCTTCGGGCTTGTAACATAATCTACGTCAACTGGTGCTATATGTGTAAAGGGGATGAGGAGTCCACGAATCATGTGCTTATTCATTGCCCAGTGGCGGATCATGGATCTCTTGCTCAGTTGGACTTTGTATAAGAAGCGAAGGAGGAGTAGTTGCTGGGACGTAGTTCCTTTGGCAGTTTGTTGGACAGTGTGGCTTGAAAGAAACAACAGAGCTTTTGGAAATGTAGAGACCAGCGTGGACAAACTTAAAGAGAGGGTCTTTAGGTCTTTGTTCTTTTGGGGTCATGGGTCGACTCTCTCTGTTCATATCTCTTTTGTAGAGTTTCTGGATAGTTTACCTATTAGACATACTTGATGGAGATCGTATACTTCCTAATGTAAATAGGACGCGTCACCTGTTTTGATTCTCGTTTTATATATCTTTACTTATATAAAAAAAAAAGATTCATAACCATAAAAATTAAAAGACATTTGAACCAGTTATACCAAGCATGAAGAGCTTACTTGAGTTCATATAGAAGTTAGATACTCATGGATAGAAAGGTAAGGAAGACGTATTGTAAGCAATATATAATCCTTTTCCATGTATGTTAAAAAGTACAATTTTGACTTCCACCTGAATATGGTACCAATACTTACTGTACTCGTCTTAGCACCAGATACAAATGTCTTAAGAACACTCTTGCTCTAATTTGGATTTAAAAACCTCAAATCATATTGATAGCTTTCACAGTATCCTTCTTGGTTGACCTTTATCTTGGTGATGGGCAAACATCCTCGGAAAATATATTACTAGTTTAGAGGGAGAATTACTTATAGGTAGTTGGACCTTTTATGGGGGAAAACCAGCCATCCTGTAGTATGTCTTCGCTCTCAGCTTAATGACTTGGTCACCGTGTTGTATGTTCATGTTATTTTTGACGTCACTTTTAGACGTGTACTGGTATTTTGATGCGACTGACACATGAAACTATAGACTGGGAAGCTGTTGCAGATCGTGCTCCAGATGAGTTGCTGTCTCCACAATCTTTACCAGGTGCATCAAAAGTCCATTTGGAAGATACAAAAGTTCAAACCTCCAAGAGGCGTGGTAGAGGAACTTTCTCATACCGGAAGCATGGCCTGTATAGTGATCAACCATCTGATGGGCTTGTAGTTGATAATTCAAAAAGTGAAGTTGCCTCGCATGATTCAGAAGAAGATGCAGGAATAAGAGAGTGTATGCCTTTTATGTTCAGTTATTATTTAATTTCAAAGCCTTTTCATTTCATAAGTAGTCAGCTATTGATGGGCTAAAATAGTTGTATTTGATCTGAGTAATTCAATCTTTTTGATTAGTACCATGTGATTTTTTATTTTTTTTGATATATTAGAAAGCGTAAAAAATTAGTACCATGCGATTACTTGGCTGCATATTTTAGATGTAAGGGACAGTACTAGTTCAAGCTGAATATTGGTATAAACCTTCCTTATCAAACTAATGAATCTGCCCCATGCTGACATTCGTGTACAATTGGACCATAAGAACTGTAATCATGTCTTCAAGAACTTTGTGAGACTTCTCTAATGTTTGGCTCCGTATTACAGACGTATAAATGCAGTTATTCTTGTTCCAAACTTTCTTCTTGTCCACTCTGCACATTCCTCTTTCTCCCCGAGTCCCTGGTGAATGAAACTTGTATCTAAACAATAAAATAAAAACCTCCATGTTTTTCCTATGAAGTATTCAGAACTTTTTTCCATTTAACTATATGAAAGACCTTTGGGAGTTGGTGACCATAGAGAAAGGCTAGGTTTGAAAAACTGGTGGAAGATATAAAAGAAGATTTCCCCTGACTAGTGTGTGATGTGTAATAGATCTTCGGAATCTCATGATCACTTGTTTCTTCACTGTGATGGGGTCCCGTTTGCTTTGGAGTAGTCTGTTTCAGGTGGAAAATGAAGCTTGCGTCAGCCCTTTATCCTTAGTTTCTTTTCTTCAGATGCGGTCAAGAGGTTTTGGCGGGGCTAGGGATGCCTGTCAGCTTTGGCAGTGTGGTTCTGGCTATTCTGTGGTGCCTTAGGATTGTGAAGAATACGACAATTTTAAGTGCAGTCTATGTCCTGGACTCTTTGTGGAAGAGAGTTGTGGTCTTAGCCTCTCTATTTCCTAATCTCAGTTCAGCAGATAGATTGTCTGCTTTAATCGCTTAATTGTTTTCTAGGCTTCTTTGTTTTCCTTTTTCGTTATATTTTTGGTTCCTTTCTGTTGGGTTTCTAGTCCATCTTTTGTAATTTCTTCTTCCATGTATATTATTCTTCCTTAGTTATGAAAAAGATTACTTATCAAAACAAAAAAAAGTTATGAAAAAGATTTGAATGCTTCAGAATATTGCTGGCCTTTATAATAACTGAGATTTGGTGAAAATGATGATTGAACTTCTTTTCAATCTGATTGTGGGAATTATATAATCCATGACAAAATGTAGGCTCTGAGACCTTTTCTTTTCTGTGATTGCAGTTAAGTATGGTACACGTCATGCTCTAGTTCTGGCTGGCTTTCCACCTAGTATGAGGACAACTGACCTAGAGAAGCTGTTTGTGAATTTCAAAGATCAGGGAGTTGTGATTCGATGGGTCAATGATACGACTGCACTTGCAGTGTTTAGATCACCATCAATTGGTAATTTAGTTTTTATCAACTTTCCGAGCTTCTTTTGAACTGATTAGATCACGTGATGTGTTTGATGATACTGAGACAACATTCAACATGTTGTCATGCTTGTTAAAATGATGTGGTTTGAAGGTCATCATCTTATTTTTGCAGCTGACAACCCCACCTGCACTTCGCGATCTCAGCTTTTACTGCTTTATGCTTATGAAAGTGGTACTAACTATTGTGTGTACTTGATAAGCCCAGTCGACGGGAGAAATGGCAAAGGCACTCAAGGCAAAAACTTTGAGGTCCTTGATTCCAATCTCCATACCAAGGGCCCATACTTATCTATCAAAAAAACGACAAAGATTTAATTGAGCTGAAGGGTATTTAAGTAGACAGAAGTGTTAGGATTTTGGTGGCATTCATGAGTAATTAGAAAGGGAAAGGCTAATTGTTTTGAATTTTATTTATGGATTGAAGCTCAACATGTTTCTCTCTATCTTTTAGTGATTTTAATTTAAATTAGAAACAAGAAGAATTATATATGCAGTGATTATTCTATCCCAGAAGCAGAAAGTGTAGTGAGGCTACAATGCTGAAACATCCCCAGAATGTGATGTCTATCCATCTTATATGCGCTTTTTTGCTTTAGGTTGGGCCTTGATCAAGGCCTTTTGATATTCACTTCTACATCTTAGATGCTTGTTTTATCCACACCATTGACTCTCTTTCTTCTCAGCACAATTTACGTGGCATCCTATTGAAGATTCTTGTCACAGTCGTATCTCTCTTATTTGTTTGATAGCAATAGAAATTATTGTTAATAGCGGGAATTTACGTAAGAGAATAATAAATCCACATTATTCATTGGCCAAAGATAAGATGCTAAAATGAATAAAGGACCATTACTAAAGACTCTGAGCAGCATGCCTGTCTCTTGCCAAATCAATCGACAGTCGATACAACGCCCCAGAACATTCTCAATACTTTAGCTGATAGGGAGGGGAAAAGAGCACCTCAGGTTAAAGGCTAGACTCAATATTCTAGAATTCCTTCAGTCCAGACACAGCAAAGTAAAGCAAATCTAGCACAATATCAGAGAACTGCTCCCTCCTTCCCTATGCCAAAACCCTTCCATATATGAGCTAACAAATCCTCCAGTGTATGGGAAAACCCAAGACTCATTCTAAACCGTAAAGAGACATCGCCAGAAACACCAAGCCTTCTTTAGAAATATGTTGGTAGGCCCTCTCTCTAAAACTTTTGGATAAATTGATGTTTGATGTGGTATAATAGCTTTTGTTCCATTGGTCTTATGTTCAGATTTTCATTAGCATGCTTAATCATTTTCCCAGTGTTATTGTGTATTCTATCTGTGCTTTATGTGTACCTTGGCTCGTTTGCTTTCTCTACATGCAATCCTGCCACTCATGAAGGGCTTAATAGATATACATTTTCGGTCCTCTGTTACAAAGCTTTTAGACAAATTGGCATTTGTTCTTGTGGCCATGTAGTCTGACAAGTACTTAGTCCGTTCCTGATAATTGCACATTAGTCTATCGCTCCATCTATCGACAGGCTTGGTTTCTCAAAGTGTTGAGAGTTAATAAGCACTTTGGCCCCTTGACTCTGTTTCTCCAAGTTGATTTTAGCATTTGACCCCTTGACTCTGTTTCTCCAAGTTGATTTTAGCATGGTAGACGTTGCAGTTTCAGTTGATGACATATCTGGGCAGCACTTGCTGACCATTCATGATTTGGGTGCAAAAAAGTCAGTATTCTACATTGAGCAAGTTAAGCCTCACAAGTCAGTGAATAAGATCCTACTATGTTTCCTCCTATCACCAATTTGTTTCGAGTGGGATGCTCTAAATTGTATACTTTAATATGCAGATAATTGTCCAGGACTCGATGATAACTCTGATGAAGAGGTGACAGGATTTTTGGTTTGTAATTTGTAATCCTCAAAACCTTTCTTAATTAAGAAAAGTCTTCAAGAACTTTCCTAATTAAGAAAAGTCACAAGAGAATAAAAGAAAAGAACATTAAACAGGCATCATTTTGAGTGACTTATCGATTGGTTGGCCACTGCAAGTTGGCTGCATCATTCATCCCAACTAAAAATCCACGCTAAAGAAGTTTCCTGAAAACCCTTTACCGAATTCAAAGGAAAGTTCTCATTGCTCCGGCCTATTCCTCATTTGCAACACTTCAGCGTTCCTGCTTTTCAGTATAGCATAGAACTTTGAATGGCCTCCTTTTGGAAATGATTATTTGAGCTCCAATGTTGTGCTTTTTCTGCTACGCTGTATGGTTTATGTTTCCTTTTTGTTTAGGTGTGCAAACTATTCATTATACTCAACTGTCCCTCCATGAGCCTATCACGTTTCCATCTAGGCGGTAGTATTAATAGCACTATAGTGATTTAACTGCAATGGTTGACTTCAACATGCATTCAGAAACTTTGGTTAATTAATCATTTCGATCTTGTAATGCAGCTCTAGATGCATGTAACTGCATTCAATGTCCTTTTACGGTGCGTGTACTTGATGAGAATGATGAATTCTTGAGCTCAGTCCAAGATAGAGGTAATATGATTCCAAATCTACTCTTCATTTTCTTTTGAAATTTTACTCATTTGTATCAACTTTGTAAAAACCTCTTTACTTTTGTTCACTTTTGTTTGATATATGTTTTTTCCTATGACTTGTTAAATTTTTTGGCCCAGTGATTACTTTCCTCTTGCTGTGCTTCTGAGAGTTAGAAAATTAGTATATACGATGAACACTTGGTCGAAGATTATCATTTTTCTCAAACACTGTTATATTCATTACCAGATCTGGAACCACCACGGCCAAGGCCGAAGACCTCAGCAAGAACTGCTGAAAGGTTTATTGCACATGGGATGGGATTGAAGTTGCCCACCAAGAATTTCGGATCGAGAGAACTGATCAGAAAACAAGAAGAAGACAGAAAGAACCGGATCGTGTCAAGGCAACATATGAGGGACGATGCCTGGGGCGACAATGGTAACTAACATTTAGATTGATGCTCATGATTTATCTTGAGATAGTAATTGAGCTGTGAACTTGCTATATGTAGATTTAAGATTAGCGATGTAGATCGGTATAAACAAGTTGGATTTTCTTTAGATTTTTATTTCCTCCATTTTCTCTCCCTCTTCCCCATCTAAATCCATAATCCTATGAGGAATTCTGGGGAGTAGAATTCGATCCCGAAGAAGCTTTGTAAATTTCCCTTCTCAATTATTTCCTTCATTTTCTCTCCATTATTTTTGTAAATTTGTAATTGTCATTGGACATATGGATAATTGAACTATTGATTATTTTTGTAATATTTTGAACCTTAGATGATATAAAATTTATAGTTTTACTTTTGAAATTTAATATCATAATGTAATCAATATTTTTAAATTATTAGGTTATATTTAGTATTAGTATATTTAAAAAATTAATGTTTAATAATTAGGTTATAATAAAAAAATATATTAAAAATCAAATATTAAGACCATCTTACTTAATTTTTTGTTTTTATTTTTTCTATTTATCATATTCCAATGTACATTTGCAATATTATAATAAATGACTTGAAAACTAATTTTTAAAATTTTAACAAATATTATCTCCGTTTCACTCAAATAGATGTTTGAAAAGTGTAATTAATAGATACTATAAGAAGTATTGAAATTTGTTATAATTATAAAAATACAAAAAAAAAAAAGAGCATAATTTTTGAAAATTGATTCTAAATGTAAAACATCTCAACATAGTATCGCGGATTTTTTTACGAGGGAGTAATATTGAAGAAACAACAATATTTGGACGGAAAGAGAATATGAATAGTGTGTAACTGTATAGATATATATTTATTTTCATTTATATATAGTTTGCACGTTTCTATTATGTGTCATTAATTCAAAATTAGCAAATAACGTACACGCATTTGTGTGTGTATCTTTTTTTTTTCCACCCTTTAACGCCTAATTTCATAATTTGTTACTCCCTCTGTTCCGGAGAAAGAGTCACTGTTTGAAAATCAATTTTTTTTAAGAAAATGACATTTTTAATAATTCATTAGTAATAAAATAATATTTTTATGCCTTAATTTTTTAAAGTGGACTCTTTAAACGAAACATTTAAAAATGAATAATGAAATCTTTGTTCGAAACGAAAGGAGTGATGCTCAAAATCTATATAGTTTAAGGCAATATCATAATGGATAAGGTTTCGATCCCTTTCCATGCTCCCTTAGAGGAAAGGTCTACAAAAAAAAAAATAAATAAATAAATAAAAAATGGAGAAGATTATTAATTAATTATGGTTTAACTAATTATTTGGTCCCTTGACTTGTCCGAATTTTTTTGTTTGGTCCTATCATTTTCAAAAGAATTAGTTTGGTCTTACATTTTATATTTTGTTGTTAGATTCCCTCTTTTTTCCGTTAACTTTTAAATTTCTGTAAAATATTTTCAAAAATGGCCAAAGTACCCTTACTTAAATCGATACACAAATGAGAGTATTTTTGTAATTTTGTATTCATTCATCATCTTCTCTCTATTGATTTGAAAACCCAGACGCACCACCATCACCGTCAATTTACTTTCCATTCCTACCATGACTATGCTGTTCTCTAGAAAAAAACAACACTAAAAAAAAAGGATTAATGTAATGTTTGGTCCCTGGACATGTTGTAAAAGAATGTTTTGGTCCCCGGACAAAAAAACAATTGAAGGTGGTCCCTGGACATGTTTTTTGGACCAATTTGCACCCTCCCACTGTTAGCGTTATATTTTCCATCTAATATTATTTCAAATGCCAAAATACCCTCACTAAAAAGTTTAATATGAGCTCTTTTCAAAATATTGGAAATATAGGGGGTTAAGGTGTCAAATTCAAAAAGAATTCATCTTCAACCTTTGACAAAATTACAAAAGCGAGGTCCAAACTCTATCTTTTTCTGGTAGAATCCTTCGAGAATAACGGAAGCATCATGGAGAGTTGAAAATCTTGATCTGTGTATGCAAATTTACTGGTGTGCTTTCCTAAAATCACAAAGAAATTCACAAACCCATCAAACCCATGGTGGGAATTGAAGCTGGAGTCGCCGAAATTTTGGCTGCGATGGCGGAGGCAACAGGGCATCGTCGGTGCGAGAGGCTGAATTGGGGTTGCCGGTAGGTTGAATGGAGGTTAGAGAATAGTGGGTCCATCTAGGTGAATGTCGAACTAGGGTAGAGATGAACATCCCGGGGGGCAAATTGGTCTGCTATCATAATGGCAGATTGATAGTGTTGTGATAAACTGTGTTCTAAAACTTCCCGCCTAGCTCCGCCTAGGCCCCGTCTAGGCGCTAGGCCCCTCTCTACCGTCACGACTTTCTTAGTCGCCGCCTAATCGACCAAGTCGACGTCTACGCCAAACCTTGTCGACCTTAATTTATTTTTGTAGCTTTGATTTTGTGGCATGCGGTAACCGGAGAAGGAAGGGAGACGAACTGGAGAAGGAAGGGAGAGTGGTAATGGTGTAAGACCCCGAACCTTCGTGTATTTGACTTTCTCGTTTTGCTTGCCGTTTAACCGTGACCTCACTTACTAAACTTGAGGAAATAACCTTGATTGGTGTAGGTAGGCTATCTAGAAGCCAATACCTTAATTCCATATGTTCCATAGACTTTAACTAGTTAAAGTTACAAGTCGTATACCGACGCTGTTCGTTACTTGACTCGGTTGAGAGTTTTCTCGTGTAGTTTGAGAACCCAAACCCCTTTACATGTATAACATCATTATAACATGTTTAGTGTATGTCTTAACATGTTAGAGACTTCGTTTCATTCATTTAATGCTTGTATTAAGTTGGTTAGGATCATAGAAGAGTGATTTCCTTCCGTGCGTTGCATGCTTTGAGTGTTTGTCTTAGCATGTTGGCACTTATCTAAGTCTCATTGGAGTCTTAGTACCTTGCATATAATATTTATAATGTTCGTCTTGATCATAGTATACTTGGTTGAAAGTTTAAAAGCATTGTTGCTTCGTTTGAGTCTTAGGGTTTCTCGTGTTTGCATTCGTTGCTTATATTGTTTGTGCTTTCAACTTGCGAGAAGTTCATTTAAGTTCTAGACCAAGTGTACTAGTATTTCTCATGCTTGCACAACCAATGTTCATGGATTTGTTGCATTTGGAAATAAGATGACCAACATATCACTTCACAGATTCAGTCCTATTTTTGGGCGAACTTCGGGAAAATTCTGGTACCAATATACTAAAGATAATTTTCTAAAAATTTAGTATGTTTTACCTTCATATGTTAGGTTACGCCCTGTAAAATTTGGTAATTTTCCAAGGTGTCTAAGTACCTCATTTAGGTCTTGATTTACGGCTGTCCCAGAATTCTATTATCAGGAAATCAGCTTCTGTACTTGATTTTGTTGTAACTTTATTTTGATGAATATAAGTCCAAATTGAGTAATTTAAAATTCTAAAATATATTTTAATGAGTCTACTTTCAGAAAAATTAAAAATAACCTCATTTGGAGTTGTGAGCTATTTATGGTCGATTTTACAAGATCGACTGTTCAGTAGCAACAATCTGGAAATTGGTCAGAAATTCACACATACGGGTTTTTTGGTAAGTTTTGGTTGATGACCCTCCTACCCTTGGCCCTTGGACGTCCAAAGTGACTTGAGCCTCCCTTGTTGACCTTAGTCAAACCTCTCTAACCCTTGGATGAGTCCTTATTAAGGGCTTGCATCCCTTGGCCAATAGGAAGCCATATAACCTCCATCACTTGGATTATGGTTTTCTTGGGAAGTACATAAACCAATTTTCACCCTTGGCAGCCATTAGTGATCACCAAGCTTCAGATTTACAGAGAGTAAGTCTCCATTTTCGTCCATAGGAAGAACCCTAACTTGAGTGACCATTTGCCGGAGTTCCGGTGATCCGATCGGCGATCCAAGACCGCCGAATCGAAGGCCTTGCTCTCCTCTACAACAATCCTTGGTTTAATCTTCCTTCCATCCATTATTCATAGGCTTAAGGTGAGTTGAAAATTCCCAGAAATTTCATGTTCAATATTATGACATGACCCCTTCATTATAGTTGTTCTAATGATGCTTAGGAACACTTTTTGTGAAGTAGAATCCTCCAATTCAACCTATGAAATGTGTGTAGGATTTTATGATTTCTATATGAAGTCATGATTTTGACTTTGTGTAAAACATGAATGTTGTTTATTATGTGCCTAGGAACAACTATTGTGAAAGAATATGTTTCAATTGTAGGTTTACCAAAATCACCGATTCTAGGGTTTGAAACTCGGGATTTGGTTTATGGCTAGTCTAAGGTCATGAACGACTTAGTTATTAAGTTCTAAATGAACGGAGAACATAGAATTGAGCAATGGGATGCATTTAGTATCTATGCTCCACTTGGTTGAATTTTAGAAATGACTCACCGGAGTTGAGATTAGGGAGTTATTGAACAATACCGATTCCACATTCGATCCCTACGATGTTTGTAGTTCGTTAGATTAATGTATTAGTTTACGTGACTTTGGGATGAATTGAAATGCATTTTGATATGTGTGCTTATAAGACTCAATCGAGTTCTTATGCGGTTTATATGATTGTGTGAAAGAAATGCATAATTGAGAGGATTTGGATTGAGAATATCTTTAGTACTCTATACATGGAGTCTACTTGTATAAGTCGCTAGGATGACCATGTTGTTATCTAAGACTCACCGGTATGATTTGACCTTACAGGTTATTACCGCTCTAGTGTTGCTTAAGTCTTTGACTACTATCGACTTTTGCGTTATTGAATGAGTTACTACTCTAGGAAGAGTTTAGTAAATGACTTCATGATCCTAGACTAACGGAGTAGTCTTGGATAATACATAATGGACTGATGGTTAAGTTGGGACTCTGCTGAATTTCATAAGTGAATATGGAATACTATGTATATTTTATATTATGACTAAATGCATGATTTCCTACATTGTCAAGAGTTGATTCTTCTACGTGTATCTATGATATGACTTATGAGCATATTGAATGTATTTGCCTTCGTGTCTGATCTGTTCTACAGTTAATGAATTGTGGTGAACTTGGATTCTACTATTAAGTGGAATTATGAATCAAAATTGAATTAAGCTTGATTTCACAATAATCAACTTAGGCTTCCCTTATATATTTGACTTGGGACTTTGAACTAAGATTCCTAAATGGAACGAGAACCTTGCTGTGCCTCAAACGAGAACATAGAAAAGAGTCTTGGAACACATATAGTGTTCAAACTCTATTTGGTTGGAATTGTAGTAAAGACTCAACGGAGTCGAGTTAAGGAACAATTGAACCTTACGAGGATCGTGGTGAGATCCTATGATAATTATATTCCATTGGACTAGATTACAAGCTTTTGGGACTTGAATCGAATAGAGTGAACAACTTGACACTTATGATTTAGAGACTCGAATGAGCTCCTATTGTGGTTTTGTGATTATTGTAACAATGTGCATAATCATATGAGTTTAGTAGATCATTATATCTACTTGAGAAATAGCAAGTAAACATATACTTGTGCATTGCATATAAGTCCAGCTGGCATTACTTGAGTTTTCATGTTGAAGGTGGGACGATGCATTGTCTTCACGAATTATGGGATTCGTGGTTGCAATGTATCGCCGTCTGGATTTTTCACACACCCTCCCTGCTAGCTACGGTGGGGAAGTAGCCCCTTTGTCGTAACCAATTGAGCACATTGGCTAGTGCTATTTTCCTGAGTAGAGAGCTCAGACCCGAGAAGAGAGCTCGGTACTTTGATACCTGAACACGGGTATCACTGGCACGATATGATTAACAGTTGTGATTGCAAGAGCAATACGAGGAAAGTGATTTGGTATCTTCTCTATCCTTTATGTGGCTTACTATGGGCACTTATGTGATAACAAAGTGTTAGTGAACATGAGATCTTATTGACCATGTTTGTGTCGGTTGATGTTATATGGAAGACTTGAAATGTGTATATACATATGCACACTTGTACATGACTAATCTATGAGAGAATTGATATGTATATATAGAGATATACATACTTATATATGATATATATATATATATATATATATATATATATATATATATATATGAAAGACTTGATGTGTATATATAGATATGAACAATTATGCATGATGATTATATGGGAGATTTGATATGTATATATAGAGATATACATACTGATATAGGTGTATATATAAATTTGCACCCCTACACGTGGTAATAATGTGAATAACTTGATTTGTATATATAATGATGTGTATACTTGCATATGATGTTTTGTGGGAACTACCTTCTAATTCATTTGATTTGTGTTTGAACAGGGAATTACACCCTGGTTCATTTGGACGATTTAGTAAATAAGAAGAAATGGATATCTTGTGGAGTGTCGAAACGATACGACGCCTCTTCACGGGTTTTTGTGTCATTTATAAAATGACAACATGGTTATGTTTATGTTACATAATTATATGTTGTATATATATTGTAGTATCGTACTGGGTCATTATGACTTATCCCATACTTGTTTCTAGTTGCGATGGCGATAAGAGGTCGAGTAGATCGTGGTATAGGGCGCGGGTTGATAGATCGAGATTAGATCGCGTGGTTCGTGTTTGTAGCAGCCAACTTTCCCGAGTAGCCGCTTGTGGAGTCCTGTTCCTTTATAGTATTGTCATTGATGTCCTGTACTTTGTTATTCTTGTGAGATCGACTTTTTGTAAAGTTATTTAGACTTCACGGTCGGGTAGAATACTTGAGTATTTGTATTGGTTCTTACTTGGGCCGACGTTTTATGTCGTGCCTAATCCGTGGATTTCGTATTTATCTCAGTTATCTCCCGGGCACGCAGTAGCTTTGGGGAATTTCCTTATTCTAATTTTTATAGTTGTTGGTTGACCCCGGTATGCTTTAGCCGTTTGGGTATTTGTTATATCAGGTTGGTTCTTTGTTGAAACGCAGGCCTGGAGTGCCGATGGTTTGTTCGGCGTCTGCATTGTTGCGTCACGCGAGTTTTGTTTCTCCTCCTTTGAGAGATAATGTCTCACTTGGTTTCATTGGCGTTGGTTTCGAGCTTTATGCTTGGGACTTCTTTCCTTATTGCTTTCGTTGATTCGATTTTTGAAATACCTTATTTTAGTGCGGCTTTATGTTCATGATTAAAGCGTGTTAGCTCGACTGTTCGACTTGCACTACTGTTTAACAAGTGCTTGTCCTTTTCTTATGTTAGTTCCAGCGGCACGACCTTGGGATTTCATGTTGGAATCCGGGTCAGGTCGTTAGAAATGGTGATGCAGAGGGGGAGGTAATGGGGGGCGAACTAGAGTGATATCTTTTTTTTTGTTTTTAGCTATAAACTTGGCTGGTTTATTGCTTTGGGGTTGTTGAGAATTGTGATCAATGGTAGGTTTGTATACTTTTGTTCATTTTACAAATATAGACAAGTGTTTGATAAAATGACAAACAAAAAAATTAAATTTGTATTCAATGTGTTTCATCTTTGATGTAAATTATCAAAAAAATGGTAATTATGCTTTAATTCTAGGCCCCGATTATGCCCCGACTAGTCCCCTAGGCGCTAGGCGCTAGTGTGCCGCCTAGCCACCGCCTAACGATTTTTAGAACCTTGGTGATAAATAGCAGGCTCCGCTATCTCCGACTGAAAATCTATCCGGCTGCCATCTTCCAAATCCACCATAGCCACCGGCATCTGCCCCGTTCTCTCCATCTCCGACCTCTCTTTCTCCAATGCCGACCCCGTCTACCAACACACTTTCTCTTCTCCATATCCGGCCAAATACCCACTCACCTCCTCCGTTGCCATCTCCGATCCTCTCCCTTGCCCTAGTCTTCGTCCCTTCTCCTTCAATCTCCCGCCAAAATTGAACGCCACAAACATAAACCTCCATCAATTCACACCAACAGGAGAAAATTCCTTGACAACCTCCTATCCCCTCATCTCTCTTTCAATCTCTCCCTTTCCCCAAAAAACACTCTACTAAATGCAAATTCCCTCCAGGTCTACCTCCATCCTTTTCTCCTCCCTCCCTCCTCATCATCATTTTCACCACCATCTCATCCCTCACTCTTTCCCCCGACATTGCAACCCTCCAAGCTTTCAAGGCCTCAATCAGACCCTCCACCATCCTTTCTTACTCATGCCTTGGCTCCTGGAATTTCACCTCCGACCCTTGCTCACTTAACCCACTTAGTTTGTGGCCTCTTCTGTAACTTCAACCGAGTGACCCAACTTACCCTTGACCCGGTCGGTTACACAGGCTACGTGGACCAATCCCCTGGGAGTACCGTAAAAAGCCGACCTTCTAGAGGCTGTTTCTTGACGGGAATTTCCTAAATGGGTTGCCGCCGAAGAAAGGGTTTTTTTCCGTCGGGTCAATAGTTTCTGGGAGCTTAGGAGATAACTGTTTGAAGAGTTGCCCGGTTTCCTCGCAACATTGCGCAAAGTCCAGAAGCCGATGTCAATTTGCCAGCAGGCATATCGTGGGGAGCAAAAGTCGTAGCATCAGTCAAAGTCAATGTCTCTAATTTCATTGTATACTAGAAGTATAAGGGCATTTTCGTCAGTTTAAAAAAAACAGACGAAAAAACTAACGCTAACGGTAGGAGGGGGCAAATTGATCCAAAAAAACATGTCCAGTGACCACCTTCGATTGTTTTTTTGTCCAGGGTTCAAAACATTCTTTTTCGACATGTCCAGGGACCAAATTATTATTTAATTCAAAAAGAAAAAGAAAAAAAAGAATCACATTACTTCCAAGAGAACTAAAGAAATCAACCTAAATAGGCATTCTATCAACCCAAATAAAAATAAAAATAAGAAAAATTGGAGATTAACCCCAATTTTACTCCTCAGCCCCCCTCTGTCTATTCTCAAGAAAAATTTGAGAATCAAACTCAAATCTTCAATCGCTTTCTCTCCTTCAATCATATATCGTTTTTAGCAAAGGTATGGGCATCGTTTGCTAGCTTTAACCAGGAATGATATAGGGAATTCCTCATCGGCTATTTATTTTGGGATTTTACCGGCCAGTCGGGATCCGGTCACTATTCTGAGCCCAGTTACCCGAGCCCTAACCGAGGAATGGTTTAACCTTTCTTCCTGGACTTTCTTCTTCAAAGCCTTCCCCTTCTCAATTCTTGGTCTCTGACTTTTTATCCTTTCGCACCCATTATAGTGAAAGATGGGTCGATCTTTGCCAGAAGAAGACGCCTCTGCTCAGCAGGAGCAGACCACAGAAGATCCAGATACAATCGAAGGTGGAAGAGGTGGACCTGGAAGGAGGGACGATCAGCGGTGGCATGATCTTTGAGTTCGGCGGCCATGGTTGGAGATGGGGGGGAGAGAGAGAGAGAGAGAAGATTGATATGGTTTTGAAATTACCAATATTAATGAAAAAGCCATCATCAATTCAAGCTAAGCCTCCGTCTTTTCCATCGGCGAATCAGCACAACATGTCAAGTTTTCCATATAAATGAATGTAAGGGTACTTCGGACTTTGCCAACCAAAAGTTAGGGGTACTTTGGACTTTCCGTTGATGCATTAGACGGAAATTTAAACGTTAACGGGGAAAGGGGGGAATCTAACAACAAAATGCAACATGTAGGACCAAACAAAAAACATTCGGACAAGTCGAGGGACCAAATAATTAATTAAACCATTAATTATTTACTACTATTTAGTAGTAGTAAAATACTTACTTAAAACTAATGGTATTTTCGACTATGAAAAAAAAAGCGTGAAAATTTAACAAATTATGACTTTATCCGGGTATAATTAGCGAGTGGATAATGACTTTATTAAGATAACTCATGCTATTAGTAGTCTAGATCACTCATTGCGTACCAAATATAAGATAACTTGAGTTATTAATCATATAAGACCTTAATTCTAGGGTTAAATGCACCATTGCTCCCTGTATTTTGTAAAAGTTCGGTAGCAGTCCCTGTACCTGTACTTTGTAAAAGTCCGGTAGCAGTCCATGTACAATGTAAGTGCACGCCATAGACCAAAGATTACAAATTTTGAACATTGGTAGTCCCTGACCTAGTGGCCCTAGCTATGTTAACTGAAGTGCCGTTAAATGGAATGTGCTAACCCACGTGAACATATAAGAGGGCAAATTAGTCCTTTCTAAACTTGAGGGACCATGCTGAAAGTTTGAAGTACTACTAGATAAAAACCAAACTTCAGGGTCCTACATGTAATTTCTCCTTCTTCCCACCCAATGCATCCCTTGTCTTCTTGAGCTTTGACTTCCATAACTGCCTGCTCAAAAGCAGCCAAAAGGTTCGGATCGAGATATCAATCTGCAAAAAAATATCAATCTCCGATAAAGACGAGATATCAATCTTAGTAAAAAAAATCAATCAACCCAACACAAATATTTTTCCCCTATTCCTAATCTGGTGGTCGGAAAGACGAGATATAAATTTCCGATAAACGAGTAGGGGGAATTTTCCAATCATATCCTGCAAGGGGGGGATTGAAGATTCACATTCTCTGCCTATGATAAACTCAAATGGCAGCCGACACTACCCAATTGTAAACCTTCCATCGACTCTTTTAGACCTTCATTTGCCTCCACCATTTCTTCCACTAACTTTCTAAAGTCAATGTATGAGTTTGTTGAGTCCCTTTCTTCCATAACCACACTCTTTTCCTTGATTATCGAATAACTATTACCGGTGTTTGTTTCCTTGGTTTTGGGTTCTTCAAGTATTGAGTTGGTTTTTCCTAGAGTGAAGAATAGCCTGTCTGACCGTCTCATCTGTGATGCACGGACACGGCAAGTGGCTTGCGTTTTCTGTGTCCGACACGTATGAGACACAGATACGCGTTTGACACACTTGACACGACCCAAAATACGTTTAGGGCCGAATTTCAATTTCCAAAACTTTTGGACACGGACGCGGGCATAGCCAGAAGAGAGTCGAGATACGTACCTTGAGGTCGGACACGGCTGGGGGTATATTTATCGACTTGTCCTCATTCCCTACAAATCCCCTAATGAAAAACGAGCCCTAGCCCCCTTTTCCGTCAAATCGTAATCGCGTTTTCCCTTAACGTCTGCGATTACCAAACCAGAACCACATCGTCTGCCGCCGGCCCCCTTCGACCTTCAAGGCTTCTGCTTCTCTCCCTGCGTACTACTTCTAGCTTCTACTTTGTTGATTCGTAAGATGACAGGTAATATAAATCTTCCACTTCCTTCGATTTCCATTTTCGCTTCTTGATTCTCTCTTCGACTCTTCGTCGATTCTCTCTTCGACTCTTCGTTGATTCTCTCTTCGACTCTTCATCGATTCTCTCTTCTCGCTTCTCTCTCTATGTTTTTGTTGGTCCACAATAATGCTCAAATATGCTAGAGGGGGGGTGAATAGCCTATGATACCACTTTAAAAACTTTCTTTTGAATTCGAATGAAGTATATGTTTTAGTGGCATAGACGGTTAACTTGTCAAGCATGTCTGCTAGTTGATTAGAACAGAACATCAGACTTGCTCTTAGCAGAGTTGTGAACTCTACCGGTGAACCGTCAGTAAATCAAAAGCCTGTTTGAAAGAGATTAAGCAGCGGAAATATTGAGGCTTAGATTTTGAGAAGTCTTAAGTGGATGTACACGATTATATGATCAGAACAACAACACACTTAATCCTTCTTCCAAAATACAGATTTTAGGAAGTCATTGGAATATGGCTTTTCAAAAGATAAATCAGTTTATTAAAAGATCATAGAGAGATAAAGACTGGAAGATAAATAATTGTACGAACATATGAATTTATTCAAAGATAAATTACAGATTATATCAACCTAGACTCTCTATGAAAAGTTTATGATCTCTTCTCATCAAACCTAGATCTTGTACTTAATCATTCATGGACGAACTCTTAAGTACAAAGAACAATTGGAGATGATATGAGTGACAGTTATGAGAAGACACTTTTACAGTTCGTTCATATAAGAAATTATCTGAACGAATGAGTGCAAAGCACTCGACCTCCTAAGATGATTGATTATTAAACAATCAACAGCATTTGTATGTGAATACAAATATGAAGATATGAATGTAATATGTACAGATAACTCTTCATTTTCGTTGGGAAGCATCTGAGTCTAATCTTCAAATCGATCCAAAGACTTGACCTTTAGCTTTAGGAGTAAAGTCCTGAAGCTTTGGCTAAAGGCTGAGTTCTTCTTCGAAGGAAGGTGAAGAACTCAAATCAAGAACGGGGTTCTTGACCAAGATGTGAATCTTGACTGTTGATAATTTCTGATCTCTCTTCTCTTCTTCAGAGCTGTTCTTCCTAGCAATCCACATAAGGTATTTTGCTAATATCTGAGTAGGATCACTGCAATCTGATTATAGAGATATGAGATGCGTTGGTGAAGACGATCTCGTTGTAGATCTCTTTTCTTGTTTTAAGTTCTTGCTATAGATTCAATCACTCTCACGCTTACGCGCACACTCTTTGAGGAGTAGAAGAGATTTTCTTTTTATAGATCGATGTTAAGATGATCGTTGAAATTCGAAGGTAGACTTTCTATCCATTAGAGATGATTTTCTTGAAATCCACTGGATAGAGATGTTTTGTTCGCTGGATCTTTGACTGAGGGATAAAGACTTTGTCTTGAAGATCCTGAACTGGTTGTTCATCAAACTGTCATTGATAAGTCTCTGAAAGAGGTGAGTCTGACGTCTGATGCACTATTTAGATGGCCTGTTCAATAAAGTAGATTCTTTTCCAAACCACGTGAGTGAGAAGATCTTGCAGTATCAACGGTGACAGGCTTCACAAAGATTTGGATGGCTTTCGAAGCTTGAACACTTTTTGTCTTAGTCTTGATCTGTTGCAGTCTTGACTTCTCTCAAGCACGTGCAGAATGAAGTCTGCTGGCATGAAGTTCAAAGGTGAGTCTATCTTGAAGGAATGACTGCTGATTGTTGATGTGAACATTCAAACCATAGGAAGTCTGCTGATAGGTCTTCAAGGTATCTACATGATGCACTTGACGAGTTTGTTGATGAAGAGTCCTTAGAGACTTTGTCACTGTAGCACGTCTGCTGGTGACGAGTCTTCAAGGTGTCCTTTAGTGCATATAACAAGTCTACTATTGACGAGTCTTACGAAGAACCTTTCGAAGTTTCAGCGAGTCCGCTGGTGCTTGTGCATATTAAGTGCTGGTCTGTTCAATCATCTATGAGGAGGTTAGGACTAGACTAGGACGACCTAACCTAAGACCTATGTGTTGTCAAACAAGCTGCCACACTAACTGGTACGCAGACCTTTTAGCCACTTGTTATGACACACAGTAATGGGGACAAGCAAATCAAAATATTCAGAATATGCAAGGTGATAAGTCAATTATCAAGAAGCATATTCCAATAATTTCCTCCTATTTACTTGGAACCATTACCAAATGACATATACTAAGCACTGAAGCATTTTATCAACACATAGTAATAACATGCCCATAATGAATATTCATTTTATCTTAAGACATGCCATTTGCTGATAATTACTAGAGCGATGGCATTAGTATAGTCTACTATTGCTATTACAGACTCAATAAATCAAGATACAGAACATGTAAAGCAATAGTAAGAAAAACATTTTAGATCGCTTAGAATACTGAAAAAGTTTAAGCAGGATCTAAGGGTTTTTGGTTCCTTGCTTGCACAAAGATTTGAATATGAGAAATAGTGTTTTAGCAAGCAAGCTTAATACCAATTGAAAATAAAAAACAACAAGTCCTTAAGCTTTTGATTTTGAAAAACATATGTACTAAGGATTGTTTTTTATATCAATTGAGAAAACGTACCACAAAAGTAGAGAATGATTCTAAATGATTTACACAGAATCATTTAAGGGTAAGTATCACATTGGTGTGTGTCTACTATTCATATGGGAGTTCTCCTCTTGAGTTTGTGTACGATTCTGGATTAAACTCTCTTCCATATGTTTTATCTCTCCTAACTTTTCTCCTCAGGGTTTATCTAACTCCATAGGTAGGTTTATCTCTCCTTTTGTCTCACCTTCTTCCAAAGGTTCAAAGGTTTATCTCTCGTCCTTAATGGTTGCAAGCAAATGACACGAGAAAGATTGGATGCAAGGAAAAGAGAGGAAGAAGACAAAGAATAAGTGTTCAAAGAGAGAGAATATACCAGCAATATTGAGAAAGTATTATTACATTTAATAATATAATTCAGTTGGAATCTCCAAAGCTACCAGTGCTGGAACCTAAGGAATACTCTATATTCTAGTCAGAAAAGCTTCAATTGCTGAATAACTCTCGAGTTATCAGCAGGTCTTCAGTGACATGAAAGCATTCATCATCGTGAATTGTGGAACGAATGGGTTGATAGGAGCAAAGGAAATAACATATAATCCTTGCGTATTTGTGAATGTCAGACCCATTTACTTGTCTTCGAACGATGGATCGGCAGATGAGGGAGAAGACGACTTTAGACCAATTGATGGTATGAGACTCAAGAACAACAATGGTGAAGTTCCGAAGTATTTTAGTGTCGCTTCCTGAGCCTGCTTCGTGAAACAGAAGGCATCGACTCAGAATCTCACCAATACAGTACATGTCCAAGGGATAATTATTGATGTCCCATGTAGAGTAGTCATCACGAGAATGGTAGCCTGTTCGGTGAAGCCATGAGTCATTTAGAGTTGTATCGGCAAGAGATTCTGGTCCAGCAAAGGGAAGCTGGAAGACTCTTGACAGACTTTCGGCATTGAGGACAACTTGAGTGCCTTGAATGTGACCTTTAAGGCTGGTACCATCTCTTGTCAGTCGCATCCTTGAATAGAACTCATCAACCAATTGAAGGCCGTAGAATTCTTTGTGAAAAGAAAGGATGAAGACGAGTCCACTATTGTGAAGAAGATCTATAATCTTTGCTCCAACAGTATTGTCAATGAGAAATTGTTCTCCTTGAATCGTGTGACCAAGAATATAGGACTGAGAGCCTATTCTGGAAACGAAGGGAGATTTGGAAGGAACAATTGGACTAGATACATTGTGAGAAGACGAAACAGCCATGAAAATGGTTATCTGAAGATATAGAAAGAATAGACATAAGGCAATCGTACTAATTGTTTTGAAAATAAAAACACGAGATAACGATTGTTGAGAAATAACAGCTGAGAGATATGATTATTGGAAGAGTGAATCGTCTTAGATCTTATAGGAGGTATATGTATCGGAGAACACACATATCAAGAATCATGGCTTGACTATCCACTGCAACGCTGTAATGACCGATACTCGAAACGACGAAGTAATCATGTCAAGGTTCAAGATTGAGTGTGTGGGTCCCAATGAGCACAATAATAAGCTAGAAGGGGGGGGGGTTGAATAGCTTATTAACACTTTAAAACTTTTAAAGTAAGTTCCTTGAAAGTTACTTGCAATCTATGAAAAGAATCAAGTAGCGGAAGACCTTCAAGAAAATTGTTCCAGGTCTGCCGATAAGGACTACCGGTAGACCTTTTACAGATTACTAAAGTTCTGCTGAAATGGATGAAGTAAACTAAGAAACTGAGCAGTTCAATAATTAAACAGACAGAAGGAAATAACACAAGTATTTTGGGATGGTTCACACTATAATGAGTGCTACGTCCACCACCAAGGCGATCAACCTTGGATTTAAATTGTGCACTATGTTTTCCACTTAGATCAATTACAAAGAATATCCCTAATGGATCGTGTACAAAATATTGACTTGTGTTTGGGTCTAGGGAATTAAATATCGTAAATACAAGATATTTAATTAGATGCGTATATAGTTAATGGAAGTAAACAACAAGAAGAATAAAACAATAAATGTTGAAGAGCGACTTCTTGTTGTTGATGAGGACTTCTAGATCTGTGAGGATCTATTGAATGCAATTGAAAGACTTGGAGTTTTGTAGATTGAGCAATTCTTTAAGTGTTCGATTGATTACATGCTTGTCACTCTTGATCCAGTCTTCAATGGCGTATTTAAAGCGGTGCACTTCAAAAGATCCGTTGGAGAAGGCGAAGACTTCAACAACTCTTTTCATAAATGCATTAAATGCATGGGGTCGATCAAGGGATTTCGTCTTCATAGATAACTAGAGCAGATAATCATTTCGAGATCTTCAAAAAGGTGGGCGATTTGGTGTCGGATCGAGAGATGAAGCGAAAGTAGGGGCCGATGCAGCTTTCTTGCTTTACAGCTTCGGGGCGAAAAGTATTCTTGCTTTTCGGAAAGTTGCTTTCGGCTTGACATGTCGAAAAAAGACTTGGATTAATTCAAATATCAAATGAGAATAAGTTTGAATTAATCCAGCTAGCTGATCTGGAGAGGACACGTAGAAGCGCATCAATTTGGACACGAGGTCTACCGACCTTAAGCTTTGAGCAGTCTTCAGGTGAAGCGAGAGAAGTGGTCTTCCGATGTTCTGAAAAGGTCCTACAAAAACTATACAAGGCAAAGTTCTATACACAGTTGCCACGCTAATCGATACGCAGCCCGATTAGCCACTGAAGTATAAAACTAAAGTAATGTACTGATCAGATATAAATTTAACATAAGAATCAACAGAGTGGACGTGTAGGTTGGGAAGGCGGCGATTCATGATAGCGATATTAAGTCACTCTTGGGAGTATAAATATAGACAGATATGTGACTTAAATCGAGGGTTTTTCAATGCGAAGATAAATAAATTAAATAGAAATAAGTTGGAATTGAAAGGAAGTTGTGTTGATATCAATGATCAAAAAAATAGTATAGTAAATTTCGTGCAAAATAAATTTAGGAAATAGGATAGGTTTTTTAAAATTCCAAATATCCTAATAGATAATTTACGGGGCATTCTGAATCATCTACACAATCCTCAGCAATCTCCAGGATCTTTTAGAATTTCGGAACAAAAATAATTCAAAAGAATATTTTAAAGTATCTTTCATGAAAATATTTTGCAAAACAGTAATGATCTTTGTGTTCTTTGTTACCAGAAGAAACTTTCGGGGTTTTCTTAGTCATTTACACAGTCCTCAACAATCTCCCAAATCTTCTAGGCATTCTAGAATAAAATTGTTTTGAAATCATTTTTAGAAAGATTTTTGAAATATTATTTGAAAAGCTATCAATATTCCTAAACATTTTTATGTCAAAGATATCGTCACAAGAGGTTGATCAGCAGTGTTGAAGTCTGAAACCAATTTGATGATTAGTTTCAGCAGAGTGTGAAAAGTGCTGATACGAGATTGTGAACAACAGGAATGGAAGTCTGCAGTTCAAGGATAACCAGCAGAGGTTGTCTTCTGCTGATTTCACTGATAACACGAAGATGTATTCAGCAGTAATGGAAATCTGCTGACACTGGTTGACAAAAGTAGATGGAGAGGGGATGAATAAAAGTTGAGAGATATATCTGCTGATATCAACTGTATGATATGTATGGTTATCAGTGGTTATGAACACACTAAGCGATCAGGAAGGAAATTTCTGTGAGTAGTTGAGGTGTACTGTGTTCAAGAGAGAATGGATGTATACTAATACTGATTTGAAAGGACGGGTGATCAGAAGACTAATGATTTGCTGATACTAGAAATTCAGAAGTGATCACCATTAATTGCGGTATGCCGTTTTCAAGTGATAAAAGTAGCAAGGAAGTCGGCATAGATGAAGATCTGCTGATAGAAGATAATCAGCAAGGTTTAGAGTCTGCTGATAGAAGATGATCAGCAGGGTTTAGAGTCTGCTGATAGAAGATGTAACTTTAAGAATTAAGTAGACTAGACAGTTGCTGAATAAGGATGATACAATAGACATGGAAGTTTGCTTATATCAATTGAATGAATGTCGTCTCAACAAGTTTATCCTTTTGGAGTGCCTTGGCTTTTGGAAGGATAAACCATAGGCTTAATCGGCAATGATTAACTGATGACCATGCTCCTCCTTAACAGAATCCCGATAAGTGAGAAGAGCATTTGAAGCGACATAGAGACAACAGTCACCTTAGTCAAAGTACTTGTATCACAAAGAAACAAGTAGCTTATTCTTAATTTGACTTGAAGTACAGAGTTAAAAGAACCCATTCTGCTTCTGGATCAGCAATTAAGATGATGGCTTTCTTAAGGGTAAGAATGTCATTTGTTCAAGACTCAAGAAGAAAAGAATTTTGCCGCAGAGTTATCTTGAACAAAAGAAACAGTAGATAAAAAATGGAATTTAAGAAGCTGCTAGTTCCTCAGAAGGTCATCCTTCTAACAGCAGTTATGAGGTCTGCTGTTGTGAAGTGTTTAAGACCAGAATTTTGGATGGGAATGAGGATTCACCAGAACATCATGGGTCAAGGTGAGATCATCAATTCCTGAGAAAGGAGTTGCAAGGTAAGCAGTCCTTTCCAAGAAATCCAAAAATAAAGTCATCCATATTACAACAATTCTTCAGATAAGATTTCTACTAGTAATCATTGAAGTTTTCAGAAGAAATAAAGTTGATTTGCAGAGTTGAAATCAGTCTTCAGTTAATAAAGACAGTAGTTAAAGCAAGAATCAACATAGTCTTTTGAACGCCAGAAGTTTTGATAAAAAGTTTGAAGTCTTCTGTGCTGTCTGAAAATCAGATTCATAAGACTAATATTTTAAAAGATAGATCCTGGGATTGTCTCATCAGAATTATTATGTTGAATAGGAATACTCATGATTAAGGATTGGCTTGCTGTTGGGTTAACAACAGAGTTATGTTTGCTGCTTTGGATTCAGAACAGAAGAGAAATGAAATATGAAGAACAGGTACTGAAACCATAAACAAACAGAATATTTCATGCTATCAAAGAATGAGCGAACAAAAGAAGATAGACATGAAGTAAAGTTTCTTTGAACAAGTTCTTATTTAGATCAAAATATACTCGAATACAAAGAGGATCTAAAGATTACAAAATTCAATACAACTTCCGGTGACTTAACTACTCTTCTTAAACAACTAATCTAAACACCTGATACATTTCTAAAGGTAAAAATGTTACAGGGAGATGTCTATGAAGACCATGGACCCAGATCCGTCTAACCGGTTGGCAAACGGAGTACAGGTCCAGATCAAGGGAATCAAAATGACCCAAGGAGAGAACGGGACTCTCCTTTTTATCCTCTTTAGCAGGTTTTCTCTATCCCAGGTGCGCTGCATAAACGTCTTCTAGATTTTCTAGATATCAGTTCCAGTGCAGGCACTCATCCTCAGGGGTTTGAGAGGGGAAATTCGAGGAGAATCACATTTGGCTTGCTGAAGATAGGAGGATCTTCTAAACGAGAAGGAGCAATCGAATGTGAACTAAGATAGAGAGAAACAGGAGATATATGCTAAATGGTTGTTGAGAAAAATATTCATACAAGAGGAATCCTCGAAACTAACCAAAAAACTTTTGAAGGATAGGAAAAATAATTGCAATTTGTTGAGAGAGAAACTTGATCTAGTGCTAAGAATTCTCCTAAGTAACATTTTGGAAGGGAGGGATTTTGTATCAGCGTTTATCATAGTGTTTGGAGGTAGTTTGCAAGTAATAGAGATGAAGGAGGGATGTCTCTATTTATACTTGCTGAGGCAAGACTAAGGACGAGTTATTAGGGAGAACTTATTAAGTGCGAAAGGTCCTTTCATCTACTCACTGTAAAGTCATAAAGGCTTATGTGAGAGATGAGTCAATTCCTAGATATCCGGTAAAGTTTTCTCCTTGAAAAGCCTAAAAAGTTGAGAAGACAAGTCGGCTTTCTTGAGAAGATAAAGAGATTTTTGATTTGTCAAAACAACTTTTCAGTAAGATTTGACAAAACAACTTTTCATAATCAAATTTGAAGAAAATGTTTTAACTTTTTAAACACTTAGTTTATCTTTACCGAGAAACTAGAAAATTGGTCATTTTACTTTAAGAAGTAGTCAATTTCAAAAAGCTTAACCTCAACCTTTGTAGAAATTGCAAAGATACCCATGTAGTTTGCACATTGTCTACGAAGGTGGAAACTCCTATAAGTCAGCACACAGAACTGAGCTTATGAAGTTCATAGCAACAAGAGTGATCAACAAAGAAGAAGAAGAATTGATGGTTGCAAATATGCAGCAGATCAAAGATAACTTTGAATAAAAGACATCAATTCAGATGAGTAACGTACATCATACTAGAAAGAAGAAAAAGGAAATCAAAGAACAAAGTATGATAATCAGTGACCCAGGTATTATATTTGCCAAGAGAAACAGAGATGAACAAAGCATGCAAATATAAAGTTATGCAGTGAGGATTTATTCCTGAATATCAGAGAGTAAGAAAAATAGAACTTATATCAGTCATATATCAAAATACCCAGTAAGAAGAAGATATGACTGAGACAATAGAATAGATATTTGCAAATCAATCAGGCATAATATTTTATGTAGGTAGAGAGATAATCAAAGGTAGTTAGATGATCTTGAGAGAATCTGTATTCCTGAATGACAATCAAGAAGATCATTAGTAACACTTTGTGAGCTTTTAGAAAGCTCTAGAAAACAAATCTAGATACTGGAATAAGTATTTCAAAAAGATCCGAAAGATGAAGGGGGAAAGAATAGGATCTTGAATATCTTATTCTCCCTAGGTCTCAGTGCATATAGAAGAAAGGAGCACAAGACTTGGGATGTACCTTGATTGACAGTCACATTCAAATCGAAGTAGATATCTTCTCGAATGAACCTTTAGGAATCTGAGCTATTGTGTCTGTAATCGATGTTGTTTAAAGAATGAATTCATTTACGACATTTTACATAATCTTTTATTCATATTTCTTAGTGGCTGATTAGAGATAACTCTTTGAAATATAGGCAAAGTTCCCAAAAACTAAATATCATATAACAAAGGGATCAATCAAAGTTTCATGATATAGAGTTTTTGACTCTTAACCTTTTTCATAAGATGAAATAGAAATCAGGTAAAATTCTTTCACTGTAAAGTTGCAGAATTTTAACTAAGAAATTTTCTCTCGAGAGGGTGTTAGATTGATAGCAATCGTTAGCCTTATGTCAAGAGAATTTGAATATTAAATTCTATTACAATGAAGCATTCATCGAAGTTTTATACATCTGAAAAAGTTATTCATAGTGCCAATATATATATATATATATATATATATATATATATATATATATATATATATATATATATATATATATATAAATCTGTCATATAAATAAGCTTTTACAATCATCAAAGTAAAAGTATCTTTCTCAATTGATTTCTGAAAACAAAGAATATTTAGAAAAAAAAAAGTTTTCAAAAGAAATTTCCCATGAATTCCTTGTCAAAAAGTTTTCTATATGAAAAAAAATAAATAAAATTCTTTTGACATGCATTTGGAATGAGCTATTAAGGATCAAACTCTCAGGTGGTTAGACCTGGCATAAAGCTTGAAGAGCTTGATACCATTTTAAAAACTTTCTTTTGAATTCGAATGAAGTATATGTTTTAGTGGCATAGACGGTTAACTTGTCAAGCATGTCTGCTTGTTGATTAGAACAGAACAGCAGACTTGCTCTCAGCAGAGTTGTGAACTCTACTGGTGAACCGTTAGTAAATCAAAAGCCTATTTGAAAAAGGTTAAGCAGCGGAAATATTGAGGCTTAGATTTTGAGAAGTCTTAAGTGGCTGTACACGATTATATGATCATAACAACATCACACTTAATCCTTCTTCCAAAATGTAGATTTTAGGAAGTCATTGGAATATGGCTTTTCAAAAGATAAATCAGTTTATTAAAAGCTCATAGAGAGATAAAGACTGGAAGATAAATAATTGTAAGATCATATGAATTTATTCAAAGCAAAATTACAGATTACATCAACCTAGACTATCTATGAAAAGTTTCTGATCTCATCTTATCAAACCTAGATCTTGTACTTAATCATTCATGGACGAACTCTTAAGTACAAAGAACAATAGGAGACGATATGAGGGATAGTTATGAGAAGACGCTTTTACAGTTCGTTCAGATAAGAAATTATCTGAACGAATGAGTGAAAAACACTCGACCTCCTAAGATGATTGATTATTACACAATCAACAACATTTGTATGTGAATACAGATCTGAAGATATGAATGTAATATGTACAGACAGCTCTTCATTTTCTTTGGGCAGCATCTGAGTCTAATCTTCAAATCGATCCAAAGACTTGACCTTTAGCTTTAGGAGTAAAGTCCCGAAGCTTTAGCTAAAGGCTGAGTTCTTCGAAGGAAGGTGAATAACTCAAATCAAGAACGGGGTTCTTGACCAAGATGTGAATCTTGACTGTTGATAATTTCTGATCTCTCTTCTCTTCTTCAGAGTTATTCTTCCTAGCAATCCACAAAAGGTGTTTTGCCAAGATCTGAGTAGGATCACTGCAATCTGATTGTAGAGATATAAGATGCGTTGGTGAAGACGATCTCGTTGTAGATCTCTTTTCTTCTTTTAAGTTCTTGTTGCAGATTCAATCACTCTCACACTTACGCGCACACTCTTTGAGGAGTAGAAGAGATTTTCTTTTTATAGACCGATGTCAAGATGATCGTTGAAATTTGAAGGTAGAATTTCTATCCGTTAGAGATGATGTTGTTGAAATCCACTGGATAGAGATGTTTTGTTCGCTGGATCTTTGACTGATGGATAAAGACTTTGTCTTGAAGATCCTGAACTGGTTGCCCGTTAGACTGTCATTGATAAGTCTCTAAAAGGTGAGTCTGATGCACTGTTTAGATGGCCTGTCCAATAAAGTAGATTCTTTTCCAGACCACGTGAGTGAGAAGATCTTGCAGTATCAATGGTGACATGATTCACAAAGATTTGGATGGCTTTCGAAGCTTGAACACTTTTTGTCTTAGTCTTGATCTGTTGCAGTCTTGATTTCTCTCAAGCACGTGTAGAATGAAGTCTGCTGGTATGAAGTTCAAAGGTGAGTCTATCTTGAAGGAATGATTGCTGATTGTTGATGTGAACATTCAAAACCGTAGGAAGTCTGCTGATAGGTCTTCAAGGTATCTCCATGATGCACTTGACGAGTTTGTTGATGAAGAGTCCTTAGAGACTTTGTCACTGTAGCACGTCTGCTGGTGACGAGTCTTCAAGGTGTCCTTTAGTGCATATAACAAGTCTACTATTGACGAGTCTTACGAAGAACCTTTCGAAGTTTCAGCGAGTCCGCTGGTGCTTGTGCATATTAAGTGCTGGTCTGTTCAATCATCTATGAGGAGGTTAGGACTAGACTAGGACGACCTAACCTAAGACCTATGTGTTGTCAAACAAGCTGCCACACTAACTGGTACGCAGACCTTTTAGCCACTTGTTATGACACACAGTAATGGGGACAAGCAAATCAAAATATTCAGAATATGCAAGGATAAGTCAATTATCAAGAAGCATATTCCAACAGTTTTCAAAGTGATTCACTGATTTGTGAGTGTTGACTTGAGTACGGTTGTAGACTTGTATTGTTGTTGACTGTTTGTCAACAACAATTATATACTTATATTTTTATAATTTATAAAATTTGGAATTTGTATATTATGTGTATGTGACATGTATCTGTGTCCGTGATGGGCTGATTTTGATTCAAATGTTTCTTTGTTATCAAATTGAATTATAAATTAAATGTTGAAGAATAGAATTATGCTATTTTGTGTGTTGAACATTTATGCTATATTGCTACTTATGTTTTGAATATTTGATGCTACTTATGTTGAATATTTGTGCTACTTATGTTTTGAGTATTTGTGCTACTTATGTTGGAAGAATTTATTTTGTGGTTGTAGTTTTTAATATTTATAATTTGGTCATTATATTTTTGAATATTTATATTTTGATCCTTATATTTTGAATATTTATACATTACACCCCCATACGGTCATTCCCGTGTCCTATATATTTTTAAAATTGCATATCCCCGTGTCCACGTATCCGTGTCTGCGTATTCTTGTCCGTGCAACATAGCGTCTTATTACACCTTGAATCACCGAGTCATCTTCTAAGTAATTGGCGACTTGTGACTCAGTCATGTGATGGTTTTGAACATGTCTGTGGTGGTGGCGGCAGCGGCAGCGGCGATGTGGAAATAGAGGGTTTTGGGGGAGTTGTCGTAGGATGGCCATGTTGATTGTGGTTGTTCTTGAATGGGTTTGAAGGGGAATGGGAGTTTCATGATTCTGTTCGTGGATGGAGTAATTGGGAGAAAAAGAAATGTGGGTTTGAATTAAATACTACTATGTTAATTTCAAGTGTCGATTTTGGTTTTGGTTTTTGAAATTTTGAGTTTGAGGGGAGATCAGAATCAGGTGTGTGAAATAAATGTGTGGTATAATTGCGGGAGCAATTGATAGAGAGAGGATTCAATGGGGGAGTTTTTAAAAAGGAGTTGGAGGGGGTGACCGGTGATAGAAGTTGGAGTAAGTCTCTTGTAAGACCGTCTTACGGATCTTAATTCGTAAGACGAAGCTTCACTCTCTCACAGCTCAACTCACTAACACATGATGTGTTAGGTAAAGAGGATCCGTCTTACAAAAAAAATAATCCGTAAGATTGTCTTACCCAAGTTTTTGCCTAGAAGTTTGGTTGGGGAAGAAAGAGAAACATTACACGTATGCCCTTGAAGTTTGAGTTTTATTTTAGTAATACTTCAAACTTTCAGGATGGTCCCTCAATTTAGAAAGGACTGAAAATGACTCATTTTCCCTCTTATTTGTGCACGTGAGTTAGAACATGCCATTTAATGGAACTTCAGTTAACGAAGTTAGGGTTAGGGATTACCGATGTACAAAATTTGCAATCTTTGGTTTGTGGCGTGCATTTGCGTTGTTCAAGGACTGCTATTGGACTTTTACAAAGTACATGGACCAATGGTGCATTTAACCCTTAAGTCTAACTACCAAATAATACCTTACAGTATAGAGGTGGTCTCTTGTAAGACGGACTTACGGATCCTTATCCGTAAGACGGATCTATCCAGGTTTAATGGGGCAAAATTCAGAAATATCAATGCAACCCCTTAGTTTTTGAAAATTATAGGGCCACCACTAATGTTTAAATATGTATAGTGTCACTTTTTACTATTAAAAGTGTCACTTTGTAGTATTAAATGTATCACTTTTGGTCTTAGAAGTGTCACTTTGTATTTTTAATGAAAATTATAATGTTTTTCCTAAAAAAGTGTTACCTCTTGGGCTTAAATGTGTCACTTTTAGTCTTAAATGTGTTACTTTCACTTTGAAAAGTGTCTCATTTTCTTATAAATGAAAACCATTACGTTTGGTATTAAAGTGTTACTTTGTAACATTAAAAGTGTCACTTTTTAGCATTAAATGTGTCATTTTGACCATACAAGTGTCATTTTGTCTTATAAATAAAAATCGTCGTTATTGACCTTAAAAATGTCACTTTTTAGCATTGAAAGTGTCACGTTTTAGTATTAAATGTGTCACGTTTGACAATTACCGTTAGTTTTAAAAGTGACATTTTTTAGTATTAAATGTGTCACATTTTAGTATTAAGAGTGTCACATTTTAGTATTAAGAGTGTTACTTTGTATTTTAATGAGAATTATAATAAATTTCTATTTATAGTGTCACTTTTAACCTTAAAATGTGTCACTTTTGTCTTTCCAAAGTGTCATTTAGAATTTCGTCAAAGTCCGTTAGGGCCCGTCAAGTATCCCAAGGCAATTGATGCTAACGGACCTGGCGAAGGATTAAACTGCAAGGCATGAGAAACATAAGAATTTCGGTGGCAAACCTTGAAACTGTAGGGGCACCGGAGCAAAATGAGGAACTTCACATTAATGTGCAATAAAAACATAATACCGTGACTGAGAATCGAATCGAAACCAAGACCCCTCCCCGCCAATCCGCCAAACCTTAAGAGTCTGACATGAACCATCTTGGCTAAATAATTAGGGTCGCGCTATTCCAACCCTCACTTTCTCCAAGTTGACCCCCCTTATAAGTGTACCCACCCACCTCATTTTAAAATACTTGATACCTATATGTGTATCCTCCTGTTTTCCTATTTTAATCTTCTGCGTTTTTAACACACAATGTTACATTTACCCCCCTCAAAACCCAACCCCTCCCTCAAAACCCATAACATCGATACCCCCTCCCCCTCCAATATGCACGGGCACGACAAAGGGAATCAGGTTTAGCGCATTCCTTCCTCAAGCCACAAGCCAGGCAACATTTCTTCCCAGCGCATTCCTTCCTCAACTCTTCATCTCTTCCTTCAGTTCAAAAATGGAAAGAGGTATGCATATTTTGAATTGATTTTTGTTTGATTTATTGTGTTTATACAATGTATGAGTTTGTTGGGTTTAGATACGAGTAGAATCACGTTTTGTGTTTATATTGGTATTAATATTTGGATTTTTGTTAGGAAAAATTTGGCCTTGAACTCTGGAATTAGGGCTTAATGTTCGACATATAGGGTCCGAACATCATCAAAATGTTCTGGCTTGACATTCGGAGCATTTTGATGATGTTCGGACCCTATACGCCGAACATTTTGAATTTGTTCGTTAGGGTATAGCCGAACATTTTCAATGTGTTCCAATAGAAACAACCAACTGGTCTTGATGATGTGTTCTGCATTACTGGTCTTCCAATTGCTGGGAAGTTGGTCTTTTTGGAAGGTTTAGTTTATGCGCAAAGTTTGGTTAATGTTGTTTGTCGGTATTTAGGAGTGTCTAAAGATGAGGCAAGAGAGGGAATGCGTGGTGCTAGAGGGCTGTCTATGAGGCAAGAGTGGCTACGTACCAGTTTTGCTTCGGATGCATTGTCTGAGGATCCATAAACGGTTGCTTGCTCTCTTCGCGCTTATTTGTTATACATGTTGGGTTGTATAATTTTTGCCAATAAGAGCGGAAGTAGATTTAACACGACTTACTTGGAGGTCCTCAGCGATTCGGATGCTGTGCATACTTAGTCATGGGGAGCAGCATCCCTAGCTTTTCTATATAAACATCTAGGGAGTGCAACATAGGTGAATACGAGACAAATGGTAGGATCTTCCACATTATTGGAGGTAATTACTTTTATTTATAATTAAATTTGTATACTTGTATTTATATTGCAATTTGTATACCTGTATTTATAGTTAAATGGTGTGTATTCTGTTCAAATAAGCATGGATATTTGAGCGATTCCGAATATGTACAACAACTATTCCTAACGTGCACTATTATGAAGGTCGGGAACTTGCAAGTATGTGAGAGCACAAAAGTGTTGCCAGTGTGCCCGCTGACCGATTGGCAGGTCCACGGGAACAACTTAACGCCCTTCGTACGAATGATGTGAGTCTTAATGTCTTTATATGTATTGATTATATGTATCAAATGACCATATTTTCTATATTATTAATCAATTGTTTTTCAATTGTTGTAGGTTATTTGGATGCCATATACCGAGCAGGTCAGAGAGTATTTCCCGTTTCACCGGATAGCCTTATACCATGGATGCATAGGGTCAATTGATCATGTTGAGCCATACCACCCTAATCGCGTCCTTAGACAGTTTGGATTCGTGCAGACAATTTCGAGGATCATTATTTCCCCTGATATCGTGAAGAGAGGTCTGTTGGCAAATAAAAAGGTCTTGGCAATGCTCGTCTGATACTTCGATATTTGGGAAAGACAAATCTTATCTGAGTAACAACTTGGTAGAGTTGCCGAGCGACCATGGCATTGTGCACCTGGCTATATGGATTCGTACAACTGTGTATCTCATCCAATCGTATGTAACCCTGAGCATCATTCCACCTTCCAATGGGCTGCTCTCGATGCAGGTTTACCAGATCCATAGAATATGGTTAGATTAGCACGCGGTTTGTTGGAACTGATGGCGGTGCGCTATGGTGCGGGAGATCGAGATATATCGTACGACGAGTTGGGAAAAACGATCCAGAGTGCACACGGAGCATTGGGAGGGCAACAACATGGGGGACCGAGACCGTCTACAAGTGGCCAAGCTGAGGGAAAGCGATCTAGGCGCCGTCGTAGAAGAAACACTTGATTGCGTTGTAATTGAATTTGTTGTAGTAGTTTGAATGACATTTTAGATTGTAATTTAACTTGTTCGATAACTGGTACCTTTTAGATTTTAATTTTATACATAGTAGTCTAAATATCCAAATTCTAAAAAAACTGTCAACTTGATTAAGGGGAATTGACTTGCCCAATTTGACAAGCTCAACAATCTTATGCGCACAAAGTAAACCACAAGTCTTTCTTGGTACACAACGACATAACAAAGAATCCACAACAGTATGTTTGCCAACTACATATTCTACTTCATAAATTTTATTCAACGCTTGTATGGATACCATGTCTCGCAGATCCATGTATATAACTGATTTGAATTTGTGCATGACTGCGTTTCTGCTCTTCTCAAATGAGTGCTTGATTGCGATGTGAGAAGTCTCAACGAGAGTGTGAATTTGTCACCAACAAGTCTCAAAATTACCTTGGCTCGATCGAAGTTGCCTTTTCAATTACGCGTATTGACTCTCTGCCCTAAAAGTACAAACAATATTCAGTAATTTGAAGTACGTATGTAACAAATAAACGAAAACAATTAATAACTGCTTGTTGAGGTATTGTCATAATGCATGACGATATTTGTCAAACATGACACAAATCTTTCTTTATAGGGCTCAATCCATTGATCCGTCACATATTTGATGGCACTTGGATAATCTTTGAATTCAGACTACCGTCTTCCCAAATAGTCATTATACCGCGACTCAGTATTAGACTTTACCAAAAAATTCCAAAACATATTAAATGAGTCTCACTTTTCTTTAGTCGTTAAGATTTTCCTACAATTTTCCAAAACATTCTGATTAATGTGTCATCTACAAAGGAAATGTCTCGAGGTAGGAAACGTTCTCTCAATTGCATTCATTAAAGCTATTTCTCTGTCAGTAGCGGTCACATTAGGCATACTCCATTGGTCCATCAATGATTTCAAGTATGTGCGTGCCCACGTATAGTTGTCTGTTTTTTCATTCTCTAAATACGCAGCTGCAATTAAGAAGTTATATTTGTAGACGTCACACCAATAATCTCCAAGAAAGGTAACTTGTACCTATTTGTCTTGTACATGCAATCCATTAATATGATTTTCAGAAAGGCACGTAATAAATCAACACTTTCTGGGTGAGCGAAGAACAAATCCTTTACAGTATTCGTCTTCTCACACCGCCAATGATGATGGACATATCCATGCTTCTCCAACATAAACATAAGTTGCTGCATTTGTGATCGACCTTCACGCTCTATTCTTCAAACTTGCATTGTAGACTGTCGTTATTGTAGATCTATTTTCTTGAAATTTTTCTTTCAAACGTGCCAAAATGTCCTTTGGTCTACTATTGGCGTGTGTCATATCAAACACATATTCCTCCTCAACGTTTGATAATCGATCGACATATGAATGACCTTCTTTGTACGCTACAAGTTCATGATTGTGGACACCGAACTTCACAACCAATGACATTCTCCAACTAACACTTCTCTGCCCCTCAAACTAAATGGAGAACCAAGCTTATTAGATCCGGTTTCTTTCCGATCTTTCTTTCCAATTTGATCTTCATTATTTGCTTGTGATTTCTTGCATTCACTGTAATGACCAACACGTTCACAAGTCATTAATACCCAAGGCTTTTTCTTACCCGCACCATTGTTTAACCTCCTAACTATTATTACCATTTCAAGCTCATTCCCCTTAGCACGCACCCAATTAATCAACATTTGATGAGATGAAAAGAGTTCATGTGTTATGAAGACGTTGGTGTAATCCGCCACAATATCTTGAATAGGAACTATCGCATTATTTTCAACATGAACAATCTCATTATTAGCAGGACCATCAACATTAGGATTTGTTGACAACATGTTTGAATCTTGTTACCAAAGTCAATAACCCATAAAAAACACAAGCTCCTATAGTTTTTTAAAACTGTTTGGCTACAACAGGTGGAACATTTACAAAATGTTCGGTCAGAACTGGTTGAACAAATTAAAAATGTTCGACATGATGGGTTGGAACAGTTTAGATAAATTCACACAAATTACAAATGTTTGGCATGTTAAGTTGGAACATTTCAAAAATGTTCAGTTTGAACCAATCGAACATTTCAAAAATGTTCTGATCCTCATGTCCGAACCGTTTACGACGAGGACCTATTTTTTAAAAAGAAAAAAAGATTTTTTACACAAATTTAAGCAAAACAACGTTTTAAATACTTACCACAAAAGTCATAATGACTTGTTTTTCATCCATGTTTGATATCTTCACACCCAATGTTGAAGCCCTAGGTTTTTTTTGAAAGTTAAAGGTTTTTGGAAGGTGATTTATTCAAAACAAAAGAAGCGGAAGATGAAGAAGAACAAGATATTGTATTAATAAAGATGTTTATTTGTTGAAAAAGAAGGGTTTGAAGAAGAATGTCTTGGGAAGTGTTGGTCCACAATTATGCTCAAATAGGCTAGAGGGGGGGGGGGTGAATAGCCTATGATGCCATTTAAAAAATTTTCTTTTCGATACATTTAAAACATAGATTTAGTGGCATCTGCAGTTTAGCGTATTGAGCATGTCTGCTGGTAGAGGCTAACGACAGACTTGCTCTAAGCAGAAGTATCAACTCTGCCGGTAAACTGCCAGTTAAATCGAAAGCCAGTTATAAAGAGTTTAAGCAGCGGAAATAGAGAGGCTTTAGATTTGGAGAAGTCTTAAGTGGTTGTATACGAATATATGATCAGAACAACAGCACACTTAATACTTCTTTCAAATGCAGATTCAAGGAGATCAATTAAAGAATAAATTTTCTAAAGATAAATCAATTTATAAAAGCTCATAGATATATAAAGACTGAGGGATAAATTATTTGTAAGAACATATGAATTTATTCAAAGATAAATTATATATTACATCAGCCTAAATATTCTATGTAAAGTTTCTGTCCTCGTCCTTCCAAGCCTCAATCCTTACTTAATTATCCATAAATGAATCATAAAGAAAAAAGGGCAATAGATGATCAAAACGAGAAACTATTATGAGAAGAGAATTTTCAAGGTCGTTCAGATAAAAATTATCTGAACGATTGAGTGCAGAGCACTCGGCCTTCCATGATGAATGATTATTGCACAATCAACAACGTTTGTATAGGAATACAAATCTGAAGATATGAATGCAATATCTACAGACTGCTCTTCATTTTCTTTAGACATAATCTAAAATCAATCTTCTGATCGATCCAAGATCTTGATCTATGTCTTATGAAGTTTCTGATCTATCTCTTTTCTTCTCCAAGCTTTTCTTCCTAGCAATCCACTGAGAGTGTTTTGCTAAGATCTGGATAGATTCACTGTGATCTTGTGTCGAGATCTGAGATGCGTAGGCAAGAACGATCTCGTTGTAGATCTCTCTGTTTCTTTGATGCTCTTGAGTGAGTCCTTGTTTTTGACTTCACTCTATTGTCTTGGGGAAGAGAAGGGATTCTTATATAAATATGATCGTTGAGAGATGAAGATTTGATGTTTCTATCCGTTTAGAGATATAGTTGTTGAAGTCTATCGGATAGAGATTTATGTCCATAAGATCTTTGACTGTTTGGGGTAAAGATTTAGTCATGTAGATCTTGGAACTTGTTGTCTGTCAGACTATGTTGATAAGTCTCTGAAAAGTAGGTCTGATGTCTGATGCACTGTCAGGTGGTCTGTTCAATAAAGTAGTTTCTTTTGACTTTATCAGACCACGTGAGTGAGAGAAAGTCTTGTAGCTTTAACTATGTCAGGCTTTCTGAGGCTTGAACATATTTGTCTTGATTTGAACTACTTTAGTCTTTTCTCTGTAGCACGTGCAGAATTAGGTCTGCCGGTAGGATGTTCGGGCCAGTGGAGGAAGTCTTCTGTTTCAGGAGAACTGATGTCTGCTGGTGCGAACAGTCAACTTGTAGCTTGTCTGCCGGTGGTGAGTCTTCAAGATTTTTTTTTAGAGAAGCAGGGCGGCACCTGCGGGAATTTATTGATAAAGAAAAAGAAATACAAACTTGAGGGGGACAACCAGCCTTACCCTTTTGACGGGGGGACAAAGGAGCCTTACCTCGGAAAAGAAATACAAAGCATTAAGTGATGCTAACATAAGGAGTATGACAAGCATCAAGCAAAATAATCCCCCTAAGAAAACTGGGAAAAGCCATAGAATTATGGAAAACAGAGTCTATATGAGAATCACAAGCTAGATTGGCAAGACTATCGGCACTTTGTTAGCTTCTCGGAAGCAATGAGAGAAGGAGAACCGCATCTCAGATTGGAACTTTAGGATATCTCTGACTAAATAAGAATGGATCCAAGGTAACTTGTGACCTTTGGAGAAGCAATTGAAAAGCACTTTCGAATCTGTTTCGATGATAACGTCATAAAAACCCTGATCATAGAGCCATTTCACACCATAGAAGAGAGCTTTAAGCTCAGCCACCATATTCGAGCATTCTCCATAAAATTGAGAGTAAGCAAAAATGCAGTGACCCATGCAATCCCGGATAAGACCACCACGGTGGTGAGTCTTCAAGATGTTCTGATCTTCTTATGACAAGTCTGCTGGTCACTAGTCTACTGAAGACTTTTGACATTACTGCAAGTTTGTTGGTTCTTAGTGCATATGAAGTGCTGGTCTGTTTAATCATCGTGTAGGAAGGTAGGACTCGATCAGGTTACACCTAATCTAAGACCTATGTGATGCCACACGAGTTGCCACGCTAACCGGTACGCAGACCTTTTAGCCACTCGTGATGACTCACTGTAATAGGAACAAGCTAATCAACATATATAGAATATGCAAGGTGATAAGTAGATTATCAAGAAGCATATCCCAACAATCTCCTCCTATTTGCTTGGAACCATTACAAAATGACATATACAAAACACTAAAGCATTTATCAAGACATAGTAATAACATGCCCACAATGAGTAATCATTTTATCAGAAGACATGTCCTATGTTGACAATTACATAAGCGATGACTTTTGTATAGTCTACTATTGCTATTACAGACTCGATAAATCAAAGTACTGAACAGGTAAAGCAATAGTAAAAAGAATTTAGATCACTTAGTATTTTTTGAAAGAGGTTTGAACAGGATCTAAAAGGTTTTAGGGTTCTTACTTGCACATAGATTTTTATAAACTGAAACAATGTTTTGGCAAGCAAGAGTAGCAAATCCTTAAGTAAGAATATGTTTTTGAAGGTAGTTCAATAAGGATTGCTTGTGATGCCATTTTGGAAAAAAAATATGGTTCTGTTGAAAGTAAAGGATCTTTGTTGAAAGTAAGACTCAACAGAGTGTTTTTGTTTCGAGCAAATTTTTCAACAGAATTGCCACAAAGGCTGAGCATGATTCACTAAGAATCAGCTTAGGGTGAATTTTTTTATGTGTGTCTTCCTTTGAACAAGGGAGATTTGGGTCTATACCTTTGTTTTAGTTTATGAACATCTTTAGTTCATGAGCTTTCCTCCTAAGAAGATACATCTGGATATGTTTATAGATTTCCTTCTGAACAAAAAGTTTTCTCATGACTTTAAATATGTCATAACATTTCTCCTCCTATTTAATGATTTCAGGTATGTCATAACATTCCTCAGATATATGTCATAACATTTATATATCATAACACTTCTCCCCCTTAATGGTTGCAAGCATAAGCAGGAGATATCAAGGAAGAACAGAAGGAGAAGGAAGAGAAAAACAGTAGGCAAAGAAGATGTTTAATAAATTTTGAGAAATGACAGAGTACAAATAAACAATCATAAAAAGTACAACCTAGTTGGAATCCCCAAAACTACCAGTACTAGAGTCTAAAGTCTATTCTCTATTTTGATCAGAGAAGTTTCGATTGCCGGATAACTCTCGAGTTATCAGCAGGTCTCCAGTGATGGGAAGGCGTTCATCTTCATGGACTGTTGAGAGAATGGTCTGAAAAGAGCAAAGAAAATGACTAATAATTCTAGTGTACTTTCTAATGCAGAGTCCATTCGTCTATCTTCGTAGGATAGATTGGCGTATGAGAGAGAATACGACTTCACACCAGTTGATGGTATGAGAATCTAGAACATCAATGATGAAGTTCTGAAGTCTTATGGTGTCACTACCTGAGCCTGCTTCATGAAATAGAAGACGTCGACTCAGAATTTCGCCAATACAATACATGTCTAAGGGATAGTTGTTAATATCCCATGTACTGTAGTCATCCCGAGAAGTGTAGCCAGTTCGTAAGAGCCATGATTCATTGAGGATGGAATCATCGAGAGCGCTAGGTCCAATAGAGGGAAGATGGAAGACGCGAGACAGACTCTCGGAATCGAGGACGACATTGGTACCTCGAATGTGACCAAAGAAGTGGTTACCATCTCTTGTCAATATCATCCTGGAGTAAAATTCATTAACCAACCTAAGGCTGTAGAATTCTTCACGAAATGAAAAGAGTGAGACTAGTCCAGAGATGTGGAGAAGATCGATAATCTTTCCTCCAACAGTGTTGTCGATGAGTAATTGTTCTCCTTGAATCGTATGACCTAGGATATATGAGTGAAAGCCTATTCTGGTCACGAAAGATGATTCTGGTGGAACAAAATGACTAGAGATGCTCGAAGAAGATGAAGTGGCCATGAGAATATTTCTGATTTAGAGAAGAAATATACTGATAGGGAATAAGATACTAATTGATGAAATAAGATCAAGCAATTGTTAGAAATTCTTAGTTTAGGAAGATTTTAATGGGAAGAATTAAAGATTGAGTATTTTCGGAGGATTTATAATGGAAGAACACACTTATCACGAATCATTGATTGGTTGTCCATTGAAGAGTTATAATGACAAGAATAAAAAGCGATGAGGTAATCAAGTAACTAAGCTATAAAATTTGAATGGACATTCATTTTGAAAAGTTGGCGATTCATGATTTTGCCATTAAGTCATTCTTTGGGAATGTTTTTGATACAGATTGTGACTTAGATCGAGATATCTCAATATCCAGATGATAGATATCAATTATGGTAGAGAGTACTGGATGAAGAGAAGAAACTTTGTGTTGACATTGATGATTTTTTTATAGAAAAATAATACGAGTTCAAAATACGAACCTTTGAAGAAATGTGATATGCTTTGAAATTCTAAATTTTTCAAAAGATAATTTATGAGGCATTCTGAATCATCTACACAATCCTCAGCGATCTCTCAAATCTTTAGAAGGTTTTAGAATTTTAAATCAATTTTTGAAGAAGTATTTCAAAAAGTAGAATATGTTTTTCAAAATAGTAAGGACTTTTGTGTTCTTTGTTTTTAGAAGATAATTGTACGGGGCTTTCGGAATCATCTACACAATCCTCAGCAATCTCCCAAATTTCTTATAAGAACATAGAACAGTAAAAAGACATTTCAAAATTGATACCAATTATGAAAACATTTATTGAATTGATATCGATTGTTTGAATACTACTTGTAGTTAAACATTTTGAAAAGTAATCAATAATTTCAAAGGATGTTTTGAGTCATAAATGTCTTCACAAGGGAAAGAACAACAGAGATTGAAGACTGATGTTTATGAGATTGTGAACGGCAGAGGTGGAAGTTTGCTGTTCAAGTTTAACCAACAGAGATTGAAGTCTGCTGTTTCAACTGATAACCTTAAGGATGTATGCAGTAGTAATGAAAGTCTGCTGATACCAATTGATAACAGCGGATAGAAATGGAAGGTGAGTAATTATAAACATATCTGCTGGTATCAATTCTTGAATATGCATGGTTATCAGTCTTTTGAACACACAGACGATGGTAGCAATAAAATTGCTATTATATCAATTAAGTTTTGTGTTCAAGAAAGATGGAAGTCTGCTGATACTAATAGTTGAAAGATAGGTGATCAGTAAACTAGAGATTGAGGTATGTCGTTATCGATTTAATGGTTGACAAGGGAGTCGGCATAGATGAGGGTTTGCTGATGAAAGTGATCAGCAGGAATAAAGTCTGCTAATACAGGGTGTATTTAGATAAGTTTCACAGACAAGAAGGTTTGCTGAATAAAGATGGAACAGCAGACATTGAGGTCTGCTGATACCAAATTAATGAAGAGTTTTTCAGCAAGCTTTTCCTTTGGGATGCCTTGGCTTCTGGAAGGATGGACCATAGGCTTCATTGGCAAGAAGGACGAAACAGAAGTAGAGAGAGCTGAATGCTTCTTCCTATTAGAAGCAGCAACAGTGTCAGCACTAACAGTAGCATCAGCACTTGAAGAAGACTTCTGCAGTTGGCTCCTCCTCACTGGTAGACTACTTGTGTTTCGATCTTTTTAGAGAGAGAGAGAGAGAGAGAGAGAGAGAGAGAGAGAGAGAGCATGGTCTGCAGTTGTCTTGTGTAGATAGGTTGGTTTGATTTTGAGGAGGTGAAGATGGGGTAGAATGTTGGGTACATGCAGACTTCCTTTTCTGCCTTAGTAGTTAATTAGGAGGTTCAGCTGCTTCATCGGCAAGGATTAACTGATGACTATGCTTCTTTTCAAAAGAATCCCGATTAAATGATAAGAGCATTTAGAAGCAAAATGGAAGACAACAACCATTTTAGTTAAAGCACTTGAATCACAAAGAAGCAAATAGCTCATACTTAGTTTGGCTGAAGGTACTGAGGTAGAAGAATGTATTTTGCTTGATAGTTAACAGCTAAGATGATGACTAGCTTTTTTAAGGAAGGGAAGTCATCTATTCAAGACAAAGTAAAGAAGAAAGATTTTTAGAGCAGAGTTGTCTTTGAACAAAGGAAACATCAGATAAGAAAAAGAATTGTAGAGACTGTTTGTTCCTAAGAAGGTCGTTGTTTCAACAGCAGATATGAAGTCTACTGTTTGAAGTTTTTGAGACCTCGTTAGAAGAGAATGAAGATTCACCAGAACATCATGGGCTAAAGTGATATCTTACATTCCTGAGAGAGGAGTTGCATAGAAAGTAGCTCTTTCTTAAGAAATCCAAAACTAAAGTTATCCATATTCCAACGATAATTCTTCTGATGAAATTTCTATCAGTAATCATAGAAGTTTTTAAGCGAAATAGGATTCTTTTATCGAAGTTAAAATCGCTTTAAGAAACCAGTTGATCTAGTTGTAATGACTGCAGTTAAAGCAAGGATTGTCATTAAAACATGATTCAACTTAGTCTTTTGAGCACAAGAAGTTTTTGATAAAAAGATTTAAAATCTTCTACGCTGTCTGAAAATCATATTCTTAAGACGATTATTTTAAAAGATAGATCCTGGTTTTGTCTCATCAGAATTATTATGTTGAATAGAAATACTTATGGTTAAGGATTGGTTTGCTGTTGAGTTAAAAGCAGAGTTATATTTGTTGTTGTGAATTCGTAACAAAATTTTCATAACAAGAAGTACATGTACCGAAATCATAAGCGAAGATAAGATTTGATGTTATCGAAGAATGTTCATGCAAAAGCAGATAGACATGAAGTAAGGATGCTTTGAACAAGTTCTCATTTAGATCAAAATATACTCGAACACAAAGAGGATCTAAAGATTACAAGATTCATTACAACTTCCAGCGACTTAACTACTCATATTAAACAACTAATCTAAACACCTGATATATTTCTAAAGATAAAAATGTTACGAGGAGATGTCTATGAAGACCATGGACCCAGATCCGTTTAATCGGTTGGCAAACGGAATATAGGTCCAGATCAAGGGAATAAAGATGACCCAAGGAGAGAACGGGACTCTCCTTTTTCTCCTCTTTAGTAGGTTTTCTCTACCCTAGATGCGTTGCATAAACATCTTCTAGATTTTGTAGATATCAGTTCTAGTGCAGGCACTCATCCTTGGGGGTTTGAGATGGGAAATCCGAGGAGAATCACATTTGGCTCGCTGAAGATAGGAGGATCTTCTAAACGAGAAGGAGCAATCAAATGTGAACTAAGATAGAGAGAAATAGGAGATATATGCTAAATGGTTGTTGAGGAAAATCTTCATACAAGAGGGATCCTCGAAACTAACCAAACAACTTTTGAAGGATAGGAAGAGTAATTCCAAGTTGTTGAGAAGGAGCCTTGATCTAGTGCTAAGAATTATCCTAAGTAACACATTTGAAGAAAGGGATTTTGTATCAGCGTCTATCATAGTGTTTGGGGTAGTTTGCGAGTGATAGAGAAGAAAGAAGGAATGTCTCTATAAATACTCGCTGAGGCAAGATAATGGACCGATTGATAAATTCATTAAGAATGAAGAGTCCTTTCAACCACTCTCATTAAAGTTATACAGGGAAGTGTGAGAGATAGTTTTAATTTCTAGATATCCGGTAAAGTTTCTTCTTTGGAAAGCTAAAAGATTTTGAAAAGACAATTCAACTTTCTTGAGAGGATAAAACGTCTTTTAAAAGGATAAAACAAATTTTTCAGTGGGATTTGACAAGACACCCCTTTTTCAGAAGAGTGTTTCGGGAAATACATTTCCCACTTTTCAAGGTCAGTTTTGTTTTTACCGAGATTCTATGAAATTTGTCGTTAGCTTTTAAGAAATAGTCAATTTCAAAAGCTTTACCTCAACCTTTGTAGAAATTGCTAAAATACCCATGTAGTTTGCACATTGTCTACTAAGGTGGAAACTTCTATAAGTCAGCACATAGAACTGAGCTTATGAAGTGCAGAGCAACAAGAGAGTACGCCAAAGAAAATGGTTTGATGATGACACAAAAAAAATTTCTTTGAAATGAAGGCATCAAACCAGATGAGTAATTATAGATCATACTTTAATGGAAATTGAAAGGAAACAAGAAGCAAAGTATGATAGGTAAATTACTCAAGCTTTATATTTGCTAGGAAAGAACAGATAAAAGCAGAGCTAGCAAATATAAGGCTATGCAGAGATGATATATTCATGATCATGATTAACAGGGAATCATAAGCGAAAATCAGTCATATATCATAATCCAGAAAGAAGAAGATTTGACTGAATCAAGTGAATAGAGTCCTGTACTTTCAGTCAAGCAAAGTATTTAATGCTGGTAGAGAGATAATAAAATATGCTTGTTGATCTCGAGAGACTATGTATTCCTGAATAAAAATCAAGAAGATCATTAGCAATATTTTATGAGCTTTAGGAAGCTCCAGAAAAATCTAGATACTGGAACAAGTATTTCAAGAAGATACGTGAGAAAAAGAAAGACTGGATCTTGAATTTCTCATTCTCCCTTGGTCTTTTTGTGCAAAGAGAAAGATTTTAAGAAGGATCACAAGACAAGGGATGTACCTTTTTTACAGTTATCTTTGGATCGAGGGAGATGTTCTTCAGAAGATGCCTTTTTGAATCTGAGCTGATAAGTCTGTAGTAGATGTTGCCTAAAGAGTAGATTTCCTTTGCAATCAACTTGTAAGATCTTTGATTCATATTTTCTTAGATTCAAATAATTCTTTGAAATATAGGCCAAGTTCCCAGAAACTAAATATCATATAACATAGGGATCAATCAATGTTTCATGATATAGAGTTTTTGACTCTTAACCTTTTTCAAGAGAATAGATAGGAATCATTTTAAAATTCTTTCACAGTAAAGTTCCAGAATTTAAAGATAATTTTCTCTCGAGAAGGTGTTGGAATGATTTCAATCGTTAGCCTTATGTCAATAGAACTTGAATCAGAAATCCTTTTAATTGATGCATCCATCAGAGTGTTATTCATAAGAATAATTATCCCACACTCATCATAGTAATTTTCTATCTCATGAAATTTTTGAAAACAAAATAATTTTTCAAAATAAGTATGTTTTTCAAAAATTTATCTCAAAATGAAATCCTTGTCAAAAGTTTTAAAAGATAAAACAAATTTTCTTTTGACATGCATTTGGAGTGACATTCGAGGGTCAAACTCTCAGGAGGTTAGTCCTGGCATATAGCTTGAAGAGCCTTGCTCTGATACAAATTGTTGGTCCACAATTATTGAAGAGCCTTGCTCTGATACCAATTGTTGTTAGCCTATGATGCCATTTTAAAAACTTTTCTTTTGGATACATTTAAAACGTAGATTTAGTGGCATCTGCAATTTAGCGTATTGAGCATGTCTGCTGGTAGAGGCTAACGGCAGTCTTGCTCTAAGTAGAAGTATCAACTCTGCCGATAAACTGCCAGTTAAATCGAAAGTCAGTTATAAAAAGTTTAAGCAGCGGAAATAGAGAGGCTTTAGATTTGAAAAGTCTTAAGTGGCTGTACACGAGTATATGATCAGAACAACATCACACTTAATACTTCTTTCAAATGCAGATTCAAGGAGATCAATTAAAGAATAACTTTTCTAAAGATAAATCAATTTATAAAAGCTCATAGATATATAAAGACTGAGGGATAAATTATTTGTAAAAACATATGAATTTATTCAAAGATAAATTACATATTACATCAGCCTAAATATTCTATGTAAAGTTTCTGTCCTCGTCCTTCCAAGCCTTAATCCTTACTTAATTATCCGTAAATGAATCATTAAGCAAAGAGGGCAATAGGAGCCCAAAACGAGAAATTGTTATGAGAAGAGAATTTTCAAGGTCGTTTAGATAAAAATTATCTGAACGATTGAGTGCAGAGCACTCGGCCTTCCATGATTAATGATTATTGCACAATCAACAACGTTTGTATAGGAATACAAATCTAAAGATATGAATGCAATATCTACAGACTGCTCTTCATTTTCTTTAGACATAATCTAAAATCAATCTTCTGATCGATCCAAGATCTTGATCTCTATCTTATGAAGTTTCTGATCTATCTCTTTTCTTCTCCAAGCTTTTCTTCCTAGCAATCCACTGAGAGTGTTTTGCTAAGATCTGGATAGATTCACTGCGATCTTGTGTCGAGATCTGAGATGCGTAGGTGAGGACGATCTCGTTGTAGATCTCTCTGTTTCTTTGAAGCTCTTGAGTGAGTCCTCATTTTCGACTTCGCTCTATTGTCTTGGGGAAGAGAAAGGATTCTTATATAGACTGGAGTCAATATGATCGTTGAGAGATGAAGATTTGATGTTTCTATCCGTTTAGAGATATAGTTGTTGAAGTCTATCGGATAGAGATTTGTGTCCATAAGATCTTTGACTGTTTGGGGTAAAGATTTAGTCATGTAGATCTTGGAACTTGTTGTCTGTCAGACTGTGTTGATAAGTCTCTAAAAAGTAGGTCTGATGTCTGATGCACTGTCAGGTGGTCTGTTCAATAAAGTAGTTTCTTTTGACTTTATCAGACCACATGAATGAGAGAAAGTCTTGTAGCTTTAACTATGTTAGGCTTTCTGAGGCTTGATCATATTTGTCTTGATTTGAATTACTTTAGTCTTTTCTCTGTAGCACGTGCAAAATTAGGTCTGCCGGTAGGATGTTCGGGCCAGTGGAGGAAGTCTTCTGTTTCAGGAGAACTGATGTCTGCTGGTACGAACAGTCAACTTGTAGCATGTCTGCCGGTGGTGAGTCTTGAAGATGTTCTGATCTTCTTATGACAAGTCTGCTGGTGACTAGTCTACTGAAGACTTTTGACATTATTGCAAGTCTGCCGGTGCTTAGTGCATATGAAGTGCTGGTCTGTTTGATTATCATGTAGGAAGGTAGGACTCGATTAGGTTGCACTTAATCTAAGACCTATGTGATGCCACACATGTTGCCACGCTAACCGGTACGCAGACCTTTTAGCCACTCGTGATGACTCACTGTAATGGGAGTAAGTAAATCAACATATATAGTATATGCAAGGTGATAAGTAAATTATGAAGAAGCATATTCCAACAGGAAGACATAAGTATTTGTGGGGAAGAAGATGAAATGAGAATGAAGGGGATGAAGAAAATAAAATATGAGTTGGGAAGAAGGGGGTTTATTTGTTTGGGGTGAGGGTTTACTTAGAGGTTGTTTGTTTTAGAAAAATAGTATGGGGGTCCACTTATAAGTTTCAAGGGTATAATTGTCTTTAGACTTGAGGTTATTTTTGTCATTAAGAAAAAAATGGAATGAAGGGTCAACTTGGAGGAATCAGGGATCAGAATAGCGTGACCCAATAATTATTATGATTTTTAGTAACATGTTGTGTATTTATTATAACCCGCAAATTCCTAAATGAGCCTCTATCTTATGAATTTATGATCCGTAAGACCGTCATACACAAGTTTTTGCCAACAGTATAATATTGCTTCCCACTTAATATCCGTCTAATCTATTTTTGTTGGTAGTTAATCAATGTCCTAATATATTATATTTTTAGCCTCACAACAACAGACATAATATTTTTTATTATTTATGTTTATGTTTATGCTTATTTTTTTGTTGGTAAAAAATGTGGTTGTCAGTGTATGATTCCATATTGCTTTGCTGTCCATCTACCAAATCTGATTCGATTAATTTATCAATAATCACAATCAATATCACTACCATTATCATAATTAATTATGAGTAAATCTCCTATAAGACCTTACGGATCTTTATTCGTAAGACGGAACTCCATTTTCTTACAACTCAACCCACCAATACATGATGAATCAGATAAAAAAAATCTATTTTAAAAAAATATCCGTAAGGCAATCATACCTATGTTTTTGCCATTAAGAGTAAGTAGCCTGTAAGACATAATTACAGATCTTAATTCGTAAGACGGAGCTCCACTTTCTTATAGCTCAACCCACCAACACACGATGGGTCGGGTAATGAGGATCTGTCTTATAAAAAATATCTATAAGACCGTCTTACCTAAATTTCACCTTAAATTTATTACTCGACCATCAGACGAGAAGTCGGATACCTTTTTTTTTGTTAATCTGATCAATTTTTGGATGAGTTTTTAACATATTTTAGGTAGTTAGAGAAAATAAGAGTATAACCTTTGAAGCTATAACTGAAAGTACTATAATTCACATGTTTTTATATATATTTTTTAAAAATAACTAAAAATTCTTATCAAATATCTAGCCAAATATTGGTCAAAGTAACCAAGAAAAATAAAAACATCCAACTTATTTTAAAATGGAGGGAGTACTTCTTTTATGCAAGATAACACTTGAGAAAATTTCTTTTGTTTCAAGAATGTAGGTTAATTATAATTACTACACATGTCCTTACACTATTGCTTTTATCAAATCACCCCTGAACTTAGAATTTGCCTTGGTTGATAGCCTGATACAAATTACACAAGTTACCCTGATACGTAAACATATTTTGCTATCAGTCCCCAGACAAGTAGGACACAGACTTTACTCCCTAGTGGTTCAAAAGTATGCAAAATTTGTGCAAAATTTGCCATTTTTGTGGATTCATTCATTGAGAAAAGGCAATCTGTCACGATCCGAGCCTCAACAAAGACCCATGCCCATGTACCGGCCCAAAGTGCATTTGGGATGACGGCTCAATCTAAATTCTATATAGATGGTGCTGGTGCTGGTGCCAGTTGGTAGTAGACGACTGCTATTAAGCTACTTATCACATTTATTCGATGTGGAGTGGAGTTTTACAATCTTCCCCCCTTCAAATCCATGACGTCCTCTCATCAAGATTCAAGGCCTAACACTTACCAAGATAGTTAGCCTTGTGCAATGCTGGAATCAAAAGGTTACTTGTGTGGGTTCAAAAGGTCGCCCCCATCACGACTTTTGCAGTGTAGCACATTGTCCCCCACAGGCCCACAACATGGTATGACACTATTTGTTTTCACCACTCGAGGCCAAAAGTCTGAACCACAATGCATGCCCAAGTACTGACACGATGAGAATTTGGGTCAAGTTAGCTTACTTTGGGCCCACTTAAATGTTTAATTATGTTGGCGCGGTCGCTTCTAAATCGTAGCTAAAATGGTCGCTTCTAAATCTATTTCCTTACAACATCTATTTGATGTGAGATTGGGATCTTACACAATCCAAAGTAACATTCTCCAGCTTTCTAAATCTTGGATTATAGCATTGGCATTTGAAGAAAACCGCTACCAAACACCCCTTATCTAACTTAAACCCTAAAAAGCATCATAGTTTATTTCTTAAAAAATAACCCCCTTCCTAAATTGTGATGGTTTGATTTTTTGAGTCAAACCGAGTGTTTTTCAAATAAAAATTTGATATATATATATATTTCTCAAAATCATAAAATACATGATTTGTATTACTTATGTGATTTGAGAAACACCCGGTTAACTTAAAAAGTGAAAAAAAGACAGTTATTTAAAAGAAAATGAAGTAATAATTTTAGTGCAATTTACGTAAAAACTAGTAAAGCTACAATATTATGAAGTTTGATTTATCAAATTGAACTATTTTTTTCCCGCATGAATAGAATATTTTGTAGTATAGATACTTCATATGTACAATCAAATTTTCAACAAATACCCATGTTGTTAGCATGACTATGGGTGGTAATTGGGTGTTACCGATTAATTTGGATAAAACCATTATCTACCCAATATGGTTAATGAGTAGTTTTGGATATTATTCAATTAACGAGTGTTATTGGATAATACTCAATCATATCCATTAATAAATAATTATTAGTCATATAACACCCAATAAACAACATTATATTTTGTTAAAAAACATAAATACTCACACATTGTACACACACAAACACACACAATACACCTAATACACATTCAAACACACACACACACACACAGAGTACACTCAACACACACAGTAGACACAATACACATACAAGCACATATAATTACTTTTTCAAATTTTTTTCTTTTTTAAAAAATATATAAAGTTGTCAAAATTCTATAATATTCTTCATAGTTGTGAAATAGAAAATATATGTGCTTATTGATTTGACATTAATAAGTGATTATGTAAAAGTAATAAAAAATAAAAAAAGTCAAATACCTTAGTAAAACTTGTGTAAACTATCAATTAAAAAATGCATATTAAGTTAACGAAATGAAATGGAGCCAACTACTAATTTAACATAATAAAATGGAGCAGTAAATGAAGAGTGTGCGGTACAATAAAGTTGATGGACTTTCAATAAAAAAATTTACAAAATAAAAAAATAAAAATAAAATACTTATATTTATTATAATTATAAATAACAACAAAATATTCTTAATCTGAAACTAAATATTAAATACGTTTATAATAATCAACAATTTTTATGATTACTTGTTTATATTTATATTAAACTTTTACATAAATATCAAATAGTGGTCTAGCGGGTAGCATGGTTTGACATAAAACAACTTGATCCATGTTTGAATCTTACTAATAGTAAGTTTCATATTATTTTTAAGTAAAGAGCATATAGTGGTTGTGTTGGCCGGAGGTTGGCGGTGGTGGGTGGTTGGAGGTGGTAAGTAAAGAGCATATAGTGGTGGTGGTGACGGCAATGGGTGACAGGTGGTGGCTGGAGGTTGGCGGCGGTGGGCGGTGGTTGCCGACGGCCGTGGACACTGGTGGTAGGTGGTGGTGACAATGGGCGGCAGGTGGTGGTGGTGGCGGCGATGGGCGGCAAATGGGGGTTGCGACGGTGGGTGGAGGCGGGTGGTGGTGGTGGCATTAGTTGGTAAACCCATTGATAGTGGTGGTGGCATTAATGGATAAACCTAATGGATAACCAGTTAATATCCATAATTTTCTATTTTGTTATTGGTTTTTAATGGGTGTTATCAATTAAAGATAAAATGGTAAAAGTGTTATTCTAAAAAGGAAAGTTATAAAAAAGACAATTATTTTGAAACAAACGAAAAATAAAAACATGACAATAATTTGAGGACGGAGGGAGTATTAGACTCAAATTAGAAGAGTTATTAACAAAGAGACTCAAACAACTATGAAAAGCTTCATAGAACAAACAATTATTATCAACAACGAAGCAACAAATAGCTTTGATCAAACTGCCATGACTTAACAAAAGTCATGACAAAAAGCCACGACATTGAGTTAGGTATTAGGGAAAAAGACAAAAACTTAGGTTGGACGGTCTTACATCCATTTTTTTGTAAGATGAATCATCTTTATCTGATCTATCGTGTGTTGGTGGGTTGAGTTGTCAGAGAGTGGGGGTTCCATCTTATGAATTAAAATCCGTAAGACCGTTTTACAAGAGATTTACTCTTAGAAAAATCATTGGGAGAAGTGACAACGGTCGCAAATTCCTCATCTAGTTGTTACATAACAACTAATTTATAATGAGGTGGTCTCCTGTAAGATAAATCTATCTAGGTTAAATGAGGCAAAATTCATAAATCTCAATGCAACCCTTTAGTTTTTGAAAATTACAGTGTCACCCCTCATGTTTATATATACAGAATGTCACTCTTACTATTAACAGTGTCCCTTTCTAGTATAAAACGTGTCACTTTTGGCCTTAAAAGTGTCACTTTGCATTTTTAATGAAAATTATATTTTTTTCCCTAAAAAAGTGTTACTTTTTGGGCTTAAATGTGTCACTTTTAGTATTAAATGTGTTACTTTAACTTTGAAAAATGTCTCATTTTTTTATAAATGAAAACCATTACGTTTGGCATTAAAGTGTTACTTTATAACATTAAAAGTGTCACTTTTTAGCATTAAATGTGTTACTTTTGACTCTACAAGTGTCATTTTGCCTTATAAATAAAAATCGTCGTTGTTGACCTTAGAAGTATCACATTTTAGCATTGAAAGTGTCGCGTTTTAGTATTAAATGTGTCACTTTTGCCAGTCAATGTTAACTTTAAAGTGACACTTTTTAGTATTAAATGTATCACTTTTTAGCATTAAGAATGTCACTTTTTAGTATTAAAAGTGTTAGTTTGTATTTTAATGAGAATTATAATAAATTTCCCTTTATAGTGACACTTTTAACCAATGTTCTAAAACTCTCTGTCTAGCTTCGCCTAGGCGCTACTCCACCACCGCGAGTTTCTTAGTCGCCGCCTAATCGGTCAAATCAACACCTACGCCAAACACCACCGACCTTAATTTATTTTTGTAGCCTTGATTTTGTGGCGAGCGGTGACCAAAGAAGGAAGGGGGAGTAGTAATGGTGAGGAAGAGAGGGAGGTAGAAAGAAAAGGGGTTTGATTTTGTGGATATTCGGTGGGCAGATTTTTATCTTCTGCCTGAACGAGATGTGCCCCACCTTTGAGGAGTTTTACGGCATGGTGGGGATGCCGTCCACTGGGCCTATTGTCGTGCCTTCTGCGCGGAGGCGCCCTTTCATCGCAATACGGGAATTGTTCGGCTCAACCCGTGAAGCTACTCCAAGTTTTTATAATGGAGTCAAGCTTTAATTTGACCGTACTTCCCGCTGCTTATATGAGTACATAGAAGATGACCCAGTCTATTTGCGGTGCCGGCTAGCTACTCTTTTTCTTTGCCTCATGGGACAGTATCTTCTGGTTAGCTGACCCGGATTTATAGATGTGCGGGGTCGTGGACCTGGTGCTGCAGGCCCGGGACCGCCAGGTAAATATTATCCCGGTCATTCTAGCTGAAACCTTGTTTGGCCAGGATGCATTTGCGTCTGGTGATGAAATGTTTCCTTCCGGTAGCCCTCTTTTGATTCATATGTGGTTGGAGGAGCATTTTAACTAGGTGATGGGCCTAGTGCTGATGGGAGGAATGTGTGATCCCGGGAGCTATGGCTCTTGCGGCCATTATCATCAGAACAATTTTTCGGAGCATGACTGGATTGAGTACTTTTTGCGCATTGGCTCCGTGGAGATTATCTAGGTAGTCAGCCATTGGCAGATCCGCAGCTTCTTTATGTTTATCGGGGTCTATGCCCAGGTCATTTTGCCAGGTCTTGAGCAGACCAACTTTTATCTGGCGTACCGAGTCCTTCGCCAATTTGGCAAGGAACATGTTATACCGGACGTGAGCCGTCCTCTGACTGAGGAGCTGGAGATGAATAAGGATGTGGGCAACCTCATCCGCGATATGTGGCAGCTCAACTTTGATTTGCGGGAGGCAGGATATGCCTTTTCTGAGTATATGCTTTTATCCCATGAATATCTATCATGGGTGTTGGTGGCTGCTGAGGGGCATTCCCGTGTCATCAGGCATGTGCTGAGGCGGATGCTGGGCTGACGAGTAAGCAGTGGTTAGACGCTCGCCTAATGGAAATTGGCAAGGATCTGGAAAGCTCGGGGCTGGTAGTCCTTCAGCCCTGCAGGAGGACTTTCGGCGGGTACACGACCTTGGCGCCCGCCGGATGGCTCCTAATCCAAATGAGGCGGGTCCCAGTAATGCGCCTCCCCGATTGAGCAATGCAAGTCGGCGGAGCAATCCCCGGCAAATGACGTTGAACCTCCTCCGGTTGGCAGATGAAGTACTGCCCATAGAGGTGATGGCGCTGGCCCAAGTCGTCCTGCTATCCAAGACAACGACGACGCTGATGATGAGGAAGATGAGGACACCTCTGGAGGTTCTCACGCTGGTGAGACTGGAGCCTCTTCTGTACCTCGCAGAAGTATATGGTCTCGGCTGGGACGTCGCAGACGCTGATGGACCGTTTCGAGGCTAAGATGCAATAAAATGGATAGTTGGGGGGAATAGGGAATATAGGTAGCATGTAGTATGTATATAGGCAAATGTACAAAATAAATGCTAATCTTAAATGTCTTAGACACTTATTCCTAAGTTGCACCTTATGGACTGTATTATGTTATATTTTGATGTTTTTTATGTGAGCTCTGTCGTGATTTTTTTCTTTGGTTAGTCAAAACCACCTTCTCTGAATATGCTGAAGACTTTGGCAGGCCAGTCGTTAGATGCTGAGGATTCGGAAACTACATTCCCTCTCCTTTTCTCATGTTTTCTATATATGTTATAATTTTTGCCTAGGCCGCCCTTTCGGGTTTTCAACCTAGCGAGCCCTTATTTCTCCTTTTGTTGTTTTTTTTGTGCTTTAACTTTTTCCTAGGCTGCCCTTTCGGGTTTTCAACCTAGCGAGTTGGAGGGGAAAGTAATTGCAAGATATATATTTGTTGGCTCACGCATAATACCTCTTGAGCTTGTCGAGGTTGAAGGGCTGAACAAGATCTTCCCAATCTTGAGTGGTGAGGAGCACCACACCTCCTGACCAGACCTGTTTGACAATGTATGGTTCCATCCAGGGAGACTTCCATTTTCCCCTAATATCGACATAACTAGGGGGTTTCTCACGAAGCACCAGGTCTCCGACTTGGATATCACGGCCTTTGACTTTCTTGTCGAATGCTCGAGCTATTCGCTTTTGATATGCCCGAGTATGTTCCAGGACTAGCAGCCATCGTTCGTCTATCAGGGCTAATTCTTCATAGCGCTGTTTGACCCAGTCGACTTTAGCTACGTTTGATTCCATCATCACCCTCAATGATGAGATTTCAATTTCGATAGGCAGCACAACCTCCATGCTATAGGCTAGAAAATAGGGGATAGCCCCAGTAGGTGTGTAGACTGTATTGCGATAGCCCCAAAGGGCTAGCGGCAATTTTTCTGGCCAGTCTCTTCCCGTGTCAGCCATTTTTCTGATGATATTTTCTAGTGTTTTGTTGGCTGCTTGAATTGCACCATTCGCTTGTGGTCGATATGGGGAGGATTTATGCCTTTGGATTTTGAACTCGTCGAGCAGACGGTTCACGTCCCCTTCAAAGTGTGTGCCATTGTCGGAGATGATTTCGAAAGGTACTCCATAGCGATATATGATGTTGGTCCTGATGAATTCGGACACCTTTTGGGCATTCAGTACTTTGTAGGAAGAGGCTTCCACCCACTTTGTGAAGTAGTCGACAGCTACCAAGACATATTCATGGCCGTTAGATCCCTTTGGGTGGATTTGACCTATGACGTCAATACCCCATATTGAGAAGGGCCAGGGGGATGTGGAGTTGTATAATATATGCGGGGGGGCACGTGCTGTAGATTTGCAAAGCGCTGACATTTGTCGCGGTGATGTACCCACCGAAAACAATCAGTTTCCAATGTATTCCAATAGTACCCTTGTTGGATGACTTTCTTTGCTAGCATATGCTCGTTCATGTGTGGCCCACAAGTACCACCATGAAGCTGGTCCATGACTTGCTCAGCTTTGGCCTGATCGATGCATAGTAAGTTTAGACCCTGGTAATGCCTTTTGTATAGGCTACCTCCGCTGATTACGAATTGATGCCCATCTCCGTAGAGAGATTTTCCCCCTTTTGTCTAGGTTGAGAGGATAGACTCCTTTCTGAAGCAAATTTATGATGTCTGAATACCAGGGCTCGTTGTCTTTTTCAGGAGTAGCATCGATTCTGAAGCAGTAGGTCGAAGTGACCTTTTTCCAAACTATAAATGATTGGACATTGATTTCTGTGGGAATCTGGACCAATGATGCTAAAGTGGCCAAAGCATCGGCGAATTGATTTCTATCTCATGGCAAGTAATGGAACAAGATATCATCAATTCGCTTGCTAGTGCTGTCAGTTTGGCATGATAGAGCTGCAGCCGTGGATCCTAGGTTTTCCACTTCCCTTCGACTTGGTTTATGATTAGAGCGGAGTCACGATAGACTTCCAAGTCTTTGGCTCCTTTTCGGAGAGCCTCTTCTAGACATGCAATACATGCCTCATATTCAGCTATGTTGTTTGAGCATTCGAACTCCAATCTTATGGCCGGCGGAGTGTGGGAATTTGCTAGATCAATTAGCAGGATTCCTTTGCCAAAGCCCTTTTTATTGGCGGCTCTGTCGAAGAACATTTTCCATTTGGTGTCATGATCGGCAATTTCTAGAACACATTCGTCTGGGAAGCTGGGCTCAGATGCATCTTCTACTTCTAGAGGCATATCAACTAAATGGTCCGCAATCATGCTGCCTTTGATAGATTTGAGCGTGACATAAGTAATGTCAAACTCGTTGAGGAGGAATGACCATTTGGCTAATCGGCTGGAAAGTGATGGCTTGCCGAAGATGTACTTTATAGGATCCATCCTGGAGGTGAGCTTGATGGATCGAGCTTGCAGATAGGTTTTGAGCCTTTGGGTCACCCAGACTAGACCAGTGCAGCTTTTCTCCAATGCTGAATAATTAAGCTCGCTTCCTTGTAATTTCCTACTAATGAAGTAAATGTCATTTTCGATGTAGGAATTTTCCTTTTCTTGGGCGAGCATAGCCCCTACTGCTGTATCTGTGACGGTCAAGTATAGGAGGAGAGGTTTATGTGTATGGGGAGGAGCTAGCACTGGTGGATTGGCAAGGTAGACTTTTATTTTTTCGAAGGCTAGCTGGCATTTTTCGTCCCAGATTTGATCATTCTTTTTCTTTAGGAGTTTGAATAGGGGCTCGCATATGGAGGTCAACTGTCTGATGAAACTGCTGATATATTGCAATCGACCCAGGAAGCCCTTGACTTTTGTTGGAGTTTTTAGCTGCGGCATATTTATGATGGCTTTGATTTTGGCTGGCTCAATCCCAATGCCTTGCTCGGTCACCATGAATCCAAGGACCTTGCCCTTGGTAACTCTGAATGTGCATTTGGTGGGGTTAAGCTTCATCTAATGCTTTCTTAACCTTTTCGAAGAATTTTCGAAGGTCTTTGATATGGGCACCGTCGGCGTCGCTGGAGTGCACGATCATGTCGTCTATGTACACTTCGTCCTCCTTATGGATCACATCATGGAAGAAGGCGGTGGCAGCTCTTTGATATGTAGCCCCGGCATTTTTTTAGCCCAAATGGCATGATAGTATAGCAGTAAGTTCCCCAGGGGGTGGTGAATTATGTTTTTTCCTGGTCCTCTGTTGCCATTTTGATTTGGTTGTAGCCGAGCATGCCATCCATGAATGATCTTATTTTGTGATAGGCCACAACATCTACCACAATATCGATGTTGGGTAGAAGGAAGTCGTCTTTAGGCAACGCCTTGTTGAGGTCGCGGAAATCCACAGAGATCCGAACCTTTCCGTTAGGCTTTGGAACGGTCACTATGTTTGATAGCCAGATGAGGTATTCAACTACCCGAATAAATTTGACGCGTAGCTGCTTCATGATTTCTTCTTTTACTTGCAGTGACCATTCTGGTTTGATTCTAGAGCTTCTGCTTGATTGGCCAAGCATCTGGGTAAGTGGGGATCCGGTCCTCAACAATGGTTGGATCCAGCCCGGGTATATCTTCGTAGGACCGTGCAAAGATATCAACAAATTCTTTGAGGAGGTTGATCAGTGCTGCCCTTTTAGATCCTTGCAAGTAGCTGCCGATCTTAACTTCTTTAATTTCATTGTTCAGCCCCAGGTTGATGGCGGAAAAGTCTTCGTCTGCTGCTGCTGATTGATGCTTTTCCTGGTGCTTGACTGACTTTACGAGCTCAAGCAATTAACTTTTATCTTTTGAATCCATTTCATTAAATGACTCATTATTAGAGCTAATTAATGTGTCTTTTAATGAAGGTACAACTAAGGAATATGCGAAGACATCTAGATTATCATTATTAGCAAACTGTACAGGGTTAGTTACATTATTGAGGATCAGGGGTTTGAGATCCTCAATTTTAGGGAGCGGATCAGTAGATGACCAATCCGTAAGGCTAAAAGAAGGATGGGGAATATTATATTCGAAATGGTCCACCAGATCTGCGGGTGTTAAGAGCGGGCCGGTCGTAGTATACCAATTCTATAGAGGCTTATCAGTAATAGACTTAAACTCAGCAGGGAGCTTTTCATAGTTAGTGCCTCCATCTATCATCCCCAGGAAACTATCTCCTAGAGGAATCATCAGAAACTCCTTCCCCTCTTTTTTTTTTATTGAAAGGGATATTTACAGCACCCTTATTCTGGCTAAATAGATTCTTTCGACCTTTAAACCCTTTTTGCTTGGTTGGCTCCCAAAATTCTTGTGTCCGCCACCGTGATTATTTCATTGTCGATGAGGTCCTTGATGACATTTTTAAGCACATAGCACCTATCGGTGAGATGACCACTGCAACGATGGTATTCACAATAATGGGCGTGACTCCACGTGGCAGGTAATGGGTTGGGAGGCTGATAATTTGCAATTGATTTAAGCATCCCATGAGCCCATAGTGTTTGGAAAATTTTGGATCTTGGGGCAGGTAACTCATCATAATGCCTTGGGATTGGTTCCCTCGTTCCTTTTGGTTTTGGTAGAATACATGGCTGGGGTTTGGTCGAGCGACTGGGTTGGTTTTTTCCTTTCGGGGAATATTGTGCTAGGAATTGATTGCATGTGCTCCTGTTTAAGGGAGGTTCTTCTTCATGTGCACAAATCATCCCCGTTAGGGTTCCATGAGCCATTTGCTGGGAATAGGTATTTAAAGGATCATGGGGAAGGTAGTTTTTCTGGTTATGGTAGCAGGCATTTAGGTGAAGGAGCTCAGGGTTGGTTTCTGGGGAAGGTGATGGATTGAGGTTATAAGTATTCGGAATGGCACCACCTTGGGAAATAATTTCGGGTTTCGGCTGAAGGCTGGTGTTTGGTTGGGTTTTGGTAGCTTGGAAGAGGATGTTTTCTGTAGTATCAGGACAGTTTATACCAGAAAGGAAAGAAGTATCAGGAGCAAACTTTAGGCTTTTGATTTGCTGAGAGATAGTGGCGAGAGTTTCTGCAAAATTTGCTAAAAGATTGTCAACCACTTGGTTTGTTACCTTTTCCACATGGGCATCCAATTCTCTTTTTAGCCAGATTTCGAATCCAGAAGGAGGTGCATACTTAGGAGTTTCTTTTTCTGGTTCCAAAACGTTCTGCTCATTGCTGGTCCAGTCATAGTTTGCTTATTTTTAGCGGCCATTTTGTTTAAATTTGTACCCTCTGTACTGATTCTGCCTTTTTCTGATCTGACCCTGATATTTTCTGATCTGATCTTTGTGCCTGTATCCCGTATCAACCGACCAGTACTATCTTTGTCTTTCCAAACTCAAGCCAGGTTTATGAGGAAAAGGGGTTTGAAGGCATCCGAAAAGGTTGGCTGATGGCTTTCTGGGTTTGGAGTACAGCGTGCCTTTATTAATATTTTTTTAATTATTATTTATTTTCGCTACAATTGATCGGACAAGCACCCACTTTGTTTTGACAGTCTCAGGACTATTATTGGAATAGTGGATTCTTTCTCCAGTGTATAGGACCCTTGTATTCCACATGCCTTTCGACTCCCCTAGATCGAACTAATCTTAGGCGAAGGACCTATACTCTTTCCAGGATTTACCATTCAAAATGGTCTAGGTCGAACATCATAAAATCATTAGTCAGTCCCTGTGCATATTTTATTCATATCTTTCTCTTTTTTCTCTTTTTTTCTTTTTTTTCTTTTTCTTTTTTTTTACTCAGGGACTGGTCAATAATTCAGAGATAAAAAAACCGATCGGTCCATGAAGTGTTATGAGAATCTATATGCAATTTAACATTGGCTGATGCAGGGGTAGGCTGGCCATGGTGTAGGGTATCAGTTCGGAATATTTCTACATGCGTGCACGTGTGTGCGGTATCTAAAAAGCAGTAAAATGTTTTTTTTCAAGATATAAAACCGTAAATAAAACAGATATGGTATGTCTTGCTATTCTTTGTGGATTTTCTCGGCTGTTTTGGTTTGAGCGTGAGCAAGAAACCATTCAGATCAAGAAATAGAAAGAAAAGTGGGGAATCTATCTATTCCTATTGATCGATGTCTTATTTTAATTATTTTCCTTGCAAGTGGACAAGACTATTGTAGAACAGCTTGGGAAGCAAGGGTCGAACCACAGAGATTTGGATTTGATTATAGTAAATTTAACTAATCTATTAAAATAAAGCAATTAATAACTAATGAGGTTTTTTGGTTTTTATATATTAAATTAACTAGAAAGCAATAAAATAACCTAATTAACAAAGCATATAAATATGAGATAAATAAAAGATTTGTAAATCGCCTAGGAATTAGGATTCACTTGTATCTACTCTATTGTTTATTTAAATAAAGTATCATTCAATACCTTGGGTTCGTTCACGAAAGATAGATATAGTCTGTTGAACTATTGGCCCAGCCTCCATCCCCGTAACATTCATCCATTCTATATCCTAAGCACAAGAACATATGATCTATCTGTCACCTAGTCATGTATGAACCTGGCCCTAACTTATCACTCTCGTGCATCGATAGGTCCAATTTATTGTGATGGTGAGCCAGTGTACGACATATGCACATTGATCATGCAGTTATCCGCACCTCTAGGCCTTTATTATTTGCGATTACATTCATTTGTTCAAAGCGAAATAATAGAGGGATTGATAAACACCACAATCAACAAAAATTAAATGAATAATAATTAATATAAAACAATAGTTTCGATACAAGTTACCTCCAATTCCTAGATTATGGAGTTAGCTCTTCATAATTGAAAATACAAAACCTTGAACCATTCTTGAAGAATCTTTCTTCATAGACAAAGAAAAATAATACAGAACTTCTCCTCCCTTTTTTTTTCCTAACTAAAGGGATCTATTTATACCTAATTAATCCTACAACAAGGAGGAAAAGGAGATACAATATAATTACAACACTAAAAAGAATTAAATTAGGACTTTACGTTTCCCAAGGCAATTATAACACAATGAAGTGGGCGGCTGAATTTGCTGGAAATTCTGATTTTTCAGCTTTTGGTATTCAAGTTTTCAGCTTTTACAGTTTGGTCCCTGAAGTTCTTCAATTCAGCATAAAGTGCCTATATTTTGCACAATTGTTCCAAAAGTCCCTGAAACTATAAAACAACACTAAAACACATATTAGACAACAAAAACCTCGAGAAATAACATAATTTAAGCCGGAATAATACCCAATAACTGCGTATAAAATACAGTTATCACCTATTAATTACATATTTGTCCTAATCCCCAAAATAAAATAACAGAATGAAATAATATGTACATATTTTTGTGCGATAAAAATAAAACAAGCAAAATAATAATATAAAGCAAAAATAAAGTAAAAATAAAGAAATAATAAAATAAAGCCCCAGCCCTTTTGTTATACTGCCCGGAAATCTATCTTATTGTTTTTTTGTTGTTGATATATTTGTAACAGTACCCAGAACGAAACTGCTACAAGTAAATGGTTATGCACAAATATATATACAGATATATAAAAATGCAATATTTAATATGCCAAAGAAATATAATAAGCATATTTTAGCTGAAAACTAAAGAAAACTGATTTTTTTTAATGAAAATGAGTCTAGCCCTCCATTTTTATTTAAAATAAAAACGACGTCCCCAGCAGAGTCACCACTGTGAGTGCCCAGGATTTTCATGTATCTCATCCTCCCTTGTTTAGGGGAAACAAGATTCAGAAAAGACAACGCTCTTTTCATTCTATCTTCCCTTATTTAGGGGAAAACGAAATTAAAAGTACAAAAGAAGGTTGCAAAGAGCACGTGGAATACGTCTGGCCTCATTGTGGACTCAAAATATTGTAACAGAGTCGTCATCTTTATTTTAAGGAGAAATAAAGAAAAACCAAATGTAACCAGATTTTGTAAAAGGGGTTCGGAGGCTAAGTTAAGAGGTGAGAAGGTATTAGGCACCCAACTCGTCCTTTCGATCTCAAAACAAGTTCTTTGACTAAAATATGCTTTTATTATATTTATTTAATAGATAAAATAAAGCATTTAAACATATATATCTGTATTTATATTATTACAAACTTGCAACAGTCTCCTTTCGGGAGTTATGAATACATTTATAAATATTTCGCCATAATAATAGCTCTTTTTAGTGCGATTTTCTATAGAAATCCGGGCAGCATAACTGCTTATATTTTTTACATCGAATCGACTGAAAATAGCACTTTTTATAAAACTTTTTAAAGGCTTACCTTTAAGAACGTGGGGTGTGCTCGCTCTGTCCTTCCGGGGGAGAGAGTATTTTGTTGTTGTGGAGATTCGGGCAGAGTAACTGCTTCCAAAAGTTGCTTCTTGGCACCGGGAAACAGGCGGAACAACTGCTTGCTTTTTGCCATTGTTTGCTTGCTTCTGGCAGAAATCGGGAAGAGCAACTGCTTGCTTCTAGCGGATTTGGCCTCTGGATTCGGGCAGAGTAACTCCTCTTTTTGAGATTTTTGGATCAGGGAAATAAGGTAGAATCCTAACTGGGAGGCTAAGGTTCACTTTGACCAGTTTGATTTATATTTGGAGGAGATTTGACAGAGCTTCTAGGCTTTTTGGAGGAGGGGAACTCTCTCTCAAGAGAATCACTCACTGCATATTCTGAAAGTGGTGCGCGATGAGTGTGTGAACTGTGTGCCTTCTTCTCCCTTTCACTGAAGCCGGATGCCTCTATTTATAGGCTGGAGGAGGGACTCCTTCGACATTAAGATTTTTTCTTTCTGTGCTTCACCGGCTTGTACTGCACGCTTGAGGGATTGTACTCGAGGCAAAAAGCTGCAGTGCGCAAGGCACGATTGGGTGCCTCACATGGGGGGTCTGGGCACCGCACCTGCTTTGCATGTGGGTGGCGCCTGGGCTCCTTTTTGAGGTCCTTTTTGACACTTTGGCCCTTACATTTCATTGTTTTGCGCATCCTGCTTTTCCTTCTGTATTTTTAAACCCCGTAACTTGACATTTGTTAAGTTTTAACAGGTCTTGATATTTCATGTCATGTCACATACCAGGGGTATGAAATTGGGGTGTCTACAAATAGCCTATGTAAAGCTTGCAAAGAACTATGAAAAGCTTGCTGCTGAGAAATCTGTGATGGCAGCTGAGGTGCAAACTCTCAATAACTGTCAGCAAGAAAATATTAAGTTAAAAGGAGAAAACAAATTCCTATGTGACGAAGTTGAGTTCTTAGTTGAGCACATTAAATGGCTAGACAAGGAGAAAAAGGCCTTGCAAAAGACCATTGACTCCTAGAACAGCTCCAGGGAAACCTTTGAAGGAATCCTATCTAGTCAAAAGCCAAATGGAGACAAATCAGGCTTAGGCTATAATGATGAGCATAACTTAGCAAGCTCTTTTGTCACAGAGGAAGGCGAATCCTCCAAGACTGTTGTTGATCTTTCCTTCTCCAAACAGACCTTTGGTAACAAAGGTAAATGTGGACTTGGCTATACAAGTGTTCCATACATTTACCCCAAGGCTCACAAAGGGAAAACAAAAGTTGCTGCTTCTGATGAGAAGCTTGTTAAAGGAACAGTAGAGAAATCTAAGTCTACCTACAGCAGCTCTGCTAAGGCAAAGTCTGTTAGCGCTAGACAAACAAAATCTCTGCTGGTACCTGTAAACTTTGTCTATGAAAAGGCCAAGGCTCCCAAGCTAGTTGACACTAAGCTTAAGGGAGTTATGATGAATGCTCCTAGGTCCCCTAACAACAGATTAGCCAAGGCTAGGTCTGCTGTTAACAGACCCATGAACACTCACAAGAAACCTCTCAAGTCTACTGTCAATAAGCCTAATGAACCCAAGAGTGCTGTTGGAAAGAAAGAAAGTCACAAGTACTCTGCAACAAAAGCAGATGACAGTTCTCCATGGAACTTTCACCTTTGCCACTCTTGCAGTTGTTTAGGCCATCTGGCCCCAGAATTCCTGCTAAGGTTCACACCAAAATATGAGAGACCTAGTTCTCTCAAGGTTAGGCAGGTATGGGTCCCAAAAGGTTGCTAATTATCAGGACCCAAAAGAAAATAAAGGGGACCTTGTTTCTTTGATTTTTTCAGGTCTGCTTCATGGTTATAGATTTAGAAGATAAGGACATATGGTACCTCGATAGTGGCTGTTCAAGGCACATGACAGGGAACAGTAGTCTACTTTAGATATAGCTGAAGTTAAAGGTCTGATGGTGATATTCGACGACAATGCAAGAGGGAATACAATTGGGTATGGCTCAATCGCTGGAGGAAATCTCTCCATTAGTAAAATTTCTCTAGTGAATGACTTAAAGCACAATCTCTTGAGCATATCCCAATTCTGTGATAAGGGTCTTATCTACCAATTCTCCTCCAACCAATGTCTCATCAAAGATAGTGAATCCTGCTCAACTCTGTTGACTGGAAATAGACAAGGAAACGTCTATGCCGTGGACTTAAACTTACTTGGAGATCCTCAAGCCCTTGCCTATTTTCTAATAACATTCGTGACAATAGCTGGCTTTGGCACAAGCGTCTCAGTCACCAACTTCAAGTACCTCTCCAAGCTCTCCAAAGATGGGCTTGTCAAAGGTCTACCTACGGTGTGTGCCGACCACGACAGAAGTTGTAAAGCTTGTCAATTAGGAAAACTTTCCAAGTCTTCCTACAAGAGCAAGCCTGTTATTTCAACTTCCAAACCTCTTCAACTTCTGTACATGGATCTATTTGAACCAATCACTACTGTCAGTATCTTTGGAGACAAGTACACACTTGTAGTAGTTGATGACTACTCACGATTCACTTGGATTGAAACAATGGCATGAAAAGATGAGACTTACGATCTGGTCATCGCTCTATTCAGAAAACTTCAAACTCAAAAGCTTGAAGACATAAGTGACATCAGATCAAACAACAACACCAAATTCAAGAAGAACGGTGTTAAAAGATATTGTAATGTCCACGGGACCGGCCACAACTTCTCTACTGTCGGGACTCCTCAACAAAATGGTGTAGCTGAATGAAATAACAAAACACTTATTGAAGCAACAAGAATTATGCTGGCAGAAGCTAAACTTCCAAAGTTCTTCTTGGCAGAAGCTGTCAACTCTGCTTGCTTCACCCAGATTTGATCCCTGGTAAACAAGTTTCATAATAAAACTCCATATGAAATATGTAGAGGAAGAGCCCCAAATGTAGGATTTTTCAAAATCTTGGGCTGTAAATGTTTTATTCTTTATAATGGAAAAAATATAGAGGCAAATTTGATTCTTTAGTGATTTCTGTAATAGAACTAGTGAAAAACATAGTGCACTTTCAAATCCAAGGTTGACTGCTTTGGTGGTGGTCGTAGTGCTCATTATAGTACGAACCATCTTTAAATACCTGTGTTCTTTGTAATCTCGTATTTACTGTTTGATTTCATTATCTGCTATTTAACTTATTCCCTTGAGCATCAAACTTAAGTGAACAACCAAGTCTACTAGTAGGCTTCACAAGCAGACTTAGTCTCTCCTCCTTACAAGTCTTTCGTTACTTCAACCTTTTTAATAGGTTGTTAGTACTTGTTTTAGGAACTCTCACGAAAAGGTTTTAAAGTGTAACTAGGCTATTCAACCTCCCCCCCCCTTCTAGCCTAGTATTGTGCCCTTTGGGACTAACAATTTATATCAGAGCTTTACTTTTCGAAAACAAGTTTTTCCAAGATTAACCTCTTGAGAGATAAAGATACAGTGGCACAAACATATTATAAGTTACCTATGTCAAATGCAAACCATGTCCCAATATTGCACGATGTGACGACCCAACCCGGATCCCAATACGAGACCCCAAGGTCGTGACGTCAGAACACACAAACAACAAGCAAAATAACAAATAATGGGTAAGGCCATAATGGCAATACGCCAACAACTTAAACACATGCGGAAGCGAAATGTATTAACACAGTGGCGCCCGAGCTAACAATCTCGAACTAAATGCAACCAAAGAGATAATTAATCTCTCGGTCCAAAAATTCGACGCACGTGCCGCAACATTGGGCACGTAGAACAAAACTCCCTGTCATGCAATACAATTATATAGCACAAATAAACCAAGTCATCGGTGACGTTACAGCCGGAACTCAATATTACACTAAGTATAAGACTCTAGTCTAACATACTCAACGGCTAAAAACATGCCGGAAAACAAACATGATTTATTAATCATCAATATACATAACTTAAAACATAATCACCAACATTCACCAAGCGCGACTAACACAAGTCGGCTACCAAAAGAATAATCATTAACCAACATAAGTAAAATATTACATCCACAAATAGGTTTGCTACCCATCATGAAGTTTACATAACTTCAAACGTTACCAAACAAACTTACAAAAAATACATTAAAGTAGCAACCTTCACAAAAATTACACTTCTATCAAAGGCTCGGCGGTTTCCTTTGAATTACTAGCTCGGCTCGAATCTAAGGAAAACAAAGCAAACGAGTAAGTCATAATGACTTAGAAAGCTACTAAAGATGCAATGTCATGGCATGGCATAATGCTCAAATAAAACATGTACATCTCATGTCATACTTATAATGCAACATTTCATGGTATGATTCTCATCATAAACCCAATCTCATCCATAAACACATAGAACATAGTTCTACTTAATTTATCATAAAGTCATCCATATCATATAGAATATGCATATAAACTCCAATAACATGTAGCATGTTATTTCTACATTTCAACTTATCACCAACCCACATAAACCAATTACACCATGAGTGTCATAATTCTTCCTTTATCATCACTCATATAATAATTCATGGATGGAAGACTATTGTTTCCATTCTAATCATAAATAGCATGTTATATTTTTAGTATAACATAAATCATAAAAATCATCATTTCATTAGCATGTTATATTTTTAGTATAACATTTCATCAAATAATCATCATCTCATGTAAATCATATCATAACCACGAAGCACAACAATTCACATACGTGCTCATAAAATAAACCACATAAAAGAGAGAAGATGATTTTCCTTTCCGTTTCCAGCGTGTAACTCCTGCGGAAACAAACGTGTCCTCGATAACCCTTCCGTGTTATCGACGTCCCTGAAAGAGTCCCCGTTCGGGTTCCATAGCTATCAAAGTCATGTGTATTACTCTAACTAAGATCAGCTACTTCCCCACCGTGGCCATCAGTGGAGGGGTGTGTGCAAACCCGGCGCGGCGATCCATTGCGATCACGAATCCCACAATTCGTGAAGATAATGCATCGTCCCGTCAAAACTCAAACCAAAAACCGCCAGCTGGACTCAAACACAAGCACATGTAATATATACTCGCATGCTCGTCCAAAGGAAAAGTACAACACACTGCACTAATCCATTTAAGTAGATATTTACTTATAAATCACATAGTTATGCATTTCTATGCTAACTAACACATAAACATCTTAGAGCAATAATATCAAGTCTCTAATACCAAAGTGTACTTCATACACTTGAAAATGCTCGGAGGCTTGACCTCCATCAAAACTACCCCAAATTCCGTAGGATCTTAATATGTGGTTCACTATATTCAAATTAGTCCAATAATCGACTCCGTTGAGTCATTTCTACTCTTTTCAAATTTGAAGGCATAGAAGCTATTTGCATCATAGCCCTCCTATTATTCATGGCTGAGTTCTTAAGGTTAGCAACATTGTGCAACCCAACATTCCATACTTTCCCAACAAAAACCCAAAGACATGGTTCATAGGTCAACACTTAACATTTAAAGTCAACCATTACATTTCAAGCATGCATCTCAATATAGCATTTAATCAAGCATGCTTTCATCCAAAATAACCATTAATCTAAACAAGATGTAATTTCATCTAGCATGTTCATCACCAAGATATAAATTAATCTAGCATGCTCATAACCTTCAATTCATAAATCATAGTTGACCAACATACTCTTATTGCATAAAAGTCAACTCAACCCAATGAAGTCAAACATTACATTTTAATCATGTAATCCAAAATGATAAATCATTATTCATGCTCACAACCAAAATTCATGAATTAGATAGCATCATACTCTCATATGCATGATAGTCAATTCTTATTCTTAAAAGCCAAACGAAACATTCAAACATGTAATTCATTGTAAAAATTCTTCTTCATGCTTTCAATCAAAAATTCATCAATTAGATAGCAACATACTCTTATAAACATGAAGGTCAACTTTATTCTCAAAAGTCAAACGAAGCATTTCAACATGTAACCCATTGTAAAAATTCATTCTTCATGCTTACAATCAAACTTCAAGATTCATCAAGTATACTTCCCAAACTTTAAACATATACATACTTGATTCCAACAACTCATAACATTTCATAAAATCCCCCAAAATCATTCATAATATCAAGAACCCATTTACTACATCAACACATAATGAAACCCTAGATTTTTAGGGAATCAAATATCCATCATACCCAAGTCCAAAATTACCAATTGAAACTTATTAACATACTTCATAAAACATAGAAATCAACCTACTCATGCTTCTAGCAAGTTCAATCACCAAAAATCCAAAAATCAAAATAAAATCACACACAACATATATGTGTGCTCATTGACCTCAAATAGCAAGCATCTTTGTTTTCCTTAGGATCAATGAGCACAAAATCAAGAGAAGTGGGAGTCTAGTAGCTTACTTGACTTAGATGAAAACTCAAAAGAATCACATTCCAATCGGTGAAGTTGTTCCATTTGACGTGGGCTTCACGAATCCGAAGTTTGGAGGTCATCCGATGGTTGGATCTCCTTGGATTTGAGGAAGAAGAAGCTAGGGCTTCAAGCTTCCATGGTCTCCCAACTCTCTCTCACTCATACGGTTTAGAAGAAGGAGAGGAAATGAGAGGAATGGCTGAATTTGTGAAGGGATTAAGCCTTTTATACTTCCCAAATAATGAGGGCACAATAGGAACTTCCAAGGTACAATTAGTGATGTTTAGGTGTAATCAATCCTTAATCAAACCTTAACTAACTCCCCAAGAGTGTTAGGACATGTTTAGGTCTAAGTATGGGTGTTAGGAAGGGTTTAGAGGGGGTTTAGAAGGGGTAGGATAGGAAATACACTTCAAAAATCAAAACAGGGAGTGTGTTGGTTCGAAGCCAATGCGGTCGCATGGCATGCACATGAAGTGACTGCTTTGGTTCCTTTTTGGCCATTGGTGAGTTTTGTGCAATCTTGATCGCGTTGGGCCCTTCCCGCATGCAACCGCAAGCCTTAAAGCTTCGAAACGGCCCATAATTGAACCCTTAAAGTCCTCAAAACCTTGGCTAATCCACACAAGTCTCAAATCACTTTTAAAGTAGGTCTAAACTCCCATAAACAACACCTGAAGCAACCCGGTGCAAAACCGGCGAAAGGCGCAACAACTCGCTAACGAAACGTCGAATGAAACCACAAACCGACGGGTGACAACCCATGATTATAAACACTTAAAAAGGCTATTAAATAGGCCTGAATACCCCTCCGATGATTAACAATAGATAGGAGAAATGAGTTCCCGAAAGATGAGACGATCACCCGGCTCAATCTCAAACTACGCGATAAGGAGAATTGCTATCCTCGTAGTGTAGAAACTTCACGAGAATTAAGGGATACATCCAAATAGAAGTCTAACACATCTAAACATGTTAATCGGCCATCATGTAAAGATCTAGGACCAAATCGAGGTCAGGAACACAAAACCCGAGTAAACTCTCAATCGCGTCGCATTTACTATCGTCGAGTTACGGCTTGTGACTTTAGCGAGTCAACAACTAAATGACATCTCTTAAAAGTATTTTGGTCTTAATGTGATCTCTCATACACATCTAGAATCTCTCACGAACCAAACAAACGATCAACCAAGGAAGAAATGCAAGCATTGCACGCAATTCAAGCTAACCAGGAATCGGGGTCTTACACACGAAGGCCATTTCGATGTTTGGAAGGATAAGATAATACGCCATATGAACTCCATTGATAACAGGTTATAGAAATGTGTACTAGAAGGAAGTCACGTACCAATGAAGGCAAATCTTCTTGCAAGCGTTGGTGGTAGTCCTCCAGGAGTTGCAAAAGAATAATCTGAATGAACAGAGGACCAAAGGAAGCTAGTGGAACTGGAAAAGAAAGCAATTAACATAATCATAAGCTTTCTAGACACTAGCACCTATCAACAAGTGATCCAGTGTACCGTTGCCAAAGAGATGTGGGAAGCTCTTGTAGAATACTTGGAAGGAGACCGAGATACAAGAGACAAAAAGAAGTACACCTTCATCCAATAATTCGACTCCTTCAAGAAAGATCCTAAGGAAACCCTGAGATAAGCCTACAACCGTTTCAGCGAGGTAATAAATAACTGCTTTTCTCTAGGTGAAACTTATGGCAAAAAGAAAATGAACATGGGATTTCTAGGCTCCCTAGGCAGTCTTTGGCATGTTAAGATTGCCGCCATGAAAGAATCTAAAAACTTGAATGAAATGGCTTTTCATAGTTTTTATGCAAGTTTAAAGGTTTATGAGCTCGAGGTTAGTCAAGCTCTAGAACAGGACAAGCAGTTCAAAACTCTGTCCTTGCCAGACATGATACAAGAAGCTATTCCAATTGATGCTCGCCTGAAACCTTACTCGGGCACATTGGAGGGCTTTACCAATCACATGGTCGGGGTGAAGGGAACTATCAACCTAGAATTCTTCATTGGGGATGGTGCTCAAACTCGAGAAGAAACTATCATTTTCCTGGTGATAGACCTCAAGTCCCCCTAGAGCTGCATCTTACGCACCCTAGCCAAGGCTAAATTCCAGATGGTCGCCTCTATCCCTCACCAAAAAGCCAAATTTTACATAGATAGCAGGGTAGGAGTGCTTAACAGTAAGCCACAGGAAATGTGGGTGTGACGACCCGACCCGGACTCCAATGCGAAATCCCAAGGTCGTGCCGTCAAGACAAGCTAAAGACGGACAAGCACCTGCTAAGCATAATGGTACGAGTCCAAAAGATGAGCCATCAAGCTCGAACAGGAATGTAAAGCCATAACGGCAAAACCGAATAACCAAAAACTAAAATCTGCGAAAGCGAATCATAAGTGGGACCAAAGCCTATAATTATAAACTAAGGAATACAAGGCTGAGAGACGACTATCTCTCGACAAATCTACGACTCGCGTGACGCAACATTGCGCACGTACAACAAACCATCGGCAACCTAAGGCCGGCGAATCAATAGAATACCAACCTGATAAACAACCACTCAACGGCTACAACATGCCGGAGGGACAAATCAACTAGACGGATAAGATATTAAAATACTAACAACTAAATCAATGTCTCTCGACTAGAGTCGTCGGAGATGACAATACCAACAATACTAGAATGAGTGAGCTAAAGCATGCTCGGAATAATAAAAGGGAACAACTCATAAGAGATACAACAGCTCGACCAAACAAGTCGGCTACCAAAATAATGCGATAACAAAATGCTAACATAATCTACCCAAGTAAAGTCTACATAACTTTACATTCGTGTCTCACAGATACATAACATAATAATAATAAATCCAAGCTTAAAGCCCGGAAGACCACCTTCTAGAAATCACTATCCGGCCGCCACGCTGCATTTCAACGGGGATCGCTGCACACACTAAGGAAAACAAACACACGGAGTGAGTCATAATGACCCAGTAAGTTACTAAATGCAATAGTATGGAATATCATGTCGTGGCATGGCATAATACACAAACATATATAAAATCATGGTATCATACTAGTATACCAACAATAAACTTGTATTAAGTCATCATATAACATAAACTTCATAAACCACATAGCATGTTATCTTTCATATAAGTGCTTATACCTAAGCACGTAAAACCAAGACCTGGGCCAAGCCCTCAATATTCAAATCATGGGTACCACCCACAAATGATCATAATCTGGGTTTCAATCCTCAAATGATCACAACTCACCGCTTCTTAATGAGTACCTCGTTACCTTCATCCAACCCCGGATGAGAAATGGGAGCTCAATATCGTGCTAGGGGCTAATACGAGACCACATCCCACTATCGGCCAAATAGTGAGGAGAAAGGGTACCAATGCGGCGATTCATAGCGAATGTTTCCAAAGGCTATGAATCGTCCCATTGCCGACAAAACGACCAAGACGCCAGCTGGACTCAAATCAAGATGCTCAAGTAGATATTTACTTGCATAAACCAGTAAGGACCAAGTCCATCATAAAAGAACTTATCAATTCAAGTAGGCCATAATGCTCTACAAAACCCAATAAACAATGCACATAATTGTACACACTTAACATGTTCGACTAACTTGTAAGTTTAGTTCAAAAACCACGTATTGAGGTATTCATAATCCTCAAGTCATCACCAATTCAAGAATAGCTTATAGCTCAATAAATCACAACGTGAGGTCTACTATAGTCCTCTACTCAAGATTAAATCAAAGACTATTATTTTAGTCTAAGAACAATCACAAACAAGGCTTAGCATTTAAGCTTATACATGAAGGCATACCGGACTCAACCATAGTCCTAACCGTCGAATATAATCGACATCCTCAAAACCATTCTCATGAATGACAAGACTACACCGTAGTCCAAGACCCGCAAGTTTTCCATGTACGTTCATCTGAATTTCCTAAAAGAAATCTCATTCAATAATCATTTCTTAAGAATACACGAGGTCATTGATTGGTCTCTAATGCTCCGTGCTCTACGAGCACGCTCTAAATAAATCCCCAATAAGCCTCTATATCATGGGTGTCACAAATGGGACACAATTCGAGATGCTCGGGTACTCACAATCAAAACCAACCAAACCCGAACATCGTAGGATTTCAACATAAGGCTCACTAACATCTTATTGAACCTGAAATGACTCCATTGAGTCTTAATATCACATTTCATTAGATACGTATTTCATAAATCCCAATTTTAACACGTCATTCAAGTTTATAATAATTCTCCCAAAAATAATCCGGGCTTGTTTCCCAAGCCTAAAAATCCAAGAATTCAACATAATCATAGTCAATCAAAACCCAAATGTCGTAGGACTTCAACCCGAGTTCATTAACACTTTATTGAACTTATTTCGACTCCGTTGAGTCTAAATGCTAAGTTTCATCATTTACGCACTTCATCAATTTCAACAATAATACCCACTTTATTTAACAACAATATATCCAATAATTCGGGCTTGATTCTCAAGCCCTAAAATTTCACAATAAAACCCAACATAGATCTCAACCCATTTCGTGAATCATATAATTTCAATTAATTGATCATACTCATAATATATAGAGAGTTCACCAATCCAAAGCCCCAATCATAGGCCTACTTTCATAATAAACTCAAATAACATATGGACATGATTCCTAGCATACTCATAATCCTAGAAACACAAGATGAAGAACAATCATATACTTCAATAATCATAGAAACCACTCTACAATGCTACTACAAGTTTATACTTTCAAAAATCCCCAAAATTGGGCATACAAAGCATATCAAGTGTTCATTGCCCACAAATAGCATATAGGTTGTTTTCCTTAGGGCCAATGAACCAAAATCAAAAGGAAGTAACTTACCTAGCTTGAGTGAAAACTCAAGAGAACCAAAATCCGAACGGTGAACTTGTTCTACTCGTCGAGGGCTTCAAGATTCCGAAGTTTGAAGGCAATCGGGTGGATGGATCGTCTTGGATCGAAGAGAGAAGAAGCTAGGGCTTGAAATCTCCCATGGAGACTCTCTCTCTCTAATACGTATTGTGGAGGAGGAAGAATGAAGATATTTTCTGATTTCTCAAAAGGGTTTGGGTATTTATACCCCCAAAATAAGGAGGGCACATTAGACATTTCCCTTGCACAATTAGTAGGGATTAGGGGTAATCAAACACTAATCTAACCTTAATCAACTTCCAACTAATGTTAGGACATGATTTGGGTTAAGTATGAGAGGTTAGGAAGGGTTTAGAGGGGGTTTAATGAGGGTAGGATAGGTATAATTCGTCCAAACACAAAACAGGGCAAAAAATCCGTAATCGTAATCGATGTTGAGGCGGGCGCCACATCTCTCAGCGGGCGCTGGGCTTCGTCGGGTATTTCATTTTGCAAAGCTCTCAAGATTTTGAGGCGGGCGCCTGGGCCTCTGAACCTTCAAAACTTGGTCTAAACATGTCCTAAATGGTCCCAAACTTATGGGCAACCATTCTAAGGTCTAACCCAACTCAAAACAAGTCAGAAACACACCCGAAGAACTCCCGAGACAACTCGGAGCGAAACCGGGAAGGGGTGCAACAACGTGCAACCGGAACGACGAATGAACTCGCAATCGAACGAGCAATGAAAGGAGACTTTTAAGGCAAGTCTAAGGGCTAATGAAGAAGCTTAAATACTTCTAGAAAGTTGAATAACAACTAGGGAAATAGGAATCCCAAAGGAGAGACGATTACGCGACTCAATCCCCGAACTACGCGATAGAGACGAACGCTATCTCCAAAACTTCCAAATCATCGATAGACTTAAGGAACACCTCCAACTTGAAGTCTAACACATCTAAACATGTTAATAAACCATCTTATAGAGGTCTAGGACCCAAACCGAGGTCACGAACACAAAACGCAAGCAAACCCTCAATCGTGTCGCATTCCGACTATCGTCGAGTCACGACTTGTGACTTTAGCAAGTCAACAACCATATGGAGTCTCTTAATAATGTTTTGGTCTTAGTATGGTCTCTCATACATATCTAGACCCTCTCGCAAACCAAACATACAGTCGACACAAGAAGAAGTGCAAGTATAGCACGCAAACCGAGCTAACGAAGGAGCGGGGTGTCACAGTGGGAGTAAGTTCGCGACTCTCAGAAAAAGAAGCAAAAGATTATCATTTCCACCCCGAGCAATAAATTATAGTCTCTGAAATTGAGACATCTTATAATACCACAATGGGCCTAGTCATCATGGGGGTCATTGAGCTCGGGGAACCATCAGGAATGGCTGATCTCATGGAGATCGATGAAGTAGAACCCACCTAGTCCACAAACCTAGCAAACATCCATGCGCGTATGGTCGGGCATCCTCCTACGCAGGCCATTGAGCTGGACACACTTTAAGTTTGGGATGAACCAGAGTTCTAGGAATAGGATGAACTCAAGGAAATCATTATTAGCCCAGTCTATCTCGAACAAAAAATCAAGATCAGGAAGGCCATGACTAATGAAGCACAGGCAGATCTGATCGCTCAACTGAAGAAGAGCCAGGACGTCTTTGCATGGACTGTGGAAGACATGTGGGGAGTCAGCGAGGACGTTACCTGTAATGACCTGAATGGGGACCCATATTTTCATCTCATTCAGCAGCAACCACGATAGTTTTCGCCTGAAAAGAGTGCAACGATCAAAGAGGAGGTCAAAAATCTCCTAAAGGCCGACATCATCTCAGAGATCCAGTATCCCTCTTGGCTCGCCAACATTGTAATGGTAAAAAAGACCACAAATAAATGACACATACTCATCAATTTCATTGGCCTCAACAAGGCTTGCTCGAAAGACTACTACTCGCTGTCGCGCATTGATGTTCTCATGGACGCAATTGTAGGGTTCAAGATGCTAAGCTTTCCAGATACATACTCGGACTATCACTAGATCAAGATGAACCAGGCAGATAAAGCTCTAGCAGCCTTCTGGGCAAGGGGAGGACTATACTGCTACAAGATGATATCTTTCGGGCTGAAGAATGCAAGAGCCACTTATCAGCAAATGGTCAACAAGGTGTTCGTCTCACAGCTTGGCCGAAACATGGAAGCCTATATTGATGACATGGTCATCAAGACCAAAGGCCGCGACCACAGTCTCGATCTGGAAGAAACCTTCGCCAATCTTCGCAAGCACATCATAAAGCTCAATCCGATAAAATATGTGTCCTTTCCATCTCACCTGAAGGAACGAAGAAACTACAAAGCCGTGATCCCTCAAGAATAAGCGGCTTATCTTCACATGCATTGAAAAACCGGCTCCCTATGAGATAAAGGCTCGCTAGGTTGAAAACTCGAAAGGGCGGCCTAGGCAAAAGTTATAGCACAAAAAAAAGATAGATAAATTTAAAAAAAAATAAAGAAGTGGTTCTCTGAGGCATCGATTAGTAGGATTCGCTGATATTGTAATTGAATTCCTTACTTGAGTGATGCACTAATCAAAAGACTAAAAGGTTATCAAATCCCATAATTTTTCAAAATCATCCAAAAGCTGCATATTAATCTTGTCCTATTTTTGTCTTGGCATGTTTAAGAAATAGATAACACGTATGTACCTTCAGGAGTCCTAAGAAAAGAAAAACAAAGTTTTTTTTATTTTGCATGGTTGCATCCCTTTTTGTATCATTTTATTGCATCTTATCAGGTCTTCTGTCGCATTGACGCCTGCGAAAAATACAAATGTTCTGTCCGTATCCTCCAAGGACCGTCAACGCCAATCTCCGTCTAAGCTTGTTGAAGCTGCTAAACAAAGCATTGCCAATACCCTGCAATTCAATCATGCTAGTTCTTGCCTAAGGTCGGTCAAAGCACTGCCAGCAATTTCGTCATCCTACACAGGCCCTACATCCGTCCACCATCTCGCTAAGGACCTCTTTCCTAAAGGTCCTCAACATCGTTATCAAAGACTACACAAACCGTTCATCAACAATATTCCGCCACAAGGCTTCATAATCTTGGCTTCATAATCACTGCAGCAACGTACCTTCTTAAACTATCTACTTTTACTGCATAATCCTAATGTAGGGTTGGACCTTTTTATCTGCTTTCACTGCCTAAACCCTAATGTAGGGTTAGACCTTTTGAATTGCTTTCTGGCCATAAAACCCCGATATGTGGTTAGACCTTGCTATTTGATGTCTGGTCGCGTAGCCCTAATATGGGCCTAGACCTTTTTGTTTACTTTTTTTTTTTGACCCTCATTCAATACCATGTATTTCCTTCATATCTTCTTAGTTCTATAATGACCTGAGCATTCTGCCCATGACATGTAATGTAGTGTATGTGTACACATGTTCATATCATGGTGTAAATGAGGTAATGGATTCACAACTTGGCGTACTTCTTTAGATTTTCAGCCGCATCTTTGGCATGCTTGGGGACGGGCATGTTGGTTAGAAGAGTAACCCTTGCCGATGATATCAACGACCTGCTCTCCGAGTTTGCAGGATCAGTCTTCCATAATCTCACCTCCCATAGCTGAAGGGTTTTGCCGAGGTTGAGAGGGGTGGCCTCAGCAAGGACAAGGTCGCCGAGGTCAACACGCTTGAGATGGTTGATGCTGAGGTGGATACCAGCCACCCTCTGCCATCCTGATGCGATGTGAGCTCCCATACTGGCCAGCGCCTCTGTTATCAGCGCAGACACCCCACCATGTAACACCTTGAATGGCTGGCAGCACTTGGGCGTAACGTGAAGGCGGCCGGTGACTTTATGAGGGGAAAGCTCTTTAATCTCAAAGCCGATAGCATGAAGTGGGGCATCCAAAGTCTCTGTCTTTGATGGCAGAGGTGGAGATGGATCTGGGTCATCCATTTATCTATCAATTTCTCTCTGGCTCTTAATCCTATCCTGTTTTTGTAAGGTATATGTGCTCCAAAATTGGTTGATCGGCGGTGAAGCATAGAGAGAGAGAGAGAGAGAGAGCTGAATCTTAATCAGATTACGAGACAGTCTCTAATTCGTCCATATGATTGTTGGAGATAAACAGCTACGCATCAATATCTGTCCATCCTATAACAGCATTTTCGAAGCCGGGTAGGTGGGGATTGGGGAATGAATCAATGGCCCCACCTTTTTGTTTACTTTTAGTGCCTGCAACCTCGATATGTAGGGTTCAATCTTTGACTTTCCTTCGATCACGTAACCCCAATGTGGAGTTCGATCTTTCTGCATGCCTTTGGTCATCCCCACAATAGGAAAATTTGTCTAGTTTCAAGAATTATTTGCACATATTACATGACTTTCTTTATCTCTGCCACATTCACATCATGATTTTACTTTCCACATTTGCATTCTGTTTTAAATGTTCTATCTTTACTGCTTTAGTTTTACAGATCTTTAAAACAAAAAATTGCATCGCTTTTCCCATTCTAGGTTAAGCTTATCATAAAAAAAATGCATCACTTTTCCCATTCTAGGTTAAACTCATCTTAAAAAATTGCATCGCTTTTCCCATTCTAGGTTACGCTCATCATCAATTGCATCGCTTTTCCCGTTCTAGGTTAAGCCCATCAAAAAATTGCATCGTCATTTTAAAAATTACATGGTTTTAATTTATTTTGCAATGAATATTGCATTATAGGTTTGTATTTGGGGTTTCATTTAAATTGGCAATGAATATTGCATCTGGATCTATGTTAGTTTCTTGGTGATGCAGTGAATATTGGATCTGGTTTTTCGTCATTCTCACCATGCTTCAAATGAGTATGGAAACTATCTGTCCACATTGCAACTTGTTTCGGTTTCATCCAAACTACGTTTGGTCTGATTCCTGAAAGGGATACGTAGGTAGCCTATTACAGTAGGCACGACCTTCACAACACAATAAATTTGCATCACAATATGCTTGCATGCCCCCATATCACATCAAAACTTACTTTTTTCGGTTAGCTCTGAACTACATTTGATCTGATTCTTAAAAAGGTTACATAGGCAGCCTATTCCAGTAGGCACGACCATCACAACACAATTATTTGCATCACAAAATGCTCGCATGCCTCTATATCACATGTTTACATCCCTTCCATGTCAAATGTTTGCATGCTCCCCATATCAAATATTTATATGTTTCCATGTCAAATATTGCATGTTTCCATATCAAATGCTTGTATGCTTCAATATCAAATGCTTGCATGCCTCCATATCACATGTTTGCATGCCTCCATATCAGATGCTTACATGTTTCCATATCAAATGCTCGCATGGCTCCATATCACATGTTTGCATACCTTCCATGTCAAATATTTGCATGCTCCCCATATCAAATGCTCACAAGCCCCCATATCAAAGGTTTACATGTTTCTATATCAAATGTTCGCATGCCCCCCAAATCAAATGTTTATAGTTCTTCCATATCAAATGTATGCATGCTTCCATATCAAATGCTTGCATGCTACCCATATCAAATATTTTTCTGCATCTTAAAAGATTTCTCCTGCGAATTTTTCTCACAAGGGGTGCAAACCCCAGGATTTGGCAACAATACCCAAAATGTCTCACGCTTTCAAGAAAGTTTTTTTTTTCTGCTCTTTGATCATTTCCACAAGGGGTGCAAACCCCGAGTCTTGGGAATGGTCCACACATATCATGTTTTTTTTTATTTTATGCCTTTTTTAGTCATTCTCACAAGAGGTACTAATGCCTCGGGACATGGGAATTGACTACACACTCATCAAAACTTACATTTTTCGGTCCAAAACCGAACTGATCGGTCTGATTCCTGAAAGGGATACGTGGGTAGCCTATTCAGGTCGACACGAGCATCACAATACAAAATATGCTACATCACATAAAATTCGTAGCATGAACTGTTGCATCGATAAATATTGCATCATAAGTGCGTTACATCCCAGCATGAACTGTTGCATCGATAAATGTTGCATCATAAATGCGTTACATTCCAGCAAGAACTATTGCATCGAAAATTTTGCCTCATAAATGCATTACATCATAGCATGAATTGTTGCATCATAAATGTGTTACATCCCAGCATGAACTGTTGCATCGAAAATGTTGCATCATAAATGCGTTACATCATAGCATGAACTGTTGCATCGATAAATGTTGCATCATAAGTGCGTTACATCGCAACATGAATTGTTGTATCGATAAATGTTGCTTCATAAATGTGTTACATCACATCATGAACTGTTGCATAAAAAATGTTGCATCATAAATGCTTGCAAAGTATGATCATCGCCAAAACGATTTCTTTAAAATTATCCCCAGCTGATGAGCTACAATCTGGTCTGATTATTTTCATAAAAGATATGTGGACAGCCTATCTCGGTAGGTCTGACCATCACAGCATAAAAGCATGATAACATGATGTGTTGCATCATAAAATGTGACATCATAAACTGTTCTAAAATTCTTTCTAGACGTGATTGTCCTGAAATTAGGGAGTCTATTCTTATCAACGATGTTCATTTACTAGTAAATTCCAATTTACCTATAAACTCCATCGTTGAGAGGCTCTGTAGACACCCCAATTTCGTACCCTTATTTTAAACATTCTATAAAATGTTATATCAAGTCAAAAGGATTAACTGACGTTCACTTTCATGGGGTCTAAAGTCTGGAAAGAAGGATCACAAAAAGGAAAAGGACAAACAATGAACATTAGGGGGGAAAAGTGAAAACATTCAAAGGGTAAAACAAGCTGAGGCGCGGCCTATAACACTTTTGGGCGCCGCACCCCTTTCTGCACAAGGCAACGCCTATTTCTGTTTTGGTCTGCTGCATGTTTCCTTCTAAGCTACCACTCCTTCAGTGTAGGTACAACCCCTCAAAGCTCAATGCAAAATAGCTACCTTCTTTCCTTCGTGGTTAAGGCTCTCTTTTCACTGCCTATAAATAGAGGCTCCTCTCAGTGGAAACGGCGAATAAATCAACGCAAAAATTTTGCAGAGAAACTCTATTGCTCTATTGCTATTAAGCTATAGAAATCCTTCTCCCCTTTAGGTTGAAGAAATCCTCCCTAAACACTCCTAAACTCCATCCAAATAGAAACCTAGTTAACCGATTAGGTTCTCACCCTAAACACGGTCGTAGAAAGACGCAAACACAGCCGTTACGCCGCTGAAATTCTGACATGACATCAACGTTTTTCAGCAAATACAAGTTGTTACGCCTCCCGGATGATAAGCCCAAGATTTCCACGAATTTTCCGTTAAATTTCCTTTTATTTTGTGTTATTTTAAGTTAATTATTCCTTTAAAATATTATTATTTATGTATTTGTGCTTTTATGTAGGTTTCCATGCATAATCGAGCATTTATGGTGTTTAGCACAAAGTTCGAGGCAATTCTGAGTTACAAAGTTGAGCATTGAATTATTTGGTCGAAGTATGTTAAGAGTCCAAGGAAAAATTGGCTAACAGAGGGTTAACTGGGGTAACAGAGGACCTAAATGAATGACCTGCAGGGGGAAGGACGTCGCTAGCCAACTTCAGAACCTTAGGGGCACCTTAGGAAAAGTGAAATCTACTCATTTATGTGTTGTCGACCTCCAGTTGCACCACGTCATCGCCTTATCTCCTCCTGACCCACGTGTCATCCATCTAGAGCTCCATCCTGCCCGCCCATGACCCCGCCCATCTACCCTCCTTTCCAGCCTGCTTACCTCACACAGCCGCACCCATTTCCTCCCGAGTGACCCGCGTATTCCTCCTGGCTACCCTAGTTGATCCAGTCGGCCCAACCTTCCTTTTACATTCCTTTTTAGCCCCCAAATCTACTATTCAATTCCTATTCTACCTCTGGCAGCCCTCCTCTCTTTTGCCTTCTCCGTATTACTTCCAGCAGGCCCTAATTTAAGAAAAAAGTCCCCATTTCGGGCTGTTAGCCCTAAATGGGGCAGCGAACAGCCCGAAATGGGGCAGCATCCCCTCTCTTCCCAATTTATCAACAAATCCTTGAAGCTTGATCACCTTTTAAGGTTTGGAGCATCATTTCAAAAGCCAAAGAAGCATTTGCAAGAGATTTCAACCTGAGATTTGGGCACTATTCGGTTTAATTCTTCCTATCTCTGTTTCAAGATATTTATTGTATTTTGTTTGGGTAAAACATTTTGTAATTGTGAAATTGGTTTGTGTTTAATTGATTTATGGTTGCAATTATTTTTTATGTCAAATGTAGTGATTTAATTTAACCTCTCTCTTTATTTAGTACACATTAATGTTTGGTTATTATTTTGTCGGTTTAATGTTTTTAATTAATTGGTCAATAATTAAATGATTTTAGAAATTCTTAGAATTCGCGAGAGCTACCTTTGTATTTTGGACCAATCAATTTAATAGTTGGTGTTTTCTGTGACACTCACCGATAGCCATTGTGAGACTTGGTTTGACACGCGATCGAACCACTTTTGCCATTCGCGACGTCACGGCAATTAGGGTTGACTATAAGATGCGAGAGCCCGTATTTAACCAATTTTGTGTGTCTCGGCTATCGACATGATTTGTAAAAAAATAGAGAGAATATCTTTTTGCGAATTATTACTCATGTGTTTGGTTATTATTGTGTGTTCTTAATGCTTTTGATGGCGTCGCGAACCATTAAATGAACCCTAGAATGATAGGATACGGAGAAAAAGGCATTCTTGTTATTCCGAAAATCACAATAATCATTTGCATGGTGTGAGACCGAAAGAAGATTGTGCGTAAATAGTCATTGGGTGCTTGTTTTGGCATGTGGTTATTTTCTACCCTATGTTATGTGTTGCAATGATATGAGCCCATAGCAAGAATGAGTGATAGGTAGATTTGTTATACATAGCGAAAGCCCGTAGTGAATAAAGTAGTGCACCCGACTACCAAGGCTTGAGTTAAAGAAAAAGTAGAAATAAGATTAAATTAAACACCGATTAGACTAGAAATATTGCACTCCAATATTTTTTATCTGAATTTGTTGTTGTCAAACCACTTCGTGTTAGTGAAGTTTTAATTGCTTTCTTACATTTTTTTTATAATTTTAGTTTTTAATTCAATTTTATTTTCGCTCAAATAAAATTAGTTAGCCTAAGTTTGGTACTTAGTTGGAGTTAAAATTAGGTACATTCTCCGTGGGATTGATAACTCATACTTATGTACATTTTATTACTTGATACAACTGGGTATTTTTTCCTGAGTTGTGTTTTGTGCACGTCAAGTTTTTTGCACCGTTACCAGGGAATGATTTAATTTTTTCTTGTATATGTTAATATCGATACGAAGCAAAGGTATTTCTAATTTGAGAATTTTTTTAGTTAGTTTACTTGATTTTGCATATATATGTTTTGTATGTTGAGTCACTTTTCGAAGCCTTCCCGAGTTTGTGGGTTTGTAGGGAGTGTATATAGTGTCTCCACACAAAAAAAAATATATTTTTTTATTTCATAGTTGCTTTCCTACCAATTTTCTTTTGAGCTTGATTTGATACAGGGTTATGTATAAGAAGTCAACTTTGATGGAGTTTTATTTCTTTCCCTTCTCCTTTTACTTTAAGTTTAGGAGTATAGTTTGGTTGATGAATTTTGAAAATTCTAAAAATCTTGAGCTTGAAATGCCCTAATTCTTTATGCTTTGATCATTTGTCTCTCCATCTTGGCGCTCTTTGAGTTTTGCTTGCATTATTTTCTTGGATTCAATTTTGAGATTACAATATGCATAGTTGAGGATATGTTTGTGATTCATGTGTTAGCATCACCTCATTCATGAGGGATAATGCACAACTGTTAATTGAAATATTTTTATGCTTTGCTCTAGTGATGGTTGTGCATGTCTATGAGTATCATATTGTGAGTCTAGATGCCAAGATGTATGTTTTGATGATTAAAATCTTGGCCTGGGCATATGTGTAGGACAAGAGCATGATATAGCCCATTTTTGGACCGTTTGAGCCATTTCTCTATTCTACCTATATTTTTCATTAATTCCTAGTGTCTCAGTTGAGCTCATTTATTGAATGGCATGTACCTAGAGCATCCAATGACCCCATTCGACTTCATTTCTTATGCCCGCATCATCCAATCCCATGAGCCTATACAATTTTGCCGCCGCCCTTCAAGAGAGCATGATTTGGAATGAATTTTTGTGTGTACATATTCTTTTTGGAAAGTGTGTGCTTCATGAAGATTTTGTGCTTATTGTTGATGTTGGTGTTTTAAAATTTTTGTTGAAGGGCGGTTGAAAAAAAAGGGAAAGAAAAGAAAATAGCCCCCTTGGAAAGTAAAGTAAATGAAAAAAAAACTCAAAAGAAAAGAAAAATAAAGGGTGGCCACAAAAGATTTTTTTTTTTTTCATTATTCATTAATTTCCCAAGGAGATATAAGGGTGGAACATAATTGTTGTAGTAGTTGAGACACTTTCTTCAACCCAAAGTTTAAAGTTTAACGAGTTGTTGAAGTGAGTTTGTGGTAATTTGAAGAGTTGTGGTTTCATGAAGCTAGGCATTATGTGAAGACTTCAAATTCTTTTCTCTCTTGACTTGATATCATATCCTTCATTTGTAACCCAAACCTTGGCCTAACATTATAAGCTTTGGAATGTCCTATTGATATTATCATGCCATGTGTTCTTACCTTGCCTTGGAAAAAAAAATTAGTTGATGACTCTTTCGGTTTGACTCACATTTGGTATCTCGGTTGGCCGTTCAATCTAAGCTAGAGTATTGCTACTTATGGGTGGAAATATGTTTTATGAGTTTGAGTGATTGTTTGAGGATAGTTTGCTAGCATATGAATCAATTCATACCTCAATTATGCATGTTTATAATCTTAGGTTGATCTCTTGGATGGTAATGCTTGTGAGATCTTAATTGAGTGCCACCTTCATTTCATATTGTTCTCGAGCTTTTCCGTAATTCATTTTCTTTGCTCATGACGATCAAAGCTTAACTTTGGGGGTGTGATAGCCCAAGATTTCCACGAATTTTCACTTGAATTTCCTTTTATTTTGTGTTATTTTAAGTTAATTATGCATTGGAAATATTTTTATTTGTGTATTTTTGTGCTTTAATGTAGGTTTCCATGCATAATCGAGCATTTATGGTGTTTAGCACGAAGTTTAAGGAAATTCCGAGCTGCAAAGTTGAGCGTTGAATCATTTGGTCAAAGTCTGTTAAGAGTCCAAGGCAAAATTGGCTAATAGATGGTTAATTGGGGTAACGGAGGACCTAATCGAATGGCCTGGAGGGGGAAGGACGTCGCCAGCCAACTTCAAAACCTTAGGGGCACCGGAGCAAAAGTGAAATCTGCTCATTTATGTGTTATTGAGCTCCAGTTGCGCCATGTCACCGCCTTATCTCCTCCTGACCCGCGTGTCATTCATCTGGAGCTCCATCCTGCCCGTCCATGATCTGGCGCATCTATCCTCCTTTGCAGGCCGCTTTACCTCACACAGTCGCGCCCATTTCCACCCGGGAGACCCGCGTATTCCTCCTGGTTGCCTTAGTTGATCCAGCCGACCCAACCTTCCTTTCCCATTCCTTTTCAGCCCCCAAATCTCCTATTCAATTCCTATTATACCCTTGGTAGCCCTCCTCTCTTTTGCCTTCTTGGAAAGCAAAGAAAATGAAAAAAAAAAAAGGGAAATAGAAGAAAATAGCCCCCTTGGAAAGCAAAGAAAATGAAAAAAAATCAAAAGAAAAGAAAAATTAAGGGTGAGCACAAAAGAAGAAAAAAATTGCCATTATTCTTCAATTTTTCCAGGAGATATAAGGGTGGAGCATAATTGTTTTAGTAGTGGAGACACTTTCTTCAACCCAAAGTTTTAGTGTTTAAGGGGTTGTTGAAGTGAGTTTGTGGTAATTTGAAGAGTTGTGCTTTCATGAAGCTAGACATTATGTGAAGACTTCAAATTCTTTGCTCTCTTGACTTGTTATCCTATCCTTCATTTGTAACCCAAAGTTGGCCTAACATTATAAGCTTTGGAAAGTCATATTGATATTGTCATGCCATGTGTTCTTGCCTTATCTTGTGAATAAAAATTAGTTGATGACTCTTTCAGTTTGACTCGCAGTTGGTATCTCGGTTTCCCGTTCATTCTAAGTTAGAGTATTGCTACTTATGAGTGGAAATATGTTTTATGAGTTTGAGTGATTGTTTGAGGATTGTTTTCTAGCATACGAATCAATTCATACCTCAATTATGCATGTTTATAGGTTGATTTATTGGATGGTAATGCTTATGAGATCTTAATTGAGTGCCACCTTCATTTCATATTGTTCTCGAGCTTTTCTATAATTCATTTTCTTTGTTCAGGACGATCAAAGCTAAAGTTTGGGAGTGTGATAAGCCCAAGATTTCCATGAATTTTCCGTTGAATTTCCTTTTATTTTGTGTTATTTTAAGTTAATTATGCCTTAAAAATATTATCATTTGTGTATTTGTGCTTTAATGTAGATTTCCATGTATAATCGAGTATTTATGGTGTTTAGCACGAAGATCGAGTAAATTATGAGTTGTAAAGTTGAGCTTTGAATCATTTGGTTGAAGATTGTTAAGTGTCCAAGGCAAAATTGGCTAACAGAGGATTAACTGGGCCAACAGAGGACCTAAATGAATGGTCTGGAGGGGGAAAGACTTCGCCAGCCAACATCAGAACCTTAGGGGCACCAGAGCAAAAGTGAAATCTGCTTATTTATGTGTTGTCGACCTCCAGTTGCATCATGTCACCGCCTTATCTCCTCCTAACCCGCGTGTCATCCATCTGGACCTCCATCCTACCCGCACATGATCTGGCCCACCTACCCTCCTTTGCAGCCCGCTTCACCTCACACAGTCGCGCCAATTTCCATTCGGGTGACCCGCGTATTCCTCCTGACTGCCCCAATTGATCCAGCCGTCCAACCTTCCTTTTCCATTCCTTTTCAGCCCCAAAATCTCTTATTCAATTCCTATTCTACCCCTGGCAGGCAACCCTCCTCTCTTTTGCCTTCTCCATATTACTTCCAGCAGGCCCAAATTAAAGAAAAAAGCCCCCATTTTGGGCTGTTAGCCCTAAATGGGGCAACAGCCCCTCTCTTCCCAATTTCTCACCAAATCCTTCAAGCTTAATCACTTTTGAAGGTTTTGAGTATCATTTGAAGAGCCAAAGACGCATTTGCAAGAGATTTCAATCCCGGATTTGGGAACTATTCAGTTTAATTCTTCCTATCTCTATTTCAAGATATTTATTGTATTTTCTTGGGTTGAACATTTTGTAATTGGTAAATTATTTTATGCTTAATTGATTTATGGATGCAAATATTTTTTATGTCAAATGTAGTGATTTAATTTAATCTCTCTCTTTATTTAGTACACGTTCGTGTTTGGTTATTATTTTGTGGGTTTAATGCCTTTAATTAATTGATCATTAATTAAATGATTTTAGAAATGCCTAGGATCCACAAGAACTTTCTTTATATTTCATATCAATCAATTTAATAGTTGGCGTTTTTGTGACACTCACCAATAGCCATTGTGAGACTTGATTTGACACGTGATCGAACCACCTTAGTCATTCGCGAGGTTGGGGAAATTAGAGTTGAATTTAAGATGCGAGAGCTCGTAGTTAACCAATTTTGTGTGTCTTGTCTACCGACATTATTTGTAGAAAAATAGAGAGAATATTTTTTTTGCGAAGTATTATACATGTGCTTGGTTATTATTGTGGGTTCTTAAAGTTTTTGATGGCGTAGTGAACCATTAAATGAGAAGCAAAAGTCCTTCCAGTTATTTCGAAAATCACAATAATCGTTTGCCTGGCATGAGAGCGAAAGGAGATCGTGTGTAAATAGTCATTGGGTGCTTATTTTGACATGCGGTTATTTTATCCCCTATGTTATGTGTTGCGATGATATGAGCCCGTATTAAGGATGATTGATAGCCAGATTTTCTATACGTAGTGAAAGCTTGTAGTGAATAAAGTAGTGCACCCGAATACCAAGACTTGAGTTTTAAAAAGTAGAAAGATGATTAAAATAAACACCGTCTAGACTAGAAATATTGCACTCCTATATAATTTTTATCTTGATTTGTTGTTGTCAAACCACTTCCGTGTTAATCTAGTTTTAATTGCTTTCTAGATTATTTTTTTTAATTTTTAGTTTTTAATTCAATTTTCTTTTCACTAAAATATTATTAGTTAGCTTAATTTTGGTACTTAGTTGGAATGAAAATTACGTACATTCTCTGTAGGATCTATAACTTGTACTTATGTACATTTTATTACTTGATACGGCCGGGTATTCTTGTCATAGTTGCGTTTTGCGCACATTACCGGATAGAGAGGTGGAAAGTCACAAATAATAACAGTTACGCCACCCGAATAAAGAGGTGGAAAGTCGCAAATACAAGCAGTACCCAAAATTCAACGAACAACAAATAACAAAAAACAAAGAACAAACAATAAACAACAAACAAAAACAATAAAAAGACTTCCTTTTCCAGAAGGACAAGGGAAGCACATGTAGACCGCTTAGAGGGCCTAAGCCTTGGCATATATCAGGTTCACATACTCACACTCCAAGAGATAAGTTATGTCCCCGTAATTATTTATTATAATCTATAAATAAAATTTAAATATTTATTTAGTTTCCTTTATGTTTTTACTTCAATATAAAAATAGTTAAAATGTAGATATTTAATTAGTTTCTTTTATGTTTTTACTTTAATATAGAAATAGCTTTATTTCTTATTGTTTAATTAGTTTCTTTTCTGTTTTTACTTTAATGTAGAAATAGTTATACTTTCTTACTATTTAATTAGTTTCCTTTCCGTTTTTACTTTAATGTAAAAGTAATTATAATTTCTTACAGTTTAATTAGTTTCTTTTCTATTAATACTTTAAATGTAGAAATAGTTATATTTCTTATAGTTTAATAAGTTTCTTTTCTGTCTATACATGTAATGTAAATAAGTTGTGTTGTTAGCATATCTATTTTATTTTTAAGATAACTTATAAAAATGTTGTTATAATTTTCTAGTTTGATTAGTTTAGTTGTACTTTTTCTTTCTTTTATTTAGTAAAATGTAATATAACTTTTCTTTTATTTTTTTGTTGTATATAAATCGATCTTTTTTAAACCAAAGTATATAAAATAAAAGAAGTATATTGACAAACCCATTGTGAGATCGAAAGAGCGAGTTGGGTGTCTACCCACTTTCTAATTCGTAACTTAGCCCTCGAACCCATATATTCTGGTATTTTTGGTCTTTCTCTTTTTAACCTCAAAATGGAGGTGACAACTCTGTAAACACATTTTTTAGTCCACAATTAGGCCAAACGTATTCAACACGCTTAAAGTTTTGAAACCACTCGTTTTTCAGTAGCGCGTAAAGTTCGAAATGGGGTTATCACAACTTGCTTCCCCCGAATTTGAGGTCTCATCGGCAGCGTCCCATTACTCGGAGGCAGAGCGCATTACTTCATCACCGCCTTGTTCAATTGCGGGCTCCTCTCCCTCAGCAAGTTGATCAGGGCCATGCCCACCAACGGCCTCTCCGTCCCCTACAGTTTCCTCTCCAGAAGGGCTATGTCCGCTGGAGGAATCTGCAATCTCAACCACGGGAACAGGAGCATGCCAACTTGTTGCCTCATCGACCATAGACACCGACCGTTTCAACATCTATGGAAGGGGTCTTCTTGCTACTCAGCGGATCATTTTTTCCATCATAGTTGTAGTCTTCTCTCTCGTTGTCCGAGATTCCTCACGGGACATTTCTACAAAGTGATCAAAGAAGAAAAGTCAAAATTCTGCTCGGAGTAACATGCAATGCACAAAGGAAAAGCCCTAAGTCTAGGTACACCAAGGGGCCATGTTTGCCTAGTGAGCAAGACAGATTGGTCATTTCCTCAATCTCTACCTAAGGTAACCTATGAGTCCAACCCATAAATGCATAAAGATGAAGAAGCTTTCCCAGAAATGTGTGAAGATGAAGAACATGAAACCCAAAAAATGAAAACAAAGCATAAAAGGGGGAAAGAACAAAAAATTTACTGTCAGAGAGTGGTTGAAGATTTTGCACAAACTAAGATTGAGCCGAAGATAGAGCAGGTCTGTGTGAACACGAAACGAAGAACGGTCGGGATCTGGAAGCGGTAACACCGGAATCTGAAATGGCAGGAGGAAGGTGCCCGAGTAGAGATCGCTGTTATGTCCCGCTTAAACCTGGTCGAGCATAAGCCTTACTAGTCCGACCATGGGGCCATGCCCGGGAATTACACTTATCACCATCAAACTTACACCATTCAGTTGGGCAGAGCCATGCTTGCCCGGGTAAGCATTGAGCAGGGAATCTCAGAGACTTACTCTTCAAGACAAGTCAAAGGTTTCATTAATTGAGTAGATCACTTACCATATCTGCTTCGATAACTGCGCGGCCAGCCGCCTATCATGCTTATAATTTAGGAGTTTCCTCCTAAACTTACTAGGTAACTATGAAAGTGAATCCTAGAAAGATTTTACGTCATTGGGGGTCTATAAATACCCCCCATAAACCCTAAACAACGTACATACTTTCTACAGCCTCAAAGCTCTGAAAATTTGCCTTTTGACATAGACGATACTTACTCTCACGCCAGAGTGGTTTCGCGAGGCCAAGCCTTGCACTCCCACTAAGGTGTTGTTTATGTTCTCAAGCAGGTCATAGAAGGATCATTACCATTCAATCAAGCCCGGATATCCTACACATCAATTGGATGACCCAAAGCTAATTTTTGGCATTATCAGTTTCACAGGTTTGGTAAATGTGTATCTATGCTTAGTGACACTTGTTGAAATTGACTCTACACAAATGTTTGTATTCCTATCCTTTTCCTTCATAAAATGACAGTTTGTAATGAATGGAAATTCTTAACGTACTAGCAGTTAGTTCTCCCTCCGTCCGGACACGTTTTTTTTCATTCGGATTAATATATAATTTGGTCACTCGATTTAATCAAAACTTTAAGTTTGGTATTAGGGTTTTAAAACCTATTCATTTGGTCCTTGAATTCGAATTTTTTGGTCAGATTCCCCCCAACCCACCGTTACCGTTACATTTTTTATTCATTTTTTACAATATGACTAAATTACCCTTAGAATTAATATATAATTTGGTTCCTTGATTTAACCTAAAGTTTAAGTTTTGTCCTAGGATTTTAAAATCTATTCATTTGGTCCCTAAATTCGAATTTTTTTGGTCCTAGGTTTTATATATCAATCCAAAAATTAGATCATCTTCAACCTTTGAAACCCAATATCAATTCTCATTTTTTTTTGTTGAACATTCTTAAAATTTTCATGGTACTAACCGCAAGTATCCCTCCCCAAGTGCATAAGAAATACATCTGCGTTCACCGACTTTCCTTTTTTTTTTTCGAGATAAAACCTTTTTTTTTCCTTTCACCAACAATACTGTATTGAACGTCCACCTTAAATGAGATACTTTTCGATCAGTTGAAAAATAATTCGTTCCCTCCTCCCATGGTTCTTTGCCCATTACTACTAGTTAGATGCGATAAGACTAAAGACGAAGATCATTCCCTCGTTAGAAACAGAAAATGAATAAAAGATAAGGTTCGTCATATATTTTCTCATTCTTCCTAGTCTTATGACTATACCATTGATAAAGGTTCATTGCTTAGGAAACGTAGATCCTACCTTCCAGCATTTCGACACTGTTAGGGTTATATAGTCATATTGAATAGTAAAAGTAACGATAACAGTGAGAGGGGGAATTTGACAAAAAAAAAAAAAAAGAATTCAGGGACCAAATTAATAAATTTTAAAATTCTAGAACCAAACATAAAGTTTGCGTTAAATCGAGGAACCAAAGTATATATTATTCGTAAGGACAATTTAGTCATATTGTAAAAAGTTGACAAAAAATGTAACAGTAACAGTGGAATTGGGGATCTGATCAAAAAAATCGAATTTAGACACCAAATGAATAAGTGTTAAAACCCTAGGATAAAACATAAAATTTGGGTTAAATTGAGGGAACAAATTATATATTAAATTTTTTCATTAATATGTTTAGCAAAAATAATTTTATTTTTAAAAAAATAATAAAATTTAGTGGAAAGATGGTCAAAGAAAAACATGGGGGTAAAAAAGGAAACCGCCGTGAGACAAATTCTCACGTCTGCAAATTGCATATTTAGACGCCGCCTGACGGCTGGGACTTGGGAGGTAATGTTGAATATTGATGCAATTCTAAAGCTTTGTCAATTATTGAGATTAAGTAAAAGTAAATAGTTTGGAAGTCAGTACAGAAGAAGTCAGCTCCTTAATATGCCAAGAAAGTGATGTTAAGGTCGCGCACACCATTTGCCAGATTTCTCTTTTTAAGTACTTCCTCTATTCCCTAAATTATCGTATTAGTTAATTTGATGTATAATTTAATAAAAAATAATTTATTTAATTATTTATATTAGTTTAATGTATAATTTCTTTTAAAGCTCATGTATATTAAAGATATTAATAGGGTCGAAAATCATTTGGTTTTTGACAGGGCCGGCCCTGGGGGGTGGCGGGAGGGGCTACCGCCATGGGCCCCCAATTTTTTAGGGCCCCAAATGTTTGGGTACTACCTTATATTTATTATATATATTAAAGTGTCAAAAATTTTAACAATTGATTCTCTTAACCTGTTGGTTAAGGTGCTTATGATTTAACCTAAAGGTTTTAGGTTCGAATCCTGTGTTGTTACTTGTCTTAATCTGTTACTTTTTTTAGTCTATGAACTGTATATAAGTTATAATGTGTTGATAACTATAATCTAAAATAGATGAATTTTTTTTCCAATACTTTTAAAATTTAAATGATTTTATTTTTATAAAGGGCCTCCCATTTTTTTTTTGGCCATGGGCCTCACGAAACTCAGGGCCGGCCCTGGTTTTTGATCGACAAGACCGCAACCATTAGGATTGAAAGTTTAGATGGACCGTTTAACCCGGACTGTTTAGGGAACGAAACCGTTAGGGCTGGACCGAAAATCGTTAGGGTTGAACTGAATATCAATTTTCATACGGTTTAGTATAGTTATTAATATATGGGACGAGTACAATACCGAAAATCATTAGGATTGGACCGATTAACAACTTTAATATAGTTATTATAATATATGAGATGCGTATAATACGCTGAAATAAGCGTACAAGTCTCGAAATTGGGGAAAAAAAGTACAAGTTTAATTATTGGCTAGAAACTGCAGGTTTGAATTGAAACCATCAGGGCCAGACCGAAACCGTTAGGTTTTTGACCGAATAGCAGTGATAATCGACAAAACCAAACCTATGTTGGACCGAAACCGTTAGGGTTGGACCGATTAACATCTCTAATGTGTATGTGGCTCATAATTAAAGTAGAGTGAAAAAGTAAGGGTAAAATAGTAAAAGTAAAGTTCTAAAAAGATAAGTTTCAAATTAAATAATTATTTTAGGACGAACGAAAAAAAAAAAAGAGGGTGATAATTTAGGAACGAATGAAGTATTTTTTTCGTTTATAAAATTTCCAGATAAAGAAAGGGTTCTGTTTTTTCTATTCATTTTTTTTTGGGCCCTACATGTCTTGCGAAAATTGGCTGCGCAAATTGTCAAGATGTCTGTTTCGTACTTATCCGTATAATATGCATATAATATTCATAAGTATGAATAATTAATAAATATTCTCATTTATCTTATTCAAACCAAATTTAATTAAAAATATTCGAACTTTTCAGTTGCATATAAAATACTTTAACTGTTTAACATATTTTACATCACGTATAAAATTCCGGATTATACAATTCTGATATAATTTTCATTACTTCATTATCTATTTTATGCTAATTATCTTTCACAAAATTATTAAATAAGATATTTAATATGAAAAATTATAATTATGAAGTCTAAGTAGCATTATTGTTATGCTCATACTTTTTGAATACACACATATTGAGAATGAAATGACTTGATTCATCATATTAAAGAATAAGTCGTAAGGAGTGGAGCTAAAGACAAAGTCATGTTCGGGCATTGGGTTGTGGCGCTAAAGATGAAAAGAGTAGCATCGATCAATTGGGCGATAGAGGTGTGCTCGGATCGGTTCGGCTCAGTTTCTGTCAAGTAAATTAGAAAATTTCGGATTCAATTTTTGATTTTCGGTTTATTTTCAAGCATTCAGTTTTTTTGGGCGTGTGATGAGTCGAGCTAATTGGGCATGTGGAAAATAAAAAGTCCAATTCTTCAATTTTGTGCTTTGAAAAAAATGCGGGCCAGTCCATTTTCTGAAGATTTTGATCGTTCCAGTACCATTTTTTTTTTACAATCAGAAAATGACACTTTGGGAGGGGGAAATGACTGTGATGCCTTTAATGAGCCTAAGGCGTGCTACGAAATGAATCGCGTTGCATAAATATGTGAACCGCGATATATAAATATGTAAATACATTCATTTTGTGAAACGCGGTGCAAAACATTTTCTTTACATTCATTTGCACCGGGATATAAAAATAAGTGAACCGCGATACAAAATGCACGTTTTACTTCAATTTCTGTATTTAAACATGGCAAGAAATACAGAAAAGTTAAAAGAGTCGTTCTAGATGAGATCAGTAAAAAGTCTACAAGAGAGATCAAAGTCTAGGCATGGATCAAACTCAAGAAATAATTTATCTTGAGAAATCTTCATAGATCAGATCCATATGGTTGTTTATCATCAAATTCTTTCTCCAGCTTTATCATCAAGTTCCTTCTCTAGCTTTATCATCAAGTTTATAAAGATGAAGAAAGAAAGGGATGCTTTTTTGATCTAAGATTGATATGCATTCGAGAATCATAAAATTTGAGAAGGAACTTAGTGATAAACAATGACTGGAAATAAAGCATTTTAAGGGAGCTATTGATGTTATGAATAAAGAAGAAATAAATAATAGTAAATATTTAACGACGAAATAAAGAAGAAGAATGGTTGTTGTCATTAAATTCTGGGTGTTGGGCAGCTTGCTTCTTTTAATACTGATTGTTGATATTCTCTTCATTTTATATATCGTGGTTCATATAATGTTGCACCGTTGTTCACATATTTATATAGCGCGATACAAAATAACATTTTTATAAAATGATAGTTTTGCACCGTGATATATAATTATGTGAACCACGGTGCAAAATCATGTTAACTGTGATATATCTTTTTCAAAACTTTGATAATAAAATAAATAAAATTGATAGTTTTGCACCATGATATATAAATAAATGAACCGCGATGCAAAAACCATGTGAACTGTGATATATCTCTTTAAAAACTTTGATAATAAAATAAATAAAATTGATAGTTTTGCACCACAATATATTATTATGTGAACCACGGTGCAAAACCATATAAACTATGATATATATTTTTCAAAACTTTGACAATAAAATAAATAAAATTAATAGTTTTACACCGTGATATATAAAATATGAACCGCGGTGTAAAATCATATGAACCGCGATACATTCAGTCATTCGTAGCGTGTGTCTTTCTCATTAAAGATAACGTAGTCTTTTCACGTTCAAAAGTGATTTTTTTTTCTGTTTAAAAAAATGTACTTAACAATTTGAAACTTGAGAAAGTGGACCGGCCCGGATTTTAACCTTGTGCTTTTGGCTAATTGAGTTTTATAGCAATCATTTAAAGCAACAAACAATTGAAGAGCCCAATGGGATTTTAAAATAAACTATATGATAACAATTAGATTAAAGGGTGATAATCGGGCCGTCCCCATGTGGACAAAATATAACCGCAAAAGTTTATTATATTTATTTTAAATCGTTAAAGTACACTTTTAGATGGAAAATGACGAAGATGTCCTTAATGAAGGAAAGGTGCGCGGACAAAGCTACAAGCCAAATTTTCTACATTCCTACAATTTTAATTCATATTATCACATTGTACGCTCATCTTTCAAGCCATAATAGAACAATCGAAGTCAACGATGCTACAATCAAAGTCAATGATGCAATAATCGAAGCCAACGATGCAACAATTTCACACACACAATTTCACACAACTTGATCTTGATCTCGATCTCCATCCCGCCCCCTATGTCTCTACACAGACTCACAATTTCATACCAAATTTTGAATGCAAAGTCAACGACGCAACAATCAAAGCCAATGACGCAACAATCGAAGCCAACATCACAACAATTTCACACACGCAATTTCACACAACCTGATCTTGATCTCGATCTCCATCCCGCCCCCTCTGTCTCTACACAGACTCACAATGTCACACCAGATTTCGGATGCGAAGGCATGTCTTCCTCCGTGTAGTTGAATCTCTTGGTGCTCATACTCCATATTTTCAACAACGCTTTGAAGCAAGTATGAAGCCTAGTTTATCACCAATACAAAAATGTACTGCTGCTATAAGAATGCTTGCTTACGGAATGTGTGCTAATGCATGTGAGGACTATGTCTGTATAGGAAAATCCACAGCATTTCAATGCACAAAGAATTTTGCTAAATGTGTGGTTAGTGTTTTCGGATACCAGTACTTGAGAAGGCCAACAGAAGAGGACCCGCAACGCTTGTTTCATGTTGGGGTGACACGCGGTTTAACTGGTATGATAGGTAGCATAGATTGCATGCACTAGGAATGGAAGAATTGCCCTGTGTTTTCGTAGGGTCAGCACGCTCGAGGATGGAAAGGCGACCATAGTTCTTGAAGTAGTCGCATCCTATGATGTGTGGATATGACATGCATTCTTTAGCACTCTAGGTACTTGTAATGATATAAATGTCCTAAATCGATCTTCAATATTTAATGATATTTATAATAGTGTAGCCCTAGCAGTAAGCTTTACTATTAACGGTAATCATTATAACTTGGGTTACTAATTAACGGATGGTATATATCCTCCACAGACTACATTCATCCAGTCCATTCGACACTTGCAAAGCGAAAAACATAGGTTGTTCGCTCAATACCAAGAGACAACAAGGAAAGATGCTGAACGTGCATTTGGGGTATTGCAAACACAATTTGCAATTATACGAGGCTCAACACTTATGTGAGAGGTATCTATGTTGGGGAATATTATGAAGGCTTGTATCATATTGCGTAATATGATCGCCGAAGAAGAATGTGATACTTACTCACGTTTGCTAATTGTTTCCGACTACGATCAAATTGAGAAAATTGATGGTAGTTTAGCATGATAATATTTTAACGAACGTATTCGAGAGCACGAACAATATCTTAAATGACGGTGTACCGTTCGAGATAAAGCATCACATCACCACCTATTGCATGATTTGATGGAAAATATTTGGAAACTTTTTGTTAATCAGTAAATTGGTGTTTAAATAATTATCACTTTTATTATTATTATATTTTCAAATATGGATGTGGTTATTTATTTGTCATTGTATTTTCATATCTTTCATTATAGTTGTTGTACTATTGTCGGATTTCCCCATTGAATCGTTGTATTTCTATTTAATGTTTAAATTATTGTAGTTATTTTTAATTTATCAATGAATATTAATATAAATATTATTCGAATTATAATAAATAAAATATATTTCGAATTTAATATTAATATATTATAAAAAATATCGAATTAATGTAGTTATTTCCAATTTAATATTATTATAAATAATAATTTCTGAGTTATAAAAAATATTATTTATAATTAGAAATAAAATAATTATTTCAAATTTAATAATTAATGCAATAATATATTATTATTTGTTAATATAAATTGAATGAATATATTAAATTAATGTAGATAAAGATGGTAGGGTATGTAAAGTTGTTAGAGATAAAGATAGTGAGTATGTAAAAGTATAGAATTATGTGCCACTGTTGAAAACATTTTTTTGATTTTGAATCAAATAAATATCAAATAGATTATTTTATTAATTTTTAATGGGTTTTGTTTTATTTGATGTTTGAATTGAGTGGTTTTAACTAAACTGCTAACCATGCTCTAATACAAATTCTACAAGGATTTACAGGAAAACAAATGATATTACGAGTTAAAGTCAGTGATATAATTATGAGCTTTAGTGTTAGAACCGTTAGATGATTAAGTTGGTGATTATTTCGAATGTTCTTATCATTACTTAAAATGATATTTTATCTTATTGTTTAGAGATTTAAATAGATTTGATATAACGACACTAACACTAAAGCTTTGTGATATCGTACCTCTTACCGGAATTCAACTATCCAAAAATAAAGATTCTCGATCAGTTTCGAGAAGTCTTGACTTGTAACTCACATTATTTCTTCTATAAATACTATGACTATTAAATAGTGTGTTTGGTCATTTTTGAATAACGACTTTAATTCCACACAATTCAAATTCATAGGATTTCATTTTAAAAGAATCAAATGTTATAGTTTGGTTAGTTCATAGACTTAGGGTGTGACATAATTAATTAGAACTATAAACGACTGAATTAAAGTAGAATACTTTTATTTCAATTACTCAGAAGTCCATCTTTCTTTTTAGGCTGTTTTTTTTAAAATACCATTTTTCTAATATTTTTGTTTTTGATAGTTAACTTAACAATTTTACACTTGATTATCATTTTAATTGATAAGTTACACTTTCACGTAGGTATCTTTGAAAAATATAGGCTAAATTACTATTTTCCCACTAAAGTCACCTAATCCTACATTGCTACCCAACCTACGTTTTGTCTTATTTCCATATCTGATGTTTCTATTTTTCCTAATTTAACCCCTAGTCGTGACGGACGTTAAAAACTAATAGAAAGTTAGCATGTACATCTCACATGCGTGGGGTAATTTAGTTATTTTAGTCTTTTTTTACCCTTTTTTATCCCTTCCAGTCGGCAAGTGAGATAAATTACTAAAAATACTAAATTACCCATGCATGTGAGATGCACATGCTAATTTTCTGTTAATTTGATAATGCCCGTCATAGTTAGGGGCAAACTGAGAAAAATGACAAAAAACAGGATATATAAATGACATAAAACGTAGGTTGGGTAGCAAAATGAGAGCAAGTGGCTACTTTAAGTGGGAGGGACAATAGTAATTTAGCCAAAAATATACATTATCCTAATATTTACTCCCCTTGTTCTACCCGTCAATTTCAAAAAGTCTAATTATTAAGAGATATATAGCTAAAATTAAAGATAATCATAATTATAAAAATATTTTAGTATAATCAATATGTAAATAGAAAATGTGAGGGTAAAGTTGAAATGTTATGGAGATCATAAACATAATATTTTAAAAGTGGACTCAATCTTAAAGTGAAACGGAAACATACGACAATGGTATAATGCACTCTTTACCCGAAACGAAGTGAGATAATAGAGTCATTATATTTTCTTCAATCAGTGTGTAAGTGAAGGTAACCTTTTGAATCCTCCGGCGGGTCGTAGGTGCGCAAGTATTCTACTATAATATACTTCTTTCGTTTCGTGGAAATAGTCATTGAATGTCAATTTTTTTTAAAAAATAACACTTTTAGCATTAAATTAATAATAAAATAACATTTTTATTCCTTAATTTTTAAACGTAAACTTTTTAAATAAACATTTCAAAATACAATATTGAGCTTTTTACCCAAAACTGAAGGAGTATAATAATACATTTAATATAAATGAATTGAATTTTCAACAGAAACGAATTATTTTAAATCTTTTCATAGGTCTCTCGGCCTCCCTTCTCTTTCAAAAATCTTTTTAATATGCGAGGCCAAGCAATATTGACTAACTACATATATGACCCATCATTCCACTCAGAGGACTAAAACTGGAGACTTTTTTTTTTTTTTTTTGAGAATCCCAGCCTTAATTTTTTTTTTCTGAAATTAGCTAGTTTTTGTTATAATACTAACTGAGAAGTTTAGACTATAGTTGAGAGAGAGAAAGGGAGAGAGAGAGAGAGATAGAGAGAGAGAGATAGGGAGGGAGGGAGAGAAAGGGAGAGAGAGAGAGAGAGAGAGAGAGAGAGAGAGAGAGAGAGGACTTTTACTTCTCAATTTTAAATTAAGATGGTATTTAGGAGAAAAAAAGTTGGAGAAGTCCTAGTGATCAAGTTGGGGGAAAACAAGAAAAGTCCATAAGAGAAACTTTTGGAAGAAAAACTTGTCAGTTGAGAGTTCTACTATTTATTTATTTTTTTTAATTTTAGATTATCTAATTAATCTAACAGATAAAAATTAAAAGTGTTGATTAAAAATGATTATGCCAATACTTTGAGTGACTACGCTGGCCGTCCATGTAATGACAATAATATCTGAGCTTGGAGTTCTTCTGAGAGTATGTTCGATACGTGTATCTTGGGTATGTGTCTGGTTCTTAAACATTCATTGTAGCAGAGACTTAAAAAAGAAAGCAACGTTAGGGAGCTGGGAGGTTGTCCTAACTAAAGCTCTCCCGTGTGAGAGTCAATAGCAGGGCAATAATGATCGGTGTCAGATGTTCCCTTAAACTTCCGATGGAAATTTGTATTGAGGTTGTGCGTTGTGTGCTTAAGAGTGTTAGTGAGAGCATATCTTCTTCAAGGTGGTGAAGCTTTCCTTTTATAGTTCTTGTCTTGAGTCTCAACTCAGAGTGTGTGGTTTGGACGTGAGGACATGTTGTTGGCCGGCTAGCTGGCGGTCCCCTATTGGCTGGTATATTGCGTGTAGCAGTTCCCATTAGGTGGTTGATTGCTTAAGAAGTTATGACTTTTTGCATGGCGTACTCACGTCCTTCGAACTTGGAATTGACATCTGACCACTATGTACAGTGTTGATGCCTTTGGAGAGTTCGTCCGTCGAGCATGGTCGTTATTCGGCTAGATGGTCGGTTGTTCTCGGCTTTCAAGGTGATTCTCGGCCTGCCGAGGGTCCTCGGTTAGCTGGTCTGTGGTCGTCAATCCTCTTTTGTCAACCAGGCGTATTGTTGGGTGATGGGCCCCTTCCATGTCGTACTGGTAGCTACGTGTCCCTCCACGTGGGAGGTTTTAGGTCGAGTCCCTTCAAAAAACACTTAATCGAATCGTTCAAGGAAATACTATTATTTTTGTAATAAAAGTAGGAATATATTAAAAATACAAAATTTGCTATGAAAGTGTCAGATTTGTTGTGAATAACTATGACAAGCACTAGTTTTCTTATTGAGGACATTAAGAAAACACTCAAATTCAGCTGGTTTAGATCCAAAGCGTTTAATATCGATCCCTTGATAATTAATTCTAATACGTCCGTTATGACCCATCGAACTCATGTTTGAAAATGATATATAACTAGAATAAAAAACAATTTCATCATAATTACATGAGATAATCTTTACGGATCTTAATCCGTAAGGCAGACCTATCCATTTCAAATGAGTCAAGATTCAGTAATCTCAGTACAACCCTTCGACTTTTAAAAATTACAGTGTCACCTCTCACTTGTATAAATGAAAGTGACACCTTTGAATATTAAAAGTATCACCTTTCAATATAAAATGTGTTACTTTTCAACATAAAATGTGTCACGTTACGTTTTTAATAAAAATTATCATTTTTTTCCTTTAAAAAATGTTACTTTTTAGCCTTAAATGTATTACTTTTTAGTCTTAATTATGTTACTTTAACTCTATGATCCCTAAAGTTTTCTATTCATGACATGTCCACTTCTATGAAAATATATTTCCATTTGCCACCGATTGTTATCATTCCAAAGAGTATCATTGTTGGAATGTGCCTGTTGAAACATAACTTATTCATTTGCATATTCCAAACACCTTGATTTGCTTGCTCCCATTACTGTATGTTCTAACTAGTGACTAAAAGGGTTGCGTATCAGTTAGTGTGGCAACTTGTTGAACATTGCATAGGTTTTAAGACTAGGAGAGTCCGAGCCTTAGTCCTACTCTTACATGATGACCCCAGCAAACTAGTTACTCCAGTACACCAACACCAGAACCAAAAAACTTACTAAAGGATTATAGATTCTTCAAGATATCATACCAGCAAACTTGCTACGGGTTGATAGTTCCTTCTTCAAGTATGTCAACCAGCAGATCTCTCAACTGGAAGATAATATCATTAAAGGAACATCAAACCAGCAGACCTTCGACTCTCTTAGAGTGCATGCACGAACTATAGTAGAATCATTGCAGATGTTAAAAATGACAACAAGATCAAGCTTTTCCAAAAGTCAACTTATGGTCTTGACATCTCACAAACCAGTAAGATCTATTTGGATTTTATTCAACAGATATTCCTCTTTACATTTAGTTTCCAAGTTCAAATGTATCTACTTTATTGGAAAACCAAAGGTCAGTGTGCTATTCTATCAGACCTGCATAACAATTTCACATTAACTCAGTCTGACTTTTGGACAACCTTTTCAGAGATAGATCTTCCAGAATATCTTTATCCTACAATCAATAAGATTTACTCTTATCCAACAATCACTCCAACAACTAAAGATCATTTGAAGACAATCTCAACGGATCTATTGATCTCTGTCTATAAAGGAAACCTCTTCTTCCCTAATCAACAACAGTGAGAGCAAGAGATTACAAGATCAACGATCGAGCTATCTCTAAGATCACCATGGAAAACATAGAGGTCTGCAAAACACATTATGTGGATAGCATAGAAGAAAAGGTAGCAGAAAGGAAGAGTGATCTGAAAAACAACAACGATAGAGAACTGTGTCTTGATCAAGAAAACCCTTTCTTGATTTAAGCTCTTTGATCTCCTTCAAAGAGCTCAAATTCTACAGCACTTCAGAAATCCAATCCTTTGGTAAAGACCAAGCACTCCAGATTTCATTGAAGATAGATCTCTAAAGATGTCCAAGGAAGATGAAGAGTTGGCTGTCTGTATTGCATTCATACTAGAAGACTTCTATTCTATTGCATGTGCTGTTGGTTGTGCAACAATAGGTCATCATAGGGAGTCGAGTGCTTTGCACTTAGTTCCTCATATATACCTTATCTGAGCAAACCATAAAATTATTTTCTCATGTCACATCTCCTTGACTCCACTTATTCCTGACTTGTTCATGAAACTCTGAGAAATGAGTTCTTGAGTGGGGATTGAATCCAAGGGAAGAAAGTAGATGGCTAGGTTAGAGAGTCTAGGTTGATGTATTAAGCACGTTTGCCTTTCAGTAAACCTCTACTGAATTTGCAATAAAATATACATTCATCAAACTCAGCCCTAATCTCTCTTTCCAGTTCTTAAAAGGTTTTATTTAAACAAAGCTACCTATTCTGGAACCTAAATATCTTGCATCTTAGGAAGTGTTAAAGTATGTTGTTGTTCTGAACATATATTTGTGTACAACTGCTTAAACCTTCTAAGATAAATTTGTTTAGCCAGAACCTTTTCGTTGCAAATTTTTTTTATAAGCTAACAGTTTATCTACAATTTGTCAGCAAAGTTCATTACTCCGCTATGAACAAGTCTGCTGCCAAGTACCAACAACATACGTGTCTCATCTCAAGATTGTCTTATCACTTAGAAGTGTTTCAGCCATATTCAAAATGAATGGTGAGATAATTTTAAAGTGGTAACATAGGCTATTCACCCCTCTAGCCTATTTGAGCACATTCTTAGGACCAAAACTGGTATCAAAGCTCTGAATCTTTAAGCTTCATGCCAAGTTTAACAGTGGTTTTTAGACTGATGCTGCTTGTTCTCGTCTTAAGAAGAATTGTATTTCCTCTTGGTCGGGTTGTATGTCCAATCATTTTCCTTTGTGCTATCTCGGTATTCCTATTTCCCCTGGTCATGTTAAATGTTACTATTTTGAGGACCTTGGGCATAAGATTTTGAAACGAATATCTTGATGGAAAATAAGATTACTTTCTATGGGTGGTAAGATCACTATATTGAAATATGTCTTAAGCAGTATTCCTATATATTGTTTATCTGCCATTCAGGTCCCTTGGACAGTCTTGTGTCGTATTGAGTCTTATATGGCTAACTTCCTTTTGAGTTATATGGTGGAAAATCACTCTTATTGGGTTCCATGGGAGTCTATATGTCAGCTGATGCAAGAAGGAGGGCTTGGTCTTAGATCGCTTCAGCATGTTATGGAATCTTTACATGCTAAGTTAGCTTGGAATGAACTTCAAGGAAGAAGCTTATGGGTTAGGTTTGTGCATGGAAAGTAATCCAACTACAAACGAACCAGCCATATGCCATTCTTTTGAGATATGATCTTTAATAACTTGCAAAGAAGGGCGACCAACTAAGAACTTAAGAATAATAGTGTGAGAAAACTACTTCTCAGCCACCTCAACCTCAAAGACTGAAAATAAACAGCCAGGTTCATTATCCACAGACATTGGAAGATGCGATGCAAAAGGAATATCTCGAAGCGCATGACTCATATTAGGGTTTCAACAAATAGTGTGAGCAGCCCTATTAACCGTTGTTGCGTAGGTAATTGGAATATCAAACCCCTGCTGGGCATTGAGCGCCCGAGGGATGAGATTAAGGGGAGGAGGAATAGGGACTAGAGGTGGAGCCTTCGATGAAGGGCTACCTGTAGCCATGCTTGGCAACCCTAAAAAAAAGGCTAACTAGAATTGAATTTTTGTGCCTTAGATAATGCTATGCAAACATGTGCTATTCTCTCTCTTGTTAAAAAAAATTGGTTGATGTCTAAGGTTGTTTGTTTTGGAAGAGAGCTCACTGAAAAAACAAAAATATGGTACTGCACGGCTAAGGTTTGTCAAGGTAATATAGTTAGCATTTAATTATGTTTCCTATTTTTTCTTCGTTTATTTTGGGAATCCTTTTTCCTATTGGTTTTTGATTAAGAAACAATGTTCCCTAGTTTCTGTTGGTTTCTTTAATCACTCTGCATGACCAAGAAGGTATCTCGTTGCATTCCTTTATTAGTGGACGACTTGTAGGTTAGTTTAATTAACTCTCTTAATAATTTAGTCGTTGTTCACTAACCCTTCACATTCTTAATAGAGTTTGAATTATTTTAGGAGTGTACTAAGCCGATTTTGCAGGATTAATGGTTGTATATAATATAACATGAAGGGATCTCTCATTTTACACTTCATTTGCCTCTTCAAGCTCTTCTTCTTGTCCAAGCCATAAATTTTCCGTGCTCTTCAAGCTTCAAGATTCTGACTCATCTTGTATGGAATCAATAACCCCAAGTCCTATCCATGTTACTCTCAGTAATGACGCTCCCAATTAGGCGTCATCACCTGCTCCATCAACCTCAGCTAAAAACCCCTCAAATCCCAGACACCGCCATTTTTGTCTAAGAAGAACCTTCAGTCCCAATCAATGCAATGATGTCTAGTGCCCGTGAATACACAATTGGTTTGGATAATCCACCACCCAATCTTAAAGAAATTGCGACACTGGACCCTCTTAGGATTGTTCGAAGGTCAAAACGTGACCGTGGATATAGACCCGACTTCGAACCAGTTACTCCTAAAGTTCATGCTGCTGCCAAGCGTGCTAAGGTTGATGAGGCTCGCGAAGACTCAACCTATGTTGTATAATCTTCGGATGATGATGATGATGATGATGATCCTAATTTTGTTGCTTTAAAGAATCTGTCATGTTTTGAGTTTGTTACCCATGGACAAGGTCAGACCTTAGTGGTGTTGATGCTGATTCTGCCGCTGAAACCCCCAACTTTGATGCATCTCCCAACGTTGGTGCCAATGTTGATGCCACTGCTGCTGAAGACCCTTTATTTGAGGCTCACTTTGAGCCTGTTAATGCTGTAAAAGAAGACAATCTAGAGGAACATGTGCCTCCGTCTCAATTCTTGAAAGCTTTCAAGAGGAATGCTTTCAAGTCCTTGTCTCCTTCGGATTATCCACATAAGTCCTCATCTTCTAGTTCTGAACATGATGATTCTAGTGATGAGGACTTCAACAGTGCAAGGGAGGCTGCTGCAAAATAAAAGCTCTGAAGATATAGAGCTGTCTGTTGAAGAAGCTGAGCGAGACGCTGGTAATGATGCTTCCAATGATGCATCATTGGCTGCCTCACTCCCCCTTCTTGATGTTGGTCATGCATTCTCTCATACCTTTTATATTGAATTTGCATCGTCTCGCTTTAATATGGACAGGAACATTGTGGACGAACGTAGGATTTTTGTTGAAACCCTTGCCCAATATGGTATGGATGTGTTCCTTCAAACTAGGCATTTGTTAGGAACTGTGACCACTGCATCTTCTTATGTCAAGGCGGTTGTAATGGAATTTTATGCTAATCTGGATGATGCTATGACTCATTCGGGACTCCTAGGTATGGACATGTTTTTGTGAGATATCACATAATTGATTTTTCTCTTGTTTCCATTAACTGTTTCTGTGGGACTTCAGATGGAAGGGTGGAAGGAATTTTTTATGAGTATGATGTCATGGTGAAGAAAATTACCAAAGGGAAGATGAGTGCATGGCCAATGAAGAAATAGAAGAATAGATCAAGCGTGAAAATATTTGGCCATCCAAACTTTCTTCTCTCTATTGTGTTTTGCACATGTTTTGTTGTGCTAATTGGGACCCTACATCCAATCAGAATGTTGTCACTGACTCCTATGGTCAGATTTTGTACAAAATTGGAACTGGATATCCATTTAACTTTGGGGAGTTGGTGTTTCGAAAGGTGTTCTCGTTTGCAAACCCTGATTCTAAGACAAGTCCCGTTTCCTCATCTTATTTACATCATGTGTCTTGCACAGGGTGTGTTGGCTCATGAGCATGAGAGGCTCTTTCCTCCTTTGGTTCCCCTCTTCATTTGCACGAAGATTCTTCGTGATGACGGGGTTTTGGATCTTTCAATTGTTTCTCAGCAAGCACCTTCAGCAGCTAAAGCTTCTAGTCCTCCGATTCAGACTCCTCCAGCTTCATCTCCTACTCCAAGCACTACTTTTCCCAATGTGCCACCCAGTGTTGCAACATCGAGTGGATAATCGTTTCCACGAGGTACAACAGGCATCACAGCTCCTATGTCTGTGTAGTTCATTCTATTTACGATGTCCCTTATAGACCAATAGATCACGTCTCTCTAGTTTCTACAAGCCCACTTTCAAGAATGGCTGGTCACACCTTCTGCCTCTTCTGCTCAAAGAGAGAGAGAAAGTAGACCTATTTACCGATGACTCAACTGATGATACACCATTGGCCGGCACAAAGGTAGGGGGAGACACATCAACTTGATATATTTGTGTGGTTGACAAATATTTTTATTTGTGGTGGTTTATTATGAACATGTTCTATGTTGGATTTATTTGTGGTGTTTGGATGGATATTTGTTTACCTTAAACTGTTTTGATAATTTTTATTATCTTAGATATTTTATTGGATATTATTATATATTGTCATATTCAGGGGGAGTTATTCACAGGTGCTCATTGTGACGACCCGACCCGGATCCCAAGACGAGATCCCAAGGTCGTGCCGTCAGAACAAGCTAAGGGACATACAAGCACGGAAGCACCTGCTAAGAAAAATGGTGCGTGACAAAAGATGAGCCAACAAGCTCAAGACAGGAAGACAAATCCATAACGGCGAGACGAAACAACAAAAACTAAAACCTGCGGAAGCAAAAACAAAATAGGACCCGAGTTGACAAGCTCCGAAATAAAAACAACCAAAGAGATAGTAAATCTCTCGGCCCAAAAATTCGACGCACGTGACGCAACATTGGACATGCGCAACAAACCATCGGCAACCAAAGGCCGGCAAACCAACAAATTCCCAACCTGATAAATAACCACTCAACGACTATAACATGCCGGAGGGACAATTCAACTACAACAATATTATTTCAAATGCTAAACCACCAACCAAGATCTCACGACTAAAGCTGTCGGAGATAGAAACAACAATATTACAGTACTAGGGCAAACGAGCCACACTTGCTCGAAATGACATCGGAAATAACTTCTAAAAGATACAACAACTCGGCTATACTCGCCGACTCCCAAATACATAACAAATAAATACTAATATAATCTACCCAGTAAAGTCTACATAACTTTATATCCGTGTCTCACAAATAAATAACAACAATAATAATAACTCCAAGCTAAATGCCCGGAAGACCACCTGCTAGAAATCGCTATCCGAAGTCGTCGCGCGTACTAACAGGATCACTGCACACACTAGGGAAAACAACCACACGGAGTGAGTCATAATGACCCAGTAAGTTACTAAATGCAACTGTATGGCATATTATGTCATGGCATGGCATAATGCACAAGCATATAAGAATCAATGTATCATACTAGTATACCAACAATAAACATGCACTTAATTACCAAAGCACATAATCCCACATAAACCACATAGCATAATATCTTTCATATAAATGCTCATAAATAAACATGTGTAACAAGAAACGTAAATCGAACCGTTACAACCAAATCCGGGTCCAACACCCAACCAAACATACCCTGGGATCCATCCTCAAACCAAAATCCGGGTTCAACACCCAACCAATCATACCTTGGATTTCATCCCCAAATAATCACAACTCATCAGTTTTCCTTTAATGAGTACTCGTTATATTCATCCAACCTAGGATGAGAAATGAGAGCTCGATGTCAGGCTAGATGGCATAACTCGAGATCACATCCCACTATTGGCCAAATAGTGAGGAGAAAGGGAACCAATGCAACGATTCGTAGCGATTGTTCCCAAAGGCTATGAATTGTCCCATTGCCGACACTAACACCAAACCCGCCAGCTGGACTTAAACAAAAAATGTTCAAGTAGGTATTTACTTGCATAAACCAAATGAGACCAAGTTCATTACTATCAGGCTCATCAAATCATGTAGGACATAATGCTCTACAAAATCTCATAAACAATGCACATATTTGCATATACTTTACATGTTCAACTAACTTACAAGTTTAGTTCAAGAACCACATATTGAGGTACTCATAAATCCTCAAGTCATCAACCAATCAAGAATAGCATGCAAGCTCAATAAATCATAGTGTGAGGTCTATAATAATCCTCTACTCAAGATCAACCAAAGACTACTACGTTAGTCTAAGAATATCCACAACTCAAGACTTAATATTTTAGTCTTTATTTTAAGCACACCGTACTCAATCATAGTCCTAATCGTCGTATATAATCGACATCTCTAATACCATACTCAAGAACCTCATGACTACTCCGTAGTCACTTTCTCACAAGTGCTTTTATATGCACGCGACCAAATTCCTTAATGAGAGAATTCTTTCTTAATCTTCTCTTAAATATACCCGAGACCATAGGTTGGTCTCAAATACTCCGTGCTCTAACAAGCACGGTCAAAGTGTATCCAACTATGTCATTATAACAAGAGTTTCATTTGGACCCAAAACAATATACATCGGTGCACACAAACAAGATCAACCAAAACCCAATCATTGTAGGGTTTTAATCCAAGGCTCATTATCATAATATTGGCCTTACGTCTTTATACTACATTTCATTCTTTATGTGTTTCATAAATCCACACTTTAACATTTCATTAAAGTTTACAACAAAATCCCAATATTCATTCGGGCTTGATTCCCAAACCTAAAAATCCATATAACTCATCATATTCGTAATTCCATTTAAAGTTTGGAGACTATGCATTTCACAACGTTAATCAAACGAAACCCAATCGTCGTAGGATTTCAACCCAAGTTCGTTTAGCACATTATCGAACTTATAATGACTCTGTTGAGTCTAATGTACATTTTCCGAAAATTAGGGCATAGAAGTATGGGCTACAATACCCTCTTATGTTCATAACTATCATCAATAACCATATTCCCAAGTTCATTAAACCCACATAATCCCAACAAAACACTTAACAAGGCAGCATAGAGCAAATTCACATTTTTGTCCATAAACCCATTTAGGTCACCTCACCAATCATGCCCTCAAAACATGGATAAATCAAATAGAGTGGATTAATATACTTGACTACACATGTATATCATACTAATCAAGGTTTCAAGTAAGTCCAACCAACCAAAATCAACATTTAGGCATATACCCATTCAAGTCACCTCACCAATCATGCTTACAATACTTGAATAAATCACATAGCATGGATGAATACACTACTCTACACATGAATATCATGCTAATCAAGGTCTCAAGTAAGTTCATCCAAGCAAAATCATCATTTAGACATCTAGGGTTCATGGCATCTCTAAAAAGCCCTAAAATGCACCCATTGACCTCACATAGCACCAAGGTTGTTTTCCCTAGGGTCAATGGGGCAAAAATAAAGAGAAAGATGTATAGTAACTTACTTTGAATCAGCCCCTTCAAGCAACCAAATCGAAATTTCAATCGGTGGGAAAGATTCCCCTCAACCTCCTCTTTAAATCTATGGCTTGGTTTGGGAAAAGAAGCTCTCAAGCTTTGGAATCCATGGATGGACCTTCAAGAACCCTGGAAGACTCTCTCTCTAGCTCTCAAGAAGCTCTATCCCGTTTTTTGAAGTCAATGGCTGAATATGAGAGGTTAGACTTTGAGTTTGTGGTCTAAAAGGGTTAGGAAAGTAAGTGGGTGTGTTGTCAATATGTTGTGGTGTTTCCCCTTAATTAAACCCACTAATACCACTCTAAAACTCCAATAGATGTTTAGGATATAATGTAAGGTAGTTAGGATGGTTTAGGATTAGTTTAGGATAGGTTTGGGTCGGGGTTAGGTTAGACTATGTAGCAAACAACCAAAAAAATTCGAAACAGGGACTGCCTACCGTGCGCTCGCATGGTAGGTATATGAAGCGACCGCATGGTCTCCTATTTGGCCCTTGGTGAGTTTTGTGCAATCCTGTTCGCGTCCGGTCCTTCCCGCATGCAACCGCAAGCCTTAAAGCTTCAAAATGGTCCATAATTGAACCCTTAAAGTCCTCAAACACTTAGCTAAATCAAACAAGTCTCAAACCACATTCAAAGTAGGTCTAAACTCCCATAAACAACACTCGAAACAACTCGGAGCGAAACCGGCGCAACGCGTAACAACTTGCTAACGAAACGTCGAATGAAACCACAAACCGACGGGCAACAACCCATGATTATAAACACTTCAAAGGGCTATAGAATAGGCCTGAATGCCTTTCATATGATGAACAACAGATAGGAGAAAAGGGCTCTTGAAAGACGAGACGATCACCCGGCTCAATCTCGAACTACGTGATAAGAAGAATTGCTATCCTCGAAGCGTCAAAACCTCATAAGTCTTAAGGAATACCTCCAAACGAAGTCTAACACATCTAAACATGTTATTTAATCATCATATAAAGATCTAGGACCAAATCGAGGTCAGGAACGCGAAACGCAAGTAAACTCTCAATCGTGTCGCATTTCGACTATCGTCGAGTTACGACTTGTGACTTTAGCAAGTCAACATCTATATGACATCTCTTAATAGCATTTTTGTCTTAATGTGATCTCTCATACACATCTAGACTCTCTCACAAACCCAACGAGCAATCAATCAAAGAAGAAATGCGAGCATTGCACGCAATTCAAGCTAACCGGGAATCGGGGTCTTACACTCATGGTATTTTCTTTTACCAGAGAGACCATAACAAAGGGGGAGATTGTTTTAGTACAATAATGTTGGTTTTTTTCTCCCACTTCTCTGCCGTGTCCTAGCTTTTAGGACACATGTTGTTACATATTTTCCTTTATAGGAAGCTTGGTGATTACCTTCTATAAGGACTAAAGTATGGTATGACCTAAATTGTAGGAATTGGAAGTTTATTTTCTTATGAACTCTTTCATAATCCTAACATTGCCTTGTTGAGTGTTTTACTTGAAAGACAAGTTTCCTAGAGCTCTATATAAAGAAGTGAAAGACCTTTGACATCCTCATCAAAGCAGAGAATTTTTAGAGAGTTTTGCACGAGTACTGCCACAAAGTATGGAAATGGTTTAGGCTATAAGTTAGGAGTACCACTCGTCCAAGTAGTTCAACTCTGGTGCAACAACAAGATAAGAACGCAAGCAAGGTTGAGCCCGAAGCAAAAGTTGCTACGATTCCACAAGAGCCCCAAGGAAAAGCTGAAAATCCCAGGTTGAAGTCTAAGGAAGTACAATGTTTCAAGTGCAAAGGGTGGGGACACTTGGCGCGTGAGTGTGCCAATCAACGGGTTATGGTGGTACGTGGCAATGAGGTGGTAGAAGAAGAGGATGATGAACATGAAGTCATTGAAGCCGAGGGGGACTCTATAAATCTAGAGGCTTTGGTTTCTTGTCACGTGTTGAATATGAAAGCTAAGGAGGAAGGATATGATCAACGCGATAACCTCTTTCACACACGATGTCGCATCAATGACAAGGTTGGTAGTGTGATTATTGATGGAGGTAGTTGTACTAACGTCGCTAGCACTTTCATGGTGGAAAGGTTGGGTTTGACAACATCAAGGCATCCTCAACCTTACAAACTTCAATGGTTGAATGATAGTGGGGAGGTGAAGGTGGAGAAACAAGTACTTGTGACATTTCGTATAGGAGTCTACGAGGACGAAGTCTTATGTGATGTGGTTCCTATGAATGCAAGCCATTTATTACTTGGAAGGCCATGGCAATATGATCGTCAAGTGAAGCATGATGGATTCACTAACAAATATTCCTTCGTGTTCAATCAAAAGCCAATCACACTCGTACCACTAACGCCAAGCCAAGTACAAGAAGACCAAAGGAGGATGCTAGTTGAGAGTAAGGGTAAGAAAGTTTTGTTAGGTGTTCAGGATCACGAGATATTTGATCCAGGGAAAAAGGGATGGAAGAATGGACAACGGTACGGGTCTCAAGTTCGAATCAAAGGACATTTTAATGATCGGCCAAGAGCGGATTTGAGGGCAAATCCTTTTCAAGAGGGAGAGTATGATATGATTCGGACCAGGAAGCAAGATTGGAGGAACTGTGGACCTTGCGGACGCAAGGGTCCATAGACCTTGCGACCGCAAGGTATCCAGAAAGTTGCCGTTTTAGTTTTAATTGTTTTATTGTTAGGATATTATTAAGAGATTTAGTTTCTTTTTATTTAGAGTTTCTTTTATTTAAGAGTTTCCTTTTAATTAGAGTTTCCTTTTATTTAGTTTTCTTGTCCTACAAGAATTATGATTTATTTTGTAAGCCTATAAAAAGGCATTCTTAAACATTGTTTTGGTAGAGAATTTTGATTAATGAAATTTGAGTTGATTTTCTGGTTAGAAAATTGTTTCTTATTTGAGTGTCCTGGATTGGAAGCTCGGATTATAAACTTCGTGGATTCGTTGTTTATAGTTGAATTCGACTTATCGCTTGGAGAGTCATCCCAATTGTGGCGTCATTCACAATTCCAAGGTTCGCGTCATCTCGGGCGTCGCGGGTCGCGGAGTCATTCATCCTAATACCTTTCTAGGAGATCCTTGGGTCCGATCCGTTATCATTTGGTATCAGAGCAATCCTAGTTAATTCCATTCTATCTTAATTTTTTGCGTATTATCGTTCTTGTTGTTAAACCCTAATTGTCCTAGGGTTTATTATTCCAAAAAAAAATATGTTCATCGCCGGAAAACACTTCACGCCGGTGCTTCACTTTTTCACCTATTAAAAAAAAATTTGTTAATTTTTTTTAATTATTAATTCATCTAGTTGTGTTAAACTTGGATCATCAATCCTTGTTTAATCGTGTTGTCTTTCAATTTTGAAATCCTAATTGTTCTAGGGTTTGTTATCTTGAGTGCATACACGTAAGGGAGAGTCACCAACAATCACCATGACCGACGAAACTCCAGCTAAAGGGGTTCCTATTGTTAATCCGACACAATATTATGATGCGATACTTGCCCGCATGGAAGAATTTAATGTGAAGTTTGCTCAAATAAATGAGAGATTTGATAGACTTGAGGAGGATAGGCGAAGGGAGGAACCTAGGGAACGTAGAGCTCAAAGAGGTAACCAATTAGAAGAAGAATTTAATGAGCTTGGTTTGGGAGAAAATCATGGAAGAGGAAGGCGAGAGGTTCCAAGGAGAGAGGAAAATAATTGGGAAACCATTAAGTTAAAGATTCCTGTTTTTAAGGGGTCAAGTGATCCAGATGAGTATTTTGATTGGGAAAGAAAAATCGAGAAAGTATTTGATTGTTATACCTACACTGAATTGCGGAAAGTCAAATTAGCTGCCGCCGAGTTCGTGGACTAAGCTAGTATCTGGGATCAACTGATAGCTGATAGGAGAAGAATTGGGATGCCTGCGGTTACTACATGGGACGAAATGAATCGTCTTGTGCGTCATCGGTTTGTTCCTAATCACTATTATAGGGGTGTTCTACAGAAATTGCAGAAGTTGACACAGGGTTCGAAAAGTGTTGAAGACTATCACAAGGAGATGGAGATGTTGACTGCTAGGGCCAATTTGGGTGAAGATGCCGAAGTAACAATGACAAGATTTCTAGCAGGTTTGAATCATAATATTGCAGATGTTGTGGATTTACACCAATATGAGGACTTGGGTGAAATGGTACACATGGCAGTCAAGATAGAGCAACAGCAAAAGAGGAGGAGTACCACTCGTCCAAGTAGTTCAACTCTGGTGCAACAACAAGATAAGAACACAAGCAAGGTTGAGCCCGAAGCAAAAGTTGCTACGATTCCACAAGAGCCCCAAGGAAAAGCTGAAAATCCCAGTGTTGAAGTCTAAGGAAGTACAATGTTTCAAGTGCAAAGGGTGGGGACACTTGGCGTAGTGTGCCAATCAACGGGTTATGGTGGTACGTGGCAATGAGGTGGTAGAAGAAGAGGATGATGAACATGAAGTTATTGAAGCCGAGGGGGACTCTATAAATCTAGAGGCTTTGGTTTCTTGTCGCGTGTTGAATATGGAAGCTAAGGAGGAAGGATATGATCAACGCGATAACCTCTTTCACACACGGTGTCGCATCAATGACAAGGTTGGTAGTGTGATTATTGATGGAGGTAGTTGTACTAACGTCGCTAGCACTTTCATGGTGGAAAGGTTGGGTTTGACAACATCAAGGCATCCTCAACCTTACAAACTTCAATGGTTGAATGATAGTGGGGAGGTGAAGGTGGAGAAACAAGTACTTGTGACATTTCGTATAGGAGTCTACGAGGACGAAGTCTTATGTGATGTGGTTCCTATGAATGCAAGCCATTTATTACTTGGAAGGCCATGGCAATATGATCGTCAAGTGAAGCATGATGGATTCACTAACAAATATTCCTTCGTGTTCAATCAAAATCCAATCACACTCGTACCACTAACGCCAAGCCAAGTACAAGAAGACCAAAGGAGGATGCTAGTTGAGAGTAAGGGTAAGAAAGTTTTGTTAGGTGTTCAGGATCACGAGATATTTGATCCAGGGAAAAAGGGATGGAAGAATGGACAACGGTACGGGTCTCAAGTTCGAATCAAAGGACATTTTAATGATCGGCCAAGAGCGGATTTGAGGGCAAATCCTTTTCAAGAGGGAGAGTATGATATGATTCGGACCAGGAAGCAAGATTGGAGGAACTGTGGACCTTGCGGACGCAAGGGTCCATAGACCTTGCGACCGCAAGGTATCCAGAAAGTTGCCGTTTTAGTTTTAATTGTTTTATTGTTAGGATATTATTAAGAGATTTAGTTTCTTTTTATTTAGAGTTTCTTTTATTTAAGAGTTTCCTTTTAATTAGAGTTTCCTTTTATTTAGTTTTCTTGTCCTACAAGAATTATGATTTATTTTGTAAGCCTATAAAAAGGCATTCTTAAACATTGTTTTGGTAGAGAATTTTGATTAATGAAATTTGAGTTGATTTTCTGGTTAGAAAATTGTTTCTTATTTGAGTGTCCTGGATTGGAAGCTCGGATTATAAACTTCGTGGATTCGTTGTTTATAGTTGAATTCGACTTATCAGTTGGAGAGTCATCCCAATTGTGGCGTCATTCACAATTCCAAGGTTCGCGTCATCTCGAAGGCGTTGGGTCGCGGAGTCATTCATCCTAATACCTTTCTAGGAGATCCTTGGGTCCGATCCGTTATCATTTGGTATCAGAGCAATCCTAGTTAATTCCATTCTATCTTAATTTTTTTGCGTATTATCGTTCTTGTTGTTAAACCCTAATTGTCCTAGGGTTTATTATTCCAAAAAAAAAAATACTGTTCATCGCCGGAAAACACTGTTCACGTCGGTTACTGTTCACGGTACTGTTCACCTATTAAAAAAAAAATTTGTTAATTTTTTTTAATTATTAATTCATCTAGTTGTGTTAAACTTGGATCATCAATCCTTGTTTAATCGTGTTGTCTTTCAATTTTGAAATCCTAATTGTTCTAGGGTTTGTTATCTTGAGTGCATACACGTAAGAGAGAGTCACCAACAATCACCATGACCGACGAAACTCCAGCTAAAGGGGTTCCTATTGTTAATCCGACACAATATTATGATGCGATACTTGCCCGCATGGAAGAATTTAATGTGAAGTTTGCTCAAATAAATGAGAGATTTGATAGACTTGAGGAGGATAGGCGAAGGGAGGAACCTAGGGAACGTAGAGCTCAAAGAGGTAACCAATTAGAAGAAGAATTTAATGAGCTTGGTTTGGGAGAAAATCATGGAAGAGGAAGGCGAGAGGTTCCAAGGAGAGAGGAAAATAATTGGGAAACCATTAAGTTAAAGATTCCTGTTTTTAAGGGGTCAAGTGATCCAGATGAGTATTTTGATTGGGAAAGAAAAATCGAGAAAGTATTTGATTGTTATACCTACACTGAATTGCGGAAAGTCAAATTAGCTGCCGCCGAGTTCGTGGACTAAGCTAGTATCTGGTGGGATCAACTGATAGCTGATAGGAGAAGAATTGGGATGCCTGCGGTTACTACATGGGACGAAATGAATCGTCTTGTGCGTCATCGGTTTGTTCCTAATCACTATTATAGGGGTGTTCTACAGAAATTGCAGAAGTTGACACAGGGTTCGAAAAGTGTTGAAGACTATCACAAGGAGATGGAGATGTTGACTGCTAGGGCCAATTTGGGTGAAGATGCCGAAGTAACAATGACAAGATTTCTAGCAGGTTTGAATCATAATATTGCAGATGTTGTGGATTTACACCAATATGAGGACTTGGGTGAAATGGTACACATGGCAGTCAAGATAGAGCAACAGCAAAAGAGGAGGAGTACCACTCGTCCAAGTAGTTCAACTCTGGTGCAACAACAAGATAAGAACACAAGCAAGGTTGAGCCCGAAGCAAAAGTTGCTACGATTCCACAAGAGCCCCAAGGAAAAGCTGAAAATCCCAGGTTGAAGTCTAAGGAAGTACAATGTTTCAAGTGCAAAGGGTGGGGACACTTGGCGCGTAAGTGTGCCAATCAACGGGTTATGGTGGTACGTGGCAATGAGGTGGTAGAAGAAGAGGATGATGAACATGAAGTCATTGAAGCCGAGGGGGACTCTATAAATCTAGAGGCTTTGGTTTCTTGTCGCGTGTTGAATATGGAAGCTAAGGAGGAAGGATATGATCAACGCGATAACCTCTTTCACACACGGTGTCGCATCAATGACAAGGTTGGTAGTGTGATTATTGATGGAGGTAGTTGTACTAACGTCGCTAGCACTTTCATGGTGGAAAGGTTGGGTTTGACAACATCAAGGCATCCTCAACCTTACAAACTTCAATGGTTGAATGATAGTGGGGAGGTGAAGGTGGAGAAACAAGTACTTGTGACATTTCGTATAGGAGTCTACGAGGACGAAGTCTTATGTGATGTGGTTCCTATGAATGCAAGCCATTTATTACTTGGAAGGCCATGGCAATATGATCGTCAAGTGAAGCATGATGGATTCACTAACAAATATTCCTTCGTGTTCAATCAAAAGCCAATCACACTCGTACCACTAACGCCAAGCCAAGTGCAAGAAGACCAAAGGAGGATGCTAGTTGAGAGTAAGGGTAAGAAAGTTTTGTTAGGTGTTCAGGATCACGAGATATTTGATCCAGGGAAAAAGGGATGGAAGAATGGACAACGGTACGGGTCTCAAGTTCGAATCAAAGGACATTTTAATGATCGGCCAAGAGCGGATTTGAGGGCAAATCCTTTTCAAGAGGGAGAGTATGATATGATTCGGACCAGGAAGCAAGATTGGAGGAACTGTGGACCTTGCGGACGCAAGGGTCCATAGACCTTGCGACCGCAAGGTATCCAGAAAGTTGCCGTTTTAGTTTTAATTGTTTTATTGTTAGGATATTATTAAGAGATTTAGTTTCTTTTTATTTAGAGTTTCTTTTATTTAAGAGTTTCCTTTTAATTAGAGTTTCCTTTTATTTAGTTTTCTTGTCCTACAAGAATTATGATTTATTTTGTAAGCCTATAAAAAGGCATTCTTAAACATTGTTTTGGTAGAGAATTTTGATTAATGAAATTTGAGTTGATTTTCTGGTTAGAAAATTGTTTCTTATTTGAGTGTCCTGGATTGGAAGCTCGGATTATAAACTTCGTGGATTCGTTGTTTATAGTTGAATTCGACTTATCAGTTGGAGAGTCATCCCAATTGTGGCGTCATTCACAATTCCAAGGTTCGCGTCATCTCGAAGGCGTTGGGTCGCGGAGTCATTCATCCTAATACCTTTCTAGGAGATCCTTGGGTCCGATCCGTTATCATTTGGTATCAGAGCAATCCTAGTTAATTCCATTCTATCTTAATTTTTTTGCGTATTATCGTTCTTGTTGTTAAACCCTAATTGTCCTAGGGTTTATTATTCCAAAAAAAATTTTCATCGCTCATCGTTTCACCTATTAAAAAAAAAATTTGTTAATTTTTTTTAATTATTAATTCATCTAGTTGTGTTAAACTTGGATCATCAATCCTTGTTTAATCGTGTTGTCTTTCAATTTTGAAATCCTAATTGTTCTAGGGTTTGTTATCTTGAGTGCATACACGTAAGAGAGAGTCACCAACAATCACCATGACCGACGAAACTCCAGCTAAAGGGGTTCCTATTGTTAATCCGACACAATATTATGATGCGATACTTGCCCGCATGGAAGAATTTAATGTGAAGTTTGCTCAAATAAATGAGAGATTTGATAGACTTGAGGAGGATAGGCGAAGGGAGGAACCTAGGGAACGTAGAGCTCAAAGAGGTAACCAATTAGAAGAAGAATTTAATGAGCTTGGTTTGGGAGAAAATCATGGAAGAGGAAGGCGAGAGGTTCCAAGGAGAGAGGAAAATAATTGGGAAACCATTAAGTTAAAGATTCCTGTTTTTAAGGGGTCAAGTGATCCAGATGAGTATTTTGATTGGGAAAGAAAAATCGAGAAAGTATTTGATTGTTATACCTACACTGAATTGCGGAAAGTCAAATTAGTGCCGAAGTTCGTGGACTAAGCTAGTATCTGGTGGGATCAGCGATAGGCGATAGGAGAAGAATTGGGATACTGCGGTTACTACATGGGACGAAATGAATCGTCTTGTGCGTCATCGGTTTGTTCCTAATCACTATTATAGGGGTGTTCTACTAAATTGCGAAGTTGACACGGGGTTCGAAAAGTGTTGAAGACTATCACAAGGAGATGGAGATGTTGACTGCTAGGGCCAATTTGGGTGAAGATGCCGAAGTAACAATGACAAGATTTCTAGCAGGTTTGAATCATAATATTGCAGATGTTGTGGATTTACACCAATACGAGGACTTGGGTGAAATGGTACACATGGCAGTCAAGATAGAGCAACAGCAAAAGAGGAGGAGTACCACTCGTCCAAGTAGTTCAACTCTGGTGCAACAACAAGATAAGAACACAAGCAAGGTTGAGCCGAAGCAAAAGTTGCTACGATTCCACAAGAGCCCCAAGGAAAAGCTGAAAATCCCAGGTTGAAGTCTAAGGAAGTACAATGTTTCAAGTGCAAAGGGTGGGGACACTTGGCGCGTAAGTGTGCCAATCAACGGGTTATGGTGGTACGTGGCAATGAGGTGGTAGAAGAAGAGGATGATGAACATGAAGTTATTGAAGCCGAGGGGGACTCTATAAATCTAGAGGCTTTGGTTTCTTGTCGCGTGTTGAATATGGAAGCTAAGGAGGAAGGATATGATCAACGCGATAACCTCTTTCACACACGGTGTCGCATCAATGACATGGTTGGTAGTGTGATTATTGATGGAGGTAGTTGTACTAACGTCACTAGCACTTTCATGGTGGAAAGGTTGGGTTTGACAACATCAAGGCATCCTCAACCTTACAAACTTCAATGGTTGAATGATAGTGGGGAGGTGAAGGTGGAGAAACAAGTACTTGTGACATTTCGTATAGGAGTCTACGAGGACGAAGTCTTATGTGATGTGGTTCCTATGAATGCAAGCCATTTATTACTTGGAAGGCCATGGCAATATGATCGTCAAGTGAAGCATGATGGATTCACTAACAAATATTCCTTCGTGTTCAATCAAAAGCCAATCACACTCGTACCACTAACGCCAAGCCAAGTACAAGAAGACCAAAGGAGGATGCTAGTTGAGAGTAAGGGTAAGAAAGTTTTGTTAGGTGTTCAGGATCACGAGATATTTGATCCAGGGAAAAAGGGATGGAAGAATGGACAACGGTACGGGTCTCAAGTTCGAATCAAAGGACATTTTAATGATCGGCCAAGAGCGGATTTGAGGGCAAATCCTTTTCAAGAGGGAGAGTATGATATGATTCGGACCAGGAAGCAAGATTGGAGGAACTGTGGACCTTGCGGACGCAAGGGTCCATAGACCTTGCGACCGCAAGGTATCCAGAAAGTTGCCGTTTTAGTTTTAATTGTTTTATTGTTAGGATATTATTAAGAGATTTAGTTTCTTTTTATTTAGAGTTTCTTTTATTTAAGAGTTTCCTTTTAATTAGAGTTTCCTTTTATTTAGTTTTCTTGTCCTACAATAATTAGGATTTATTTTGTAAGCCTATAAAAAGGCATTCTTAAACATTGTTTTGGTAGAGAATTTTGATTAATGAAATTTGAGTTGATTTTCTGGTTAGAAAATTGTTTCTTATTTGAGTGTCCTGGATTGGAAGCTCGGATTATAAACTTCGTGGATTCGTTGTTTATAGTTGAATTCGACTTATCAGTTGGAGAGTCATCCCAATTGTGGCGTCATTCACAATTCCAAGGTTCGCGTCATCTCGAAGGCGTTGGGTCGCGGAGTCATTCATCCTAATACCTTTCTAGGAGATCCTTGGGTCCGTTTCCCTTATCAGTTTCTTTCCTTCACCATGGCTGCTTCTAAAACTCCTTCTTTCCATCCGACCCTTGCCGTCTCTAACATCAGGAACCACATTTCTGTAACTCTTGAAATGGAAAATATCCAATACGCGACATGGGCCGAGCTATTTAAGATCCATACACGTTCTTACCGAGTCATTCACCACATAATTCCCCCGGCTGAAGGAACCACCAAATCGCCTTCAACCGATGAAGAAAAGGAACTATGGTTAACTCTTGACGCCACAGTGCTGCAATGGATCTATACCACCATCTCCAATGATCTATTGCAGACCATCCTTGAACCTGATGCCACGGCCATGGATGCTTGGAATCGACTGTGGGACATCTTCCAAGATAATAAAAACTCCCGTGCTGTCACCCTTGAGTAAGAATTTTTCCACACCAACATGGAAGATTTTCCGACTGCTTCCGCTTACTGTCAACGTCTCAAGGTTCTCTCTGATCAACTGAAGAATGTTGGTGCTCCCATCTCCAACAACCGGCTTGTTCTTCAAATGGTTTCCGGTCTCACTGACGCTTATAGTGGGGTGGGCACTCTGATTCGTCAAAGCAATCCTATTCCAGCCTTCTATCAAGCCCGCTCCATGATTATTCTGGAAGAAGCCGGGTTAGAAAAACAGGTTGCTCTCAACTCTACTTCAGCAATGGTTGCCCAAGACATTGACCACTTCTCCTCTCCGAATGCGTCCTCTCAGCCGTCTCGTTCCCAGGGTACTGCTCGCAGAGGTGACCCACGCCCCAATGGTGGTAGGAATCGTGGTGGTGGCCGCGGTAGTGGTAATGGTGGTAGGGGCAATGGTGCCCGTCAGAATACTGGGGGCAATCGTGGTCATCGGCAGCAACAGGCACCACACCAACCACGCTGGCAGAAGCCCTCTTTTGGCAATTCGGTGCAACCATCATGGCCCTACTCCTTTCCCCCGTGGGCTGTTCCTCCTTCTCTATACCCTACAATTCCTTAGCAAAGGCCCAATAGTCCATCTCCACAGCCCGGTCTTCTCGGCCCACGTCCTCAACAGGCCTATTCTGCATCCACACAGTCTTCTCCCACAGATATTTAGGCTGCTATGCACACATTAGGGCTCACTCCTCCTCCTACATCTTGGCACATGGACACCGGAGCCACTTCGCACATGACATCTGAGCAGGGTACACTCTCTAATTATTTTAATTCGAGCATTAATAATGGCATATTAGTTGGCAATGGTCATTTTATTCCAATTCAAGGTTATGGTCATACCCACTTATCCCCTCCTCACCCCCCCCCCCTTTTTCTTTAAAAAATGTCCTCCATGCACCTAAAATTGTCAAGAACTTAATTTATGTTCGCAAATTCACTACTGATAATTCTGTTACAGTTGAATTTGACCCTTTTGGTTTCTCTGTGAAGGATTTACAGACGGGGACTCCTCTCATGAGGTGTGATAGTCAAGGCGACCTATATCCCATCACCAGCCCTCTTCTCTCTTCTCATGCTGCATCTTTTAGTGTTTTTTCCCCATCATTATGGCATGCCCGTTTGGGTCATCCGGGAGCACCTGTTTTTGACTCCCTTAGGAATAATAAGAGTATTGAATGTAATGGAACCCGTAAAACTGCTATCTGTCATTCTTGCACTCTTGGTAAACATATTAAACTGCCTTTTGCTTCTTCTACTTCTCGCTCATTTATGCCATTTGATATAATTCATAGTGATGTTTGGACGTCTCCCGTACTAAGCTCCTCGGGGCATAAATATTGTCTGATTTTGTTAGATGATTACACCAATTTTTTATGGACTTTTCCTCTTTCCAAAAAATCTCAAGTTTTCTCCACTTTCTCCACCTTTCGCTCTTTTATTCGCACTCAATTTGAACGGGAAATAAAAACTTTTCAATGTGATAATGGTAGGGAATTTGATAATAGCCATTTTTGGGAATTTTGCAATGCCAATGGGCTTTCTTTTCGTTTTTCTTGTCCCCACACATCCTCGTAAAATGGGAAGGCCGAACGGAAAATACGCACCATAAATAACGTTGTGCGCACTTTACTTGCTCACGCATCAATCCCTTCCACCTTTTGGCATCACGCCTTACAAATGGCCACCTATCTCTTTAACATCCTTCCCAGCAAACAACTCTCATATCAATCCCCTTTTCAAACCCTTTATCACAAATATCCTTCTTATACTCATCGTCGAGTATTCGGTTGCTTATGCTACCCACTTTTCCCATCTAATACCATCACAAACTTCAAGCTCGTTCTACCCTGTGTGTATTTTTAGGCTATCCCCCTCACCATCGTGGCTTCAAATGTTTTGATTTATCCTCAAACAAAATCATCATTAGTCGTCATGTTCTTTTTGATGAGACTCAATTTCCTTTCACTACCATACATACTCCTTCTCCACGTACATATGAGTTCTTGGACAGTGGTCTTTCTCCTCTTCTTGTGCATCATTTGCACTCTCAGCAAAGCCCACCACCCTCTCCATCTCGGTATGCCCACACACCCCCGCTATTTTCATAGCGGCCCACCAAATCTCGGCCCATCACCAATCAGTCCACCTTCTAGTGTTCCCCAATTCCCATCTTGAGCCTAGCCTCCCATCTCCACCAATCTCATCTCCAAACCAACCTCCCAACCCTCCAACCGGCCCACTAGAAGTCAGCATGGCATTTTTAAACCCAATCCTAAATATAGTCTTCTCTCTCAAGTTACTAAGTCCCCTCTCCCCCATAACCCTATATCTGCCCTTCATGACCCGAATTGGAAAATGGCCATGGACGACGAATATGATGCTCTTATTAAAAATAAAACATAGGAATTAGTACCCCCCCCCAATGTTAATGTTATACGTTCCATGTGGATTTTTCGACACAAAGAACATTCTGACGGATCCTTTGAAAGGCATAAAGCTCGTCTTGTAGGTGATGGCAAAACTCAATAGGTTGGCCTGGATTGTGGGGAAACCTTTAGTCCAGTTGTCAAGCCAGCCACTATTCGCACCGTGCTCAGCTTAGCCATTTCCAAACATTGGCCTATCCACCAACTTGATGTCAAAAATGCTTTTCTGCATGGGGACCTCAAGGAAACTGTTTATATGCACCAACCGCTGGGTTTCCGCAACAAATTATTTCCAGATCACGTCTGTTTGTTGAAGAAGTCATTATATGGGCTAAAACAAGCCCCTCGGACTTGGTACAAACGATTTGCAGACTATGTCTCTCATATTGGCTTCTCCAATAGCAAGTCCGATCACTCTCTCTTTATTTACCGGAAAGGTAATGATCTAGCTTACATTCTACTATATGTTGATGATATTATTCTCACTACTTCTTCAGATCATCTACGTCTATCTATCATGGCTCTTCTCAGCTCCGAATTTGCCATGAAAGATTTGGGCCCCCTTCATTTCTTTTTGGGCATCGCAGTCACTCGACATTCAAGTGGTATGTTTTTATCTCAAAAGAAATATGCCGAAGACATCATCAACCGAGCCGGCATGTCATCTTGCAAGCCTTGCTCTACTCCAGTCGACACTAAACCCAAGTTAAGTGCCTCATCCAGCACACCTTATGCCGACCCCTCTCATTATCGAAGCCTCGCCGGTGCCCTACAATATCTAACTTTCACAAGGCAGGACATCTCCTATGCCGTTCAACAGATATGTCTTTTCATGCACAATCCGATGGAAGTCCACATGCATGCTCTCAAACGTATTATACGCTATATTCAGGGCACTCTTACACATGGCTTACACTTGTATTCATCCTCAACATCTACATTGGTCTCCTACACCGACGCAGATTGGGGTGGGTGCCCCGACACAAGACGCTCTACATCCGGCTACTGCGTCTTCCTTGGTGACAATCTCTTGTCGTGGTCTTCCAAACGACAAGCTACATTATCTCGGTCCAGTGCTGAAGCCGAGTATAGGGGAGTTGCCAATGTCGTCTCGGAATTTTGTTGGTTGCGTAATCTGCTACTTGAACTACATTTTCCCATCTCCAAGGCAACATTGGTCTATTGTGATAATATCAGCACCATTTACTTATCCGACAATCCAGTCCAGCACCAACGAACCAAACATATCGAGCTCGACATTCATTTTGTTAGAGAGAAAGTTGCTCGCGAACAGGTTCGTATTTTACATGTCCCATCTCGTCATTAAATCGCAGATATCTTCACCAAAGGTCTCCCACTACTTCTTTTCGTCGATTTTCGAGACAGTCTCAGCGTTCATCCACCTCCCGTTTCGACTGAGGGGGAGTAATAGCGCACATGTTAATTAATTGTAAATATGGAAATGGTTAATTTTCCTAACTTATAGCCTAAACCATAGCATAGACAGTTGACAAAAGTTTAGGCTGAGATCTCGCCTATCAAATGTATATATATGTACACAATTATAGTAATGAAGACACAGAGAATTACCATTCTTACAATATTAGTCAGCTGAATTATATCATTATTGCTGTTATATCATATTTCTTTATCTGTTAAATTACATATACTGAGTTACTGTGAACCTTGAGTCCACTTATCACTTATCATACTGATACTATTACTTAGTCTTTGCAAACAACAAATTTGTCCTTAAGTAAATCATTCTTACCATCAGATTATTTTAGTAAAAGTGAATTTCTTACTATAATTATATATATATATATATATATATATATATATATATATATATATATTCTTGATCATAAATAATTCATGAGTATTACGGATTACATGTTTTATGATTTTAAAATAAATAAAATATATGTTCACGGATAATACTTCATGCTTCTTTCTCTCTTTGTATATAATTCCAATAAAATCCTTTATTTTTTATTTTTTAATGTGCTCAACAATAAATAATAAAAATAAAAATAAAAGTACCTCATGTTTTTGGGTAGTTTAAGGAAATTCTTCCCTTTCAAGGATCAAAAAAGTAGCATATGAACATCTTCATTTGTAAGTGCAACAAAAAAGAATCAAACAGAAAATCTTGAAAATTTTATAAATTTACTAATGAAGGCCAAGCTCTACCTAGGATACCATGCTAAGAGATAAAAAGCAATACAAGGTGAGTTGTTCCAAACATTAGAGTGCAATCTAAGGATTTCTCTAACTTTCTTCTTCAAATATATGGCACAATCTGCTTGAAGTACCATACACATCTTAGACACAGCTCCAACCCTCAACATCTCCTGAACAACTTCATTGGTCGCCGAGAACTTGCCGATCAAACTTAGTATGTGAATAGCCCGATCGTCTGTCGCTGGTGAAACCCTAAGGGTTCGTTTAGCGACAACTGCGATCCCACCAGCGTGTTTAAGTAGTTGTTCTCTTCCATCAGCACAAGAGCACAAATGAGCCAATAGGCCAAATGATAATTCTGTAATGTGTTTTTCAACGGGTTCATCTAGCTCTAGTTCGAGAAGCTCGAAAACAGCGCCTGCTTCAACAATTTTGATCCTATTTCTTCCCCAAGGACACACTTCTATCAAAATATGTAATAGGGCTTTCGTTGCTTGCTCGGAAATTCGTTTCCTCAACACACTTATAACGCCTTCGAAGAAGTCATGCTTTAGCCTCTCTAATGCGGCTGAACCCGTGACCTCAATCACCATTTTCAAAACCAACATCGCACGTGTCTTGACTTCGACCTGATCATCCATGTCGCTTTGCAAAATCCACGACAAAGAGTCGATCAAGTCAGAGTGTTCTTTGGCTAGCTGCTTATTTTCAGGTTTCCATATGAGATGAAGAATTCTCAAGGCTTGTTCAAGGCCAGAAACTCTACCTTCCTTGAAAGAGCTTATGATCAACAAAACCATAGGACTAACCAAGCCAGCTTCGGCCATGCACTTTCTATTCTTTTCGCTCTCTTTCGCTAGCAAATCCAATGTATTCAACGAACTTAAGTACAATTGGGGAACTTTAAGGTTACGAACAAGTTTAACAACATGAGATTTGCTAAGAGGAGGTTTAGGTGTAGGGATTCGATCAATGCCATGATTTGCATTCGCAACACACCACCCTTGGATCAAACGTCGGAGTGTGTGGTTGGGCGTTAAGTCGGGGTCTCTAGACAACTGCTGCTTGGTCACCGGACAAATCGCTTCCTCTGCCGTCAACAACCAGTATTCTATGCTTTCCCGGTCATACGTTATGCCGGTCATGGCCGTCACGGGGTCCTTCATGATTTGGAGTGAAATCGGACAAATGAAATAATGAGGCACATCCGTTTCCTCCATCCCGATCGAATTCTTAATCCAAGAATATCCAATATTTCACAAAGAAACTGAAATTTGTCTTTGTGATGAAGAGGAGAATACTATAATTTTCTTTTTTAAGGTGGAATGGTAAGAAAATGCGGCTTTTATATTGAGATGAAGGTTTGAAACTTTGAATGGGGAAGGAAAGGGCGTGCCATGATAATTATTCTTTCTAGATAAGTAAACGTAGTTTGAGACTTTTATTTATTTATTTATTTGATTTTCATGATCATAAACTAAATATATTTAAGAGATTTGCATTATTTTTGGTTACAACTTTCCAGTCATACCCTTAACCTGTGTTCTAAATTGCTGACGGTGGTCAACCCCCAACAAACAATATTATTAATCACATGGCATTGACTTTCAAATCATTGCAACTTTCCCGAGAAAAAAACACATGGTTTTGATTGATCTAATATGCATGTATGAGAAATTCTTAATTTTCAAAATAATCCTTAGACCGATTATCTACCTAACAAGATATCTATATTTTATGTATCGTAATTGGATGCAATTTATGAGGAACTTGAAAATGTGCTTTTTGTGATTCGTAGTTTTCGAGTCTAGATTTTCTGTGCCACAAATTTTATCATTATTTGTCACATCAAGCAATATGACCAATGAGTGAGTCAATATCCATGTTTAAATGTGTTTAATGGTACATAGTGGGTACATTTTATGTACAAATTATCTAAACTCCATGGTTTTCACCCTTTCATTAGTCTCACAAATCAAAGAAGACTAATATTTAGGTAAGACGGTCTTACGGATTCTCTTTATTCGACGCATTGTGTGTTAGTGAGTTGAGCTGTGAGAAATTGAGACTCTGTATTACGAATTAAGATCTATAAGACCGTTTTATAGGAGAATTACTCATCATAGAAACATATACATCATACATCCCTAAATTATTATCATGTTTTATTTTTTTGTTTATTTTAAGAAAATTGTCTTTTTTTTTCCTCCTAAGGGGGGCATGGGAAGGAATCGAACCTGAGACCTCACACTATGTGAAGCTCCATGTCTACCACTGGGCCACCCCCTAGGGGCAGAAAATTGTCTTGTTTGTTAGTTTTATTTGTAGGATAACAATTTACCATTTTATCCTTAATTTTCTTCATATTTTAATTATAGGTCACATGAATATGAGCTTTAAAAAAACTACATACTTCTTCCGTTCCAGGAAAATAGTCCACTATTGTGAGAACCTCATTTCAAACCTCGTTATCAGCATGGGGTTTGAAACGAGGTTCTTACAATTATAATATTTTTATATGTTTCACTTTAAGAATCCAATTTCAAAAATTATGTGGTTACAATTTCGTTGTGTAATGTGCGTTGATCCGATCATTACAAAATTCTAATCATATATTGTTTCATTCGCATACTGTCCGCTCCATACATTAATTAAATTTCATACTGACTCCGTGCCATAGGCACAGACACAAAATCTAGTATATAACATTTCATCTTTACCTACCACTTGTTTTGTAAACACATAGATGGCTTTTAGGGGCTTGTTTGGTAACCATTTCGTTTCTAATACTTTTGTTTCTATTTCTAATTTTTTTGTAAAAAATAGAAATAGAAATACGTTTGACAATCATTTCTATTTTTAAGAAACTAGAAACATTTCTCATTATTTCTCAAAATTTAGAAATGAAAAAAAATTATTTATTTTAAAAGGAATTATTCTTTTTCGAAACTTAGATGGTTCAAGGTCAGTCAACTTAAATGAGGTCGAACTTTCAAAATTTGTCATGATAAATTTTCAACCTTAATATTTCTACCATGTATGTATGTATGTATATATATATATATATATATATATATATATATATATATATATATATATATATATATATATATATTAGGTAACGAAGAACCATCACTGGCATCTCCGACGTAGAACGAACTCCGTAACAGTAGGGGTATATCCGACCACCACTAGACCTGACAATTACAATCTGGAACCCGCTAACCCACCTGGCCCAAATTGAAAATTATCCAACACAACCCGTTTTAACCCAAAAAAATCAACAGGTTGGGTCGGTGTCGAGTTACAGCGGGTCTGAACCGTTACCCATTTTTACCCAATAGTTTTTACTCTTTAAATGCATGAATTTTTTAGTAAAAATTAAGGGTAAGACGAGGTGATCCATTTAAACCCGTTATAACCCAACCCGATCTAATCTGACACATTTCGATCAGTTTGATATTCGGGTTCTAATGAGTTTCGACCCGTTTCGAATTGAATATAATATACTATAATAGAAGTTGTAATTAGTGTGTTAATTTTTTTGAAAAAGAATATAACCTTGTGAAATAAAATAAAAACGTTTGTAAAAAATGATTAACCTCTGTTTCTTTTTCATAATAGAAATAGAAACAACTATCAAATGTTTTTTATTTATTTTTTCAAACTAAAAAAGAAATAGAGACAAAGTGAAACAAGAACATGTGAAACAAAAAGAAGAACTAGAAATGTTACCAAACACTATCTAAGTAATTTTATTATTATGATCAACTCCACTGACACTAATATATTTCTTTTATAATTAAAAATTTCTCTTTGTCCGGAACAAATGAAGCACTATACAAATATTAATAATTAAGTTAATTTGTGACACCGATCAAATAAGATAATAATTTCGAGACAGAACGAGTATATATTTTTTTCTGTACCAAATCAACCAGGATAATAATTTTGAGACCGACTGAGTAGGTTTCTCAATGTCAATGTTTTTTGTGGATCATCCACTTTTTATTAATTTTCAATTTCTCTCTCTCTAATCTCATTTTTCTTATACGTCTTTCTTACTTTTTATAGTACTCCTTCCATTTCTAAAAATCACCTGACACATTGTTTAAAAAAATATTTGACTATATTATAAATATTGATGTAAATTATGATTTTATTTAATTATATTGTGTATTCATAATTAAAGTAGGTAAAAAAATAAAGTAGATTGGTAAAAGTATTTTTCTTATAAAAAAAAGGTTTTGAAAGAATTTTTTTTGTGAAACTGATAAAAAAAGGAAGAACAATTAGGAATGGAGTAGTAAAAACCATAAAAATAAATTGCAAACCAAAAGCATTACAAGTTTACAACTTGAGGGCCATAGATTATCTCACGTCATGTTTGACCTAACCTAATTTTCACTAAATTCTTATCCTATTGTCAAACAGTAAATGGTACATGCTCATTGACCCAATAACAGCCTTCTATTTTAAGACACCAAAAAGGAAAATTCAAAATAAGAAATAAATGAAATGGTCTTGCCAGCTTTATTTTGCGTTCTATTTTTATCGGTTTATTTAATATAGGATTAATATATATTTGTTATGAAAAGTCAATTAATGAACAGTAGCATTGTATAGCATTGTATAGGTTATCGCAGGCTACTGAAATAGGTAGAAGACTTGGTTGCCAAACATTCAATTGTATTCGGCAATTGTATGTGTGCTGCTCGGCTATAAATACCGAGCAGCCTGAAGTTATCTTTGATAGCTGAAAATCATTCCTCTGAATAAATTCTCTCTCTCTCTCTCTTTCTCTCATACTCTTCGTTCTATTCTGCAGTTAATTTATAACACGTTATCAGCACGGTTGTTCTACTGTTAACAATCTCAATCGGTAAAATTTTCTACCGATATATTATTTATTTTATATCTCTGTTTTACTTCAATATATATCGTATATCACCATTATTAAGAAAAGGTTGGCTGAGCCACCGTCGATAATATATGGTGAGATGACGAAATAATAATTTATTATTTAACGCATAATATATATATTCGTTGATGCTTGTGCGGAAACAACCCCAAGCTATAAACTGAATATTTATATATATACATATATTTCAATTCTATATATATGACTAATTTTATATACATATATATTTATTATCGACTTACAAACACCCACGTAAAGGCTTGCCGAAGCGTGCGTGAATATATATGTATGCTATATAATAGTTGTATAAAGTTGATCTGACAAATATTAATGCGAGTTATTTTATTTATTGCTCCTAATAAGTTTTATATTTATTCATAATATAAATGCAATTCTATTAAATTAGAATTTTTACATTTTACCCCTATCCTATAACCGGCTAGTTAATATAAACCGGCTAGTTCTTGCTATATAATCTCCTCCAACGGTAATAAACTATAAATAAACGGTCATTTTTTTCTCTCCATATATACCGTAACATTTTAATAGATTACTCACATTTTTATCTCCTACAAATTCTCAATATCATATATTCTTCTACAAAAATGTTCCTCCAATGTTGATGATTATTATCATACTTTTATTATACCTTGTTATTGCAACCGCAATGGTTTTTGTTGTTGAATTCCTCCAAATGATTTTGAGATTTTTATTATCTTGCTTTGTATCATGTATGTCCCGTTAGCAATTACAATAGCTTTCAACCTACATTTTAACATGTATCGATTAATTATCGTATGAATAAAATTTCCATGTCATCATTTTATTAATATATATATGTTTCATTTTTATAGTTTTTCTTCACAAAATGGCAAACATTGCTAAGCTTGAATTTGAAAGGCTCGACATAACTGGGAAAAACTATATGTCTTGGAAAATAGATGCCGAAACCCACACGGCATGAAGCCTCGAAAATACTATCCAACAAAGTAATAGTGAATGGATAAGTAATCAACAACGGGCTCGAAGCCATGATTTTCCTACGACACCACGTCCCACGAAGACCTAAAGTGGGATATAACGGAATCACGGTGATGATCCACTTCCTTTTGGGAGAGTTTGAGCGAAAAGATATGACCATTTGAGAAACGGTCATTCTCCCAAAAGCACACTATGATTGGATTCATATCCGCCTACAAGATTTTAAAACCATTAATGAATATAGTTCAATGATGTATAGAATAACCTCACCAGGTTGAAATTATGTGGGAAACCATCACTTGAATATGATATGTTGGAGAAGACTTTCTCCACATTTCATGCCTCGAATATGCCTCTGCAGGCGGCAATATCGAGAGAAGGGTTTTAAAAGGTACTCGAATTGATCTCTTGCCTACTTGTAGGCGAACAAAATAATGAGATTCTAATGAAGAATCATGAATCTCGACCGACTGGTTCAGCCCATTCCACTGAAGCGAATGGGACTATGTATGATGAAGGCCAAGGCGTGGGCGTGGTAGTGGTCGTGGTCGCGGTGTAGTCGGGCCAAGGAAATCATGGACAAGGCGGGTCGTGAGGTCGAAATCAAGGCCGAGAAGAGGCCGCGGACGAAATAACTTTAAATCGCCATCATCATCATCCGTATAATGGAAATTCCTCTCGCCACAGTGGAGCGAGAGATGATGATAGAAACACCTCCTCAGTAGGCAAAATGTGCGTCAAACAATGAAGAGAGTTCATGTTTTAGGTGTGGCATGACGGAGGAGCCCTTTGGGCACTTATGCCGAGGCAGCGAAACATCTAGTTGATCTTTATGAGAGATCACAAAGGAAGAATGTGAGACAAATTTCATGAAAATGATCTGAAGATCTTCATTTTGATTTCGGTGATGACCAAGCGTCGACATGACCAATACCATTAGTGATGATATTGGTCCTTGAACAATAAATGAACATAGGAATGAAGCTATGAATTGGAGTTTAAGATAAAAATTGTGGAAAAAGTAACATGTTGTTATGTAGGAACATTATCTGCTTTTCTATGTATACTAACATGCTTACAATAAAGTTTATATATATGCATTTTGCATTCAATGTGTTATCATATTTATTCATCTTATTTTACTTTCTCTTTCATATTGAAATAGATCACAAAATATGCGAATCAAAATTCAAGGAGGAGATTTATAATCTTGCAGACAGCTGCTACTACGCATACCATACTTAAAAATAAGAAATATTTTTCTTATCTCAAAATTGACAATGCTAATGTCAACACTATATCTCCGTAATGCCAAAATAATTGAAGGATTTGGCAAAGCAATTTTCCTAATGCCCGAGGTACGAAATTCATGATAAATAATGCATTATTCTCTCTCCTAAGTCTCAAAGAAACTTGTTAAGTTTCAAAGACATTCGGCCGAATGGATATCATATTTGACTATGAATGGGGAATGATGAATATTCAGATTACCTCAAACACTTCCTAAGCAAGTGTATATTGGAGAAATTGTCATTCTATCATCCGGATTGTATAGTACAATCATAAGAATATTTGAATCATATTCTACAAGAAACCCCAAGTTTATCAAACATTTAAAGCCCGGCATGATAGATTGGGGCATCCGTGATCAATAATGATGCGTAGAATTATAGAGAATTCTGTCATCCATTGAAAACCGTAAGATTTTTCAATCTAATGAACTCCTTTGTGAGGCTTGTTCTCATGAAAGTTGATAATTAGACCATCACCAACTAAAGTTGGATATGAATCACCATCGCTTTTTAACGAATTGGTGATATATGATGGACCTATCCATCCACTAAGTGACCATTCCAATACTTTATGGTATTGATTGATGCTTCTAGCAAATGGTCGCACGCATGTCTATTATCAACTCGTAATACCAAGATTTGCCAAATTCCTCGCGCACAAATAATCAAGCCGAGAGCACAATTCCCGATTATATGATCAAGAAAGTGAGACTTGATAATGCCGTGAATTTACATCTCAAGCATTCAATGATTATTGTATGCGGGCAGTGGACCGATGTTGAACATCCAAGAGTCCATGTTCATACACAAAATGGTTTGGTCAATCGCTTGATCAAGCCGTATTCAACTTATTGCCGACCATTAATGATGAGAACAAAGTCGCCTACTCTATGGGGTCATGTTTTATTATGCAGCCAAGACTGATTCTA
>CM028382.1:42022066-42198802 GCA_013146195.2 Codonopsis lanceolata
TAATTACGATGAGTCAAGAAAGTAGTAGAAGAAAGTTATGAAATCAAAGAAGATGAAGTAGAGATTCAAAATCTCTCTGAAGAAATTGAGATAAAAGATTTGAGATAGAAGATATTAAGGAAGAAAAAGCAAGAAGAGAATAATGAGGCTAAAATAAAGAAACTATTAAGGTAGAAAATTAAGATTTATGCCTCCATTAATTCTCCCAAGTCGAAGAATTAAAGCCATTACATCCCTTAAAATATGCATTTTTAGGGAAGGTAACACTTTACTGTTATTATAGCGACCGAGCAAATACAAGAAGAAGTTTTTGAAAAGTCTTATGGACACATAGAAGCTTTAGGATGGTCTTGGTGACCTAAAAGGAATTAGTCCCTCTATGTGTGTGCATAAAATACATTTAGAAGAAGGTAGTAAACCTTCTAGAGAAAGAAAACGAGAAAGACTTAACCCCTGCGTGGAAGAAAGGCATTGGGAAGAAGTTCTTAAGCTCTTAGAAGCGGGTATAATTTACCACATATCAGAGACGGTAAATGGGTTAGTCTGTTCAGAAGTAGTTCCTAAGAAATTAGGGAATTCTTGTTGTCAAAAATGATAAAGATGAATTAGTCCCTACGAGGACTATAGCTGGTTATAGAATGTGTATCGATTTGCGTAAATTAAATGCGGCAACTAGGAAAGATCACTTTCCTTTACCATTTATTGACAAATTCTTGAAAGATTGTGGTCATGAATATTATTGTTTTCTTGATGGTTTTTTACGGATATGTCGGATCACTGTTACACTGACCAAGAGAAAACAACCTTTACATGTCCCTTTGGTACTTTTTGCTTTTAGGAGAATGCCTTTTGGGTTGTGTAATGCACGGCTACTTTTCAAAGATGCATGATTTCTATATTTTGATTTAGTTGAAAGATGCGTAGAAGTTTTCATGGGCGATTTTTCGGTTTAGGAAATTCTTTTGATCCTTGTTTAGAAAACCTTACATACGTCTGAAAAGATCTTTGCGAAACTAATTTAACTTTAAGTTGGGAGAAAAGTCACTTCATGGTAAAACATGGAATTGTCTTAGGGCATGTTGTTTCAAATAAAGGAATTGAAGTGACAAAGCAAAAATTGAAGTTATTTCACGACTACCCCCTCACTTGATTAAAGGAGTTCGAAGTTTTCTTGGCCATCTTGGTTTCTATCGAAGATTTATAAAAGACTTTCCAAAATCGTAAACCTCTATGTAATTTACTAGCAAAAGATCTGAGAGTTTATTTTTGATGAAGAATGTTTAGAAGCTTTTAATTTATTAAAAGATAAGTTAACTCTTGCCCCATTTTATCAGAGCCACGATTGGTCACTCCCTTTTGAAATCATGTGTGATGCATCAGATTTTGCAATTGGAGCCGTGTTAGGACAAAGGGTAGATAGAAAGCCTCATGTGATCCATTATGCTAGTAGAACTACGAATGATGCTCAATTGAATTATACCACTCTTGAAAAGGAATTTTTAGCGATAGTATATGCTTTAGAAAAATTTAGATCATATTTGCTAGGATCAAAGGTGATAATCTTTTATGATCATTACGCATTGAAATACCTCTTAAGTAAGAAGGATGCTAAACTTCAAGGATGCTTTATGGGCATCTAGGCTGCTTTTAAGACACCCATAGAATGAGTCCATATAGGATGGTATATGGTAAAGCTTGCCATTTACCGATTTGAGATTGAGCATAAAGCCTATTGGGCAATTAAAAAATTGAATTTAGATTTGACATTAGGCTGGAGAAGAAAAGGCTGTTTCGATTAAATGAATTAGAAGAACATAGACTTAATTCGTATCGAGAATCTGAAAACTTATAAAGAAAAGACCAAAAAATATCATGACATGGGATTAGCCAACAAAATGCTTCATCCAGTATGAAAGTATTATTGTTTAACTCTAGGTTAAGGTTGTTCCAGGAAAGTTAAAATCCAAATGGTTGCGGTCCTTTTAGAATAATGCAATTTATCCTCATGGAATTTGTTGATATACAAAACCCCAAAAATAATGAAGTGTTTAAAGTGAATGGACAGACTCAAGCCATATTTTGAGCCAATGTCGGTTGAGCGAACAATTGAATTAATCCGTTTGGTGACAATGAACCACCAAGAGATTAGGCTTGCGATGGTCGAGCCAAAGACATTAAACAAAGGCGCTAAGTGGGAGGCAACCCACTAATTTGAAAGTTATTTGTTAATTAGTTAGTTAAATATGTTTTTCTCAGATTAAATTTTATTTTTGGACATTTAATTTTTAAATCAAATATGCCAAAATTTAAGTTTGGGGGAGAAAAACATCTTAGTGTTGTATTTATATGTTGCTAATAATTTTTAGTTTAGAATTTTTGTTTAGATTTTGCATACAGGAATTATCAAAGACATAACGGAAGTTAACGGAAGGTTAAAACTGCAAACTGTTGAAAGCTGAAAAGAAAAACAAGAGTGGAAGTTTCTGTCACCTTGCGGACCAAGGTGTGTAAGACCTTGCGACCAAGGTCCCGATAATCGAATCTCGTGCGGTGAAGTGTCGGACATGGGGAATGAATGTAGAATCCCAACCGCTTTATTTGTCCACCTTGCGGACGCAAGGTGTGGCGGTGCTGCGGCGCAAGGTCCCCTTATTTAAGGGGGTTTTCTTCTTGAGAAATCACGAGAAACTCTCTCCTCTCTCAAGCGTGCGGCGCGACTAAAATCTTCAAATTCGGCGGCTCTTCCATTAATCCGGCTTTAATCTCAAGATATTATCTCTCTCTCTCCCTCAAACTCTTCATCTCCTTCACTCATCTCCCATTACACCCCACAATTTGAAGATTTTGAAGAAGAAAAAGAAGAGAACCACCATTGTTGCCGTCAAAGATCAAGCTCCGCTCCGGCTCATTCACTCAGATCAGGCTGCAAACAAGTACTCCTAACACCCTCTTTAATTTCGTACGTGAAATATTTGCATGCTAGGGTGTTAGATATTTTTAACGTAGATATAATTTTTGCATGCCTTAGATTAAATTTTAATTTTAAAATTTTAAAACACATTTTTAAGTGTTAAATTTTTTAGTTTTAAAATTTTATTTCAAACAAAATGTTTAGAAAGCGTAGAAATACCGGCTCTTCATCCTCCGGCCCCGCTCAGGAGGAAGAACATAATTTTGACATCACCCGCTTCGTGTCCTACGAAGCATCAGAAAGGTACACCAACAAACTCTCAAGTCCTTGGTGCGAAAGGGGATTCAAGGTGAAGACTTTGGTATCAGATCTGGATTCGATGGCTCGTAGGTGGGGGCTTGTTAGATTCTCAGGCCGTAGTCCCCATTGTCAGAGAATTCTCGCCAATGGCAACATTGGCATGGATGGCGGTGTGCTAGACACTGTTAATGTTAGGAATATGGTAGTTAATTTTTCATCCGAAAGCATTAACATGTATTTCGGCACCTCCAACTTTACGGTTGGTGCCGATGATTATAGCACACACCTCCACCCCCGTATCCCTGTCGAGGTGGTGAATGATGTCATTGCTCTCCCTGGTGTGGAGTGGTCCTATAGCCGTCAACCACCATATGGACCACGCACCATGAGAGAGTCCTTCCTTCAAGACACGGCCAAGCCCGTGTATAAATTTGTTTGTGGCCGTCTCATGCCCTCAAGTCACCAAAACACGGTGAATTGGGAGAGGGCTGTCTTGACCTACACCATCATGACTAATGGGTCTATTGATGTTGGCCGTTTGATCAACGGCCAAATCAAGACCCTTATTAGAGGTAGGACGAATGCGGGGTTCGCGTTCCCGCATTTGATTACTGACTTGTGTAGGGGGGCAAACGTGAGAATGCCCAAACACGCTGAGAGGCTGAAGGCTGGTCCGGTCATTACTAGGGCCATTTTGTTTGAACATCACCAGCAGCCGCGAGTGAGGGTTCCTCAAGAGGAGGAACCCGAAGAAGAGGACCCTTCGTTGGGATCTCAAGCAGGTTGGAAGCGGTGTCCTCAAAGCGATATGGTGAGTCAGCGGTTAGCACAGATGCGTCTTGACCAATTTGAAATATTTGGAGTTAACAGGTGGGACATAATGTCTCAAATCATTATGGGATGCCACCGAGCACGATCCCAGAGTTTCGTCCTCATTCGTTATCTCCGCCCGAGCTCACCTTGAGTCGAGGCCCAAGATAAGATCCTCGTTCGTTAGGTGGACCAGCTATGTCCTTTTGATATTTGTCCTACCCCATCAATCCTCTCATATGTTCCTCTATTTTGAGGACAAAATAGAACTTAAGTTTGGGGGGGGGGGAATTAAAATTTTAGGTCTTAGCAGGTCCCAGCCTAACGAAGAATGGAGTTGGGCTATGTCATTAGGGTGAAAGAAAATTTCTTTCTTTGATGACCATTTAACTCTTCACCCTATTTTTCCTGTTTTTATTTTTTCTGATTTTCGGAGGTGTTGCCTTGACCAGAATACACTTACATTAGATACTCGTGGGTTCCTCTTGTGGGGACCCATCATCAATTGTGTCATCGTCATCACCTCCAATTTTCGCAATTTCTTAGAAAAATATATATAAAAAATATATTTAAATTCAAAATATTCATCCTCGAGTTTAGGTGTGGTAATGCTAGTCGTAGTCCATGAGGAGATTAGTGCAATGAACCGCATAGTTAGTCCGTAGATCCCCCCTGATATTTACTTAATCTTGCGAAACTTTTACTTTTCTCCAAATTCTTCATGCACGCACACCAGTCATAACTTTGGATTGATTAGAATAGTTTTATAAAGTTTATAACACCTATTTCACTTCAACAAGATATGCACAAGAATATGATGCATAGCCATTTGAACATGATTGTTGCATTAAATTGTAACTTAGGGTCAATTGCATGTTAGTTAGATCCCTTGGATTTTTCTCATTTATATATCTCAAGCACACTTTCGAACCGTGTCTGCATGTTAGTCTCAATTGTCCCTACCATCTGTTTTAGCGAATGCTTATGTGAAATCCAGTGATGCTAAACATTCAACCCCAATTCCCATAGTTGATATGATATTTTGTGTTATCTTACTTGCTTTAAATACTATGTGAGCATTTGGCATTAAGAAATGATTTAGGCCATCTTTGGATCGTTAGAGCCTAAATATTCCCTGACCTATACTAAATATATCCCTAGTGTCCCCTTTGAGCCTAATGAAAAAGAATGGAGTGTGCTAAGCACACTATTTAAACCCCCATTCGCCATCGTTTCTTTACCCACATTAACTTAACCCTAAAAGCCTATACACTTTTAGCCTACCCTTTGAGAGAGTAGGATTGGGTGGGAAATTGATTTTAGGAGGACCATTTCTTTTCAGTTAGGCTATTTTTCAGAAGACTTCTTCTTCCGTCGTCGAAAAAAAAAAATAAAATCATGTGTCGACGAAAAATGAAACGGAAGAAGAAGAGTGTAAACAAAGATTCAAATGGAAGCATAGCTTTCAAGAGAAAATATGTTAGAGAAATTCTGCTGATTAGAATGATGATATTTTTAGAAGAATATATTGCCCAAAACAAGTTTGGGGGGGAAAAGAAGAAAACTTAAAAGTTACAAAAAGCACCCCTCCACTTGTGGTCTTTGCAGGTCCTAGCCTAAATAGGGAAAACTTCCTTTTGCTTGGAAGTATGAGGGATAAAGGGTAGTCTTACTCTCTCACTTTGAATTCCAATCCCTTTCCATCAAATCCCCCAACACCTTGGCCTTACATTACAAGCTTAAAAAGTCCTAATGATCTTCTTGCCAATGCTTATGTTGTTTTTACTGTCAAGTGAGTAACATGAAATTGATCACACACTTCATAATCATTATTATTCACCTTAAAGCTCACTGTGTTAGCATAATCTTAGCTATTACAAGTCATTGGGATAGGAGAGCATTGTATGTCATACATAGAAGTGCATGGGATGGATGTATAAATCTTTTGAATCCTTGGGACCTTTAAATGCATCGACCGGGTTTGAATGGTAGATCTCATACTTCTTAATGCATGATTTTCTATTAAACTGTAATTTTCATATGAATGTGGTGTTTAGCTCAATAAAACTGTTTTAGTTAAGATATTCTTTAAGACTGGTGATCACACACACACGGAGAAATTAAAAGTAGTAGCAGTATTAAGAAAAGACTAGTTGGTTTTATATGACTAAGCCTGCATATATGTGGTGAGCACCAAACTGAGATTGCATGCATGCCTTACACTTATAACTTGAGATGAAGCCAAAAAGATTTTATGTTTTATTTTTTGTGTGTAATTTTATTCGCTTTTGTATTTATTTGTTTTGTATTTATCTGCATAGTCGAGTCACTCGAAAGAGTCTCCTTGAGTTTGTGGGTTTATAGAGGAGTGTAAATAGTGTCACCCTCACAAAAAGATTTTAATTTTTGTTAATTATATGCTTTTGTATTTATAAGTTTATTTGTTTACTCGTGGACGAGCAAAGTTCAAGTTTGGGGGTATTTGATCGATGTATTTTATACGTCGATTTTATATACTTCTGTGACTTAAATTATGCTATTTCACGAGTCTTTTGAGTACTAATATATGTTTTCGGTGAGTTTTGTAAGTTTCAGGATTGTTCGTGAAAATACGTGAAACTCCAGGGTTTTAAGTGCAAATTACAGAGAAAGAAAAATTGAAGAAAAATGAAGACTGTCAATCTGGACACCTTGCGGACGCAAGGTGCCTCAGACCTTGCGACCGCAAGGTAGGCAGTATAGGCCCCCGAAGTCAGCTATCAAAGAATCAAAAGCCACCCACACTGGAGACCTTGCGGACGCAAGGTATCCAGCACCTTGCGACCGCAAGGTAGGCAGAATGCGACCTTTTCGGATTTTCACACAGTCATTCGATCCAATCACAACTCCCGAGTATATATAGAAGTCAGATGCCGAGCCTAAGAAAAGGAGGACGGTTGGAAGCTCTCTTTACATAGATTTTAGGTAGTTTTAGATTGTATAACATAGTTAGGTTTTGTAATTTCAAGTATTGAAGATCAAATCATGCCTTTCATCATCTCCATGTGCTGTTCATCGTCTATGATGAACTAAATCATCCCTAATCTAGGAGGTGGGAGGTAACTTGTATCAAATTTATGTTTTGATTCATATATATATGTCTATTCAATGCTTGTTGATTGTGTTGTTTATCAACCCCTATATTATTTTGCTTTGAACAAATGAATGTAATCGCAAATAATAAAGGCTTAGAGGTGCGGATAACTGCATGACCGAGTGCATATGTCGTACACTGGCTCACCAACACAATAAATTGGACCTATCGAAGCACGAGAGTGATAAGTTAGGACCAGGTTCTTATATGATCTAGGTGACAGATAGATCATAAATCTAGGTGACAGCTAGATTGATAGTTCCTGTGCTTAGGATATAGAATGGGTGAATTTTGCGGGGATGGAGGCTGAACCAATTGTTCAACAGACTATATCTATTTTTAGTGAACGAACCCAAGACATTGAATGACATTTTTATGAATTGAACATAAAGGAGATATAAGTGAAACCCAGAATCCTAGATTTCCACTCACCATAAGATCTTCATATCTGTTATTACTGTCTAATTAGTTAAACATCTATAACTAGTAATTTAGAGTAGAATTAAACATAAAAAACCCCCCTTAGGTTAATAATTTGCTATCTATAGTTCGCACTGTTCGTGATCACTTGTCTCTGTGGGTTCGACCCTTGCTTCCGAGTCTATTCTATAATAGTCTTGTACACTTGCAAGGAAATAGATAAATAAAACAATCGATCAATGACTTTAATGAACTACATTCTTAAGTCATACGGAATCTGGGGTAGACTTGATGGAGGTTAAGACTCTGAGCATTTTAGAAGTGTATGAAGGAAACTTGAGTATTAGAGTCTTAATATTATTCTCTAATGTGTTTATGTGCTGGTTATGAATAAATGCATGACTAGGAGATTGTAGAGTATGTACCTACTTGATTGAGCATGTGAGTATATATTACTTTTGCTTGAGTTTGAGTCCAGCTGGAGTCGTCTTGCAGAGTCTGTGGCGGGAAGATGTATCGTCTTCACGAATTTTGGGATTTGTGATCGTGATGGATCGCTGTGCCGGGTTTACACACACCCTTCTATTGATGGCCATGGTGGGGAAGTAGTTGATCTTAGTTATAGTATTAAACATGACTTTGATAACTATGGAACTCGAGCGGGGAATGTCTTGGGGACGTCGATGCCACGAATTAGGTATCGAGGACACATTTGGGTTGCACGCGTTTTTGCAGGAGCGACACGACGGGAAATAGTAAATGGGTATCATATCTTCTTTATGTGATTTATTTCACGAGTACTTATATGTGAACAATGTGCTACACGAAGCAATTCCAGCTTTGCTTCAATCAAGATACATACATTAACATCTTTTGGGGGGGGGGAGTTCATTCAGGAAGCTCCATTTGGGCGTCCACTCCACGCAGACATGTCAGCTCGGCCTCCTTGTACGGGACCAAATGATGAAACTAACAAAACTCCTACCCGTAGGGATTGGTCAAAGCCCATTCTTCCATGATATCCATAGAAACAGGGCGGCGGTACCCAACGAGCATATCCAAGATATGATGGGTCTGATGCGCAAAATAGGTGAGGATCTTGTGGTTTATGAGCATCCTTATGTTAAGAGTAGCTTTGAACTTCTTCACTGCCTGGCTCGTTAGCTCAGTAGTCTCGGCCAACTTCAACCTCAGGTTGGAGATCATCTTCAACCCGGTGATCATTAAGTTGGTCTCTCCCACTCTTGAGTAAGTCCCTCTCATTGCACAAAGACTTCTCTATATCCTATTCCTTTTTTAGTTCATACACCAACGCCCGCTTTTCATCAAGTAGCCCGACCGCTTCTGACTCTTTAGCCCTTAGCTTGTGGTCAATACTGAAGATCTGGTTGCTCTTCTCCTAGAGAGAATCTTCCAGATCGGCCTTCTCCTTGCGTAGTTGCTGCCCCTCCTCCTTCTTGTCAACATGACGATTGTAGATAACCATAGAGTGCCAATGAGCTAAGAATAAAATGGAGTACCAATTAAGCAAAGGAAAAACTACAAGTAAAGAGAAGTTTTTAAGTCCTTGCATCTAGCATACCTCACTAATCAAGAGCCCGACATATCCAAACAAAATATTGGTCGCCACTTGTTACTAGCCACGTCCGTGTGGGCGATCGTGCGCAGCAACCCCTCTCCCCGCAGAGGTGACCGGGGTCCTATGGTAGGCCTAGTCAATGCCCCCAATCACGGGAACATCTCCAAGTTCCTTAACAAGAGCTCTAACCTCTGTCTTGTTGGCAGGCATGACACATCTTTCGCTGCCATGACTTATTTATCGACCCGGGGTTGGGTAGGCTAATCTCGGGTAGGAACTTAATTTAGTACTATCCTCGTCCCGCACACAGGTAGAACGCTCAAGCGAGAGTTTGGTAGAGACCGATCTAATCTTACCATCTTGCTCGACATCCCAGACGGCAACAAGTGTAGTCACAGATCCTTGAGTAGGGGGAGGAGAGGTGGATGGATGTGTAGCCTGGCTTGAGTTCTTGGCCGCAACAAAGCCCTTCTTTGTGGATGCATCGAAGGGAACCGTGTGCAGGGCTTGGGGGCCTTTCCCGGTCAATTCTCCCGCTCGCTTGTTGACATCAGCCTTTATTGCAATGGATAAGATTTTGCATGGGAATCATAATTGCAAAAGAAAAGAAGGTAGTGAGAAAACATTTGGAAAAATAACATGAAATGATTATGCAAAAATAACTAGTAGAAACCATTGAGATCAAATGGAGGTCGGTAGTTTTCCCTGTGAGCTTGACTGTAGTACCCCCAATCCCACATCTGGTAGACGTGGGACTTGAATGTGCTTTATATGGTGGTCACACACTACTACTAGGCATGAACATCATCCATGGATTTTTAGGTGGGATTGTGGTAGGCCTGGTGACCCAAGGTGTTGCGTGCTTAGTGTGTCAGTGTATGAGCTACACATAGCGGACCATGCTTTTTGGCCCAGGTCATTACACTGAGACTCTAGACACTCATCCCAAAATTTCTATATATAATAGTTGGCCCAGAAGGGGTGTGTTTGCTCGGGCAAGATGGTGATCAGGGATTCCACCCTGGGCAAGTCGGTATGTTGTACCCTGACCATGCGCAAGTACTTAGCATTACATAACAACTCTTTCTAGTCACGTAAGTATTGCTAGCTTAGTCGCTTGTCGTTCTCCTCGACAACGCCCAGTGCAACTTTTATTGTCGACAACCACTTGGTCTCTCCCATGCTAAAATCAGATGGGAACTCTCAGGACAATGTGCAAGCCAACCCGAGACTCCACCAGACTGTTCTCTTGGTCCACGCTTCAACCTTGCCTGTGAATTTGTCGAACATTTGTAGGAAGCTCGAATTGGATTGCAGTCCAATCCAACTAGTGTTATTCTGGCTAAATATGCAGAGCTTGTGAAGAGAGAACATGTTGGAGCAGCTGACATGGGACATTGTAGGCCATGATTGCCCGGAAGGTAATACCCCGATTTTCGGTTAGCTTGAATTGCTTGCAATGCTCGCATTTTTTCCTTGGTTGATTGCTTGTTTGGTATGTGAGAGATTCTAGATGTGTATGAGAGATCACATTAAGACTAAAATACTTTTAAGAGATGTCATATAGTTGTTGACTTGCTAAAGTCATAAGTCGTAAATCAACGATAGTCGAAATGCGACGCGATTGAGAGCTTACTTGCGTTTCGCGTTCCTGACCTCGATTTGATCCTAGATCTTTACATGATGGTTGAATAACATGTTTAGATGTGTTAGACTTCTAGTTGGATTCATTCTTTAAGTCTTGAGGGTTTTGACGCTTCGAGGATAGCAATTCTCCTTATCGCGTAATTTGAGATTGAGCTGTGTGAGCGTCTCGTCTTTCGGGAGTTCTTTTCTCCTATCTGTTGTTCATCATTTGAGAGGCATTCAGGTCTATTCTATAGCCCTTTGAATTGTTTATAATCATGGGTTGTTGCCTGTCGGTTTGTGGTTTCATTCGTCGTTTTGTTAGTGAGTTGTTGTGCCTTGCTCCGGTTTCACTCTGAGTTGTTTTGGGTGTTGTTTATGGGAGTTTAGACCTACTTTAAAAGTGTTTTAAGATCTGGTTTATTTAGCTAAGTGTTTTAGGTCTTTTAGGGTTGAATTATGAGCTATTTTGAAGCTTTAAGGATTGCGGTAGCATGCGGGAAGGACCGGACGCAAACAAGATTGCACAAAACTCACCAAGAGAAGAAAAGGGTATGAAACGGTCGCTTCATAGTGCTACCATGCGACCGCATGGGTGCCGAATCAGCTTGGTCCCTGTTTTGATTTTTGATATCTATTTCCTATGCTACCCCCACTAAACCTCCTCTAAACCCTTCCTAACACCCATACTTAGTTCTAATGATGTCTTAACGTGTTAGGGGCGTTAATTAAGGTTTGATTAGGGGTTAATTACATTTAAAAATCACTAATTGTACCATGGAAATCCCATTTGTGCCCTCACTTGTTTGGGAAGTATAAATAGTTTAATCCCTTTGTAAATTCAGAAATTTCCTCTCATTTCTTCCTTTTTCACCAACCGTATAGTGAGAGAGAGTGTGGGAGCTCATGGGGGCTTTGAAACCTTAGGTCTTCTTCCTCCAATCCACAAAGATCCGACCGTTAGATCGCCTCCAAACATCGGATTTGTGAAGCCCTCGACGAGTAGAACAACTTCACCGATCGGATTTCGATTCTCTTGAGTTTTCACTCAAGCTAGGTAAGCTACTAGACTCCTTCTCCTATTGATTTGTGCTCATTGACCCTAAGGAAAACAAAGAGGATTGCTATTTGAGGTCAATGAGTACACAAACATGTTGTGTGTGGTTTTATTTTGATTCTTGGATTTTTGATGGGTGAACTTGTTAGAGCATGAGTAGGATGCTTTCTATGTTTAATGTAGTATGTGATTAAGCTTCATTTGTGAGCTTGGGCTTGAGATTGATGAGTATATAATTCCCTAGAAACCTAGGGTTTGATATGTGGATTATGTAGTAAATGGGTTCTTGATTATATGAATGATTTTGGGGAATTTTATGGAATATTATGAGTTGTTAGAACCACACATGTTATGGGTTTAAAGTTTGGAAGTATACTTGATAAATCTTGAATTTTGGTTGTGAGCATAAAAAAATGAATCAACACAATGGATTACATGTTTGAATGTTTTGTTTGACTTTTAAGAATAGAGTTGACTTTCATGCATATAAGAGTATGATGCTATCTAATTCATGAATTTTTGGTTGTAAGCATGTATAATGAATTATTATTATGGATTACATGAATAAAATGTAATGTTTGACTTTATTGGGCTGAGTTGACTTTTATGCATATAAGAGTATGTTGGTCAACACTAATTCATGAATTGAAGGTTATGAGCATGCTAGATGAATTTAAATCTTGATTATGAGCATGCTAAATGAATTTACATTTTGTTTAGATAAATGGTTATTTTGAATGAAAGCATGCTTGATTAAATGCTAACTTGAGATACATGTTTGAAATGTGATGGTTGACTTTAAATGTTAAGTGTTGACCTATGAACCATGTTTTGGGGTTTTTGTTGGGAAGGTATGGATTGTTGGGTTGCACAATGTTGCTAACCTTGAAAACTTAGCCATGAACATTAGCTAATGAATAATAGGAGGGCTATGATGCAAATAGCTTCTATGCGTTCAATTTTGGAAAGAGTAGAAATGACTCAACGGAGTCGATTTTGGGACTAATATGAATATAGTGAATCACATATTAAGATCCTATGAAATTTGTGGTAGTTTTGATGGAGGTTAAGCCTCCAAGAATTTTCAAGTGTATGAAGAACACTTGGGTATTAGAGACTCGATATTGTTGCTCTAATGTGTTTATGAGTTAGTTAGCATAGAAATGCATAACTATGTGATTTAAAAGTAAATATCTACTCGATTGGATTAGTACGGTGTGTTGTACTTCTCCTTTGATTGAACATATGAGTATATATTACCTGTGCTTGTGTTTGAGTCCAACTGGCGGTTTTTGGTTTGAGTTTTTACGGGACGATGCATTGTCTTCATGAATTATGGGATTTGTGATCGCAATGGATCGCCGCGCCGGGTTTGCACACACCCCTCCATCAATGGCCACGGTGGGGATGTAGCTAATCATTGCTAGAGTAATACACCTACCTCTGATAGCTATAGAACCCGAAATGGGGACTGTTTTCGGGGACGTCGATATCCACGAAAAGGATATCGAGGACACATTTGTTTCCGCAGGAGTTACACGTTGGAAATGGAAAGGAAAATCATTTTTTCTCTCGTATGTGGTTTATTTTACGAGCACGTATATGAATTGTTGTGCTACGTGGTTAATGGTATGATTTACATGAGATGATGATTTCTTGATGAAATGTTATATTAAAAATATAACATGCTAATGAAATGAGAATTTTTATGATATGGTGTTATACCAAAAATATAACATGCTATTCATGATTAGAATGGAAACAGTAGTCTCCCATATATGAATTATTGTATGAGTTATGTTAAATGAAGAATCATGAGACTCATGGTATAATTGGGTTATGTGAATGGTGGTTTGATGATAAGTGAAAGTGTGGAAATAACATGCTACACATTATTGGTATTGAGAAGCATATTCTTTATGATATGGATGACTTTATAATAAATTATGTAGAATTATGTTCCATATGACTATGGATGAAAATTTGGTTTATGTTGAGGATTATACCATGAAATGTTATATCATAAGTATGATATGAGATGTACATGTTTTATTTGAGCATTATGCCATGCCATGACATTGTATCTTTAGTAGCTTACTAAGCCATTATGACTTACTCGTTTGCTTTGTTTTCCTTAGATTCGAGCCGAGCTAGTAATTCGGAGGAACCCGTCGAGTCTACGATAGAAGGGTGATTTTTATGAAGGTTGCTACTATTAATTTATTTATGTAGCCTTGGTTTTTGGAAAGGACGTTTGGGAAGTGAAGTTATATAAACTTCACTTTGGGTAGTAAGACTTGTGTTAATGATTTGGTACTTGTATTTGTTTAATTAGTACTTGGTTTTTGTGAGCCGAGAAATGTTAGTCGAGGCATGTTATTTAATTACATATTTTATTCATCTTAAGTTTGGTTATATTGTTGGTTATGTTGTACTCCGACATGTTTAACTATTGAGTGTGTAGACTAGAGTTGTAGACTTTGTTAATGTTGGGTTTCGACTGTAACGTCGTTGATGACTTGGTTATAATATTGTTTATAAAATTATAACAGGGAGTTTGTAGTACGTGCCCAATGTTGCGTCACGTGCGGCGAATTTTTGGGCTGAGAGATTTACTATCTCTTTGGTTGGTTTGTATTTCAGAGCCTGCTAGCTCGGGTCCATTTAAGTTATTCGCTTCCGCATAAGTTGAGTTGTTGGTGTATCGCTGTTATAGCCTTACCCTTTGCTTGTTGTTTTGTGTGTTTTGGCGGCACGACCTTGGGGTCTCGTATTGGGATCCGGGTCGGGTTGTCACATGAATGGTGTTCAACATTAAGCCATGACCTCATTCTCCTCCAAGAATTCTGTAAAGAAAGGGTCTAATGGCAAGCGAAGTCCAACCTTGAAGAAATTGGAAAATAAAAGAAACTGCTCGCCGTGCTCACGAGAGAACTCAAGCTCAATATCAAGGTCAACCCTATCAACCCGATAACCATTTGGGTCCATTCAAAGGGTGGAAAACCAACATGTAACTTTCTTCGTAGTGTTCAGTGTCGCCCAGTGAGTAGCATACTTCATGTCTTCATGTCCTGCAGGTAGAGGACCGTGCTCTCCTTCTTGAAGGGCCAGTTTGTTTTTTCCCTTTCTATCAGTAGGCGCACTAGAGCTAGCCTCCCCAGAATTAGAACTTCTCTCTTCGTCGACATATTTCTCGGGACCATGCTCACTTTCGTTTCCATCGACATCGTATCCATGGCCCAGTACTTTGACCTCGTTTTCACCAACAAGGTGCTCAATATTTCATTTTTCAATAATTGGACTTCCTCCTCCTCAACTACTCGAGTGTACAACACATCAGAGTTCGTGTGATCAAACACAGTTTGTTCACTTATTGAGGGACTATACCCCTTGCTCGATACACTTTGGCCACCGTAGCTATTACAAGTTAAAATTTCTACAAGTGTTGGGCTCGAATGAAGTACAACGTTCAATATGCTACGAGCAAGTTCAGAAATCACGTTCCTCACTCCGAGCATCAATACCTGTCAAACAAGGAGCAAAGAGCCACTGATGTACCTGACCCAAATTCGATCACGAGTACTTAGAGCACGTGCGAACATCACGTGTCAATCACGAACTCAGAAATAGGAGCTTCGCACAAGCAGTGAGAACACTGGCCAAGAGATTTGATCAACAACCACAAAAAATCCTGACTAAGCCTGCCTGGACAAAGGCCTTGCTTGTCCGGTCAGGGGGCCATGCCAGGGATCATAGGTTACTTTTTCTAGCAAATATGGCCTACTCGGATATGGCCATGCCCACCCCTGCAGACATGATAGCCACCGAGTAGTTAAGCCTTGAGGCCCAAGGCAGTTTATGAGGTTTCCTTATATCAAATGGACTCCTTTCTTAACTACTCCAGTAATCAAGCAGAACCCCGCCAATCATACCTAGAATTTAGGGATGGTATTCTAACCCTAATAGGCTGCAATTAATATTAATTCTACATTGATTCTAACAATTTGGGGCCTATAAATACCCCTTCTAAACACTAAACAAGGTACACACATTCTTGAGCCTAGAATCTCTGTCAATTGCTTTCTCTAGTATTCGATACTTACTCTCACATCGGAATGGTTTCGTGAGGCCTTACTTTACATGCTGCTAAGGTTTTACATGTGATTTCAACAAGTTCTTAGAAGCTCCAATCCATACATAAGTTCAGATATCCAATTAAAACGTAAACGGACGGCCCGACATTTATTTTAACAATTTTATTTATTTCCTTTACTTATTTATTCTATAATTGTGTATTCATATTTCCCTCATACCACAAGGAGTAGTGACCCTGACCAATAATGGGGCCTGCCGGGGAAACCCAGGCAAAAGTGCAGGTGGTGGTGTTGTCCGCAATAGTGTTGGTGATGTTATTTATGCCTATGCCTCGGTTTATGACGAGATGTCTAGCTTTTCGGCTGAGTGCCATGCTCTTTTTAGTGGGACGACCTAGATTCAGGATAACGATATGCAGAAGGCTGTTGTTGAAATTGATTCCAAAGTTCTTTTTGATTGTCTTTCAGCTGGTTCAACCTCCTCTCCTTGGAACTGTAGATATCTGGTTCATGCGATAAAAAAAATCATTTCCTCTTTGCATATATCTTTCTCTCACTGCTTCAGGGAAGCCAATTTGGTGGCTGACGCTTTGGCTAATTTTGGTTGCGATTTTGGTCAAGACCATTCTTTCTCTTTCCATGAATGCTCTCCCTAGCCGGGTGCGTGGCTTAGCAATTCTTGACAAGGCACACCTTACATTAGGATCTCTTAATCTTATTTGATGTATTGTCATCTTTTTTATCTTTGCTTGTACGTTATTTCCTTTTTCGAGGTCAGGCTTCTCCGTCCTCTCTCTTATAAGGGCAAAACTAGTCGTTCCCCTCTTGTTTGTTTCTATTTCTTTTATTTAATAAAATCTAGCAGGGTGCCGCCCCTATTTCTCTAATATATATATATATATATATATTTCCCTCATATGTTTTCAACATTTTCCTCGTCGAAAGATTTTTGGATGCAAAGCATATTCTATAGTGCTATGAAGTGTGAATCTTGATTTGGATCTCCTCTCTTATTCACGACTCACGAGACAAATTGTAACAAAAGGTATTCTTACTACTCTAATGCTCTTTATTTTTTTGAGTCGGACCACAAGTGTCGTAAAACTCTCAGCATAAGTCAATAACTCAAAAAAAAAAAAACAAAAAAATCTTTTTTGTCAGTAATCTGAAATGTTCCTTTTTAATGAAGGAAAAATTAATAAGAATATGTGTCATTTGAAATCATTTTATCGATCTTAATTCGTAATACAAAATCATTTTTTACAATTCAACTTAACACAATAACACATGGTTTAATAAGTCATGAAAATCCATATTACATAATATATTCGTATGATTGTCTAATCGTAAATTTTTCCAAAATTATTTAGGGATGCATGAACGCACATGAGTTAATTGCTATCCAGTAATTAAGATACCTTCTTGCTTATCATTAATGAATTGGATGGAATGAATAATTTCTTTCCATATTAGGTTTTGTTTTTTGTAATGAAAGTGAAAGGCTAGTATAGAATGAATGCCATTTTCGGAATAACATTTGTGTGCCCCAAGGTAAAAGCGTTAAAAGCATATGACCGAGAGCAATACCTCCATGATGTGACATAAAAGAGGATAAATTGAAATTGGAAATATTCATATTTTTCGTGAAGGAAATATGCAATTTTTGTCGCGGATATTTGTTGCTCCTACTTTTATTCCACACCATCCGTTCTCGATAAATATTTCTTGTTTACGAAGCATATGGATCAAAAAATGTAATTGATGATGAATTATTATTAGATCGTAATACCACTTATACATTAAGTAAAATCCTCAATTTGTTTTAAATAATCGTCTTCTTTTATTTGCTATATCGTTTTAAAAAAATAATTAAATTTATTATAAATATTAGAATATTAAACATTGCATTTACTCTCTATGGGTCTATGGGTGCTAGTTCATATCTTCTTAGCATCAGCTCCATCTCATTAATAATTTTCTTGATTTTTATTGTTTTTATGAATAACAGTGATTGAAATTAGCATTAACTGAGTCGGAAGTCTTTAGAAATAGTAGATGAGACATTTTAAAATAATACTCCGTAGTAAAAACATTTATTCGGGACGGAAGGAACATTAATTTATTTTTTCTAAGATCACTCCGGTTACAAAGACTTAAAAACTAACTCTCGAGGTACTATGAGGCATAAAAGTGGGGTAAAAATTTGTGTAAGATATTTTTACAAATATTTTTTGTAAGACGAATCTTATTTATTTGACCCACCGTGTATTGGTGGGTTAAATTGTGAGAGAGTGAGACTTCGTCTTACGAATTAAGATCCATAAGATGATCTTACAGGACTCTAAAAGTGAAGATCCCTTCCAAATAATATTTATATGACAAAAACTTAAGTAAGACGGTTTTACGGATATTTTTTGTAATACGGATCCTTCTTATCCGACCCACCGTGTGTTGATGAGTTGAATTGTGAGAAAGTGGATGTTCCTCTTATGAATAAAGATCTGTAAAACGGTCTTATATGAAGCTTACGCTATCTGCATACACAATAGAACAAAACCAAGATGTAGTTTTTTAAATACACGAACTCAAAATCAAGACCACTCACTTAAACCAGTAGACGAAACTAAAACCGATCAGGATGTCTTCCACTCAAGCCTACCTTATTGCTTTGTTGGCACAAAACCAATATCTCTTTGTCAAACGAATATACATGGCTCAAAACCAAGACCGACCAGAATCAGACAAACCCTATTGCTTCTAGTTGCCATGGTGTTTTGGCTAGAAACGATAAAGACAAAAAAGTTCTGTGCTGGTAATATAATCGATTCTTTTTGTACCGTACTTGATCATTTTAAGATTCATTCCTAGGTGGGTTCGAATCATATTTGGAGGATGCAACTTGTTTGTTGTAGTTATAATAATAAATTTATGTATATCCTTCCAGAAAGAGCTTCTTGTAGTCATATGCTCCATACGTTTGCTGCAATTTATCTAAAATAGAGGATAATAATTCAATAGACAACAAGACCAGTAGGTACTTGGCTAAGCTATTGTGTTTGATGCCTTGTAGGTGGAGCCAGAGGTGTGAGCGAATCGGTCCAACCCACAAGTTCTGTTAAAGCCCAGATGTTAACGGCCACACGTACGGCTAGGCCTAGTACCGGTGAGTTGGGTCGGATTGATGTTAATGCCTCGGGCTCGAAAGCTAGGTTCGCTAGACATAGCTCACAGTGGCGGATACATAAATTTTGTCAGCTGAGTGCACAAATTTAATAAAGTTATAGATCATAATTGTCTCCTACGCGTTTTTATAATTTAAAAACGTTTAATTACATCATCATTTGTAACGTTCCAAAGTAAATATTTTTCAATAAAACATTCAAGACAATCATTTATAAATTGATCACAAATTTGGTTTCCGTTTAAAAAATTTCTCCATAAGCACTAAAGCCAAATTCCTTCAAATCAACCACAATTTGGAAATCTACACAAATAAAAAAAAAACTCATAAATCAGTCTTCAACCCCCAAATTAAAATGATCTAATTTCAGATTAAATAAATATACATTTCCTACCAAGATATTGAACACACAAATTTAGGAAATAAAACAATATTATCATAAGATCAATATATCATCTATCACAAATTCATAAATCACAATTCACAACAATTACATAAATTAAATACTCAATTATGACTATTTCAAAATTTTGATTATTTCAAATTAGGGCTATTTTAAAATGTGGGTTATTAATTTTTTTAAAATCTAAATCACAATTATAATTTGTTTTTTATTTAGGTGGGAGCAAATTGTAGAAATTTGATTCAGGTGGGGGCAAAATGTACAATATAACATATTATTATTATTATTAAAAAAAAATTCCTTTACTGAAAAAACCCCCATGTGGGGGCAACTGCCCCCATACCCTATGCCCTCGGTCCGCCACTGGTAGCTCACACACTAGCCCACTGAGCATGCAACACCTTAGGTCAACAGGCTCACTACAAGCCGACCCAAAGTCCATGGATGATGTCTGTGCTCAGTAGTTACCTATGTGGGATGTGGGTATCACAATCTTCCCCATTTAAAACCTTGACGTCCTCATCAAGGCTGAATCGTACCCCGGGATGATGCATGATTCAAGAGATGGGTCCTACGGGGATCAAGAGATGGCTCTCACCTATCACGGTGTAGCACTTTGGCTAGCACTTTGTTCTCACATTTTCGGTCGGAACCTGTTCTGATATCATTTTTAATGCCCTGAGCCCGAAAGCTCGGTTCGCTACTTGTAGCCCACATACTGGCTCACTGATAACGCAACACTTAAGGTCAACAGGACCACCACAAGCCGATTCAAAAGTTCTTGGATGATGCCGGTGCTCAGTAGTTTCCCGATGTGGGATAGGGGTATCACATGTGTGGGTAACGGGTTATAGTGAGTCAAAACCTATTACTACCCGAAAATCAAACATGTCAAATGGGTCAATACAAAACTGGTGCAACCACTATTCATAAATAAATAAAAATACCCTTTAAACAGTGCCACACATCCATAAAAAAAATATAGCAGAAAATGTTACATTGATACGCAAAAGTCCAACCAATTTTCCACCAAATTATATCATGAACTTAAAAGTAACATTTTAAGATCATATAACTAAAAAACAATAGTATTTTACTTAAAAGTAGCGTCGAGGAAAAAATGGAGATTTGATGGTTTCACCTTGCGAGATTGAGGTAGATTGGAACGGTTACGATTTGCTAGATGGAGAGAGGAGGGATGACGGAGATCAAGCAATACTTAATTTGGATTTCAGTACCTTATGATTTAACTGACCGGATGGGTTGAAACGGGTTGACGGATATTTCCTGTCACGACCTGACCCGTACTCTTATACGGAATCCCAAGGTCGTGTGATGAAAACAACCAAAGAAGACGGACCAGCACCTGCTAAACACGATGGCGCGAGTCAACAGTAGAGCTGAACAAGCTTTAACAAGAAAGTAAAGCCATAATGGCTATACTGGACAACAAAAACCAAAACCTGCGGAAACAATTCATAAGTGGAACCCAAGCCTTCAATTCCAAAACCACGAAACGCAAGGTTGAGCGACAACTATCTCTCCACAATTCTACGATGTGCGTGATGTGATATTTCACACGGGCAACAAACCATCGACAAACCATGGGCTGGTGAAACAAAAATAATCCAACCTGATTAACAACCACTCGTCGGATATAACATGCCGGAGGAAAAAACCAACCAAAAGAATAAGAGTTTAATACTCAACAACTAAGCCAAATATCAACTACTAAACGTGTCGGAGTTAACAACAATAACAACTACAGTAGAAACCACGAGCTAAGACATGCTCGGGAAGACAAGCAAAATAACTTCTAAATAGATACAAAGGCTCGACCATACTAGTCGACTCCAAAATAATACTACAACACATGCAACACAATCTAACCAAGTAAAGTTTACATAACTTTATATCTGTGTCTCACGAGAATAATAAAGACATAATATGAATAACTCCAAGCTATTTCCTAGAAGACCACCTACTATCAACCACGAACCAGTAGCTGCAACATGTACTAACGAGCCCACGCACACACTAAGGAAAACATAGGCGTGGGATGAGTCATAAAGACCTAGTAGGCTACCACATCCAACTACATGGTACGGTATAATGCTCAAGCATATATATAAATCATTGCATCATAGTAGTATACCAATAACAAAACATGTACCAAGTCATCAAGGCACATAATCTCATATAAACCACATAGCATATTGTCTTTCAAATAAGTTCTCATAAATAAACATATACAACAGGATATAGATATCTGAGTATTTGTCTATCTTTGGTGTTACTGCTGAATACAAGTTGAACTGTAACTGAACCGACTCTCGTGCTCAGCCCAATAACCAAACCATATCTAATATCTTTCACTAGTCTTCTTTAGTGAATAATCATAACTCATTAGTTTTCTTTAATGAATACTCGTTGCCTTTCATCCAACCTAGGATAAAGAAATGGGAGTCGCTATCAGGATATGTGGCGCTAATACAAGGACCACATCCCACTATTGACTAAATAGTAAGGAGAAACGAAACCAATACGGAGACTCATAGCGATTGCTAACCCAAAGGCTATGAATCGTCCCATTGCTGACACAACGACCAAGACGCCAGCTTGACTCAAAACAAGGTACACAAGTAGATGTTTACTCATTTAACAAACAGAGATCAAGTCCGATAAGAGCTGACTTCTTTTAGAGAGTTTTTGGTTTAGGGGACCTTACGATCACATTGATTTTTGGGATTCCATCGCAAGAGAGGTAGAGAATTCAACAAGGCTGGTTAGACCACCTTGCGGTCGCATGGCTTAGGGGGCATGCGAACGCATCCCCCCAGGCTCTATTATGGGCAGATTTCTATTTGATTCAATTTTTGAAGGGAAAATTCTATCCTACCCTTATTATACCCCTCATCCTTCAGTCAATTGAGGGCATATTAGTCCTTAAACCCCCTTTATAGATCCAAACCATCCTCCCCTCTCCTCATTTGCGACTTCCACCGATTGCCAAAGCTCCGATCATTCAATCGACAATACGACTCCACCAATGCATTCCTCTCGCCAATGAGCTTCTTCTACACTTGTTGAATTCTTGTTTCCTTTGTTTTCTTCTCGAGCTAGGTAAGCTACTACCCCTCTTTTCTTGGTTTAAACAAGCTAAATAGCATGCTAGTGTGTTATAAATAAGGAACCATCGAAATCTATGTGGTTTCCAACTCGATAATTTGGGGTTTTGGTTAGTATTGATTTATGAGCATGCAGGGTTTGATATAAATGGGTTATGTGGTTTGTATTGGATATTTAGACTTTAAATGATTGTCTAACAGGTTTACTAACCTGAACTTTGAACAATTCCCGAAATCGGGTTTGTGACCTAAGTTGTCAATTGTGCGTTTTGACTCATTAGAGTTACTTAGTGGCTTAATTTGATTTATTCGACCTTAGTACGAAATTCTACTACCTTTGGTATTCGTCGGGTCTCGACTACGAAACCTTAACTATGTATTATTTTAGAAGTTTGTCAATGTTACCTATGTTTGGTAATGAATTAATTGGAGTTCATGAATAACGATACTAAGGATTTTTCTTGAAATGAGAATCCTATCAATTTAGGGTGATTGAAGTCACGATTTCTGACTCACTAAGAGTCGCCTTGAGTGCATAAATTCACGTTGACTTGTCTAAGAATTTGTTTGGGAATCTTGGGAACATCTCGGAGAATCCGAGATGGTGAGTTAGAGAATCATTCTATAGAATATAGTCAGATGGTATATGCCTTAATACTCTATATATAGAGTCTACTTGTATAGTCACAAAAATAACCAAGTTGTTATCTAAGACACGCTTGTATTGCCTTGGCCTTGTGAATTAGTATCGTACGGACACCTTCAGAACCTTGACCATACCCTATGGATTTTATCCCTTGAGTGTATTACTTGGCACTTAACATTTTGAGAACCTCAATAATGAGGTCTCGTAGTATTGCAACATGATCTATCATGAGACTTAAAGGAATTGAATATGACAAGGGTAGTTTAAGACTACCGTTTGAGTCTTAATGGAATTAGGATTTAAGGAGGAATTACCATTCTAAAGAGAGCCTCTAACGTTATGACTTTGTTATTTGGTAAACCAAGATAATCTAGGAAGCCTCGATAATTATGTAAATTTTGATTTGTTAAGTTATAAACTTAGCTTGGATTATGCTAGAAATAACCTTCCATGTCTATTTCAATAGCATGACTTATAAAGCATAATTATATCAAGTTTTGACAATATGAATTCTGATGTTTAAATTACATTGTTACTTAGGAAATCATTATCATAATCCTTGTTAATGATTGAGTTCTTCTTACTTTCTTTATGAATATGACTTAATAAGCATATTTTGTATCTTGGCTTAAAGCATGATTTACTCTTGAATGCCTTAATTTCCTATTGAGATTTGATTCGTGTACTTGTATTGAACTTGGATTTCACTAATAGATGGAATGGTGAACTTGTTGAACTAGGGCTTCTTAATGAAGCAAGAACCTAGATATACGTGAACCGTGAACATAGAGAAGGGATAGAAATGCATATAGTATTTAGAACCTATTTGCATGAAACTGTAGTAAAGACTCAACAGAGTCGAGTCTAAGGAACAATTTAACCTTACGAGGATCATGGTGAGATCCTACAACATTTAGAATCCACTTGAATAGATTACTAGCTTTTAGAACTCTAGCTATTTTTTAGGGTACAAACCTGACATTTGTTTTCAAGACTCAATTGAGCTCCTTACGTGATTTCTTGATTATAGAAATGATATGCATAATTTCATGAATTTAATAGAGTAATATACCTACTTGAAACTGGACGAGTTCAGTCGATCCCTACTTTATTTTAACGCTAAGTACACATCTACATGTCATTCCATTAGTCTAGTTGGCATTCTTCAACTGTGTTTGATGGTAGATGATGCCTCGTCGTCACGAATTGTGAGATTCGTGATAGTTATGGCTCACCGTACCATAATCATGCACACACCCTCCACTATTGACCACAGTGGGGAAGTAGTACCTTGACGTAACTAATAGGTACTTGGCATAATACTATCACCCGAGTATACCTTGAAAGGTCGATGTATAAATCACGAGCATCTGACAACACGTTCAAGTTTAACATTTGTGATTGCAGGAGCAACGCAATGACACCACTTCGGTACCTTCTGGAACCCTTATGTGGCTTACTATGAGCACATATACGAGAACAAAATGTTAGTTGAACATGAGATCCAAGTTACCATGTTAGTATTACTTGTGCATTATTGAAAGACATGATATGCATATACATAGATATGCATATTTATACATGATAATTTCATAAGTGACTTGATGTGTATATATATAGATATACATGCTGCTACATGATGATTCTATGAGATTTGTGTTCTAATTCATTTGGTTAGTTTCTGAGCAGGGAATTTCACCTTGGTTCATCTAGATGGTTTAGTATATAAGAAGGAAATGATTATCTTGTGAAGTATCTAAAGAGATACGACACGTCTTCATGGGTTTTCGTTATAGTAACACGATGCCATTATTATTTAAAACAAATGCATAATATTATGTTATATTGTTGTTTGTAGTAGCGTACTGGGTCATTATAACTTTTTCCATGCTTTGTTTCTAAGTGTGCAATTGTCCGTTAGCCGCGTTGACGCAGGGTAGATCCTGACAGTAGCAGTGCATAGTTGATCGATAGTTGAGTTGAGGTCGTGTGGTTCGTGCTTGTCCCAGTTGATGTTTCTTCCGAATTATAACTCTCGGAGTCCCATTTCGCATTATGTCATTATTGTCGTTGTAGACCTTCTTTTCTATTGAGGATGATGTTGTGTAAAGTTATATAAACTTTTCAGTCAGGTAGTATATCTAGTCTTGTTATATTATTTCTGTAGTCGAGCTTGTGTACTCTAAAGTATAGTATTTATTCAGTTGTCTCCCGGGTAAGTAGTAGCTCTGGGGCATTCAGTATTTCTATAGGTTATGTTATTGTTAACCCCGATATGTTTTAGCCGCTAGATAATTTTTATATCATGTTGGGTTCTTGTTGTTTTCCCTGCCTTGGGTTGCTCGGTGTCTACAATGTCGTGGCACGCGAGTTTTGTATTTCCTCCTTTTGAGACAATCGCCTATTGGTTTCATTTGATTTTGGTTTTGAGCTTTATAGCTCGGGGCTTCTTTCTATTATTTCTTCCAAATATTCATTTTTTGTTGAACCGTATTTTAGTGCGGCTTCACGTTCATGTTTTGAGCTTGATAACTCAACTGTAGACTTGCACTATTGTTTAGAAAGTGCTTATCCTTTTCTTATATTTGTTTCGACGGCACGACCTTGTGATTTTGTATTGAAATCCAAGTCGGGTTGTCATAGGTAGGAGGATTATATGTGTTGCAAGAAGGATTCCTTTTCAAAGGAAATCACGTCTGCATTCTGAAGTACTCGCTTAGGGAGTTGTTGGTTCGGGAGGCACATGGGGGAGGTCTGACCGGTCACTTTGGAGTTACCAAGACACTAGAATTGTTACAGGAACACTTTTACTAGCCAAAGATGTTAAGTAGTGTTCAATCCATCATGTTATGGTGTGTTATGTGTCAAAAAATGATGAGCACTTTTCACCAAGGCTTTACACACCATTGTTAGTACCTGAACAACCGTGGAAAGATCTTTCTATGGATTTTATCGTGGCCTTACAAAGAGCTCAGAGGGGAAAGAATACAATTATGGTAGTGGTGGACATATTCTCAAAAATGGCACACTTCATACCGTGTCATAAAATGGATGATGCTTCATTGGTAGCAAAATTGTTTTTCAAGGAAATAGTACATCTACATGGGCTGCCCAAAACTATTGTGAGTGATCGAGATAGCAAGTTTCTTAGTCCCAAAGGACACAATACAAGGCTAAAGGGGGGGGGTTGAATAGTCGTGTTATACTTTTAAACTTTTCATGAGAGTTCCTAAAACAAGTACTAACAACCTATTGAAAAGGTTGAAGTAACGCAAGACTTGTAAGGAAAACAGACTAAGTCTGCTGGTGAAGCACTACTAGTAGACTTGGCTGTTTACTGAAGTTTAATGCTTAAAGGAATAAGTTAAGTAGCAGATAACACTAAAATAGTGAGTAACGAACACCAAGAACACATGTATTTTGAGATGGTTCGTACTATAAAAAGTACTACGTCCACCACTAAGGCAGGTAACCTTGGATTTGAAAGTGCACTATGATTTTCACTATCTCTATTACAAAAATCTTTAATGGATCGTGTACAAAATATTTGACTTGTGTTTGAGGGTGGGGAAGTGAATATCTAGAAAACAGCATATTCACGGTGTAGAAAAATAGTAAATGAATACAACATAAAGAAGTAAATGAGTAGCAGTTAATGTGCAGATCTTCTTATTGTTGTTGAGGGCTGCCTTAAATGCAAGGAGCTGCTTTGTTGATTTTACCTTTAACTGGGACTAATCGAGGTATGGAGAAGAGTAGGTACTGGAATTAGCAGGTGCAATACAAACAGAGTTGCAGACCTGTAGTAGTTGGTACAGACTGTTTTTGTCAGACTATATACCTGTTCTGATCTTCATCTTGCAATCTCTGAATTTTTTGCCGGATTTGAGCTCCCCAAGGCTTGGACCAGTACCCTTATTATCACCATTCCTAAAACAAATCAGGTTATATCCTTCAAAGATCTTAGGCCAATTAGCCTTTGCAATTTTTGTAATAAAGTGGTTACAAAAATTCTTTCTACCCGGCTCGCCCAAATTCTCCCTCACATCATATCGGACAACCAAAGTGCTTTTACCAAAGGTCGTCTGATTCAAGATAATCTTCTGCTTGCCCAGGAATTGATGCATCAACTTAAGAAAAAAGTCAATGGGTCCAATGTGATTATTAAGCTGGACATGGCCAAGGCTTTCGATCGGGTGTCTTGGGTTTATCTTACTCAGGTTCTTCGGAAGTTTGGATTTTGTGAATCCTTCATCGATATGATTTGGAGGGTGATTTCTAAAAACTGGTTCTCGGTCTCGATTAATGGCTCCTCTGCTGGCTTTTTTCCCTCTACCCATTGTCTGAGGCAAGGAGATCCCCTTTCTCCTAGTCTTTTTATAATAGCCGCTGAAGTTTTTAGTCGCGGGCTTAACAAGTTACAATATGACCACCCTAATTATGCTTTTTCTTCCTCTAGCGGGTGTCCTATTATCTCTCATTTAGCCTTTGTTGATGACTTTGTTATTTTCTGCAATGGCAATAAAAACTCTCTCATCCAACATTGCCTTTTCCTTGAGAATTATGAGCAGTGCTCGGGTCAGTTGATTAATCAGAGTAAGAGTTGCTTTATGGTTTCCAACACTGTTCTGGCTTCTAGATCTGCTTCTATTCAGAGATATATTGGCTTTCATCATCAGCATCTTCCAGTCACTTATTTGGGCTGCCCTCTTTTTGAAGGAAGACGGAAGAAAATCCTGTTCGATTCTCTTATAGAAAAAATTCAGAACAAAATTAATTCTTGGATGAGGGCTTACCTTTCTAAAGCAGGAAAAGTGACCTTAATCAATTCTGTACTGCATTCTATAATTATGTACCAAATTGCCATTTTAAATCCTCCGGCTTCAGTGATCAAGCACATTAACAGAATGCTCTCCAATGTTTTTTGGGGATCAATTGATAGCAACCTCAAATCTCATTGGGTGTCCTGGGATCGTTACTGCCGGCCAGTCCTTGATGGGGGCTTAGGTATTCGAGCTATTTCGGATATTATTCATGCATTCTCAATTCGGCTTTGGTGGAGATTCAGATCCTCTAGTAGTCTTTGGAGCCGGTTTATTAAGCATAAATATTGCTCCAACATTCATCCTCTTCTTGTTCCTAATAGAGGATCCCTCATTTGACGCAGAATGTGGTCGGTCCGGGTTATTGCAGACGCTAAAATCTCTTGGATTGTTGGGCAAGGCAAGTGCTCGATTTGGCTAGATCAATGCTTACCAGATGGGAGTCTTATCCAGCCTGCCAATACTCAGCTGAGGGTTGTTAACGACCATTTTGATACCCCTACCCATATTTCTAATGAAGCCCGTCTAGATATTGGTCACGCTGCTACTCTATCCATCATTAAGAATGGTATCTCCATTGCTAATTTTCCAGACTCAGCGCACTGCAACCTCACAGAAAGCGGCACTTTCTCTCTTGCTTCAGCCTGGTAGGTAGCTCGTACTAGTAGGCCTGTTCTTGCTTCTGCTCGGTTTATTTGGCATAAACATACTCCTCGCCATATTAACCTGTTCATGTGGAGACTTTGGCTTCAGAAGCTGCCAATCGATGAAAGTATAATTAGTAAAGGGATTCAGTTAGCCTCTCGATGTTCCTGTTGCACTGTGGGCAGTATTGAAACGTGTTCCCATGTTTTTTTCGATAGTCCTTTGGCGCGCTATCTTTGGAATGAGTATAATAAGAAAGGAGGAATGTCCTTCTCTTCCAATGTTCTTTAGAACTGTTGTTTCAGTTGGTGGCTGGCCAAAGACCACTCCATTCTCCATGTTATTGTTCCTTCGGTGATTCTATGGGAGATCGGGAAATACAGAAATTCCAGCCTTCATGACGGCACTAGAGCTCCGTTTTGGGCTGTGGAGAACCGTATTAACTTCTTGATTCAATCTATATTATCCAATGCGGGAATTCGGCCAAGGTCACTCGACTGGAATTCTATTTTTTCCTCTAGACTGGGATTTGTGTCTTCTAAGTGTATCTGTGTTATTCGTTGGTTGAAACCTCCTTTACATTCCCTCAAACTGAACACTGTTGGTGCTTGTAGAGTCTCTTTTGGATCTTGCTCGGGGGGCGGGGGCATCATTTGCAACAGCCATGGTGATCTGATTTTTGCTTTCTCCTCTTACTATGGGAACTCCAATAGCTTTCTTGCGGAATGTAAAGCTTTGCTTCAAGGGCTAACTTGGCTGGCTGCCAATACTATTTCAGGAGCTATTATTAAGGTTGATTCCAAGAATCTTGTGAACTGTGTTTTGGGCTCTATTATCCCTCCTTGGAAAAGTCTTTATCTGATTCGGGCAGGAAAAAATTAATTGAGGAGGGTAATCATTCCTTATGCCATATCTTCCGTGAGGCTAATTCAGTGGCGGATTCTCTTGCTAATTTTGTTTGTGATAAGTGCATGGACACCTCTTTCGAGTCTTCAGCTGATCTCCCTCCCCGCATCAAAGGTCTTATCTCTCTGGATAAATTCGATACCCCTTATGTTAGAATTTCCTAGCTTTATTTTGCTTCTTGATTTCTTTTCTGAGGTAAGGCTCCTTTGTCCTCCCATATATAAGGGCAAGACTGGTTGTCCCCCTCAAATTTGCATGATTTTCCCCTATATCAATAAAATTTAGCAGGGTGCCGCCCCTGTTTCATTAAAAAAAAAGTGTGTTCCTTGAATTAAGGAGTCAATCAATTTATGGATTAATTCAAAATGATATTGTAAATATCTGAATTAATAATCCTCTAGATATTTGTTGAGCTGGGCATCTTGCAACACGTCATACTGCTGTTTCGAAGGCAGACAAGGTCTGCTCGTGAAGGCTGCAGGTGAAGCCTTTGCCGAAGTCTTCTTGTGAGGACTTGCCGAAACCTGTGAAGTCTAAAAACTATTCAAAAGGCAAATTTCTATACATAGTTTCTACGCTAACTAGTACGCAGCCCATTTATCAACTAAGTATAGAACCTATAGTAATGCATGAGCTAATGCAAATTAAGATACATTGAGAAACAACAATCTCCTTCTATTTGCATCTAGTCATCATTACTTACAAGTGAGGGCTATGAAGGCTTATGAATAGATAATAGCATGTTAGAAAAGAATTAAGTTTTTTAACAGCAGACATGCCTCTATCAATAAGAACACCTCGAATGTAACAGCTAATCTAAGTGCTTACAACTGATGAGATTTAAAGAACAAGCACAAAAGATTTAGACTAAACATTTCAAATAAATTAAAAATAGACGTTTAAATTGCAAGCTTATATATGAATTTAAAGAACATCCAATTTAAACAGAAGACATTTTTCAAAAGTAGGTACTTCTGTATTTCAAACAAGAAGTTTAATAGTTATAGAGTTTTTCAAAAATGGATAGATACAAAGGATAATGATATGAATGATACAAGTTGCCATGGTCTTTTTCCTTTTCTTTTGTCTTCTCTGTCAGCTACTTCCCTTTCTCGGCGTTGACGCTCGAGTTTTTCAACTCTTCTAGTATACTCTTCATCAGCAGAGTTCTGTTGTCGGATTGAACGAGAATGGTAATCAAGTTCTTCACGAAATCTGTTGTTCTTGTACATCAGAACTCGGTTCATAGACCGCAATTGTCTCTCCTCCGTGATGGCCAGATCACGTTCGTGCTCAGCTTCTATCTGATCATGTGCGACATTGAGAGCTTGATCTTTGAGTTCTAGAACAGGAGGGCCGCCGCGACCAAGGTGGAGGGTAATGCTGTGAAAGAGTTGGAAGAAGAGAGTGAAGCAAAGACGAACACACTCGTTGCGTTGAGCTTCCATGTTAATCTTGATGTCTGTAGACTCGTGCCTGATCTCTCGAAATCGAGTCTAGACATCCTCTTGAAACTGGCGGAGGATGTTGGCATTTCAGGCAGCAGCCTTAGATGACTCTGTTGTGATCTCAATAGCAGCAGTGGAGATACTTGTTAACTCTCCAAGTCTGTTGTAGATGGAATTGATCGATGTAATTTATACGTCGATTTCAGATACTTTTATGACTTAAATTGAGCGATTCCACGAGGCTTTTGGCTACTGATATGTGTTTTTCAGTTGTTTTATGAGTTTCAGGGTTTTAGGTGAAATTATACAAATTATAAGGCTTTTTGGTGAAGATTTCAAGAAGGGGCCAAAGTGTAAATTGAAGAAGAAACGACAAAGGTGAAAGCTGGACACCTTGCGGCCGCAAAGTATCTCTTACTTTGCCTCCGCAAGGTAGGCAGAGAGTTCAGACTTCAAGCCCCGTAAATTGAAGACCCCTTGTGGATGCAAGGGGGTGAAGACCTTGCGGTCGCAAGGTGGTCAGAATCGGTTTTTGAGGGTTTTCAAGCCAGACTGAAAGTCTTAAACCCCCTTCAACTCCATGGTATAAATAAAGGACGGTAGCCAAAGCTCATGGACGTCCAGAAAGTAGTTTTAGATAGTTCTAGAATAGGATTTAGTGTGTATAATATAATTAGTTGTTGTAATTACAAGTTTTGAAGATTGATTCATGTGTTCAATCATCTCCATGTGCTGTTCATCTTCAAGGATGAACTAAACACCCATAAATCTAGGAGTTGGGAGGTAACTTGTGTCGAATCTATGCTTTGATTATATTTTTATTCATTCAATTCTTGTTGATTCCCTCTATTATTTCGCTTTGAACAAATGAATGTAATCATGAATAATAAAGGCCTAGAGGTGCGGATAACTGCATGATCAATGTGCATATGTCGTACACTGGCTCACCATCACAATAAACTGAACCTATCGATGCACGAGAGTGATAAATTAGGGTCAGGTTCCATATATGACCTAAGTGACAGTTAGATTATATGTTCTTGTGCCTAGGATATAGAATGGATGAATTATTTGAAGATGGAGACTGAATGGTAATTCAACAGGCTATATCTATATTTTGTGAACGAACCCAAGAAATTGAATGATACTTTATTAAAATAAGTCATAGAAGAGATACAAGTGAAACCCTAATCCTAGATTTCCCTTCACCATAAGATCTTCATAATCTTTTATTTTTTATTTTTAAGAGAAGCAGGGCGGCACCTGCGCTGAATTTATTAATGTGAAGAACAATAACAAACTAGGAGGGGGACAACCAGCCTTACCTAGCAAAGGGGGGGGGGACAAAGGAGCCTGACCTCTAAAAAGGAATCCCAAAACAAAAGAATACAACAACCAAAAAACATAAATGAACCAGAACCAAACAAATCAGCCTTTGCGATAAGTATAGAGCCCTAGCACATCTTGCTTAAGGATCGAGAGGATCTTTCGCGGAAGCTACTCAATATGATTATAGCACATGTTACCCTGATGAGAATACGCCTCAGCAGCAAGGATATCAACTAATCTATTCCTTTCTCTGTAAACATGATTTAAAACAAAACCAACGCTTATCAGCTTACAATCCTCTAACTCATAACTATATCTCCAAGGAAATTGACAACTGCCGTTAATGCCCATAACAACCACCTTTGAATCCGTCTCCACGTTGACCTTCGAAAAACCATAGTCCAAATATAACTTAAGGCCATATCGAAGCGCAGCCACCTCCGCATACATATTCGAACCCGGACCCAGGAAGATAGAAAAAGTAACCACCAAATTCCCCTCCGTATCTCGAATAACACCTCCACCCGAACAAACTCCATTTTTAGAAGAGCCATCTGTATTCAATTTAACACCCTCACTAGGCCTTTCCCAGCGTAACCATAAATCCCGACGCAGCTTGACTTCTTGAATAGGAAGATGAAAAGTAGTCAACCGAAGCTTACCAATGTGCCCAGCCGAAGAAGACGGCTGAAAAATCAAGTTCAAATCTTGTAACCAACGGCGAACGTTCCTGACAATGTTCATAGCCACCATAGGGCTGGAATCAAAAGTAGCACTGCATCGCGCTTTCCACAGTTCCCAACAGCCAAAAACAAAGATTCCCAGTTCACAAGCCCTCAGTTGATTACCATCACTATGACGCATCCAAGAATCATACAAATGCCGCAAAGAATAAGAGACCAAAGGCATCTGAAAGTGAGTAGAAAAACCACCCCAGACCACCCTAGCCACTTCAGACCATAAAAACAGATGAGGCAAAGATTCACAATCATGAGAGGTTTGACAACAAACACATTTATAAACCAACTGGATTCCTTTACTCCTTATACTCATATCAACCGGAAGAGCACCGTGCAAAAGTCTCCAAATAAACTCACTAACTTTTGTAGGAATCTAAGAACGCCAAATCTTCGAAGCCCAAGGAACTGAAGGACCCCGATTACGGATCAGATTACAGTACGCTGCAGTATCAAAGTCGCCTGATGTTGAGTGAACAAAGACCAATCTGTGGGGAACAGAAGGATTAAGCTGCACTCGCCGAATAGCATCATGGAATTGATCAGGAATAAGAGGAAGAAAATCATTAATAATGGGGCAAGCATCCTTCACCTGAAGGGATGCATCCATCGGCAAGGGACCATACAAAGCATCACCACACCAGTTCTCTGACCAAAACGAAATGTCCCCCGACCCAATAACCCATTGGATGTTATTGCGAATAGTATCCAACTGACTAGCCATTGCTTTCCATCCGTTAGACCCCCCCGTATGATCAATGAAGAGCCTCCTCGACATATATTTAGACCTCACAAACTCAGCCCATAAACTAGATCCCTGAAGCGCCACCCATGCAAGCTTAGCATGGAGAGTTGCCATGACATGGTGTAATCGACGTAAACCTAACCCGCCTTCCTTAATAGGACGACAGATTGTATCCCAAGCTATCCAATGCACCCGTCTCTCTCCCTTTGAATTCCATAAAAAGGAGGCAAATGCTTTCTCTATGCGATTAATAATTATGTTCGGAACCTTGATCGCAGCAAGAGTATAAACGGGAATACTACAAAGGATCGATTTAAGAAGCGTTAACTTACCTCCAAAAGATAACAGTCTAGATTTCCATCCCCCAATTTTATTAGTAATACGCCCCACCAAATCTTCGAAATAAATCCCCATGGATCTGCCTTGAAAAAGAGGAACCCCCAAATAAAGTAACGACAACTGTCTATTCGAACACCCTGCACAATTTTTGATATCTCTACGCCTCCTTTGAGAACATATATGAGAAGTATAAAACCCAATTTTGGCTAGATTAATGAGTTGTCTCGAAGCAGCCTCATACATACCCATGACACGACGAAGCCCTTTAATTGAAGTCTTGGACCCATTACAAAAGAGAAACATATCATCGGACATACCATAGATGTGATATAATCAGACCACCCCGCCCATGCATAAAAGGAATAATCCGACCAGTTTGAATTGCCAAAGTAATGTTACGAGATAAAATCTCTTGCGCCAGCACAAACAAAAGAAGGGGATAAGGGATCGCCCTGATGAACCCCATGGGAAGAGTTGAAGAAACCATAGCCTTTACCATTGACGCGCAACGAATACCAATTATTACTAATAAGGCGATATATTAAAGAGCAAATGTCTTCATTGAAACCATAATATTTAAGAGCCCGAAGAAGAAAATCCCACTCCACTCTATCATATGCCTATGACATGTCCAATTTAAAAATAACATTGCCCCCACGAGTTTTATAATTCAGTCTATGAACTAGCTCCTGAGCCAACATCACATTCTCCTGAATACTCCTCTCTTTAACAAAGCCAGCCTGTTCTAAAGAGATCAAATTCGGAAGCAATAAAGCAATACGGCTAGCCATGATCTTGGAAAGAATTTTACCAGAAAAATTACAAAGACTAATAGGCCGGAAGTCACCAAAATCAGTTGGCACTTTAACCTTTGGAATCAACACTAACGTAGTGGCAGCAACCCCTCTGTGAATCTCAGCCCCACAGAAAAAATCCTAAACCGCCAAAATTATGTCGTCCTTGATAATATCCCAGCAACCACGATAGAACCATCTTGTAAAGCCGTCACTACCCGGAGCACTGTCAGGATTCATATCCTTGATAGCTTCCCAAATCTCTTCCGACATAGGGACTCTACAAATACTATCATTATCTTCCCTTTGCAAACCACCAATATTATGAGAAAAAAGATCTTTATTAAGAACATGAGGAGACCGAGATAACAAATCAGAGAAAAAAGCAACTGTACGATTTCCAATAATATCATCCTCCTCACACCAAGAACCATCTTCATTTTTAATCCTAATCACATTAGCTTTCTGCCTATCCTTGATACAGGCATGAAAATATGCCGTGTTACGATCTCCATCTCGAAGCCAACTATGTCTAGCTTTTTGTTGGAGTAATTCCGTATCCCACTTAACACATTGAGAGAGAGCTTGCTTCTCGGCTTTTAAATTTGCCTCTACCGTGGCCAAAACCCCTTGTTGTAACTCCATTTCAAGCCGCAAAATCGTATCCTGATGTTTTGAAATCATCCTCTGAACATTGCCAAAAACAGACCAATTCTAGTTCTTTAATTCCTTCCGAAGAAGATGAAGTTTCTTATGCCAAACTTCCATAGGAGAACCCCCAACATATCTTTTCCATTGATGATCTACAAATTTCAGAAAATCCGGATGATCTAGCCACACACGCTGGAACCTGAAAGATGTCGTCCTCTTTTTAAGAGAAGGAAACTTCAATAACAAAGGAACATGATCTGAATTGGACCGAGCCAAATGGGTAAGCCGAATAACCGGAAGGCGCTCCTTATAGACTCCATTGATACGGACTCGATCTAAACGCTGCCAAATCCTGGCACCATCATGATGATCATTGCACCAAGTGAAAATATTTCCTTCATAACCAGTATCTTCTAAACCCGCAGCCTGACTAAAATCCACAAAATCATGCATACTATGCAAATCCCACCCATTCCCTCCCAACTTCTCGAAAGTGTGCATGATCGTATTAAAATCCCCGCCCACAATCCAAGGCTCTACATGACTGGCCGCAATATCAGAAAGATCCTACCAAAGGGCATGTCTGCCCCAGCGAGTGCAAAGAGCATAGACAAAAGAAGCCATGAATACCATATCATCTTTACATATGCGAACTGTCAACTGCTGAGAAGAAGCACGAGCCAAATTAACTTCTATACATCCTCCCAAAATAACCAAATGTGAGTGTTAATCGGGTCACCATGCAAACAATTAGAATAACGTAATCTCCTAGTCACATCCTGAATCTTATTGCTATTAATTTTTGGCTCCAAAATAGCTAACAACCACGGTTTATGTTGCATCTTTAAGACCTTTAAATAATCTATAGTGTCACGATTTCCAATTCCACGAGCATTTAATATAATGATCGGCATAAAAATTACTTGGCAGATTTTTGTTTTTTGGACTGAGCCCTAGTTTTCCGAGCATGTTGCTTACCTTGTTTCTCCTTCTGTAAATTTTTAATCTTCCTAGCACAAAATTGTTTAAAGTCTTCAGAAACAGGTAGCAAATTATTCTCATCCATAGAGATGGACCTATGCAACCTGGCCGGATGATCCTCAAAATCTCCACCCATTGAATGTGCTTTACCCAAATGATGAGGAATAGTGCGAAGGATAGCCTCCCATATCTCAGATAAGTTAGTTCCCCTGAAACCCGACCCCTCCACCGTAACATGTTTTGTTGCATTCTGCAAAGTTTCTGGGCAGGCCGTATCTCCTTCATCTCCGTTAAGAGTTGATAAAACTTCAAAAGGGGCACTTGTAACCGTGTGGGCAGTACCATTCCCTCCTGCAAATGCACAACTTTATTTGTGTCTATATCAGTGTTATTCTTTTGCTTTATTGTAGTCTCCGTATCCTTCAATGTATTAACACTAGTATCCCCAATAATGGTCTGCTTTTCTCGATTTGTGACATTGTCACTATTCAGGATTGGCCTGTTGTTACCATCCACAACATCAATAATCTCACAGTCTATATGTAATACCCCAATCCCACATCGAGTAGATGTGAGACTTGTGTTTGATTTATAAGGTAGTCATGCGCTACTACTGGGAACCACCATCATCCATGGACTTTTGGGTCGGCTTGTGGTGGGCCTAATGATCCAAGGTGATGCGTGCTCAGTGGGCCAGTGTGTGGGATACACGTAACGGATCGGGCTCTTGGGCTTGGGTCGTTACAAATGGTATCAAAGCGGGTCCCGGCCGGAAATATGGGAACAAAGTGCTGTGCGGGCCAAATTGCTCCACCGCAGAAGGTGGGAGCCACCTCTTGATCCCCGTACGAGCCATCTCTTGAATCCTGCATCGCCCGGGGTACGATTTGGCCTTGACGAGGACGTCAAGGATTTAAGTGGGGGAGATTGTAATACCCCAATCCCACATCGGGTAGATGTGAGACTTGTGTTTGATTTATAAGGTAGTCATGCGCTACTACTGGGCACCAACATCATCCATGGACTTTTGGGTCGGCTTGTGGTGGGCCTGATGACCCAAGGTGTTGCGTGCTCAGTGGGCCAGTGTGTGGGCTACACGTAACGGATCAGGATCTTGGGCTCGGGTCGTTACACTATATTTTTACCTGACTGATCTTTGACCCTAGAAGTTGAGCCAATCTGTTCCCCCCGCTTCAAAATCACTGGTCTCCAATGTTGATTATTCCTATCATCATGAACAGGCTTCTCATTAGTACCTTTCCCTTTAGGAAACCTATGCAATCCCTCCTTATTTTGAACAGCTTCTACATCGACAGCTGCGTCTGCTATCTTGTCCTCCATTGCATAATTAGGTGGCATGGTCTGTTTACCTCTCCTACAATTAATTTTATAATGTCCAAGTAGACCACACCCGTCACAAAACGCAATATTTCCCTCAAACTCCAAGGCTTGCCAAAAACCATCTTCTTTAGTGGTACCAATCCAGATCCGGGATGGTAACGGCAACGAAACATCCACCTCTACACATATACGAGCAAACATAGACCGAGACAAAGACAAAGTTTTTTCATCCGCCCGTAAAAAACAACCAAGCGCATTGCCTATACGCTGCAAATATGAAGGCATGAATAAGTGTAATGGCAGGTGATGCAAACGAACCCAAACCGCCAGTTTCGTGATATCCTTGTTGAAAGAAAAGTCAGAAGACCATCTAAACGAGCGGTACATACAAGTGCCAATCATATGGGACTCTTTAAATAGGGCCCTAACCATGTCTTTAGCAGATGAGAGATGTACCATGACATGGCGTGGGTCTAGCAAGCCTACCACAAACGATTCTGTCAGATGCCAAGAAGAAGTAATATGATCCTGTATAACAACAAGAGATGGCCGCCCCATCGAAAACTTCAGAATAAGCGTATTGGCTAGTTGTTTTTCAGCCGTCTCCATCTCCAAGGGCGTAAATAAGCAACCTGGCTCTTCCAAAATGGAAATTGCCTACTGTGGAGCCAAAGGAATGTCACGCAAAATCGGTGCCTTAGACGAGAGGACGCCCAAAACGGGTGCCGGTTGACCTACGATATTAGCATAGGAACGTGGTTGACCTCCACCCGTCTCCCTAGTTTCAGGAGGATTATCCCCGGAAGGCGCCTCTGCCGGAGGAACAATATCCAGTGGCATGAATAGAATCCTAGGAAAACCTAGGGAAACCCTAGGACGTGCAAAGAAAGAAAATTTTAGAGAGAAATTTTTTTTCTGTGTCTGTTTTAATGAGCATTATAACTTAATTTGGTAGCTGGGGAGTGTCGAACCCTTGACCACCTTAGGCCAACCTTGTAATTGCTGCTAATTTAGTTAACTCTAGAATAATAATTAGTTTAGATTAAAATCAATATAAAAACCCCCTTTAGTTTAATAATTTGCTACCGATAATCGTGCTATTCGTGATCTTCTTGTCTTTGTGGTTCGACCCTTGCTTCCCAAAACTATTCTACAATAGTCTTTTCCACTTGCAAGGAAAACAATTAAAATAAGACATCGATCAATTTTTTGGCGCCGTTGCCGGGGACAAGCTAGTTTGCATAGCTAGTTATTTGTAACGTAATTTTTAATTTCAGTTTTTATAAAAAAAATAAATAAAAAAACAAAAAGATTTTATTTGTTATTAGTAGTTAGTTGTTTAATTGCTTTACTTAATTTTGATGCACGGTCGTAGATTTTTGAATCCTAAACTGGTAGAACTAAATCAAGATATAAATAATATTGGAAAGAATCAAGAAAATCTTGATAATCTAGCAACCCAGTCTGATAATCAAGAATAATTGAATCAAGAGGATCCTCTGGTTGATCCTCCAATGGACAATAATAATCTATATCCTGAAAATCCGGTTCATCCGGTTAATGTGAATCAAAGAGAAGAAGAACCTGCTAGAAGAAATATGGAAGTAGTAGTAAATCAAAGAACTATAAATGATTATAGTCGACCCACACTGAATGTAGCAACATCATGTCTAGTCTTACCAGATGCAGTAAGGAATTTCGAATTAAAAGGACATTATTTTAATATGATACCTTGTTTTCATGGAATGCCTGCTGAAGATCCAGTTAGTTTCCTTAGAAAATATGAGTATATGATAGGTACCTACCCGTTAGGAGGTTTGACTGAAGACCAAGTAAAAATAAAATACTTTCCAAGTGCATTAAAAGAATTGACGAAAAGATGGTTTATGAATCTAACACCTATTAGTGTTTATACTTGGGCTCAATTATATGATTTGTTTATGAGTAAATATTATAAACATGCATCTCTTACAAAATACAGAAAATAAATCATGTCTTTTCAAAATGAACCAGGTGAAACATTCCATGAGGCATGTGATAGATTTAAAAAATTACTTATTATGTGCCCTCATCATAATCTGTCTCAAGATGTGTTAGTACTTCAATTCTATCATGCTCTTTCGCCTGCTTTACAAACTATGGTTGATAGTGCGGCTGGTGGTTCTATCAATAGAATGACACCAGTTGCATTAGAGGAATTATTTGAGATGTTGAGTGCAAATTCTCAACAGAAAAGTGCAAGAGGTAAAAGTAGAGGTTTATACCAAGTTCAAGAAAAACCAGATACACAAGCTCAATATGAAAATTGGCCAATTCAAGAAGCATGTGCCATGTGTGGATTATATTTTCATACTACTAATTTTTGTCCATCTAGTGCTATGTATTCTGAACAGGTGAATGTCATGAACATGTACCCTAAAAGACAAAGGAATGATCCCTACTCAAACACATATAATCCTGGTTGGAGGAATAATCCTAATTTCTCATGGGGAGGAAATAAACCATTACAACCTCAATAACTTCAACCTCAACAATTCCCAAATCAAGGACAATTGCGAATTGAAGAATTTTCAAAATCAGATGGAGTAAACAAAGGACAAGTTGCCCTTAACAAGTATTTCCTAGATGAGATAGAAAATTTAAGGAGTAAACTTGCAAAAGTTGAAAACGAGAAAAGAGAAGAAGGGAAGTTCCCTAGTCAAACTAAACAAGCAAAATCTATCACTACTCTACGAAGTGGTAGAGTAATTGGAGAAGAGGTAAGTGATCCTATTCAATCTTCTGATGTGTATGACAAATTAGATAATTCTGAAAAAAAAGTTGAAAAGGATAAAAATGAAAATAATCAAACAAATAATCAAGAAATAGAAAAAGAAGTGCAAAACAAAGAAAGCCAAGAGGAAGTAGGACAAGAAAAAGAACAAGAAGAAGAGGAACCATATGCGGCACCACCACCATATGTTCCTCCAATTCCGTTTCTTAGAAGACTTATGAAAAACAAAATGAATAAACAATTTTCGGAAATTTATAATATGTTATCGAAAGTGAATGTTAATCTCCCTTTGCTTAGTGTCATTAAAAATATTCCAGCTTATGCTAAGTTTTTCAAAGATCTTCACTCTAAGAAACACAAATTCGAAAACAATGAAAAAATTATTGTTTCTGAAAACGTAAGTGCAATTTTACAACTCGAACTTCCCCCTAAGTTGAAAGATCCAGGCAGCTTTAATATCCAAGTCTCATTGGGTAGCTCTAAAAAGATGAAGGCTATGCTAGATTTAGGAGCAAGTATTAATTTGATGCCCTTTGCAGTCTACAAACAATTAGGGTTAGGGGAACTGAAACCCACTAATATGTCTTTACAATTAGCTGATCGTTCAGTTAAAAATCCTTTGGGTATAGTAGAGGACATCCTAGTTCAGGTTGATAAATTAATCATTCCGGTTGATTTTGTGGTTCTAGAGATGGAAAGGAAAATATGCACAAATAATGAAGTCCCTATCTTGTTAGGCATACCTTTTATGGCCACTACCAATACAATGATAAATGTTAAGAATGGTAAACTCACAATGTCAGTCCTAGGTGAAACTGTAGAAATCTCAGTTTTTGATGCAATGAATAGACCTAGTGACATGAATGCACGTTTTTCAATTGATGAAATAGAAAAATTAACAACTCAAAATTTTGAAGAAAATTGTGAGGACGATGATTATGAGAAAGATGTATTTGTAGTTTATGATGATAGACCTTTCTTTCCCATAAAAGTCGACATTGATGAGTTAGAAAGAGAACTAAGAGAGACTGATGAAAGAAAAGAGAGAGAAAGACTAGAAGCCCTTAAAAATAAAGATAATATGGAAAAAGAAGAATCAGAAAATAATTCTGATAAGACAGAAAAAGAAGAGGATGAAAATAATGATGAAGAAGAAGCGGAAATTCTAAAATCTCTTTTTCAAGAAATAGAAGTAGAGGAAGAAATAATAGTAAACATTGAAGAGGTTAAAGAAAAAACAATAAAACCTGAAAATTCTGAATTCATTCCGTCTGTTAAATCTCCTCCTGAAGAAGAATTAAAGTCATTACCACCCCACTTAAAATATGCATTTTTAGGGGAAGGTAAAAATTTGTCTATTATAATTGCTGCAGATTTAACAGAAGAACAAGAAGCAAGCCTATTAAAAGTTTTATGGACACATAGAGAAGCCATAAGATGGTCTTTAGCAGACTTAAAAGGTATTAGTCCGTCTATGTGTATGCATAAAATACATTTATAAGAAGGTAGTAAACCTTCTAGAGAAAGACAAAGAAGACTTAACCCTCACATGGAAGAAGTAGTGAGAAAAGAAGTTCTTAAGCTTCTCGATGCGGGTATAATTTACCCAATATCTGATAGTAAATGGGTTAATCCAGTTCAGGTAGTTCCTAAGAAATCAGGAATTACAGTAGTTAAAAATGATAAGGATGAATTAGTTCCTACACGAACCATCACTGGTTATAGAATGTGCATTGATTTGAGGAAATTAAATGCGGCAACTAGGAAGGACCACTTTCCCTTGCCTTTTATTGATCAAATCCTTGAAAGACTAGCTGGTCATGAATATTATTGTTTTCTTGATGGTTTCTCTGGCTACAAGCAAATCCCAGTAGCACCCAAAGACCAAGAGAAAACCACTTTTACATGTCCTTTTGGTACCTTTGCATTTAGGAGAATGCCCTTTGGACTTTGTAATGCCCCAACTACTTTTCAAAGATGCATGATTTCTACATTTTTTGATTTAGTGGAAAGATGTGTCGAAGTATTGATGGATGATTTCTCAATATTTGGAAACTCTTTTTGATCATTGCCTAGCAAATCTGACATCGGTTTTAAAAAGATGTTGTGAAACTAATTTAACCATAAGTTGGGAGAAAAGCCATTTCATGATCAAACATGGAATTGTCTTAGGTCATGTTGTGTCTAATAAGGAATTGAAGTCGATAAAGCAAAAATTGAAGTCATATCACAATTACCTCCCCTAACTTCTGTCAAAGGTGTTAGAAGTTTTCTAGGGCATGCAGGTTTTTATAGAAGATTTATAAAAGATTTTTCAAAAGTCTGTAAACCTCTATGTAATTTGTTAACAAAAGACACCGAATTCATCTTTGACCAAGAATGCTTAAATGCATTTAATTTATTAAAGGAAAGATTGACTTCCGCCCCAATTTTTACCGGCCCCGATTGGTCTCTCCCTTTCGAGATCATGTGTGATGCTTCAGACTTTGCAATTGGAGCTGTGTTAGGTCAAAGGGTGGATAGGCAACCACATGTTATCCATTATGCTAGTAGAACATTAAATGATGCACAACTTAATTATACAACAACAGAAAAATAATTTTTAGCAGTTGTGTATGCATTGGAAAAATTTAGATCATATTTGTTAGGATCAAAAGTCATAATATTTTCTGATCATTCAGCTCTAAAATATTTATTGAGTAAGAAAGAGGCTAAGACTAGACTCATAAGGTGGATGTTTTTATTGCAAGAATTTGACATTACTATTAAAGATAAAAAGGGAACAGAAAACGTTGTAGCCGACCATTTGTCTAGATTGGAATTTTCACCCTTCATTGAACGTCAATTTCTTGATAATAAAATTCCTGTAAATGAAGACTTCCCCGATGAACAATTATTAGCAGTCAAAGATTCAGACCCTTGGTATGCTGATTCTGTCAATTATTATGTATCTGATATCATAAATCTTGATTTTGATCATTATCAAAGAAAGAAATTTTTGACTGAAGCAAAGAATTATTTTTGGGAAGAACCTCATTTATATAAAATGTGTTCCGACTCTTTAATTAGGAGATGTGTTCCAGAACAAGATCAACAAAGTATTATGGCATTTTGTCATGAATACTCTTGTGGTGGTCATTTTAGTGGTAATAAAACTGCTAGGAAAATTTTGCAATCTGGTTTAGATTGGCCTTCTGTTTTTAGAGATTGTGACATATTTTATAAAACTTGTGATAAGTGTCAAAGAACAGGTGGAATAGGAAAAAAGAATGAAATGTCCTTGCATATAAATATGGTTGTTGAAATTTTTGATGTTTGGGGTATTGATTTTATGGGTCCTTTTCCAGTCTCTAATAATTGTGAGTATATTTTAGTTGTTGTTGATTATGTTTCTAAATGGATAGAAGCTATTGGAACTAAAAATAATGATGGAAAAACTGTTGTTAAATTTGTGGAAGATCTTTTTGCTCGGTTTGGAGTACCTAAGGCCATAATTAGTGATCAGGGAACACACTTCACCAATAGATTGCTAAATACAGTCCTTTGAAAATATGGAGTAACTCACAAGTTAGCTACACCTCATCATCCTCAGACGTCTAGCCAAGTAGAAGTGAGTAATAGACAGATAAAAGCAATTTTAGAGATGACTGTAAGACCAAACCGTAAAGATTGACAGTCTAAACTTAATGATGCTTTATGGGCATACCGAACAACATATAAGACCCCAATAGGAATGTGTCCTTACCGAATGGTGTATGGCAAAGCCTGTCATTTACCAGTTGAAATTGAACATAGAGCCTATTGGGCAGTCAAAGAACTAAACTTAGATTTAACCTTAGCTGGTGAAGAGAGACTGTTCTAGTTAAATGAATTAGAAGAACATAGGTTAAATTCGTATGAGAATGCTAAAACTTATAAAGAAAAGACCAAGAAATACCATGATATGGGATTAGCCAACAAAATGTTTCGACCAGGACTAAAAGTATTACTTTTCAATTCTAGACTCAGGTTATTTCTCGGAAAACTAAAATCAAAATGGTCTGGTCCTTTCACTATAGTTCGAATTTATCCTCATGGAGCAATTGATATTAGAAATCCAAGGACCGATGAAATATTTAAAGTTAATAGTCACCGACTCAAACCATACCTTGAACCCATGTCAGTCGAGAGAATAATTGAACTTATTCGTCTTGCTGACAATGAACCGCCGGATGATTATGTTTGTAGTTGGGTCGAGCCAAAGACGTTAAACAAGTGCGCTATGTGGGAGGCAACCCGCTATGATGAATTTTATTTGCTTTCGTAGTGTAATTCTAAATATGCTATTCCCCGTCTTATTTAATTTTGGACATTTAATTTACAATTAAATATGTCAAAATTCAAGTTTGGGGGAGAAAAGCATCATAATGTTGTATTTATATGTTGCTAATATTCTAGTTTAGAATTTTTGTAGAATTTTTAGAGTGCAGGAACGTAACGGAACATAACGGAAGGACCAAACTACAAAACTGCCAAAAAGGTTAAAAGCAAAATAAAGGATGCATGTTACGCCTGCGGACCTCATGGACGCAAGGCTTAAGCACTTTGTGAGCCGCAAGGCCTATTGAATGCGAGTGAAGCGTGACCCGAGGCACTACAACGGATTCAGATTGATGACCCGACCGGACTCCAATGCGGAATCCCAAGGTCGTGCCGCCAAGACAAGATAAAGACGGACAAGCACCCGCGTAAGCATAGGGTGCGAGTCAAGAGTTGAACCCACAAACTCTAAAGCAGAATGTAAAGCCATACGGCAAAACCAAATAACCAAAACTAAAATATGCAAGGCCGAATCATAAGTGGGACCAAAGCCTATAATTATAAACTAAGGAATACAAGGTGAGAGACGACTATCTCTCGACAAATTCCACGACTGCGTGGACGCAACATTGCGCATAACAAACCATTCCAACCAAGGCCGGCGAAACAACATGAACCCAACCTAATAAACAACAACTCTACGGCTATAACATGCCGGAGGAATAAATTAACTAAAAGAGTAAAGGATGAAACACTAACAACTAAACCAATGTCTCTCGACCAAAGTTGTCGGAGACAGAATTAACAATAACATAATACTAGAATAAGCGAGCTAAAACCTTGCTCGGGAAAACAACTGAATAAACTCTAATTAAATACAACAGCTCGACTCGACAAGTCGGCTACCAAAATAAACGACAATAGAATACTGACATAACTACCCAAGTAAAGTTTACATAACTTCACAACCGTATCTCACAAAATACAAAAATACAACGGTACTAATAAACCCAAGCTATCGTCAGGAAGACCACATTGTTATCGATCAAGCGCTCGAAGCTTCAAGCGTACTTCAACGAGCTTACTGCAAAAACTAAGGAAAACAAACACACGAAATGAGTCATAATGACCCAGTAAGTTACTAAATGCAATGTATGGCATAGCATGGCGTGGCATGGCATAATGCATAAGCATATATAATCTCATGGCATCTTAATCGTATACCAACAATAACTTGTACTAAGTCATCAGGTATCATAAACTTCATAAATCACATAGCACGTTATCCTTCATATAAGTGCTCATAGTAAGCCACATAAGGGATAGAGAAGGTACCCATATAGTTCTGTTGTGTTGCTCCTGCAATACACAATGTTACTGGTTCGTGCAACATCGATGCTCTGTGAGTGCATCGACTTTCATCGAGAATCATTCGATTTAGCTAGCAAGCCAATGCGGCACTTATTGATACGGCAAGGGGCTACTTCCCCATTGCCGCCCAACAACGGAGGGGGGTGTGGGTCCAGTGCGGCGATCCATAGCGAATACGAATCTTACGATTCGTATAGGCGATGTATCGTCCTACCCTGACATCAAAAACCAAATCCAAATAATGCCAGCTGGGCTTTTATGAAATGCACAAGTAAATAATTACTCTCATGCTCAAACAAGAACCAAGACCGATCATAGCGGACATATCAAATCAAGTTGGACATAAAGTTCTACACACCAAATTAACGATGCACATATTGTACACACTTTAACAAAACCAACCAACCTATCCGTTTAGTCCAAGAACCACCTATTGAGGTATTCATAACCCTCAAGTCACCACCCAATCAAACGTAGCATATAAGCTCAAGAAATCACAACGTGAGGTCTACTAAAACCCTCTACTCGGGATTAAACCAAAGACTATTATTTAGTCTAAAAAAAACAATCATAAATCCATACTTAGCATTTATCCTCACTTAAAGGTACACCGGACTCAACCATAGTCCCAACGGTCATATATGTTTGACTTCTTCGAAGCCAAACTCACGGGTATCAAAACTAAGCCGTAGTCATAACCTCGCAAGGGTTTTCATGTGTACCCGACCCAATTCCCTAAAAGAGAACTCATTTAAAAATAATCATTTCTTAAAGAAATACGAGATCATAGGTTGATCTCTAATGCTCCGTGCCCTAACGAGCACGCCCTAAACAAATCTCCAATACACCTCTATATCGTGGGTGTCACAAATGGGACACAAATCAAGATGCTCGGGTACTCACAATAAAAACCAACCAAACCCGAACATCGTAGGATTTTGACCTAATGCTCAACAATATGATATTGAACCTAAAACAACTCCATTGAGTCTTAATAATCACACAACATAAAATGCCTAGTTCATAAATCCCCAAATCAACATATCATTCACATTTACAACAATTTTCCCACAAATCATTTGGGCTAGATTCCCTAGATTAAAATCCATAGAACTTAACAAGATCTTATACCCATTTTAGAAATCACATACTTTCAATTGAATGGTCATTTACATATTGCCTAGTGAGATTACACCTCTAAATTCCCAATCTCATGCCTACTATCAAAATGAACCCAAATAAAATGGTAAACATAATTTCTAGCAAGATCATAATCCTAGAAACACAAGATGAAGAGTAACAATATGCTTCAATAATCATAGAATTCATTCTACACATGTTCTTAACAAGTTCACATGCTCAAATCACAAGTTAAAATCATACAAGGCAAGTATGTGTACTCATTGACCTCAAATAGCATAGAGTTTGTTTTCCTTAGGATCAATGAGTACAAAATCAAAAGAAGAAGAAGTAACTTACAAGTGTTCAACACCAAAGAAAGCAAAGGAAGAAATCAATCGGTTGAAAACGATCCTCTCGTCGAGCTCTACACTTTTTGTGGAGGAGTCTTGGGAAAATGAAGAGTGAATGAGGGAAGATGGAGATGAGAGCTTCAAGAACTCAAGAGAACTCCATGGGAGAGGCTAACCACGTTTTTGGAGATGCTCTCAGCAAATGAGAAGTCAAATGGCTGAATTGTGGCTTAAAAGGGTTTAAATGTTGAGTGGGACAAGTGTCACCACATTGTGGTCACTTTCTAATCTGATTTTGTGGCTTAATGACTCACTAATGCACTCTTAATCCACTCTAAAAACAAGTTAGATATGTTAGGACTTAAGTGGGAAGGGTTAGGGAGGTTTAGGATAGGTTTAGATATGGGTTCAAGGGGTACAAATCGTCCAATTCCGAAACAGGGCAAAAATCCCGTAACAGCTTTCTGGAGTTGAGGCGGGCGCCTCACTCCCTCCCATGCGGCCGTCTGGCTCTGCTCTGCACAAGGGTTGCTCTCAGTACTTGAGGCGGGCGCCTCACTCCATGCGAGGCGGGCGCCTCGGCTCCTGAACCTCCAAAACTTGGTCTAAACTTGTCCTAAATGGTCCCAAACTCATGGGCAACCATTCTAGGGTCTAACCCAACTCAAAACAAGTCTAAAACACACCCGAACAACTCCCGAAACAACTCGGAGCGAAACCGGGAAGGGGTGCAACAACGTGCAACCGAAACGACGAATGAACTCGAAATCGAACGAGCAACGAAAGGAGACTTTTAAGGCAAGTATAAGGGATAATGAAGAAGCTCAAATACTTCTAGAAAGTTGAATAACATCTAGGGAAATAAGAATCCCAAAGGAGAGGCGATTACGCGACTCGATTCCCGAACTACGCGATAGAGACGAACGCTATCTCCAAAGCTTCCAAAATCATTGATAGGCTTAAGGAACACCTCCAACTTGAAGTCTAACACATCTAAACATGTTAATAAACTATCTTAAAGAGGTCTAGGACCCAAACCGAGGTCACGAGCACAAAACGCAAGTAAACCCTCAATCGCGTCGCATTCCGACTATCGTCGAGTCACGACTTGTGACTTTAGCAAGTCAACAACTATATGGAGTCTCTTAATAATGTTTTGGTCTTAATATGGTATCTCATACATATCTAGACCCTCTCGTAAACCAAACATACAGTCAACAAAGGAAGAAGGGCAAGTAGCACGCAAACCGAGATAACGAAGGAGCGGGGTGTTACAAGTGCCCACGCGTGAACTGACAACCTTGCGGCCGCAAGGTCCCTTATATAAGCGAATGTTGGGCAGAATGCACAGATCACTCCGAATTCTTCCATTTCTCTCAAAGCAGCAGCAGCAGACTCTCTTCTCTCTCAAAAATCCGGCAAAGACTCTTCAAATCCGGCAAAGATCTAAGGTTAGGTGCTCTCCCCTTCAACCTACACCACTCCATTCATCCCCATTTCCTTCCATGAAGGCTTGAAGAAGGAGTGACCCTCCATTGATTCCGGTGAAAAGCTTCAAATTCCGGCCAACCTCTTCATCTTCCTAAGGCTTGCAATTCCAAGTAACCCTCACCCTCTCATTTTTTTAACGTATTAAAAATATTTGCATACTAGAGTGCTAGAGTTATTTTACGCAAAATTATTATTTTTGCATGCTTTAGTTGATAGGTTGAAATTTTAATTTTTAGGAAAGAGTAGATTTTTGGCCTGTTAATTTTTTTGTGCCTAGAAATTTAATGGCCCCCTAGCGTAGAAATACCGGTGCGTCCACTTCCCGCTCCCAAGAGGAGGAGCAAGAGTATGATGTCCACCGCTTCATCTCTTTTGAGGCGTCGAAGAGCTTCTCCGCGAAGCTCTCCAAGACCATAATCCCTGAAAGGGGATTTAAGGCTCGTGACTTTGGCCTCCACAACAACTTTAAGAACCGTAGGTGGGGTCCTCTTGTTGCTTCTCCGGACGCGGCCATCGTGGCCATAGTCCGTGAATTCTATGTCAATGGTCAAATTGGCATCGACGGTAGTGTCCTAGAGACTGTTAGTGTTAGGGGTGTGGACGTCAGTTTTGCGTCCCAAGACATTAACCTTCGCTATGGCACCTCTAACTTTGCGAGTGGTGCCGACGACTACAGCCGCCACCTTTCTGCCCCTGTCCCTATCGAGGTGGTCAATGTGACCATCTCAATGCCTCGTGTGGTTTGGACCCAGAACCGAAACCCACCATTTGGTCCCCGCACTATGGAGGAGTCTTTCCTGCCGAACACGGCAAAGGCCGTGTTCAAATTCATTTGCTCCCGACTCATGCCATCCAGTCATCAACACACGGTGACTTGGGCTAAGGCAGTCTTGATCTACACCATCTTGACCGGTGGGTCTGTTGATGTTAGCCGCCTAATAAACGGCCAAATTCAGACCCTGATTAGAGGTAAAACAAATGCGGGATTCGCGTTCCCGCATTTGATTACCAGACTGTGTGATGAGGCAGGAGTCAGGTGGGCTCCAGATGCGGAGAGGATTAGGAAGGTGCCCGCTATTACTAGGACAATATTGTTTGAGCACGTTCGCCAGCCACGAGAGAGAGTTCCTCGCGAGGAGGAGCTCGAGGAGGAGGAGAATCCGTTAGAGGGGATCTCCAACAGGTTGGAGGAGGTTGTCCTCCAAAATGACATGTTGGGTCAGCAGTTGGCACAAATGTGTGCCGACCAGACTGACCTTTTTGATTGGGTTAAGCAGGTGGGGCAGAATGTCTCCTCATATTTTGGGATGCCACCTGGCACAATCCCCGAGTTTTGTCCTCGTTCGTTAGGTGGGCCTGCTATGTCCTTTTGATATTTGTCCTTCCCCATCAAGCCTCTCATATGTTTCTCAATTTTGGGGACAAAATAGAAATTAAGTTTGGGGGGGGGGGATTCTAAGTCCAGAGTCTTAGCAGGTCCTAGCCTAAAGAAGAGTGGAGTTGGGCTACGTTTTTAGGGTGGGGAAAAATTTATTTTCCCTCTATCGTGTTGTCTCCTCACCCGACTTTCTTGCTTTTTAATTTTCCTTATTTTCAGAGATGTTGCCTTGACTAGATTACTATAATATTGGATTCTCGTGGGTTCCCATTATGGGGACCCATCATCAATTGTGTCATCATCTTCTCCAATTTTTTTATATTAAAAAAAAATATATATATATTTTAATTCAAAATTTTCTTCCTCAAGTCTTTTGTGTGGTAGTACTAGTCGATGAGGAGTTAATGCAATGAACCACATAACTTTTCCATAGATCCTTCTGGAATTTACTTGATTTTGCAAAATTCTTGATTTTCTCCAAATCTCTGTGCGCCTACACCAGTCATAATTGTAAGGGTAAAATAGGCATGACCTATTTTGGTTTTGTTTCACCTTTCTTGGTCATAAAGTTTTGGTAGATTTTTGGAAACAAAATCTTTAGAGGCTATTTTGGAAACAAAATTTTCCTAAAGATTTTTTGGTTTCTTGGTCCTAAAGTTTAGGAGTCATTTTTGGAAACAAAATATTCCTAAAGATTTGTTGATTTATTGGACCTAAATCTTAGGGTTGTTTTTGGAAACAAAATATTGGTGAAATTCCTTCATGAATCCGTGCCTTAGAATCCTTGTTTATATGGTAATAAAATCTAGAAATAAGATAAGTAGATTCTTTCCTTATTGCTAATCCTTTTCCTTGTAGAAGATGGACTGTTTTGCGTGTGTGTAGGACATCGCATAACTATAAATAAAGGAGCAAGGATACGGGCTGTTCACAGAGCTTGAGAGAGAGAACAAAATTCCATAAAGCTGTGTTCAGAATCAAGGTATTTCAGAAGCTGTTTCCAGTCTTGAAGTTCAGCAGTTCGTTTGAAGCTGTTGATGTTATAACATCGGCAGTAACATTGGAATTCTGGAAAATTGTTGTCTTCCTATTTCAGTTTAGGAAGCTGTTTTTATGTCATCCCACGTTTTGTCTACACTATTTTATGTGGGGTTTTTGTTCTCCAAGATTCATTGTCTTGTGAGAATATTTTGTGTGTGATTTCACAAGTGTTTTTGTAGAAACGATTATTATTTTTAGTGAAATCTTTGAGGCCTTGAGGCTAGGTCTACAAGTACAATCTTGTAGATTGTTTTGGTAAACCTTTGTGTTTATTTTCGTGCTTTAGTATTAAGTCTTCCGCTGTTCACTTTTATTTTGGCCATTGTGACTTCCATTGTAGCTACATCGACAGCTACATTGGAAACTGCATTGGCTGCAATTTTTGGAGAATCCTAGCTACTTGTGTTCTTTCAATTGGTATCAGAGCCTTCTCTTGACATCAGTAAGAGTTGATTCTGGTTGTAGCCGTGATGGATTCTCAATATGAGAATGTTGTCTATCCTCCTATTTTGACTAGTGCAAATTATTCTATTTGGAAAGTCAAGATGCGTATCTTCATCAAATCAATTGATGAGAGAGCGTGGCTTGCTGTTCTAAATGGTTGGACTCCTCCCAAAACTACTGATGATGATGGTGATGTAAAGATCACCAAAGAAGCAGATTGGTCTAATAATGATAGAAACATTGCCTCTTTTAATTCTAAAGCCTTGTCTGCCATATACAAAGCTCTTGATGCTAACACCTTTAGGGTTATAGCCAATTATGAGTCTGCTAAAGATGTATGGGAGACCCTTCAAACCTTGTGTGAAGGACCTTCCAGTGTTCGTGCTTCTAAATTAAGATTGCTTACCACTCAATTTGAAAACACAAGGATGAATGAAGATGAAGATATTATGTCTTACTATGCTAGATTACTTGATATATCTAACTCTGCTCTTGCTTTGGGTGATCCGATCACCAATGATCGTCTTGTTAGCAAGATGATGAGAACTTTTCCTGAAAGGTTTAATGTGAAAATTTGTGCTATTGAGGAAGCTCATGACATTGACAAAATTGGTTTTGAAAGACTAGCTGATATTCTTCAAAATTTTGAGTTAAACCTTAATGAGCAAATTAAGAGCAAAGGCAAAGGCAAAGGTGCATCATCTTTTACTTCTTCTGATGATAGTATTGCTTTTCCTTCTGTTGTTGATATCTCTTCTGAATTTCTTGAATTGCATAAGGAGATTGAGAAATCTGATTTTGGTGAAGTGTCAATGGATTTTTTAACAACAAAGTTTAAAAATATTTTGAAAGCAAAGGGGCAAAACAGATCTCCATCCTCTATCTCCAAAACAAATTTCAAAACTTAGCCTAGCAAATTTCCTCCCAAAGAAAGTTCTTTTCAAACCCCTGAAAAATGTTTTACCAATCCGTTTGCTAAGCAGCTTACATCTAGAAGTAAAAATATTGATTCTATTCAATGTAGGGCTTGTCAAGGGTTTGGGCATTATGCTAATCAATGTGCTAATACTTTGAGAAAGAAGGGTTTGAATTTTTCTGCTACTTTGAGTGATAGTGATGATGAAGATCTAGGTGATCTCATCACCCTCACTGCTGTACACAACTCTCCATTTGATTTTGCAGGATTTTCGGCCAATGTGACTTCGAATGTAGCTACATCAGAAGCTACATTGGACAGAAGTTAGGAAGATCATTGCTGTTTTAACTCCTCTATCACAGAAGACGATGGAGAATCGGAATCAGACCTGCTGGAAGATTACAAAGAGTTGTACAAAGATTGGGAGAAGCAAGCTCATTAAGTTACATTGCTAGGAAAGGCAAACGAACTGCTGAAAAAGGCTAATGAAGAACAAAAGGAGTGTATTACAAGGCTAGAGAGTCTGTTGACCAAGAAGGATGTGGAGATTGAAAATCTGAAAGAAAAACTTATCAAAGCCAATGAAACCTTGGAAAAATGGAATTCAAGCCAACACAAAATGGATGATATGTTGAATTCTGGTAATTCTGGTAAGTTTGGTATTGGATTCAGGCCCAAGACGTTTGTGAAAGAAGGTGAAGGTATGCCTACTGAACCAAAACATCCCACACAAAATTTTCAAAATCTAAACTTCTTTGAAAAATCCAAAACTAGAAAGAAGAATTTTGTGTGTCATTTTTGTCACAAGCCTGGTCATATACAACCATTCTGCTTTCTTAAAAAGGCTGTATATGAAGAAGAAGTAAGGCGGGCCTTTTTGGTTCGAAATCATATGCAGCATCGAATGCAACAACCAATGCAGCAACATTGGAAGTCACATTCGAAGCTACATCAGAAGGTACAGAAGCAGCAATCAAAAAGCTTTAAAAAAATGCGGGTTCCCAAAGGCAGTGACAAGAAGGGTAAATCCAAATACTGTGAGCCCTTTGATATATGTCCTGGTGCTAAGTGGTCCTATGATGAATCTCCTGAATTTGGAGATCATGAATCTCCTGAACAATCTGCATCTGAAACCATTGAACCTGCACCTGATCAGACAGAACCTGCAAATTCAGGAAGTTTAGTGGATGTGATTCAGAATGTGACTCCCAATGTGATTCCGAATGTAGCTACATCGGAAGTCACTTTGGACAGAAACTTGGCAGATTCAGAAACATGTCATGAACATTCAGAAATTCAGTCCAATTTGACTGACTGCAGCCATGACATTCCCAGCCGCACACAGAAAAACCATCCAATCTCTCAAGTCATAGGTAATATTCATGATGGCATATACACAAGGAGAAGAGGTAAGGTTGATTCTCACAAATTTGCATGCTTATCAAAATATTTTTGTGAGAAGCCTTAAATCTTTTATGGATGCTCCAAATGATCAAAGGTTATGGACTACACATTGATGTGTTAACCTTGTATGTTGATAACACCTTTGCAATTTGTTTAGCACAAAAATCCAATTCATCATTCTCGATAAAAACACATTGATATAAGACACCACTTTATTAGAGACTTGGTTGAATATGTAAATTGTTTGCATTGAACATGTTGGGACTGAAAATCATCTTGCTGATATATTTGCCAAGTGTCTTGTTTTTGAGAGATTTTTCAATCTTTGGAAATCTCTTGTGTTTTGTGTGCCATATGATTTTACACTTAGTTATAAAAAAATAATAATAAATAAAAAAATAGGCATGATTGCATTTTGTCTTTAGAGGGCACTCTAGATCACTTGACTCACATGTATGTGTCTTTTGTTGTTGCTTGGGAATTACATTCAAAATCAATTGTGATTTTTTTGTTATGATTCTCTCTCTCTCTCTCTCCCAGTTCTTGAGTATGTTTGAAGTCCACAAAGGAAAGAGCTACCTTTTGAAATTTTTGGGATGCTGCAATTTATCAAAGTACTATGGAACTTAGGTTCTCATGGGTTGATCTTGAGAAAATTGACTCCCCTAAATAGAAGAAGTGTGAAAGCTACCTAACGGAAAAGAGCTACCTATGAACAAGGTTGTGGCACCTTTCTTTTGGGACTATGGATCCTTGGATTTCATGGGTTGATCAAAAGCAAAGTGGCTTCCCTTGGTAAATAGTGTGAAAGGGTTCAAGTGGCATGTTTTTGTAGCTTGAAATAAAGTAGAGCTATATTCCTAGGGAAATAAAGTACCTATGGATTTTTGTTTGAAAATTTTACGATCTTGGGAGAGAAATTTGGTTGAAAAAAAAACAAAAGAAACAAAAAAAAAAAAAAAAAATTGACAATAAAATCACAATTTTGGCGAATGCATCTCCCAATGCAGTTACATTAGGAACTACATCCTTTGATCTAGTCTTTATCACTTGTGTGTGATTTCATTTTTTTACTTTTGTCTAGCTTTTAGTTATCATGTTTTTAGGCATAAAATTTTAGGACATGCATTGTTGGCAAGGATATCAACTTTGTGAAATTTTGTCCTAAACTCAAACTGTGCAAATCAATTTCCAAAAATCTCCATGTTGAAAAATATTTAGTGGTTGTCTAATTTTTGTGTGGAACTAAGAGGTTTTGAATCTGGATATGATGTGCTTAGTTATTGCTAGTGGTGTGATCAAATCATGGTGAACACTTAATTGTGTTTTTCAAAATCTTTGATTTTTGAGAATTTCTAAAAGATTGTTTATCCCTCTTCCTTTTCTGGTCAAATAGGGGGAGAGAGATCAAGTGTTTATGGTGATGGTGATGAATCCTATAAAATGTTCATGTTTGTTTTGTATGCATGTGATTGCATCATTGGTATATTCTGATTTGTGCTTAGTAGATGATTTTTGATTTTATATCTTGCACAAATTCAGGGGGAGATGAGATTTTCTAACCAATGCAGGTTAGATGTTTTGATTGGTGTTGAATAAACACTTGTCTTTTGATTTGACCAGAAAGGCTCAACAACGGGGGAAATTGTAAGGGTGAAATAGACATGGCCTAGTTTGGTTTTGTTTCACCTTTTTTGGTCATAAAGTTTTGGTGGATTTTTGGAAACAAAATCTTTAGAGGCTATTTTGGAAACAAAATTTTCCTAAAGATTTTTTGGTTTCTTGGTCCTAAAGTTTAGAAGTCATTTTTGGAAACAAAATATTCCTAAAGATTTGTTGATTTATTGGACCTAAATCTTAGTGTTGTTTTTGGAAACAAAATCTTGGTGAAATTCCTTCATGAATCCGTGCCTTAGAATCCTTGTTTATATGGTAATAAAATCTAAAAATAAGATAAGTAGATTCTTTCCTTATTGCTAATCCTTTCCTTGTAGAAGATGGACTATTTTGCGTGTGTGTAGGACATCACATAACTATAAATAAAGGAGCAAGGATACGGGTTGTTCGCAGAGCTTGAGAGAGAGAACAAAAAGCCATAAAGCTGTGTTCAGAATCAAGGTGTTTCAGAAAAGACCTATTGCCTTACATTACAAGCTTGGCCTTACATTACAAGCTATTAAAGACCTATTGCTTTTCTTGCCAATGCTTGTGTTTGTTTTCCTTGATAAGTAAGATATGTAAAATTGATCTAACACTTCATATTCACATTATTCGCTAAGCTCACTGTGTTAGCATAATCTTAGCTATTACAAGTAATTGGGATAGGAGAGCATTGTATGTCATACATAGAAGTGCATGGGATGGATGTATAAGTTTTTGAAATCCTTGGTGATCTCTCTTTCTGTAATAAGACCGGGTTTGGCTGGTAGATCTCATACTTTATGATGCATTGGATTTAATTAAACTGTGATTTTCATATGAATGTGGTTCTTAGCTTAATAAAACTGTTTTAGTTAAGATATTCTCTAAGACTGGTGATCACACACACACACGGAGAAATTAAGACTAGTAGCAGTTTTGAGTAAAAGACAGTTGGTTTTATGTGATTAGTCTGCACATATGTGCTGAGCATCGGACTGAGACTACTTTGGTATGCCATGCTATTATGACTTGAGGTTGAATCCAAAAAGATTTTTGTTTTATTTTTAGTATAGTTTTTACCTGCTTTTGTATTTATTAGCTTTTGTATTTATCTGCATAGTTGAGTCACTCGTAAGAGTCTCCTTGAGTTTGTGGGTTTCTAGAGGAGTGTAAATAATGTCACCCTCCAAAAAGATTTTAGTTATTTTGGTTTATGTGCTTTTGTATTTATAAGTGTTGTTTGAGGGTATTTGATCGATGTATTTTATTCGTGAAGACAATGCATCGTCCCACCTTCAACATGAAAACTCAAGTAATGCCAGCTGGACTTATATGCAATGCACAAGTAGATGTTTACTTGCTAATTCTCAAGTAGATATAATGATCTACTAAACTCATACGATTATGCACATTGTTACAATAATCACAAAACCACAATAGGAGCTCATTTGAGTCTCTAAATCATAAGTGTCAAGTTGTTCACTCTATTCGATTCAAGTCCCAAAAGCTAGTAATCTAGTCAAATGGAATATAATTATCATAGGATCTCACCACGATCCTCGTAAGGTTCAATTGTTCCTTAACTCGACTCCGTTGAGTCCTTACTACAGTTTCATCCAAATAGGGTATAAATGCTATATGCATTTCTAGCCCTTCTATGTTCTTATTGAAGGCATAGCTAGGTTCTCGTTCCATTTAGGAACCCTAGTTCACGTATCAATAAGTCAAGTAGAAGATGGAAGCCTGAGTTGATTAATATCAAATCAAGTCTTAGTTCAATTCAAGTTCATAATCCCACCTATTAGTGGAATCCAAATTTCATAGCAAGTTAACAACCCAATAGTAGAACATGCTTGAAGGCAAGAAACACTATATGCTTTATAAGTCATATTCATCAAGTATGGAGAATCAATCCTTAACAAGTTCAAATATTACAAATCATTCGGCGCAGAAATCTTTCTAATTACATAAAAAATTCCTCTCAACACAATATGTACTGAATATTTCTTATTCAGAAAGTAGGCTCTTTAAACTATAACTTAGCATTTGAAATCACTTCATTTGGACTTGTGTTCATCAATCTATGATCATATCAAGATCAAGCAAATAATCTGTTTTTTTTGTTATGATTATTCTGCCCAGTCAATTTATAAATTCGACCATTATTTCCTCACAAATCCAAATTTCATGAATTATATATATTAAAAAACTAGACTCTTGGAACTATAATTTAGCACTTTAAAGTACTCTATTTGGACCTGTATTCATCAAAATACAGTCACCTCAAGTTCATGTTAAAAATATAGTTCTCTGTTGTGACTCATCCTGCTTAGTTAACTTGTAAATTCAGCCATGAATTTCTCACAACTCCAAATGAGTGGATTATTGCATAGTCTGAAACTAGACTTTTGATACTATACTTTAGACTTTTAAATTGCTCCATTAGGACTTGTATTCATCAAAATACAGCCCCTCCAAGTTCATGTCATAAATCTAATTTACTGATGTGGCCTGTACTGCATGTCCATCATACAAACTTCACCAAAAATTCCTCATTGATCCAAATGACACACATCTTACATTTCCAAAAACTAGACTCTTTTATCTAGAGTTTAACATTTTAAAACACTCCAATTGATGTATGATCTCATGAAGATCATGTTAATAACCAGTTCCCCTTGTTCAGACTCACTGTCGCAGCCATGGTTCATGATTCATTAAAAATACTTCCCGAACTCCAAAATTTATGAAAATTTACAGAGCATCACTTAACATACACATGACCAACATATAATATTTTTAGGCAATTCCATGTAGTAGATTAGTGCCAGTAGTTTCCGGAAAACAGCCAAAAATTAGGACTGAATCTGTGAGGTTTCTTCCTAATTGGTGAAATCCTAAACTAGTCATCTCATTGAAGTTTCCAATTCCAACAAGTCCATGAACATTAGTTGTTCCAAGTCATGTTTAGAAAACTTTTAATGGCGTAAAAGTGGTAGCCTCCTCGCTGCATCAACGTGTCAAATTTATCCACGATGATCATATAGTAATCATTTTGGCCGATAAGATAGTGGAAAATAAGAAAAACAAAGACGTCCCAATCCTCGAGATAGAACACGATGACACTGGTATATTCCTTTGTGGCTTTGAGGTTATCCCCCAAGTTGTGGTCAACGCCATTGAATATGGGCGAGAAACTGACATCACCGGAAAGAAAACTACCTCCCTAGGAAACATGGTCCTTTTAAACATGTTTAGAAAAATGAATTGTATGCCTGGTCTGGGTTTCGGTAGAAATAAACAGGAACTTGTTAATTTAGTCCAAGATGAACTTCAGGAATGTATCCCTCCTTTCGGTCTAGGATACAAATCTACTCCAGTTGAAGTAGCCGCGGTTATGAAACAAAAACGTGAGAAAATTAAGGTAGAAAGAGAAAATCGTCCTTATAAGTATCCCCCTCTCCAACCATATAGAAAGGCCTTAAATGGTTACTTTGTTAGAAAAGGGAAAACAAAAGCCTACCTCATGTTTCCTGAGCCCTGGCTAGACCAGAATGGGAAAAGACGCCCTGGTTGGGAGATCTTTGAAGATGTCCGTATTCTCACTGATAACATGGAACAGGTTACCCTGCAGCCCCGTAGTACTGCATATAAGACTGTCACTATTGAAAACAGTTGGTCTATAGACAAAAATGATTATGCTCTGGCCCTATTAGATGACGAAAGTCTGGGAGATAGTTTTCTGGGTATGATAGACGGAGGCACTAATTATGAAAAACCCCCTACTGAGTTTGAGCCTATCATTGATAAGCCTTTGCAGAATTGGTATACTATGACCAGCCCGCTCTTGACAACTGCAGATCTGGTGGACCGCTTCGGATATACTATTACCCATCCTTCTCCTAGCTTTACGGATTGGTCATCTACCGATCCGCTCCCTAAAGTTGAGGATCTCAAACCCCAGGTCCTCAATAATGTAAATAACCCTGTACAGTTTGCTATTAATGATAGTTTTAATGTCTTTGCTTATTCCTTAGTTGCACCTACATTAAAAGACGCATTAAATAATTATAATAATGAGTCATTTGATGAAATGGACCCAAAAGATAAAAATTACTTGCTTGACTTGTAAAGATCGAGAGCACCGGGAAAAACATCATTCATGAAAGGCAAATGAAGGGTACACTTATTGATCAAAGAGTTCGTAGACATCTTCGCTGGTCCTATGAAACAAAAGAAATCAAAAGATACTTGCGAAAGGGTAGCACTTATTGACCTCCTCAAAGAGTTCGTAGACATCTTCGCCTGGTCCTATGAAGATATGCCTGGACTTGATCCAGCCATTGTTGAGCACCGGATCCCCATATATCCGGATGCTCGGCCAATTAAGCAAAAGCTTCGTCGAATTAAACCGTAATGGTCACTGCAAGTAAAAGAAGAAATCATTAAGCAGCTGCACATCAAATTTATTCGGGTAGTTGAATACCCGATCTGGCTGTCCAACATAGTGACCGTTCCCAAACCCAACGGGAAAGTCCGGATCTATGTAGACTTCCGCGACCTCAACAAGGCGTCGCCCAAAGATGATTTCCCTCTACCCAATATTGATATTGTGTTTAACGCTGTCGCTGCTCACAAGGTAAGATCTTTTGTCGACGGCATGCTGGGCTATAATCAAATCAAAGAAGACCAGGAGAAAACCTCATTCACTACTCCCTGGGGAACCTACTGCTACAATGTCATGCCATTTGGGCTAAAACATGTCGGGGCTACATATCAAAGGGCTGCCACCACCCTCTTCCAGGACATGATCCGTAAAGAAGTTGAGGTCTATGTTGATGACATGATTGTGCTCATATCATGCCAAATGAAGCTTAACCCCACCAAATGTACATTTTGGGTTACCAAAGGCAAAGTCCTGGGATTCATGGTAACCGAGCAGGGCATCGAGAACGAGCCAGCCAAAATTAAAGCCATTATAGAAATGTCGCGGCCAAGAACTCCAACCGAAGTCAAAGGCTTCCGGGGCCGATTGCAGTATATCAGCCGCTTCATCAGACAGTTGACATTCATATGTGGGCCCCTCTTCAAACTCCTAAAGAAAAATATTGACCAAGTCTGGGATGAAAAATGTCAGCTAGCCTTCGAAAAAATAAAAGCCTACCTTACCAATCCACCTGTGCTAGCTCCGCCCCATACACATAAACCACTCCTCCTATATTTAACCGTCACAGACACGTCAGTAGGGGCTATGCTCCCCCAAGAAAAAGAAAACACGTGCATTGAAAACGCCATCTATTTCATAAGTAGGAAGCTGCAAGAAAGCGAGCTAAATTATTTAGCGCTGGAAAAAAGGTACACCGACCTAGTTTGGGCAACGTAAAGGCCCAAAACCTATCTGCAAGGACGGTCCATCAAGCCCATCTCCAGAATGGATCCTATAAAATATATCTTCGGCAAGCCATCACTATCCAGCCGACTGGCTAAGTGGTCATTTCTTCTCAACGAGTTTGACATCACCTATGTCACGCTCAAATCTATCAAAGCGGCTATCAAAGGACCATTTAGCCCATACGCCCTTAAAATAGAAGATGCGGACCATTTGAGCCCAGCCCGAAGGTGTCCTAGAAATTACTGACCACGACACCAGCTGGCAAATGTTCTTTGACGGAGCCGTAAATAAAAGAGGCTTTAGCATAGGAATCTTGCTAATCGACCTAGCAGATTCCCACACTCTGTTGGCCATAAGGTTGGAGTTCGAGTGCTCAAACAATACAGCCGAATACGAAGCCTGTATCGCTGGCCTAGACGAAGCTCTTCAAAAGGGAGCCAAAGACTTGGAAGTTTATGGGGACTCTGCTTTGATCATAAATCAAGTCGAAGGGAAATGGAAGACCCAGGATCCTCGGCTGCAGCTCTATCATGCCAAGTTGACTGCACTTGCCGTTAAATTTGATTCTATCTCGTTCCACTACTTGCCGCGAGATAGAAAGCAATTTGTCGATGCATTGGCCACTTTAGCATTGTTGGTCCAAATTCCCGCAGAGACCCAAGTCCAGCCATTTGTAGTTTGGAAAAACGTCACTCCGGCATACTGCTTCAAAATAAATGCAACTCCTGAAGCAGATCACGAGCCTTGGTATTCAGATATCATAAATCTGCTTCAGAAAGGGATCTATCCTCCCGGCTTAGACAAAAGGGGAAAAGTCTCCCTACGAAGATGGGTATCGCAATTCGTGTTTAGCGGTGGCAGCCTATACAAAGGCATTATCAGGGCCTAAATCTATTATGCGTCGACCAAGAAAAAGCTGAGCAGATCAGGGACCAGCTTCATGGTGGTACCGGCGGGCCCCACATGAATGGCCATATGTTATCCAAAAAAGTTATCCGGCAGGGGTACTATTGGAGTACATTTGAAACCGACTGTATTCGGTGAGTGCGTCATTGCGACAAGTGCCAGCGTTTTGCAAATCTACAGTACGTGCCCCCGCACATCTTATATAACTCCACAGCCCCCTGGCCCTTTTAAACTTGGGGAATCGACGTCATAGGCCAAATTCACCCGAAGGGATCCAATGGCCACGAGTACGTTCTGGTAGCTGTCGGCTACTTCACGAAGTGGGTGGAAGCCTCTTCCTATAAAGTTCTAAATGCACGAAAGGTGTCCGAATTTATCCGGACCAACATCATATATCGATACGGAGTGCCTTTCGAAATAATCTCCGACAACGGCACACATTTTGAAGGGGACGTGAATCGTCTGTTTGACGAATTCAAGATTCAAAGGCATAAATCTTCACCGTACCGACCACAAGCCATGGTGCCGTTGAAGCAGCCAATAAAATGCTAGAAAATATTATCAGAAAAATGGCTGACACAGGAAGAGACTGGCCAGAAAAATTGCCACTAGCCCTCTGGGGCTACCACACTTCAGTCCGCACACCCACTGGGTCTACTCCTTACTCTCTAGCCTACGGAATGGAGGCAGTGCTGCCCATAGAAATTGAAATTCTGTCATTAAGAGTAGTGATGGAATCTGGCATATCAGAAATTAACTGGGTCAAAGGGCGATACGAACAATTAGCCCTAATCGATGAACGGCGATTGCTGGCCCTGGAGCATACCCGAGCATATCAAAGGCGAATAGCCCGAGCCTTCAATAAAATAGTCAAAGGTCGCGACATCCAAGTCGGAGACCTCGTGCTTCGAGAAAAACCTCCTAGTTATGTTGATACTAGGGGAAAGTGGAAATCTCCTTGGATGGGACCTTATATTGTTAAAGAAATCCGGTAAGGAGGTGCAGTACTCCTCACGAACCAAGAAAGGGACGATCTTGTTCAGCCTTTCAACCTTCACAAGCTCAAAAGGTACTATGCTTGAGCCGATCTATCTGGAAGTTGCTTCCCTCTCCAGTTCGCTAGGCTGAAAACCCGAAAGGGCGGCCTAGGCAAAAATTAGAGCATAAAAAAACAACAAAAAGGAGAAATAAGGGCTCGCTAGGTTGACAACTCGAAAGGGTAGCCTAGGCAAAGGTTAGAGCAGATAAAAAGAAAAATCAGGAGAAAAGGGGAGGGAATGCACTTTTTGAATTCTCGACATCTGACCTCCAGTCTTCAGCATGCAGAGTCTTGACTGACAAAAGAAAGAGAAAAACCACAACAAAAGCTCGCATTAAAATACCAAAATATAAAACGGGTCCTAAGGTGCAACTTAGGAATAACTGCTTAAGATATTTAGATTATGCATTTATTGCCTGTACATTCTATCTACTATTACTTGTTGCCTCTACCCCTTTGTTTCCCCCAACTATCCTTTATTTGCAGCTCAGCCTCGAAGCGATCCATCAATGCCTCCGGCATCCGCCCAGCTGGGCCCATATACTCCTTCTGCGAGGCGCAAAAGAGGCTCTAGTCTCACCAGCGCGAGAACCCCCAGAAGGGTTTTCGTTTTCTCCATCACTGTTCCCCAAACTGCCTGGTATCCTGGTATTTCGGCTTCGACCATGGTCTGCTGCTCTGTCTGATCACAAAGAAAAATACAGAAGCTATAAGAATAGCCTTGCGGCAATTGCAAAAAATCCAGCACAGGAAGAGGCTGCCTCTTCCTGCCTGCAAATTATCTGAAAAGCTCGCTTGAGCCATAAGGTGTATTTTTCTAAAATCCATTTTGAGCTACAGTGTGCCATTACCCCTAGATAATGGTCTAGCTTTATTTTCTGCATGAATATTGAGTCTGCATTTTATTTTCTTGCATCATATAAAATTATATTGCATTGCATAATAAATATATGTACTGATTTTGGTACAAAGAAAAAAAAAGAGAAAAGAAAAGCTAATAAATGCAGGCATCCAAAAGGTAATGGGCACTGGAAGACCGGCTCCTGTCAAAATTGACTCCCATGACTCGAGGGCCCTCTCCACCAATCCTATATGCTCTTCCTCTCCCCCGAGCTCGACTCGATTCGACAGCCGCTTCGTCATCATCATCATCTCGGTGCCTGGTCTGCCGCACTATGTCGTTCCCTCGACAGGAGAACTCGTCCACAAGCTTCTGATAAAGCTTGTTGATGTTGAAGAAACCCCACAACAGCTTCTTGTAGGTTGACATGTTTACCTGAAAAAAAAAGAAGTGAGACAGAAAAAAAGAAGAACGAGCCTGCTCCGGGATCCGGCACTCCTCAGGAATATCAGCATCAGGAAGAACTTCCTCCACCATCTTGCCGCCACGATGATATCAAAATGTGGAGAAAACATCATCAGGTCCAGTAAACTCCAGATGCTCATCAAGAAATGGAATAGAAGGCCTCGGCCTAGCAGAAGAATCTGAAGCACGTTTGGCTGCCGTAGGAACAGGATGGGGAGGATGGAGCATGGTCCTCAAGAAATCCTCGTATGTCATAGGCGGGAAGTCACACAGAGGAATAGGAAATTTCGACAGGTACTGATACATGTTTGGCAGAAAGTCTGGCGCAATTACCCAAATGGGAGGCATAGGAGGCACCACTGGGGGAGTCAAGAGTGGAGAGTGTTGGCGGTTGACCCGCTCGCCCATATACAACGAGTCAACCATAATGGATACCATCAGTATTTGGTAGTGGCTCATCTCCAATGTGACAGCATAATGACCTATCAAGCCCCTCCAGGGAAGAAAGTGCACGGTGCCCGCGCTCGAACTGGCAATACGCTCTCGCACACAATCTATGTTCGAACAGCTGCTGTCTCAGTCCGGCCGAACTCTGCTTTCATCCACGAACTCAGCCAAGTAAGGTGGCTCGTGAAAACGCTGCCGCAACCAGCCTGGCGTGAAATGAAAAAATGAAAAAGCCCAAACCTGCAAAAAAAAAAAAAAAAGAGTAGAAAAAAAAATCATCAGCAAAAAGAAATAATATGCTGTAAAAAATATAACAAAGGCAGGGAAAAGAAAAGATACCTCCCACGCCGGAGCTAACCCATTAAGGGTCGGTGAGTCATTGCGGCTAACCCTATCCATTGAGGCATAAAGCTCGGCCAGGCCTGCTTGCCCCCAGTCGTAATCGGCAATATGATCAAAGTCCGCCAGGCATGCCAGAATAGAGACCCTCAGAGTGGTGGAGGATTTGGCAAAAAGAGAAGTGCCAAGAAAAAAGAATAGAAACGCTCTAGCAACGCGGGCTACAGATCCGATGTCATTCTCTGGAACCCTCCCGGCATTATCCAGGAGCCATTTTTGCACGCTGCCAATATAGACCTCATCTACTGATTTATATTCAGGCTCGAAGCCCAGGAGGTCTTCCACCACGTCATGGCGCTGACGGAGGGTGTAGTCAGGCTCCAAAGTCCTATCGATGCTGCTAGGAAGGCCAGTAATAGCAGCAAAGTCGCAAGGGGTCATGGTCGCCTCCCCCAGCTAAAATGGAAGGTGTGGGTAGTATCCCACTAGTAGTTTCTCAGCACCTCGAAGATGGGGAAGTAGCTGCGAAAGCGGCCAATAGCCCGCAAAAATGTGCTGAAGCCGGAGCCCTCAACCAAAACCTGTGTCGCCTCGGGCATCAAGCTATAAATATCAGAAACATTGACACAGGTGGCCCGAATCTGATTCAGGGGCTTACGCATCTGCAAAAAGAAAAATGGCATATTAGAAAAAAAAAAGAAAAAAAGAAAAGGTAAGTTTACTCTCCTTTTATTTTTCATGCACACATTATTAAATATAAGCATGTTGTGTATGATAAATAAAATGTTTGCATAATAATCTCTATATTACACTTTTGCATTAAAAAAAGGGATATTTTATTGCATTAAAATTTTTTTTAAAGAAAGAAAATGCATCTTTTGCCTTTAATTATAATAATTATGTATTGCATTTAAGCATTTTTTTAAAGAAAGAAAAAAAAATGCTTCTTTTTGCATTTAAGAGTATATTTTGACATTTCCGGCATCATAAAAATAATAATATGAAATGTATGTTTTGCATCAGAGTATATAACCCACTTTTACTTTTCTTGTGCATAAAAAAAATGTTCATGCATAATATTAGCAAGCATCCCATAAATTTTCTACATTGCAATTGCATTCAAATATAATGATATATGCATGTATTAGTTGTTTATCATTTGCATTTATTGCCTGAATAATTGCATTTTAGCATCCGCAAAAACAAAAAAAAATTAATAAAAATGCCGCAAATCATAAAAAGAAAATATTTCTGTGGCATTTGTCATTACTATGCATCATAAGCATTTCATAAAAAATGAGTTTTATCCCATGAAATATTCCTATTATATTTTGAATGCATCCGAAAATATGCCAAAAAAAATGCATCATATTCCAAAAGTCTATTTCATAGGCATGCATCATATAAAATATTTTTTCAACCTAGAGCATGCATCATATAGCCAAATTGCATTAATAATATAAAACATACATTGCAGGGTCAAATAGTGCCAACTAGTTAAATTATGCATCGCAAAAATAAATTGCATAAATTTCATGAATAATCACGAAAATGCATCATTTTAGCATATGTATTGCATGCATAAACATTATAAGCAGGGTCAGGAATGCTCCAACAAGCCAAATCAGCACGAAAATCTAGCAGATCTGAATAAATCATCCAAATGGGTTTAGAAAGAAGAAACTTACCGCAGAATTTGGAAGATTGGATACGTGAGTGTTCCAATAGTGATGAAGATTGCTCCAATCATCCTTGGAGTAGCGGTATCAGACTTAATTCCGGGTCAAAGAAGGGAGTTCCTTCCTCCTCTCGCCTGATTCCGGATGCATCAGAGCTTTTCCCTTCCTAGATCGCGAAGAAGAAGCTATCTGCTAAAAGAAGCACTCAAATTGGCGAAAGAAAATTGAGAAAATGAAAGAAAATGAAGAAATAAGCTAGTGAAGCAGAGGAAATTGTCGCAGAGAAACAAAAGTGAAGAAAGAAAGAAGAAGTGAAGTAGTAGCTTCACTCCCTTCTTCCCGTCACTTATTATGGGTGAAAAAGGAATTTTTACTTTTTCTCCCTCCCAAGTTTGAAGGTTCGGCACTTAAGTCCTCAAATTTCCAAAGCTGCAAAATGGCCCCTGAAGCTTAACGAAAAGTTAACAAAGTTAACTTTGTTAACAAAATTTAGTGGTCATCCATGCAAAGGCAAAGTAAAGTCCATATGCTCAGCAGATCACCCGCGGAATGAGCAAGAAAAGCCAGGAAAATCGGCGGCAAAGATAAGATTCTGCAGAAGAAAAAAAATGTAAAGCATGCGAGAAAAAAAATGTAAAGCAAAAAAAAAAGAATATGCAAAGCATGCAAGAAAAAAAGAGGGAAAAGAAAGAATACAAGCATGCAAAATAAAAAAAAAATTCAAGCATGCAAAAGAAAGGAAAAATGCAAGTATGAAAAAAAAATGCAAAGAAAATATATATGTGTGCAAAACGCAAAAAGCAAGAGAAAAAAAAAGAAATTTCCAGCTGAAGCTGGAAATGCATGCAACAGCAAAACGAAGAAATTTCCAGCCGAAGCCAGAAATGCATGCAACAAAAGGAAGAAATTTCCAGCTGAAACCGGAAATGCATGCAGCATCAAAAAAAGAAAAAATTTCTAGCTGAAGCCGGAATGCATGCAGCAGTAAAAGAAGAAATTTCCAACCAAAGCCGGAAATGCATGCAGCAGGAAAAGAAGAAATTTCTAGTAAATGCGATAAAAGAGAAATTTCCGACTAAAGCGGTAAAGCGACAAAAAAGAAAGTCCAAAGTCCCGGCATGAGTCATAAAAATTTGGAAAGGCGACAAATGGGCAAAGGCGACAAATGACAAATGCGACAAAAGCGGCGAGAATGCGGTAGAAGCTGCAAAAGCAAGGCAATGGTAAGAAAAGGTAAAGTATTTTACCTTTTGCATGCATGATGTGTTCCACCTGGTTGTCGGATCTTTCCCTGAAGGGACTGCAACCCCGGATCAGAGGGAAGGGCTATCGTTCTCTGACGAAGGACCCTGTCCTGAAGAGACGATGCATTCCGTCGTCGTATTCAGCAAAGGGTTTCGACCTTTTGAGGGTACGACATGCATTTAATGTGTTCTGTGTTTGGAAACTTTCCCTCAAGGGGCTGCAACCCCGGATCAGAGGGAAAGGCTATCATTCTCTGACGAAGGACCCTGTCCTGAAGAGACGATGGATTCCGCCGTCATGTTTGGCAAAGGGTTTCGACCCTTCGAAGATGCGACATGCAAATTTGATTTGTGTTTTGGAAACTTTCCTTGAAGGGGCTATAACCCCGGGTCAGAGGGAAAGGCTATCGTTCTCTAACGAAGGACCCTGTCCTGAAGAGACGATTCATTCCACCGTTGTGTTCGACAAATGGTTTTGACCCTTTGAAGATACGACATGCATTGTGAGTTGTGTATTTTGCCTTTCTCACGAAGGGGCTGCAACCCCGGGCCAGAGAGAGGCTATCATGTTTCGACGAAGGATCCTGTCCTGAGGACACGATGTTTGACCTTGGCATCCCACCCAGCACTGTTTGTTTGCATTTCGTGCGAACTACGTTCGGTCTGATTCCTTTGATAAGGATACGTAGGCAACCTATTTCGGTAGGAACGACCGTCGCAACATGCTTATTTCGGCTTTGGCCGAACTATGTTTGGTCTGATTCCTTTTATTAAAGGATACGTAGGCAGCCTACCTCGGTAGGTCCGACCATTAGAGCATTTAATTTACATATCTGCTTAAAAACTAGGATAACCTGCTATAACCGACTATATATGTCTAGGATATGTGAGTTTTGGTTAGCATTATAAATTATTGCATTATAACTGCTACTTATTGCATTTCTCCTTCATTATAATTGCACGAAATTGGTGAATCTATTTTTTATCAACGATGTTCGTCTACTCAGTAAGCTTCGGGTTACCCATAGACACCATCGTTGAGGGCTCTGTAGACACCCCAATTTTGTACCCTTGGTATGTAACATTGACATGTGATATCAAGACCTGTTAAAACATAACAAATGTCAAGTTACAGGGTTTAAAAATTTAAAAGACAAAGCAAGATGCGCATAACAGTAAAATGCAGGGGCTAAAGTGTCAAAAAGGCTGAATTTTGAAGGGCAGGCGCGGCTACCAAAGACCCTTGGTGCGGCGCACAAAAGAGGTTGTTCTGGCGTCCAAAGTTGCTACAGTGCGCCCAAAAGTGCTACAGTGTGCCCAAACTTAATGCATTGTGCAAATTATCGAGCACGCGGTACAAGCAAAAGCAGCACGAAGGAGAAAAAGAAATTCCCGTGATGTCCCTCTCTCAGCCTATAAATAGAGGCCCCGGGGTTCGCTTTCAACACAATCGAAAAACGCCCAAAAACTCTCTGCGTTGTTGTTACGCTGTGAGAATAGTGAGCAATCGTGAGTTAGTGAGTGCCATCTCCTATAAAGCTTCGAAGCTCTGCCAAAACTCCTCCAAACGCAAATCCAACCGGTTAAAGTGATCTTTAGCCCCCAGCTAGGTATCCACCCTATTTCCCTGGTCCAAAAATCTCGAAAAGAGCAGTTGCTCTGCCCGAGTAAAAATGTCAAATTCGCTAGAGACAAGCAGTTGTTCTGCCCGATTTTCGCCCGGCAAACAAAAGCATAGCGATTATTCCGTCCGTTTGGCGGTGCCAAGCAACCCGGAGCGGTAACCTGCCCGAACCACGGCGGCGGCAAAAAAGACTCCCTCTCCCGGAAGGACAGAGCGAGCACACCACGCTCTAAAAGGTGAGCCTTTAATGGCGTTATATTATAAAAAGTTATTTTCCATCCGGCCTAATGTAAAAATATAAGCCGTTGTGCTGCCCGGATTTATTTAGAAAATAACATTAAAAAGATCCATTATTATGGCCAAATATTTTTAAGTGTAATTGTAAATTATTGGAAGGAGACGGCTGCAAGTCTGTAAATAATGTAGACATGGATGTATTGGTTTTATTTTCTCTCTCTTTAATGCTTTATTTATTTGCTAGATAAATACAACAAAAAACATACTTTAGGCAAAAACTGTTTTTGAGACCGAAAGAGCGAGTTGGGTGCCTAGCACCTTCCCAACTCGTAACTCAGCCTCCGAACCTGTTTTTTGCATTCTCTAGTTTTATTTTTGGTTTTTTTTCTTTATTTTCTCCTTAAAATAAAGATGGCGACTCTGTCAAAACATTTTGTATCGCAGTGAGGCCTCGTAACATCTTTTCTTATTATTTTCTGTTTTCCCCTAGAAAAGGGAGAATGAGAATGAAAGAGTGATGTATTCCTATATCCTGGTATGCCCTAAAAAAGGGATAACTTGATATAGAAAGCCCAAAGCACTCATAGTGATCCGCAATAGGCCTTAAGGCAATTTTTATAAAGTCTGTAGTGGGTCCCGCAACATCCTTTCTTGCACTTTCCATTTTTCGCTACACAAGGGAAAATGCTAATGAAAGGGTGATGCTTTCCTACATCTTGTTATCCCCTAAAAAAGGGATAACCTGATAGAGAAAACCCAAAGCTCCCATAACGGACCAAAAATAACTGAAGTGATCGAGACGTATTCAACGCGCTTCTTGACAGCACCCTTTCCACATTTTTAATTTCGTCTTCCCCTAGACAAGGGAGGATGGAATGGAAAGCGTGGTGTCTGCATCGTCTACCGCATTCCCCTATCCAAGGGAGCGCGTGGTGCGGGCCGACATTCCAAGGCACCCACAATGACTCCAGCTGGTTTTGAACGAGGAAGCGGTGGGAAGTGAAAACTTGAGCAGTGTCATTCACAAGCTGCTCAACAATCTTCCTAAGATAAAAAATGGTGGCGTGGGTGGCGTTCAAGCCGTAGTTAATCACGTCAATATGCTGTGCCATGGAGGAGACCGTGCCGTTGTGATGCTCAAGTTGGGCTTGGTTAGCTCGAAGGAGGTCAAGAAGAGCAGGGTCAACAGAGTTGGGGGAAGGAATTGGGGGTTAAGGTTGACGGGGACGAAGGTGTCAGCAGGGTTAGGAGGTGGAGGAGGAAAATATTTGAAAGTGGAAGGAGAAGCAGAGTTGTGGTCAGCAAGGTGAGGTTATAGAGGAAGAGTGGAAGGTTTGGGGTCATGTTCCATGTTAGTGTCCGAATCACTAATAGAGGGAGAGGAAGAGAGAGAAGACGGTCCAAGGAAGGAAGTGGGAAAAGGAGATTTGGGGAGAAGAATAAAATTTGGAGGAGAAGAGGTAAGGAGGCCAGAAATAGAGGTAAATTCAAAGAAGAACGTAAAGGTGGCAGAAGAGAGAGAATGGAAAAGAATTTGGTAGAGGTCAGCAAAGATGGAGATGGGTTTGAGGTATTGGGTGATCGGAGGATAGAGTTCGGGAAAGAAAGAGGTTTGATAAAGAAGAGAAGAGATATGGGGGTTGAGGGAAGAAAAGGCTTTTGACATATAGAAGGATGAGGAAGAGGTAGAGGGAGTAGAAGCAGGGATGATGGCGAGAGAAGAGTCAAGGAAAAGGGAAGAGATGGGTTCAAGAGAAAAGGGTGGAGAAGAGATAACTTCCGGAGGAGAGGAAGGAGGGGAAGAGGGTTGAGGAGCCATAGATGTCTTGCGAAGTCTGTGTTTCTTTTTCTTAGGAGAGGGAGAAGAAGGTTCCTCCTCGACAACAGCAGGGGTTATTGAGAGAGGGGGTGAAGTAGGTGTAGGTGTCTCCTTCCTAACAGCAACAGGGGATGTCGGAGATAAAAGAGGGGGAGAGGTAGAAGAAATAGGAGAGGAGGAAGTAGGTTCAAAGGGGATGAAAGGTTTGGATGGTTGAGAACGTTTGGACTTACGTTTTCGGGGACGAAGAGGGGCAGGTTCTAATTCGGCTCGAGGCTCGTTCGGTACGGGTGCTGAAACAGAAGTAGTAGAGGCGGAACGTGTCTTCCTTTTGGGGCCGCAGCTGTTCAGCAGCAGTAGCAGCAGTGCTGGAAGAAGACTTCTTCTTCTTCTTTGCAGTTGACTCCTCGTAAGCAGCAGAATACAAGCGTTTGGATTTCTTGGAGGGAGCAGGGTCTGCAGATGGGTCCGAGGTAGAAGGTTCTGCAATAGCCTTGCTTGAGCAGCCTTCTGTAGCAGCCTCCTTTTGAAGCTTCCGATCCAGCTGCTTTGCCATGAAGGCATCCACTGTCGTTTCAGGGTTGATTTTTAAGATCACCAGTGGAGGAAGGTTGAGAGTATGGACCAGAAGTATAGGGGGAAGCCCTTGCCGCTCGAACTTTTCATTCCTCAGCTTGAGATTTTCTTTATCTCAAAGTTCACCAAGTGGTTGAGGAAGGACATGTTGTTGCGGAGAAGAACGTTGATGAGACGAACAAAAGGTCTCTTCTGCTTGATAGATGTTTGGACAACATCAATAGCATCACACAGCAGTTCGAATAGTATCTAAGCCCAGTTGAATCAGATGTTGAGAATGACTGCTGTTGTGTACTCGAGTTGGTTAGAAGTAATCACATTGTATGTGCCGTTCTTGAAGATCAGGCTCTTATCGAAGAGATGCCTGATGTAGTAGACATCATCTTCGAACAGTGTACGCTTCATCTTTGCTTGAGGCTCCCTTGGAGTGTGCTCTTCACGCATATAGGACCAGGCATGGTCCTTCTAAACAGTAGTGAGAGAAGTGGGGCCATCAAACTCAACGCCAATGGTCTTGGCGGTCCGGGAGGCAATGAGAGTGATAAAGACAGTCCGGATGACACTAGAGATAGAGGTTCTGGACTCATTGACTTTCACCCTTTGATAGAATTCTTCTGCCAGAAGGTTGTTGTAGTCCAAGTCTCCTAGCATGAATAGAGGCATAATCTCGGATTGGTTGAGGTCATCGACAATTTTGACTCCCGTTGCGTAGGCACGCACTGATGGTTCATCTATGTACATCCCAGCATGGTACATAGATGGAGGCAGGTTGGGAAGGGGAGTTTCAGACTTCGGAGTTTGTTCTGGGACAGGAGTAGAAGAAGAGGTTCCAACCTACAAAATTTCAACGAGAGAAATTAGGGCAAATACTGGAGAAACATAAGAAATTCTTAATCTGAGCAAGATGTCAAGTTTGAGCCCAGAAATTGAAGAACTTCAATAGATTTTTTCAGATAAAAACATTTCATCCACCCAAAAATACGTTGTTAAAAGAAACTATGCATAGAAGACTGAAATGTATAGAGATTAAGCAAAAATCTGGAAATAAACTAAGCAGGTAGTGAAATTATGTGAAAAAGAGAGATAGAAAGCAGGAACATTTCATGAATAATCAACAATGGCAGATTCACTATATAAACCCTTAAAATGAAATTACGACCTAGAGAAAAAATTTGTGTTATATTTTTCTTACCATTAAAGAGAATGCAAGTGAATGTTGAAGAAATTTGTGAGTTCTTCACATATTTCACAGTAACGAAGCGAGGGAGAAGGAGAGGGTTGCTGAGAGAGAATAGCAAAGGACAGTGTGAGAGTTAAAGAGATTTGGAAAAGTGATTTTGAAATTGGCGGTTGAAAGGTTTATTAATGAAAAGGTGTGAAATCAGACGGCTGAACAGGTGAAATGACATCAAGTCAAACGGCTGTCACTTGAAAGGACTTAATGACTGACGACTTAGGGCACTCAAAAAGTAACCTTTTGAAGAATATCTCAACCAATTTTTTTAAAAATAGTCCCTGACTATTTTCATAAATAACCCTTCTAAATTAAAATTAAAAGACTTACCTCCGTCTTCAAGTGATTAGCAGAACTACTATTTTCTTTTCAAAGAAACAAGTTTGCTTAACCACAATGTCAAGTCTGCTTAAATGAATGTTCAAGTCTGCTCAATATATTAAAAAGAAAAAAAATTAAATTTAGTTAAAATTAAGCAGTTGGGTCAAGCATCCAAGCTCCCCCCTTAGATACGTAAACCTGTCGGCTTCCATTGCCTTTGTGAAGATGTCTGCTAGCTGATGTTCAATTGAAATATATTTCATACTTATATTTCTCTTTTCTACATTATCCATTAGAAAGTGATATCGAACATCGATATGCTCTGTCTTGGAGTGCATCACAGGATTGTAGGTGATAGAGATTGCTGATGTATTGTCACACATGATAGGGCAATCTGCTACCTTGATGTCATAGTCCACCAATTGTTGTTTGATCCAAAGCAGTTGACAGCAGCAACTCTCAACAGCTATGTATTCTGCTTCAGTGGCGGAGTTGGAAACTGATGCTTGTTTCTTGCTATCCCATAAGACGAGTCTGTCGCCTATGAATTGACAAGTTCCACTTGTGCTCTTCCCTGTCTATTTGGCATCCAACATAATCTACATCTGAGTAACCAACTAAGTTGAAGGATGATTCTCTTGGATACCAGATACCTAAGTTGGTGGTATCTGATACATACTTGATGATTCTCTTGGTTGCAAGAAGATGTGACTCACAAGGATCTGCTTGAAATCTAGCACATACCCCAACAGCATACACTATATCAGGCCTACTAGCGGTAAGATAGAGCAGAGATCCGATAATTCCTCTATATAGGGTGATATCAACTTTCTTCCCTTGTAAGTCTTTTGATAGTTTGCATTTAGCAGCCATTGGAGTGTCAAAAGTGTTAGCCATTTCCAATCTGAATTTTTTGACCAGTTCTTTAGCATACTTGGATTGGCTTATGAAGATTCCTTTGTTGGATTATTGAATTTGAAGGCCTAGAAAAAAGGTGAATTCTCCCATCATGCTCATTTGAAACTTTCCAGTCATGAGTGTCTCAAACCATTTGCACAGCTTCTTACTTGTAGAACCAAAGATGATATCATCGAGGTATATTTGCACCAGCAGAGAATGACTTTTGTGCTTGAGAATGAAGAGCATGGTGTTGATCTTTCCTTACATAAATCCTTATTCTATTAAGAACTTGGATAGTGTCTCATACCAGGCACGAGGTGCTTGCTTAAGACCATAGAGCGCCTTCTTAAGCTTGTAAACATGAGTCTCTTTCCCTTTTTCCATGAAACCTGGAGGCTGAAAAACATAGACGGTTTCTTGAAGATCACCATTGAGGAAAGCACTCTTGACATCCATTTGATATAACACAAAGTCCTTGTATGTAGCATAGGCTAAGAAGATTCTGATAGCCTCTAACCTTGCTACTGGAGCAAAGGTTTCATCGTAGTCGATTCTTTCTTCTTGTCGATATCCTTATGCAACGAGTCTGGCTTTGTTTCTAATGATGTTCCCATCTTCATCCTTCTTGTTTCTAAACACCCATTTTGTTCCTATGATAGTGTGATCAGCTGATCTTGGGACTAGCTTCCATACTTGACATCTTTCGAATTGCTAAAGTTCCTCTTGCATAGCTTCTAGCCAACTTGGATCTTGTAAGGCTTCATCAATCTTTTTCGGTTCTTCTTCTGAAACAAATGCAGCACACAAAATGCATTCATTTCTGGAAGATCTTCTAGTCCGTACTCCTACATGAATGTCACCAATGATTTGAGAAATTGGGTGGTCTTTTACATGTTCTTGTAACAGCAGGAATGTTATTCACTGCTGGTTCTTCAGAAATTGGGTGGTCTTTTTTGGCGCAATTACTGCGTTGATGGATTTTCAGAGCCGGTGTTTCGGGCAAGAACCTAATCGGTTAACTAGGGTTTTCATTTGGATGGTGGGTATAAGTGTTTAGGGAAGAATCACTAAGCCTAAGGGCAGGGATTGATTTTGGCAGCTTAATAGTGCTCTGTAAATTTCACTATGTACTTCTCACTTCGTAAAATTTATGATCGGCTTCCTCTTCCTTTTTTTCGTCTCGTTTTTCAATGATGAGGGCCTTGTATTTATAGGCTGAGCATACTTTACAACGAAGGAAGCAGTAGATATTTTCCATCTTTGCTTGAAATGGTTGTACCCTGCGCTGAAAAGATTATACATTAGAAGGAAAGCAACAGGTTTTGAAAGCAGAAATGGGCGCCACCTATCCATAATTGTTATGGGATGCGCCATTTCTTGCTTCATGCCTTGGGAAAATTACACTTTCCCCCTGCTGTTCATTGTTTGTCTTTTCCCTCTTCTATTTCTTCTTTTGACACTTTGAACCCCCTAAAAGTGAACGTTCGTCAGTCCTTTTGGCTAGATTTAACATTTTATAGAATGTTACAATTAGGGGTACGAAATTGGGGTGTCTACAACTATGTCTTGTCTACTTCCCTTTGGAATCATAGGCAATATTTGTCGAAAATCTCCACCAAACACAATTGTTTTGCCTCTGAATGGAATATTACCTCTAGATGGATGTATAACTTTCATGATATCTCTCATACTGTGATCCAATGCTTCAAAACAATGTTTGTGCATCATTGGAGCCTCGTCCCATACAATTAGTTTGGCCTTCAATATAAGCTCGGCAAGAGGACTAATATGCTTTATGTTGCATGTTGAATCTTCATTCAGATTAAAAGGAATTGAAAATCGTGAATGGGCAGTCCTACCACCAGGTAACAAAAGAGAAGCAATACCTCGATGCCACATTTAATGCAATATCTCCTTTTTCTCTCAATCCAACATACACATAGAAAATCCTTCCAATATCTTAATTAACTGATTCGATAATAGTTTCATAAACATGGCCTTGCTCATCATTCAAATTTGTCACAATTTTTTTGTGTTCTTCTACCAAGCTTAATCGATCGTAATACATTTCATCGTGCAACAATCTATTACGCGAGAAATTGAAAAACTGATCTTCTGGGAATGACTTTGTTTGGAACTTGCGAAGACTCCTTGCAATACGCCTTAAAATCTTCTCAACTTCCACAAGTGCATAGTTTCTGACTTGATCCTCATTTAATTTCAATCCTACAATATATAAATAATAAAAATAGAAAGATGGGACATTATATCAATATATTTGTAAAAGTAGTAATTGTTACATACCTTGATGCTGAAGCAAATTTCGTTGATTGTATAGAATGTCATCAGATAGATACAACCAACACGTATCTCAAACTAATTCAGGTCGTCTAATGGATCCAGATGATAAAAGGGTGGAAAAAAGAGTTCTTAAGGATTGAGCTGATGCTCATTGGCTAGCCTCAATGATCCCATCGATATACTCTTTATAATCATTTAACAATCCTAGTGCATAGCAAGCATCTCGAAAAGAATGATACTGCACCCCATTGATTAAACACAAATCATCATAGGAAGTGGTTGTACGTACTACATTAAGAAGGCATCTCAAATAGTAAAAATCTCCAGACTCAGGAGGAACAAAGAAAATTCGTCCAATTGCGTTACCAATTTTTCTTACACTCCATTTACGTGATTTTGAATTCCAAACAAATATTTTGGGAAATTTTGCATACGTCAATTCTCTTGCTTCCTCATATTTCTTGTTAGCTTCCAACCACCCCAAAAACATGCTCTACTTAATTGGCTCCCGATTCATCAGATTGTCAATTTTATCAGAATCCGAGAACACAACACTTTGTTGATTCGAAAGATGAAAACTTAGACGCACTATGGGAGGGGGGGGGTCTTTGAACTGTATTTCAAATCCAAAAAATTCTCCGAGTAGCTTCACAAGATGAAATGTATCTACAGTCTTAATACAAATTAACCTTGTCGATATTCTCATCCTAATTATCATCACTTGAGCTACGATAAAATGTGGCAGTCACACGATCGTTGCCCTTGTTTATGTACTTAAACAAATATGTTATTGGACGCGATTGATTACACCACTTAACATTCAAATGGGCCATATAAGTAATCAATAAGTATTTGTTATGAGGAACGACATATCTATTGTCAAAAACCACTCTATTCTTAACAATCGTTCTTCCATTAACTCGTCGTTTGTACACTGGATATCCATCTTCTTCAATTGTAGTTGTTTCAACAAAAAATTTTGGAAAATGCTTTGAGCAACAACCATCTATCATGCAAGGGGGGTTCTTTCGATCACCACCACAAGGACCGTAAATCATAAAATCTAGAACTTCAGCATAGTAAATAGGATCCTCTTCCTCATCGGGAATATCTGCCGAAATGATACGATCAATTACTTCTGTTGTAGGAGCTTTGTCTTCGATAGAAAAGAGCAACAATATGTGAGTATGCGACAAACCCCTTTTTTGAAACTCTACGGTATGAATTATTGTAAGACAAATTAAACATGTATAAATAATTATAATTAAAAAAATTAGAATTGTAATAAAAAATTAAAAGTTTATGTAGATATTATCAACATAATGTACCTGATTGAACATTTCCAAAAATCGTATTTTTACGAAGGTCTTCAAGTAACCCATCGAATTTAAAATTAAATACTCTGCAAAACAATATCTGGACAATCTTCGAACTTAAATCCATGTTCTCAACAAATCTAACAATTTCAGGCCATTTGGGATTACACATAAACGTGAGGAATAGATCTGGGTAACCTATACATCTACATATTGCCATATATAGCATCTTGATAGTTATGTATCATGTATATGGCTCCTCCAGTAAAAGAAGAAGGCAATATTATTCTTTTCCCTTGTGTCGACGCATCTCTTTCACCATGTAACAAAGCGTCATGCAACCATTGGTACATTTCACAACGTAGTTACTTCTGATGCAACCGAACAAATAGTAACCGAGAACTCTCGCCCATAGTGTACGCATCGACAACAAATTATTGAAATCATTTTCCAGAAACCATTATGGTTGTCGGCTCACAATCCCTTTTATGCAATATATATGCAAAACATTCTCTCATACTAACTCTTTTCCTTCCTCCTTCACTTTGTTTTAACTCGGAATAGAGAATATCATCTCTGTATCCGTCTTTGGCTTACGGAAAAAACAAGGATATTGAAGAGAAAGATAAGCAGGATTCAATTCATTAATGAGTTGAAGTTTCCCCGTCTGCATTTCAACTAAAATATCCCTTTCACCCAACATCTCATCAAAATCGCCAACAATTAAAGCAACAACTTGAGATGCAGCCAGGAGATTGTACCTTCTTCCGTCACCACTACGTCTACTTATCAATTTTAATTTCACATCCGGTCTTCCTTCTTCAACCATTTTATCTTTAGCCATTCAAAACGATTTAACTAAAACATTATTTGTATCTAGCATGGTCTTCAATTCAGATACAATTTTGGAATGTAGATCATTACGATTGGAATCATACCTGAATAAATAAAAAAATATATAATAATAATATATTACATAGCCAATTATGACAATATATACCGTGTATATTTAAATTATTTAATGGTTTTTTACCTAATAGCAACAATACGATTTTCATCTTCATTTTATGTATCGTAAATATACAAATGTGCAAATTTAGGTGTTGCACCCATTGATGGAATGAGACTGTGACGACCTGACCCTGACCCCGAGGAGGGTTCGCGGGTCGAGCCGTTCAAGTAATGGACAAGACAGGCAAGCAAGGACTCAATTATCAAAACTGACATGACGCAACATTAGAAACGCAGTACAACTCGGCACTAAAAAGCCAGAATAATTTAAGACTTTAGAACCTGATACAACAATTAGTAGCAAGTAAACGAAGTCATCGGCGACTTTACAACTGGAACCCAACAACTAAAAAATTCATGCTAATATATATATACCTCAATAGCTAAACACGTCGGAGGAACAACAAAAGTAAATAAGAGTTAAAGGGATGCTCAGCTGAAGTCTTAACAAGTGAGCCAATACATGAAAGCAAGGCTCGGCCTACAAGTGCCAGCAAACAACTAGAAACATAAGTAGTACTATTAGTCTTAGTCTACAACAAGTACAAGTTACTATAATTACACATTCCCAAGTGAAGTCTAAATGACTTGCTTAAACCCAAGCGTCCTTGCAAAAGAGAGAAACCAAAAGTGCCAATGCTACCACCTCTAGGCGAGCGATCACGGACAAGAGCGGACGAGCAACGTCAACGAGACGGGGCTGGATGATTAGGATCTAAAACAGTAAAAGGGAGGGGGTAAGACATAAAGACTTTGTAAGCCACCAATATGCATGACAGGATATAATGCAAGGCATACATAGCAAGTTATCATATTTGATTATCAAACAAGGTCATACTAGCACATAGTTCTCATGTCGCGATGCACGTTGTTTGTGCATAAGTGCGAAAGAAAATCACAGAGGATAAGGATATGTTATGGAACCGGTGTCGCTTCGTAGACCTGAAATAGACAAGGTTATCTTGAATGTATTTGTAGGATGCACATGTATGATACATCGACCACGATAGTATTGTTCCAAGTGCCCTTTGGTTACGACGAGGTACTCTTCTCCACTGGGATCAGTAGTGAAGGGTGTGTGCACAATTATGGTGTAGCAACCCATCACTACCATAAATCTTGCAATTCATGACGGCGATGCATCGTTGACCATCTTGAAAATTCACGTATGCCAGCTGGACTAATGGTATGCCAAGTAGATATTTACTTGTCACACAAAATCAAGTAAGGAGCGAGTTCGACAAGAGCGAACCCGTCCGAGTCAAGTAGATGTTTACTGATGAAATAAATCAAGTAGGGAAGCGAGATCGACAAGAGCAACTCGTCCAATCAAGTAGGCATGTTACTCTACGATATACAAGTCAAGCATGAGATCAATTACATTAAGAATTCTTGAAAGCTATATTACAATTCAATCGAACTCTAAACGTCTTAGGGATTGATTGTAGAGTCGGTATTGTTAAATGACTCTCTAAGTGCAACTCCGTTGAGTTATCACTAAAAATATCACCAAGTAGAGGATGAATGCTATATGCAATTTATTGCTCTTTTCTATGTTCTTGATTTATTTACAATAAGACTACTAAGTCATTTATGACTTCTAGTCCATAAAGAAAAAGTTCCCAATTTGTGAACCCTAGAATGATCATCATTTTGAAGTTACAATTTACAACAAGTGCAAGAACAATAGTTATTCTAAATCCATTTTAGAACACATTTAATTCTAGACATAAGTCCAAATTACCAATTATGAGTCATTAACCCAAATTTTATAGAAAATTAAGTTAAGGAATTTCAAGTTATTAACATGGTGCATGTCTTCTTGAGCATGTATCTAGAAACTATCATGAAGGGAGCATGCTTGATATTGAGCATACAAAAACAGGGGATTAGGTTCTTACCTTGTTCGAAATGAAACGGTTGGATGATAAAAACAAAGCAAAGATTAAGAAACTAGAGAAAAAGTGCTTCGATTTGGTGGTCTCCAATCAAAAATCCGATGACCGAATCTCCGACAATCATGCAATCAAGGTGGAGGAACTTCAAAGCTCTCTTTCTCTCTCAAGAACCCAGCTCAACAATGGTGGAAGGAAGAAATGGCTGTCAATTGTGTTTGGGGAGGTTGAAGACACCAAGAAGGGTCAATCCTAAGGATGACTTATTAAGCTTCCTATTGGTTGATGCAAGTGTACCCTTGATTAAAACACATCAAATGGCTAAAAATAGGCTAAAAAGGGTCACAAGTCATGTTGGGGGTTGAATTGCGTCGTACAAGGGTCAAGGGTGCAAGCCACAAATCAACATGAGTCAAAATCCTGTAATACTGGAACAAGGGGGGCTTGTGGCCGCAAGGCCCTTCCACCTTGCCCCCGCAAGGTCTCCTGGACACTCCTCCCAAGCTACTGCCCTCCATGAGAGGGTAAGCCCAAACCACCTTGCGTCCGCAAGGTCTCCAGATTGAAAATCCCTCAAATTTGGCCTAGAATGACCCCCAAACAACCAAAGCAATTCAAGGGGGATAAACCAACACTCAAAACACAATCAAAACTCTCCCGAAACAAGTCGGAATAAAGGAAAACAAACGTCGGGAACAATGTAAACAACTAACGATCATGAATGCTAAACAAACTAAGCATGAAATTCAATCTAAGCATGATAAAGACTAAGTTCAATACCAAGAAACTTATAGCCAAGATGTTAAGACTCTCAATGACTTAGAAAGGAACTCAAAATGTCAAGGCATGAATACAAGAACCAAAGACAAGCATGTGCAAAGCATAGATGTCTTTCAACCTTTATAACTTAACAAAAGTCACACAACTAAGGTAGTCATGAAATATATTTTACTAGCATGAATGGTGAACATATTAGACATGTTAAGTAAACAACAAGAGTATGTTAAATAAGTATGGTTCAGTTTCTCACATTCTTCCACACTTAAAGGAATTTAGTCCCTAAATTTTTACCAATCATCTCGAATAAGTATGGGTATTTCTCCCTCATCTCAAGTTTGGTCTCAATTCTTTAATAACAAGAATCCTTACCGGCTTCTTTATATAGGAAAGATCGGGTTCAAAAGTAATATCTTCATAAGCAAGAACATGTGATTCATCGTTCACGTATTTGTGAAGCATAGAAACGTGAAACACATCATGAATACCCGAAATAGAAGGTGGCAATGCAATCCGATAAGCCAAAGAGCCAACCTTCTCAAGAATCTCAAATGGACCAATATACCTCAGTGAAAGTTTCCCTTTCTTACCAAACCTCTTAGTACCACGGCGCGGCAATATCTTCAAGAACACATAATCACCAACTTGAAACTCAAGATCGCGTCTCCGGTTGTCCGCATAGGTTTTCTGTCTACTCTGAGCCGTACACAATCTATCTCTAATCAGCTTCACACTCTTGGCCGACTGTTGTACCATTTCGGAACCCCATAACTTAGCTTCACCAACTTCATCCCAGCAAATTGGTGAACGACACTTACGCCCATACAAAGCCTCATAAGGAGTCATCTCAATGCTAGATTGGTAACTGTTATTATTCGCAAACTCTGCCAATGGTAGATGTGTATCCCAACTACCCTTGAAATCCATGGCCCAAGCACGAAGCATGTCCTCTAATATCTGTATCAATCTCTCCGACTGCCTATCTGAATGAGGATGAAAGGTCGTACTAAAGTTAAGTTTCGTACCCAAGTCCTCCTGTAATGAATGCCAGAATCTTGAGGGGAATCTAGGATCTCTATCCGATTTAATAGTAATTGGAACTCCATATAGCCTGACAATCTTTTGAATATACAGTGCTGCCAACTGACTCAAGCTGTAAGTAATCGCAATAGGAATAAAATGAGAAGATTTTGTCAACCTATCGACAATAACCCAAACATCGTCGAAGCCTCTATGAGTACCCGACAAACCCATAACAAAATACATTGTGATATGTTCCCACTTCCACTCCGGAATCTCAAGTGGCTCCAATAAACCGGAAGGTCTCCGGTGCTCGGCCTTAACTTGTTGAGAGGTCAAGCACCTAGATACATAATCCGCTATTTTCCTCTTCATGCCATTCCACCAAAACTATCTCTTCAAGTCACAGTACATCTTAGTACTCCCTGGATGTATCGAGTACTTGGCCTTGTGAGCCTCGTAAAGAACCATACGCTTCACTCCGTCAGTAGAAGGAATGCAAACTCTACCTTGAAAAGTCATGATATCCCAACTATTCATCGCAAACTCGGAAGCCTTATTCTTGCCCAATCCATCAATAATCTTCATGAAATTTGGATCTAACACTTGTGCCTTCTTAATCAACTCGAACAATATAGGGGTAGCACGAACGTTAGCAAAGATAATACCACGCTCGTTCTCAATAGGACTCCCCTCACGAACATCCTCTAGCATTTTCCACTCTCTCATAATAAAACAAGACATAAAAGCCTTCCTTCTCAAGGCCTCCGACAACAACATTTGCTTTTGTTGATCCTCACAGGTTCTAGATTTGGTTGAGTCATCTTCTGATTCTATTGCTCAGTGGCTAATAGGTATGCGTACCGATTAGTGTGGCAACTGGCTTAGAATCAAGGGTGTAATAGAATAGTTTAGTGTTAGTCTCTCTAAGGCGCGGGCCAGCAGGCTTCAACAGCAGCCTTGAAAGCTCAGTTCACCAGTAGACTTTGAAGTATGCTCAGCTCAAAATCAAGTTCAGCCAAACACGTGGAATTAGGTCACATTTTATTTGATCTGGATATTTTTAATATCTAGTCAAATAATATTCAAACTATCTTCATCATATTTCCCTCCAAAGAAGTCAACCATGTCATTATCTGGCTTCAGACTATCTGCACAGACAAATTGTCGAGACTGTTGCCTGAATCATGAAGACTGAAGACATTACCTCTTTTGGCTAAGAAGACTTTCAAGCTGTAACACCTGCAAACTGAAACCTTACTTTGTTTGGGAATGTCTCTCTCTGCAATCACTGCATCTCTGATGTTGTCGCCCCACTCAGTCTACAAAGGGTCGAAATGCATTCAATGCATTATATCGTTGGACACAATCTCTCCACTCTCAATCCAACGGTCCGGAAGATCTCCCTGGTATATATTCAAGTTTTGAAGATCTGAACAGATACAATCTCTTGCACACTCAATACTCAAGCTTCATCTTCAAAACTCAAGCATTCAAGAGATCCAAAGGACAAGAACTAACACTTCACCAAACTTCCTAAAGCTACAAACCTGCTAGTCTTTACTCTTTTTCAATTTCTTCTACTTTGTCATTAACTGTTCTTTACTTTAGCACTTGAGAGAGCAATTATTCATTGATTGACTCTTTCATCATTAAACACTTGGTTGAAAAACTATTTTTATACACGAACCTTAGAGATCTAACCTTCTCACCTAGTGGATAAACAAGTATACCTTTCAAAATCCAAAACTAACCACTTTGGTAGTGGACGTAGTACTATTCACAGTACGAACCACTTCTAAATCTTGTGCATTGCTTGATATGTTTCTGCTTATCTTATAACTGCTACTGTTATTGCGTTTAGGACTATTATTAAGTCTGTTTAAAAACAACAGCTTCTAATTTGTTTTGTCTTCTTAGTTTTCTGCTGCCCTAACTCTTCTTACATGATAGATTTTTAAAAACACAACTAGGCTATTCAACCCCCCCGTCTACCCTAGATTGAGCTTATTTGGGACCAACAATTGGTATCAGAGCCTGATTCTTTGAAAATTTTGTTTTTTCCAAGACTAACCTCTTGAGAATAGATCCTATGGCTCACTATATGCTGCCTACCTTGAATACAAGCCACGTCCCGATATTGGAAGAAGGTCACTTCGAAGTATGGAAAGACAAAGTTATGAGATATATGAATTCAATTGACAATAGTTTATGGCAATGTGTTCAAACAGGTCCTCACATTCCAATGAAGCCAAACCTTCTTGCCAAAGTAGCAGGCGAACCTCCCGAGGTACCCAAGTCCATAAATGAATGGATTGATGAAGAAAGGAATCTTGTTGAACTCGACAACAAAGCTATACATATCATAGATAGCTCTGGTCGACACAAGCACATATCAGCAGATAATCAGGTGCAAAACAGCCAAAGAAATGTGGGAAGCACTAGTAGAATAACTGGAAGGAGACCTGCCCACTAGAGACAACAGAAAGTTCAACTATATTCAACAGTTTGACTCTTTCAGAAAAGATCCAAAGGAGACACTACGACAAGCCTACGACAGATTCTATTAGGTAGTAAATAGTTGTTATTCATTAGAGAAAGAATATAGTGTTAAGGAAGCAAATATGAGAGTTTTAGCTTCCTTCGGAAGATTGTGTCATATTAAGACCACAACCATTAAAGAGTCCAAAGACTTAAACTCCATGCATATTCGAAGTTTGTATGCGAGTTTAACTATTTATGAGCAAGAACTGCTTCAAGCTCAAGAACTGGACAAACACTTTAAACTTCCTTCTTTTTCTGATATCTCTCAAGAAACTCCTGCCCTAGAAAATAAACCATCTAATTCTTCTTCTTCAAACGACAATGAAATTCTTTCTGACGAACAATTTGCTATGTTTGTTAAGAAGTTTCAAAAGTTCTTAAAGTTTAATAAGAAGGAGGCAAAGCATCAGAATTTTAGAAAGACTGCTGAAAGCTCACAAAATAATGAGCTAGTTTGCTACAATTGCAGGAAGCCTGGTCACTTTTCTTCTAAATGTCCTAAGCCCAAATATGAAGCTTACAAAAGGCAACCTTCTAAATCATTTTCAAAACATAGGGGTCTGCTGGCTGAGGACTTAGAAGAAAACCAAGTGTCCACTTGTTTTGAAACTGATTCTGATGAGGATGATAGTGATGAATCACCTGAGCAGGCACATATCTGCTTAGTTGCTCTAGAGTCACCTCCCACCTATGACTCATATAGTGAAATCAAATATTCTCCTTTTCAAGATAACATAGAACGACCTACTGAAGAGCCGTCTAAAGAAGAAATCCTCAAGGATTCTCAGGATATGCTAGAGGAATTCAATGAATTTAGAAAGGCTTATGTAAAGTTAACTAAAAGCCATGAGAAGCTGGGAACTGAGAAATCCTTGCTGGAAGCCGAGTTAAAAACTCTTAATGGAGTCCAGCAGGAAAGTATCAAGTTAAAAGAAGAAAACAAGGTTCTCAATGAAAAGGTTGCTTGTTTCATTGGTCATGCCAAAGAGTTATTTGCTGAGAAAGATGAGTTACAAAAAACTATCGACTGATGGAATAACTCAATGGTTGTTTTTGACCAAATCCTTGGAGACCAGAAGCCCACTGCAGACAAAACTGGGCTAGGTTTCTCTGAGAACACTTTTGGCACAACATCTGAAAAAACAGAAGACTTGTATGTGCGAACTGATGATGATACTATATATCATCAGCAGTTTAACAACAAGGGTAGACAAGGAGTTGGATATGTTGCTATTCAGTATCAATATCCTAAGACTCAAGCTATTAAGACCAGCAATGTGTCTAAAGCAAAGCAATCATCCGCTGGTGAAAAGTATGCTAAGGGTTGTGAAGATTCACATGAACCTTCCACTAGAACCTCTGTTAAAGAAAAGGTTGTTGTTTCTAGGAACACAAAAAGTCTGCCTAATTCTATCAGATTCATCAAAAGCACTACTGATGGTGCTGCTGCTTCCAAGACTGCTGACACTAAGCACAAAGGCAAAATGTATGAGGTATCGAAGTCTACTACCAGCAGATCTGCTAAGGCAAGAACTGTTGAATACCAACCTAAGAAAACTCATACAAAACCTTCTAAACCTGCTGTCAACAAGTCTGTTGAGTCTAAGGCTGATGCTAAAACAAAAAATGCTAAAAAATCTACCAATAACCAGCTCTCTCAACATGACATTTGTAATTTCCATCGCTGTACTTTTTGTAAATGTTTAGGCCATTTGGTCCATGAATGTCTGCTGAAATCCATCATGAAGCCTACATGGTCGTCTTTTCCAAAAGTCAGGCAAGTATGGGTTCCAAAAAATTGCTAACCCTTTGGACCCAAAAGAAAAATAAAGGGGACCATGATCTTCTCAAATCTCCCTATCTCAGATATGCTTCATGGCTGCTTCATGCTCAGAAAAGAAAGATGTATGGTATCTAGATAGTGGCTGCTCAAGACACATGAATGAAGATTCATGTCTTTTTTCAAATATATCTGAAGTAGAAGGCCTTACAGTCGTCTTTAGGGACAATGCTAAAGGAAGAACCATTAGATACGGATCCATCAATTGTGGAAATATCTATATTGGAAAAGTCTCTCTAGTAGAAGGCTTGAAGCAAAATCTATTGAGCATCTCTCAATTCTACGACAAAGGGCTTGTATGCCAATTCTCCTTAAACAGATGTGACATAAAGGATCCAGACTCATGCTCAACCCTAGTAATTGGACATAGACAAGGGAATGTCTATGTGATAGATTGGAATGCCTATGGAAAGGCTGCTAATCTATGTCTTGTGGCAAACTCTGCTTAAGATAAAAGCTGGTTGTGGCATAAGCGTCTCAGCCATCTGAACTTCAAATACTTATCAAAGTTATCCAAAGAAGGGTTGGTGAAAGGAATGCCAAAAGTTTCTGCTGATCATGATCATATATGCAAAGCTTGTCAGTTAGGAAAGCTCTCAAAAACTTCCTTCAAAAGTAAACCAGAACTCGCAACTACTAGACCTTTGCAACTTCTTGACATGGATCTCTTCGGGCCTGTGACTACTATCAGCTATGGTGGTCATAGATACACTCTAGTCGTAGTAGACGCTTATACAAGATATAATTGGACATAGATGATGTCTTCTAAAGATCAAACTTATGACATCCTCACGGCCTTGTTCAGAAGACTACAGACACAAAAGCTCGATGAAATTAGTGATGTTCGATCAGTCAATGGAACTGAATTCACCAAGAATGGAATAGCAAAGTATTGTGATGATCATAGCATTGGTCACACCTTCTCTGCTATTAGAACTCCTCAGCAAAACGGTGTAGCAGAGAGGAAAAATAGAAAAGTTATCGAAACCGCTAAGACTATGCTCGCTGAAACAAAGCTACCCAAGAACTTCTGGGCAGAAGCCATCAATACAACCTGCTTCACTCAGAACAGATCACTAATCAACAAATTTCATGGTAAAACACCATATGAACTTTGGAGAGGTAAAGCCCCAAATATTGGATTTTAAAAAAAATCTTTGGCTGCAAATGTTTCGTAGTCTATAATGGTAATGACTACAGAAGCAAATTTGATAACAAGGCCGATGAAGGCGTCTTTCTGGGATATGCCTTACACTCCAAAGCTTATAGGGTTTTTAACAAAAGATCGTTAAAAAATTGTTGAATCTATACATGTTTCATTTGATGAATTTGATTTATTAGAGCCACACGTGGCTCCAAATGTTGCTGATGGTTTTGTTAATGTTGAGACAGACACCTCCCATACTTCATCTTCTCAAATACCAAATCCACCTCCAGCAACTCATTCAAATATTCCTGACCATCACTTCTCAAATGAATCACCAGAAGACCTCAACCCTGCTCATGAAAACACCAATCCAGAGCCCATTTGCTCTGAACCTCAAAATCCTATTCCTCAACTCACCTATGAATCCAATTCTGAACAACACACTCATCAAGAAACAATTGAGTTTCCTCATAGTCCTCCTTCTGAACCTCAAGCAAAAGCAAACAGTTACTCCACCCAGATAGAGAGGTGGAAAGTTACAAACACAGCAGTCACGCAGCCCAAATTTCGGTGTGAAAAGCAACAAAAACAAGAAGTTACACTGACCAATTTCAAGAACAACAACAAACAAACAAAAAGAATTCCTTTCTCGGAAGGACAGAGAAAGCGCATATGAAAGCCTGCCTAAGCAAAAGTTGTCCCGAGTATAAACCTTCACGCTTCAAGAGGTAGGTAACCAATGTCACTTTTTTTAGTCTAAATAATATAAAATAAGTCATTATGCTGGTTTAATCTTTAAATTAAAAGGCTATAAAATAGTCGTGATTATAGTTTATTTTATATATGTTTTGTTTTTATTTTCGTAAGATAAAAAAACGGAGGGCTATATTCATTTGTTTTTTTATGTATGTACATAAAAAGAGTGACATTATTGTGAGTTTTTTGCTAAATATGTTCTTATTTATTTATTTATAGTCTAAAAATTGCATTGATACATATGTATATATGTGCGCGTGTGATCTGGAAATCTTGTAGCAAATTCATTTTCATGCCGGTGCAATCCGGAAAAGAAAAAAGAAAGCGGGAGCAATTTTTATGTTGATTTATTATTATATCTGTTGGAAATGTAAATATTTTTTTATTTTTCCATTTTTCTTTTGGGGTTAGGAAGAAATGTATATAATAGGAACATATAGTTTCCCCACTTTTTTTCTATTTATTGATCTGAATGGTCGTCACGCTCGCTCATGTTGTCCTTTGGGGGATTCAAACTAATCTGCCAAGAAAATCAAAACATGAACAAAAAGACAAGCCAAATTTTATTGCTTTATATCTGCTTTATACCTGAAAAAAAAATATAAATAGTTTTTTGCTTTTTAGCTAACTCACACACGTGCACTCATGTAGATATATTCCGACTGTTACCCTTTAACCCGATAAACACGCCCGGTATCCATGTTCTTGAAAAGGAACTAGGATACTTAGGCCTAAATTATCACACATTGTGCCCCTTACGGAGGGGCCAACTGGGTGAAGCCATCCTACATCAGCCAACATTAAAAGCATATATATCTTTTAGGACACTTCATGGACCGATCAACTTTTATACCTCAAAGTTACTAACCAATCCCTTGTGCAAACAAAAAAAATAAAGATATATGAAAAAAATGAAAAAAAAAAAAGCACTAGGGATTGATTAAAAGCCTTGATTGTATTTTTTTTTTAGGGAAGCAGGGTGGCACCTGCAGAGATTTTATTAATAAAAGCCTTGATTAAAAGCCTTGATGGTATTTTCTAGACCATTTGAATGATGAATCCCGAAAGTCAGGTGCAATATGAAGGTTTTATACTTCTGAGAAAGAATCCATTATTCTGGGAAAAGTTTCAAACGGTCAAAACAAAGTAGATGCTTGTCCGATCAATTCTAGGAATAATCAACAAAGTTAAATTATAAAAGCACATTGTACTTAAACCAAAGTTCCTGGAACCTTGCCTTCTGATACCTTTAACATTGTTTCTCAGAAACCTGGCCCGAATTTAGAACGGAAGAGATAGCACTGGTCGGTTGATACGGGGTACAAGTACCGAGGACATGTCAAAGATTATAAAGATCAGTTTAGAGGGTGCATATTTGGGTAGAATGGCTGCTAAAAATGAACTAACTTCTATGGGTATAGAGATAGGGGCTCCAAGATACGCTCCTACTCCGGGAATGCAACAGTGTTTATATCAAAATTTGGGTGCACAGGCCGATCGCTGGATGGGTCAAATAACAAATCCCATGCAAAACTTGAGACCGAATGTAGAAAGCATTGTTTCTCCTGCAGCACCTCATGAAGCATCAACCTCGAATGCTCCCTTAAACACTAACCCTCAGCCAAATACCAATCCTCCACCAAATACCAGTGTCCCAATCACCAATCGCCCATCAAATACCTACTACCAAAGTCATAACCCATTCTTTCCAAATCAGGGTTACAAGTTTTCAAACACTGGTATGCCTCAAAATTAAGGTGGTCTTCCATTTCTAATCACCAATCTACTTCAAAACAGCCCGTATTTGGTCCCTAGAAGTTATGTCTAGCAGGGACAAGTGACGACTTATCTACCGTTTAAAAATTTTGATCGTCAAATAGAAACCACACCTCCTTAAAGCACTTACCAAGTACCTCAACCAATGCATGAAATAAACCCAACTGCAGCAAATCCCACGAATATATACAATGATCGGCCTTCACCTCTCTCAACAATGGAAACACATGTTGAGAACCACAAAAAATTAATGCTCAAAGTTCTGAACAAATGTGAATTCTTGATATGATTCCTATCACTACACAAGACACAAGTCAACTCAAAAGTTCATAAGGACCAATGACAAGAGGACGTGCAAAGAAGGTTTGTGAGGAGACTATGTTGATGGTTCGTGAGCTTATGGAAATAGAGACCAAGGCTTGGAAGCTTATGGACAAAGGCCAAGGGACTTCAGCAAAGATAATGCATATGCTAGCTTCTTCAAGCCCAAGTACACAAGACATCAAGCAAGGCCCAAGTGCACAAGAGACCAAGGAAGACCAAGGAGAGATGATACAACAAGGGCTACAAATTAAAACATGCTTTGTGAAGCCTTAGATTTCATGGAAGATGACTTGAAGACTAAAGAAATGTTTGTTAATGTCATACAATGACTTTGGAAACTTTTAACACCTAAAGGAAGACTTTAGGGGGCCAAAGTGAAACTTTTAAAATTAGGCTTTTACAAAAAACGGGATTGTTAAAGTTTCCTTATTTTGGAGGATTAATGTTTCTTAAATAGATTACGTAACTTACCTAATTGTTGCCTACATAGATTAGGTAAGTTGAGTAGTTTCCTATGTGGACTTTTAGGTAGTTTCCTAAGTTGATTCTAAATGGTGTCCTAAGTTGATTCTACTTAGACTTTTCCTTTTACTTTTAGGTTTAGGATTCAGAACCCATATAAATAAGGGTTGTGGGTTTTTGTTTTGGACACAACTTTCTGATTATTGATTAATATAGTTTTTGAGCGTTTTTCAAACCTCCTTGTTCTTCATTGACCTTGTGATTATTTGGTGAGAGGCTAAGTAATCGAAACCCGAACTTATCAATAGGATATTCATCCATATTGTGGCGTTCTTCCTTATACCAAGGTTTGTGTTCATCTTGTAATTGGATCGCGGAGTACCACGTTCCATAACGGATCTAGCATTGGGTCAAGGTGTCACAATCCATCAATTCATTGACATTCTTTGCTTGCCGCGCTGCGTGCTCTTTGATTCCTCTATCGCGAGTACCCGTCTAGGAATCATATCATTTGGTATCAGAGCTAAGTTTCGTTTCCATAATCTATCTTACTTAAATTGTTCTTATTTTGGTCATCTATTTGATTCTCTTCTTCCTTTAAACTAGGATCATTAATCTTAGTTTGTTCTTTTAAAAATTCGTGTTTTGTTTGTTTATTTCAAACCCTAAAATTCTAAGGTTATAAATAAAATAAAAAAAACCTACTGTTACTATTCACGTCACTGTTCATAGGTTGATTATAAAAAATAAAATAAAATAAAATAAAAACTTGCTTTTGTTATTGTTCACAGCAAGTTTCAACAAAAAAAAAGGAGAGAAAACAACTTTCGGCCTATTCAAAAAGGAATCCGAAAAAATTAGTATTATTCTTTTGGGACAACCCATCTAGATTCTAAAGTTACAAATTGAATCTTCTTTTACAAACTAATCGTTGGGCCAATCATCCTTGAAATTCTACTCTTAATTTTCTTTCCTCTACACGTGATTCTTATTGATCAAGTTTCTTGGTTTTGCTTGCTTTGTTAATCACTATTTAATTGCTTAGTTCTTTTAGAACTCGGAGGAATTGAAAGTGAGGGAGAGTAGGTAAACACGAGAGGAGTGACATTATTGAGTGATACACGTAAGGGAGAGGGTAAGGTGATTTTTTTCTACTAAAAATTTCTTGAAGGTACACCATGTCTAAATCAAGTGAGAATGATGTTCCTACCTTCGATATGAGACTTTATATGGAAGGGTTGGTGAGAGATTTGTATAATGCCATGAGGGAGAAAAAGGAGGACCTAATGGAGGAGATTGGAAAAATTCGAAGTGAAAGTAACGAAAGATCAAGTAACGTAGGTAACAAACCTAATGACATGCCAAAACGTAGGCTAGATGAAAAATTTGATGGTGAATGGGAGACGGAGAATAGACGTGAGTATAGGTATAGGCCGAAGGAGGAAGAAGGTCTAAAAACCATTAAAATTACTATACCATCTTTTGTTGGTAAAAACGACCCCGAAGCTTATTTAGAATGGGAGATGAAACTAGAGAGGATTTTTGGTTTGCATGAATTCACCGATGCTAAAAAAGTTCAGTTGGCTGCCATAGATTTCACGGATTATGCCGCCATTTGGTGGGAAAATTTGAGGGTGCATAATCGGCATTTGGGGCTTCCCCAAATCATTACTTGGTAGGGAATGAACAGGGTGATGAGACATAGATTCATCCCTAGCTATTATAATAGGGACTTGCATGACCGAATTCAAACTGTTAGGCAAGGGAGTAAGAGTGTGGAGGAGTTCCACAAGGAGTTGGAGATTTGCAAGATTAGAGCGGGTTTAGAGGAGTCTAATGAGGCTGCCATGTCGAACTTAGGTCAGAAATTGCCAATCAAGTGGAGATGTGCCAATACATGGATATTGATGAATTGTTACAAGTATCCATTAAAGTAGAACAACAACAAAAAAGAAGGAGTGGTAATAAAGGAGGAGTTAGTGGAATCAATAATTGGAAAGCAAATTATGGGCATAAAAATAAGAAGAAATTTGATAAAGCTAAAGAGGAGCCACCTAAGGCCACCACCACCACATCCACCACCAGTAAAAGTGTAGTTCCTCAACCTAATACCAAGAAGACCCAATGCTTTAAATGCAAGGGATATGGATACTATGCTAGAGAGCGTGTTAATAAAAGAGTTATGACCATTTTAGACAATGGGGATATAGAGTCCGAAGATGAGAATGAAGCAATTGCCGAAATACCACCGTTAGAGGAGATTTATCATAGTTATGTAGAGGCCGAGGAGGGACACCCTGCTTTTGTTGCTCGCCGTATGTTGAACCTACATGTGAAAGAATAAGAGGAAATTCAAAGAGAACATATTTTCCACACCAAGTGTAGAGTCAAGGTGTCACAATCCATCAATTCATTAACGTTCTTCGCTTGCTGTGTTGCGTGCTCTTTGATTCCTCCATCGCGAGTACGCGTCTAGGAATCATATCATTTGGTACTGAAAATCCTCCCAATATTTCTCAAAATTAAAACAAGAGGAGGAAAATAAGGGTGACAAAAATTCTTCTAAAACCTTTACCAATAGGTGATGAGACACAAAACAATATGGTAGTTAGGAGGATGTTAGAATTGAGAGTTCCAAGTGTTGAAGAGATTGAAAAGGAGAAAATATTCTTTACTAAGTGCAAGGTGCACGAGTGAGTTTGTAGCATGATTATTGATGGGGGTAGTTGCACAAATGCGGCTAGCTTGATTATGGTGGAGAAACTTGGGATACCTACTATAAAACACCCCAAACCGTATAAACATCAATGGCTTAATGACATGGGGAATTAAAGGTGAACAAGAAAGCTCTCATTAGTTTCAAGATTGGCAAGTATGAGGATGAGATTTTATGTGACGTGGTTCCTATGCAAGCTACTCATATATTACTTGGGAGACCATGGCAATTTGATAGGCGTGTGACTCACGATGGGTATGAAAATAAATACTCATTCTTTTTTAAGCAACAAAGCATAACACTTGCACCTCTAACACCAAGGCAAGTGTATGAAGATCAAATGAGAGTGATAAAAGAGAGAAGGGCTAGTGAGGAAAACAATATAGACAAGCCCTATGAAAAGGAGAGTTTGACAGAACAAACGAGTGAGAGGTCGGCTACAAAAATGAGTGAAAAAGGTGTGATAGCCGAGAAAAAGGAGAGATGTGTGAAAGAAAAATATAAAGGAGAAAAGAAAGAAAAAAAAAAGAGATAAGTTTAGTAGCTAGACCATGTGAGATTAAAAAAGTAATGATTTTAAAGAAGCCAATGATCGTTCTTATGTACCAAGAGGCATGTTATTCTAATGCTAATATATTGATTCTTTGCGTAGTGTTATTTCTTCTCTCTTACAGGATTATGATGATGTGTTTCCCGAAGAGATACCAAGTGGGTTGCCACCAATTAGGGGAATCGAGCATCAAATTGATTTCATTCCGGGCGCATCTAGTCCCAATAGACCTGCTTATAGAAGTAATCCCGAAGAGACTAAAGAACTTCAAAAACAAGTGGATGAACTTTTGAGAAAGGGCCAAGTAAGGGAAAGCATGATTCCATGCGCAGTACCAATTCTTTTGGTTCCAAAAAAAGATGGAACATGGAGGATGTGTGTCGATTGCCGAGCAATAAACAATATAATGGTAAAGTATCGCTATCCTATTCCACGTTTAGATGACATGTTAGATGAGTTAAATGGTGCCTGAATTTATACCAAACTTGATTTAAAACAAGGGTATCATCAAATTAGAATGAGAGAAGGTGACGAATGGAAAACCGCTTTTAAAACTAAACATGGACTTTATGAGTGGTTAGTGATGCCTTTTGGCCTAACTAATGCACCAAGCACTTTTATGAGACTAATGAACCATATTTTGAGAAATTTTATTGGAGTGTTCATTGTAGTATACTTTGATGATATCTTGGTTTATAGTAAGAATCTTGATGAACACGTAATTCATTTAAAATCGGTCTTGGATGTATTACGAAAAGAGAGGTTGTTTGCTAACGTTAAAAGGTGTACATTTTGCAAGGACAAGGTAGTTTTTCTTGGTTTTGTTGTAGGCACTCAAGGGATACAAGTTGACGAAGAAAAGATCAAAGTCATTCAAGAATGGAAAGTCCAACAAATGTGAGTGAGGTAAGAAGTTTTCCTGGTCTTGCAAGCTTCTATGGAAGCTTTGTAAAGGATTTTAGTACCATTACTGCACCTATGACCGAGGTCATCAAGAAAAATGTGGGATTCAAGTGGGGAGAAGAGCAAGAAAAGTCATTCCAACTGCTAAAGCAAAAACTGACACAAGCACCATTGTTAGCTCTTCCAAATTTGGACAAGGCATTTGAGATAGAATGTGATGCTTCAGGTATTGGTATTGGGGCCGTCTTTATGAAAGAAGGAAGACCCATAGCGTATTTTAGTGAAAAATTGAGTGGTTCTAGATTAAATTACCCTCATTATGACAAGGAGTTGTACGCATTAGTTAGAACTCTAGAAGTGTGGAACCATTATCTATACCTAAGAGAGTTTGTTATTCGTTCCGATCATGAATCCTTGAAGCATCTCAAGGGACAACAAAAACTGAATCGAAGACATGCAAAGTGGGTTGAATACATCGAGACTTTTCCTTATGTCATTCGGTACAAAAAAGGTAAGGAGAATGTGGTAGCCGATGCCCTTTCTCGAAGGTATGTTTTACTTAATGCTTTAGATGCTAAAATCTTAGGATTTGAGTCCATGAAAGATTTGTATGAACATGACCTTGACTTTTGTGAGGACCTTAAGAGTTGTGAAAAAATTACATGTGGTAAATTTTATAGACATGAGGGATTTTTATTTAGAGAAAATAAATTACGTGTACCTCAATCTTCTATTAGGGACTTGGTTGTTAGAGAAGCCCATGGTGGGGATTTGATGAGACACTTTGGTGTTGCCAAAACTCTAGCAATATTGTGTGAACACTTCTATTTGACACACATGAAGAGAGATATTGAGAGAATTTGTGGTAGGTGTGAGACGTGTTTGCAAGCAAAGTCTAAAGTTCATGCTCATGGGTTATATATGCCTCTACCAATTTCTACTCATCCTTGGATTGATTTATCCATGGACTTTGTGATGGGATTGCCTAGGACAAAACAAGGGCGATATTCGATATTTGTAGTTGTTGATAGGTTTTCTAAAATGGCACATTTTATACCTTGTCATAAAACTGATGATGCTTCCCATGTTGCAAATTTGTTCTTTAAAGAGATTGTTAGACTCCATGGCATGCCACGCACGATAGTTTCCGATAGGGATGCTAAGTTTCTTAGCTATTTTTGGAAAACATTATGGGGTAAGCTAGGAACTAAATTGTTATTTTCTACTACTTGCCACCCCCAAACCGATGGTCAAACGGAAGTGGTAAATAGGACACTTTTAGCTTTGTTAAGATCTATTCTTTCCAAAAACTTAAAAGCTTAGGAGGACTATTTGCCTCAAATTGAGTTTGCATATAATAGAATTGTTCATTCCACTACTAAATATTCACCATTTGAAATGGTTTATGGTTTTAATCCGATAACACCTTTGGATTTATCTCTATTACCAGATTCTGAGTTTGTGAATGTAGATGGAAAACGAAAGGCCGAATTTGTAAAACAGTTACATGAAAAGGCAAGGCTTAACATCGAACGCAAGATCGAACAATATGTTAAAGAAGCCAATAAGAACCGAAAGCAAGTGATCTTTAAACCCGGTGATTGGGTATGGTTACATATGCGAAAGGAGAGGTTTCCAAACCAAAGTAAATCTAAGTTAATGCCATGAGGAGATGGACCCTTCCAAGTACTTGAGCGAATCAACGATAATGCTTAGAAGTTGGACCTTCCAGGTGAGTATGATGTTAGTGCAACTTTCAATGTTAGTGATCTTCTTCCTTATGATGTAGGTGATGATTTGAGGACAAATCCTTTTCAAGAGGGAGGGAATGATGTGATTCCTATCACTACACGAGACACAAGTCAACTCAAAAGTTCACAAGGACCAATGACAAGAAGACGTGCAAAGAAGGTTCGTGAGGAGACTATGTTGATGGTTCGTGAGCTTATGGAAATAGAGACCAAGGCTTGGAAGCTTACGGACAAAGGCCAAGGGACTTCACCAAAGATAATTCATATGCTAGCTTATTCAAGCCCAAGTACACAAGACATCAAGGAAAGCCTAAGTGCACAAGAGACCAAGGAAGACCAAGGAGAGATGATACAACAAGGGCTAAAAATTCAAACATGCTTTGTGAAGCCTTAGATTTCATGGAAGATGATTTGAAGACTCAAGAAATGTTTGTTAATGTCATACAATGACTTTGGAAGCTTTTAACACCAAAAGGAAGACTTTAGGGGGGACAAAATGCAACTTTGAAAATTAGGCCTTTACAAAAAACGGTATTGTTAAAGTTTCCTTATTTTGGAGGATTTATGTTTCTTAAACAGATTAGGTAACTTACCTAATTGTTGCCTACATAGATTAGGTAAGTTGAGTAGTTTCCTACGTGGATTTTAGGTATTTTCCTAAGTTGGTTCTAAGTAGTTTCCTAAGTCGATTCTACTTAGACATTTCCTTTTACTTTTAGGTTTAGGATTCATAACCCATATAAATAAGGGTTGTGGCTTTTTGTTTTGGACAGAACTTTCTGATTATTGATTAATATAGTTTTTGAGCGTTTTTCAACACCTTCTTGTTCTTCATTGAACTTGTGATTATTTGGTGAGAGGCTAAGTAATCGAAACCTGAACATATCAATAGGATATTCATCCCTATTGTGGCATTCTTCCTTATACCATGGTTTGTGTTCATCTCGTAATTGGATCGCGGAGTACCACGTTCAATAACGGATCATAGCATTGGGTCAAGGTGTCACAATCCATCAATTCATTGACGTTCTTCGCTTGATGTGATGCGTGCTCTTTGATTCCTCTATCGCGAGAACGCGTCTAGGAATCATATCAATTCTCTACACCGTCGTTGACACTGCAACCCTCAGCTATGTTAGCAAAAAATTCAAGATGCCCGATATAGAGAAATTTGATGGAACTAGTTGTCCTATCTCCCACCTAAAGTCTTACTCCAGAGTAATGAAGTCAAGGGGGCTAGCTTTGAGGATATGGCTTCCAATTTTCATCTGACTTTAGTAGGGGTAGTAAAATTATGGTTAATGGTAGCAGACAGTAGTACTATGGGTACTTGAGATCAAATTGCTAAAGAATTCCAAAAGATATACAATGAAAACAAGAGGGAGCTGAAGGCATGCACCCAAAGGGAAAAGGAAACTTGTGTAGAATTTGCAGCCAGGTTGATGAAGAAAATTTCCCAAACACTGGACATACCCTGAAAGAACGTGAAAGCACGGATTCTCAAAAGAGATCAATGTGATTACCAATGTAGCTGTGATTGTAGCTACAATGGGAATCACAATGAATCAGTAAATAATAGTAGCAGCGGAAGATTAATTTTGTCACAGCACAAAATAGAAAAATTGAACTCAAGTTTTTTTTACCAAAAACAATCTACAAGTTTAATACTTGTAGACCAAGCCTGAAGGCCACACAAATTTCACTAAAAATAATAATATTTTACAGGAAAAATCTTAATGAAATCACTAACAAAAATTCTCACAAGACAATGTATCTTGGAGAATAAAAACCCCACATAAAACAGTTAAATAAAACGTGGGAATAAACTAACACAGCTTCCTTAAAAACAAAAACAGGAAGCACAAAACAGTTTTTCAGAAAACTGTTGTTACTATCAATGTTGCAACATTGACAGCCTTCAGCGAATGATCTTCTGTTCTGAAAAACTGGTTCTGTATGTTATGTCTTCTGCTCTCAGATGTCTCACCTTGATTCTATCTCACAAGCTCTGTATATAAACCCGTACTTCAGCCCTCAATATATACTCGGCAATCCCTACAATACATGTCAAAAGAAACCACATTCTACAAGGAAAAGGATTAGCTTTTTAATGGTAAAATCAACAACTTTCCAAACTTGTAAGATTTTCTTACCAATCATGAAGAAAGTCAAGAGACTTGTTTTGACTAGGATTTTTGACAAGATTTAGTTACCAAATATAATGTAGCCGAAATCTACAAAAAGATCTTGCTACCAAAAAATAGCTAAACTAAATCTAACACAATATACTAAGTCCTAAATTAACACAAACTAATTTAAAAACCTATTTTGACCAAGAAAGGTGAAAACAAGAAAAAAATAGGCCTTGCCTATTTTACCCTTACATACCCGATCCAGCTGAATCAACCAGGATGTTTATAAAAAACCTCCAACCAATCTATCTAAAACATGTGAGGTATCTCCCTTATGGAAACTTCAATGCCATAGTGGAAGTACGAATTCGCATCGACGAAGATATACGCACTAGGCGTTTAAAGATTAATATACCTCCGAGTTTATTCCGTTATTCCAAAGGAAAAGCAGCAGCATCTGGGTCAGCTGTTAGCGTGGTTGGAAACATGCCAACAACAATGTCACCAACCAACTTTTCTGCTCAAACCTATGGCATTGTACCATGGTCCTATGGAACAGATAGATCCATCAAAATAGTTGGTGGAAATAATGGTCCAAACAGAAACTTCGAAGGCTCATATAGAGGAAACATGTGTTACGACGAACTACAGGCTCCCATGTCTCTAATACTGCAAGGACTGATGGCACGAGGGGTTTTGAACCCATTAGAGAACTACAAACCACCGAATCCTCTGTCTGGCACATGGAATGACACCCAGTTCAATGAATACCATCACTATAGTGGTCATCTTACTGACAAATGCTACACAATCAAGATTGCCATCCAAGACCTTATCAATGATAAAGTCATCAAGAAACCACACCCCAGGCCTAATGTATTAAATAATCCAGTGCCTTAAATCAACATAATCGAGACTCATAGAGAAGGTTGTATATTCACCGAATTTGAAAGGAATGAAAAGTCTTTCTCGTACATCGTTGTTCCTTTCCCTTTAAAAGAAGAAGAGCTCATTTGCAATATGCTCTCTTAAAACACTATCAGTAGTCAAGATACGCTTCAAGAACAAAGTAACATTGAAAAAGCCAATTGGATCGACGAGGATGTCAGCCACCTCACCAGGTCTGGGCGTGCCTATCAACCAAACCCAAAAAATGGTGATCATTTTGGGAAAGATAAGGAAGTTGATACTGGGGCTAGAAATATGGAAGACACTTTACTAGCTCAAATGAAGAAAATTCAAGCCAATATATCCATCTGGAGCTTAATGTGTGTTTCTAAAAATCATCGCAACACACTGGCCAAGTCTTTAAGCCCGGCTGTCATCCCCATCGAAACATCTCCTGGTGAACATACCTAAATGATAGGAAATATACATTTTCGGAATGTAATCATGTTCACTAATTTCGACCTACCAAAGGAAGGGACCAACCACATTGATGCTCTTCACATCACTATAGGGTCATAGAAAAACATGTTCCTCAAGTCTTGATAGACAACGACTCATCTCATAATGTTTGCCCTATAAGCACGTTGGCAAAACTGGGATCAAAGATCTCAAAATTAACCCCATCATCACAGACAGTAAGGGCTTACGACAACACAAGTCGGTGTGTCCTGGGAGTGGTAACTTTAATAATGACAATTGGTCCACTCACTATGCCAGCTGAGTTCCAGGTCCTAAATAATCATGTCACCTTTATCTTATTGTTGGGACGTCATGGATCCATGAGGTAAAAGGAGTAGCTTCTTCACTGCACCAACGTGTCAAGTTCATCCATGATGATCACATAGTGATCATACTTGCTGATAAGATCATTGAAAACAAGGAAAGTGGAGATATCCCAATCCTCGAGACAGAGCATGGTGACACTGGTATCTTTCTAAGTGGCTTTGAAGTCATCCCTCAGACCAGAGTCAACACAATTGAATGCAAATGGGAGACTGATATCACCGAAAAGAAAACCACAGTCTTCGAGGAAATGGTTCCAATAACATGCTCCGAAAAATGAACTACAAGTCTGGATTGGGTTTCAGAAGAAATCGGTAGGGGGTTTTCAATCTAGTCCAAGATGAAATTAAAGAATGCATTCCCTCATTTAGTTTAGGATACAATCCTACACCAACTGAGTTGACAGCTGTCATGAAAAAGAAGCGTGAAAGAAGTAAGGGAGAGCGTGAAAGACGACCTTACAAGGATCCTCCGCTGCAACCATATAGAAAGACCTTCAATGGTTACTTTGTTAGAAAAGTTCAACCAAAAAGATAAAGAATACTTAATCTAGCTCGCAAAGTTGGTCAGGCAACGAGAAGTGAGCAGATCAACGGCATCAGAAGAAGACTTGTCCACCATCAATCTGGGGATGAACAGTGAGATCAAAGAGGTCAAGATCGGCAATTATCTTCAAGGGGCAGAAAAAGCAACATTAATCAGTCTACTCAGAGAGTTTTCAGATGTCTTCCTATGGTCTTACGAAGACATGCGCGGGTTAGACCCAGCTATTGTAGAGCACCGAATTCCTACATATTCTAATGCTAAGCCAATGAAGCAGAAGCAATGCAGAATTAAGCCTGAGTGGTTACTAAAAGTGAAAGAAAAAATCATTAAGCAGTTACACATCAAGTTCATTCAGATAGTTGAATACATGATTCACCAATCAAATATAGTGATAGTGCCGAAACCTAATGGAAAGGTTAGGATTTGCGTGGAGTTTTACGACCTCAACAAAGCATCTCCCAAAGATGATTTCCCTCTATCCAATATTAATATTGTGGTGGACACTATGGCTTATCACAAGCTAAGATCCTTTGTAGACGGCATGTTGGGCTATAATCAAATTAAAATGGCAATAGAGGACCAAGAATAAACTTCCTTCATCATCCCTGGGGAACATATTGCTACACAGTCGTGCCATTTGGGCTAAAGAATACTGGGGCTACATATCAAAGAGCTGTCACCACTCTTTTCCACGATATGATACATAAGGAAGTCGATGTGTACATAGATGATATGATTATTCATTCAGACGACACATATAGCAACCATGTCATAGACCTTCGAAAATTCTTCGAAAGGTTACGGAAAGATCAAATGAAGCTCAACCTAAGAAAATGCACATTTAGGGTTACCAAAGGCAAAGTCTTGGGGTTTATGGTAACCAAGCAGGAGATTGAAATAGAACTTGCAAAGTAAAATCTATCATAGACATGCCACAACAAAGGGCTCCTACAGAAGTCGAGCCAATTTTTTCGCTCTTGAAAAAGGATACTAGCCGACTATGGGATGAGGAATGTTAGAACGCCTTTGAAAAGGTCAAAGAATACCTCGTTAGACCGCTAGTGCTAGCTTCTCCTCATATTCACAAACCTCTCTTGTTATACCTCACTATCAAAGACACTGCGATAGGGGTTATGCTTGTACAAGAAAAGGAAGATTCCTACGTTGAAAACGCCATTTATTTCATAAGCAGAAAGTTACAAGACAGTGAGCTCAACTATTCAGCCTTAGAGAAAAGTTGTACGAGTCTAGTATGGGCAACACAGAGGATCAAGACTTACCTGCAAGCTCGGCCCATTAAAGTAATCTTCAAAATGGACCCAATGAAATACATCTTTGGAAAGCCATCACTCTCTGATCGGTTGGCTAAGTGGTCATTCTTTCTCAATGAGTTTGACATCATGTACGCCACACGCAAGTCTATCAAAGGAAGTGTGATTGTAGATCATCTGGCTGATTTACCATTAGAATCGGAAGACGCCGAGGAACCAAGTTTCCCAGATGAGGATGCTCTTGAAATTATTGACCATGACACCAAATGACAAATATTCTTTGATGGGACTGCCAACAAACGAGGTTTCGAAATAGGAATCCTGCTAATTAATAAGGCAGATTCTCATACCGAATAAGAAGCATGCATCATCGGTTTAGAGGAAGCTCTTCAAAGAGGAGAAAAGGAATTAAAAGTCATTCGTGATTCTGCCTTAATTATAAATCAAGTCGGAGGGAAATAGAAAACCCAAGATTCTCGACTACAACTGTATCATGCTCATATGACAACTTTAGCAAAAGAGTTTGATGATATCTTGTTCCATTATTTGTCGTGAAATAGAAATTAATTTGTCGATGCTCTGGCGATATTAGTGATAGATTTGTTTTATACACATCTATTAGGTACTTATATAGCTTAAAAATAGTAATTCCACGAGGTTTTTCACTACTAATATGTGTTTTGGAGCTTATTTGTGAGTTTCAGAGTTTTAGTTGGAATTATAGAATTTACAAGGCTTTAAGTGAAGAATTGAAGGAAGGGTGAAAAGTGTTAAAAGGATGAAAGAAGATGGACCAGAAATTAAATATTCATTGCAGCCGCAAGGTTTCCAGAATGTCAACCCCGAAGGAGCCAAAGGCCTTGCGGCTACATGTCTCTCTACCTTGCCCCCACAAGCCCTTCCGTCTCACAAAAGCGATTATTGTACCCTAATTCTATCACCTGCCCTATAAACACTAGTATAAATACAAACCTTTTAGCCCTTGGTTCTAGGTAGGAAATAATCCGAATTTAGCTTGTAATTTAAGTTTTTATTTCTTGTAATCATAATTTACGAAGATCGTTCATGTTTTCTTTCATCCCATTGATTGGTTTATCTTGAAGGATGAACTAATCGCTCATATCTAAGAATTGGAGGTAACATGTATCAAGTTTTCTGCTCTAATTTAATTTATATTCAATCAAATCATGTTGATCACATTGTTTATCAATCTCTTTGCTATTTGACTTTTTCCTAATGAATGGTATCACAATAGTTAAAGACCAAGAGGTGTGGATAACTGCACATCCAAATGCATATGTCATAAACTGGCTCACCATTGTGATAAATTAAACCAATCGATGCATGAGAGTGATAAGTTAGGGTTACGTTCATATGTTTTGAGTGATAGACAGAAATTTATATGCTCTTGTTCTTAAGGGTATAGATTCAGATGAATTATTTAGGATGGAGACTGAATTATAATTTGACGAACTATACCAATCTTTCGTGAACGAACCCCAAATTAATTGATTGATACATTAAGAAAAAGAGCATTAGAGTAGATACAAGTGAATTCATATTTCTAGATTCTCCTCCACTATTAGATCTTCACAAACTATGTTTGCTGATTTAATAAATTGTTAATTGGATTTCGTTCATTCTAGTAGAATAATTTAGATTAATTAAACAACCCCCCCCCTTAGATACAATTGTTACCAGTTTACTTGCTCTTGTCTCTGTGGTTCGACCCTTGCTTTCCGTACATTATACTTTAATTGATTCGTACACTTGCAAGTTAAATAATTAAGACATCAAGTTTTTAGCGTCATTGCTGGGGATAAGATAGTTTTCTAGCTAGTTATTTGTAATGTTTAAATTCAGTTTTTATAAAAGAAACTTACAAAAAGATTTTTATTTTTTTTAATTTAGTTATTTATTTGTTTTAGTTTTGCATTGTATGCACGGTCGTAGATCTTTAAATCCCAAACTGACAGACTTAAATCAAAATATAAATAATTTAGGTAGAAATCAAGGAAATCCTGATAATTTTCACAATCCACCAGTTAATCAAGAACAAGTAGATAGAGAGGATCCTCTGGCAGATCTTCCAATGGCTAATAAAAATCCAGAAAATAGGATTCCACCAGTGAATCAAAGGGAGGAACCAGTTGCACAAAATATGGAAGGAGTAGTGAATCAAAGAACTATAAATGATTATGGTCGTCCAATGCTAAACGCGACACCATCATGTTTAGTATTACCAGACGCAGTAAGGAATTTTGAACTTAAATGCCATTTTTATAATATGTTGACATCATTCCATGGACTACCTTTTGAAGATCCTATTGCTTTGTGAAAGAGTATGGTTATATGACTGATAATTTTCCGTTAGGAGGTCTAACGGAAGATCAATTAAAAATACAATATTTTCAATGTGCATTAAAAGATGCAGTGAAAAGATGGTTTATGAACTTGACTCCAAGGAGTATTTATACATGGGCTCAATTATATGATTTGTTTATAAGTAAATTTTATCAGCATGCATCACTATCGGACTATAGAAGACAAATTATTGCCTTCCAAACTGAACAAGGTGAAACATTCCATGAAGCATGGGATAGATTTAAAAATTTACAAATTATGTGTCCCCATCATAATATTCCTCAAGATGTTTTAGTTACTCAATTCTATTATGCGCTTCCTTCTGCTCTTCAAACTATGGTTGACAGTGCAACCGGCGGTTCCGTTAGAGGAATGACACTAGCTGAATTAGAAGATTTGTTTGAAATGTTAGGTGCTAATTCTCAACAGAAAAGCATTAGACGTAAAACTAAAGGTTTGTACCAAATTCAAGATAATAATAATAGTGATGCTAAATTGGAACGAATGCAACCTCAACTTGAAGCTTTACAACTTAAAGTTGAAAATAACCTTCAAATGAAAAAAAGTATGTGCTATTTGTGGACTAAGTAATCATGTTACTAATTTTTGCCTATCTAGTACTTAGTCTCCTGAACAGGTGAATACTATGAACTCATATCCTCCAAGGCAAGTGAATGATCCTTATTCCAACACGTACAATCTGGGTTGGAGGAATCATCCAAATTTTTCATGGGGAGGAAACAAGCCATTACGTCCACAATAGTTTCCGCAACAAGGACAACTTCAAATTGAAGAAGCAAAAATGGACGAGGATAAATACCGTGAATTGAAAGAGTCACAAAATGTTTTTAACAAGTAAATAATGGCACAAATAGACCGATTGACAAATGAGTTTGCCCAAATGAGAGTTAGAGAAGAAGGGAAGTTCCTTAGTCAGAATGAACAAGCAAAATCAATTACTACTCTACGTAGTGGGAAAGTCATTGGTGAAGAGGTAAGTGATCCTTCTCCGTCTTTTGATATTCCTGATAATGTATGTTATTCTGATGAACAAATTCAAGGAGAAGAAATTCAAGAAAAGGAATTAGAAAAAGAACAAGAGAAAGAAAAAAAAAAAAGGCAAAACCTCTTGAGGAACCATATGTTGTACCACCACCATATGTTCCACCAATTCCATTTCCTGGTAGGCTAATGAAAAACAAAATTGACAAAAAAATTACGGAAATTTTTGATATGTTGTCTAAAGTGAACATTAATCTCCATTTACTCAATGTTATTAAAATTATTCCATCATATGCTAATTTTTTCAAAGATCTCCACTCTAAGAAACACAAATTTGAAAAGAACGAAAAAATAATTGTTTCTGAAAACGTAAGTGCAGTTTTAGAACCTGAACGTCCCGCTAAATTAAAAGATCCAGGTAGTTTCAATATCCAAGTTTCTTTGGGTGATTCGAAAAATAATATTAATTTAATGTCTTTCACTACTTACAAACAATTAGGATTGGGAGAATTAAAACCCACTACTATCTCCTTACAATTAGTCAACCGTTCGGTCAAATATCCCCAAGGAATAGTGGAGGATATTTTAGTTCAAGGTTATAAGGTAATCATACCGTTTGACTTTGTGGTTCTAGAGATGGAACGGAAAATATATACAAATAATGAAGTTCTTATTGTGTTAGAAAGACCTTTTATGGCCACGGCCAATACAGTAATTAATATGAAGAATGGTAAGCTGTCAATTTCAGTTATGGGTGAGACTGTAGAAATTTCCGTTTTTTATGCTATGAATAGGTCAAGCGATATTAATGCTTGCTTTTCAATTGATGAAATAGAAAGTCTTACAGTCCAAAACTTTGAATCAGATTTAAAGGAAGATAAATTGGAACAAGTGATTTTTGGATGAGATCCAGATAATATAGACTTTCCAGATATGATATTCAATTTTGATGAATTAGAGGAAGCAATCCTTCCTAAGGATACTCAACCTGAAAAAGGTGGAATTAGAAGTTCTAAAGTTCACCCCGTCTATTGAATCTCCTCTAGAATTAGAATTAAAGCCCTTACCACTCCATTTGAAATATGCATTTCTTGGGGAAGGTAAAACTTTGCCCGTTATTATTGTTGTTGATTTAACGGAAGAACAAGAAGCAAGTTTGTTGAAAGTTTTATGGACACATCGAGAAGCCATAGGATGGATCTTAGCAGATTTAAAGGGAATCAATCCTACTATGTGTATGCATAAAATTCATTTGGAAGAAGGTGTCAAACCTTCTAGAGAACGTCAAAGGAGACTTAACCCATATATGGAAAAAGTAGTTAGAAAAGAAGTTCCCAAACTTCTTGATGCTGGTATAATTTACTCAATATCTGATAGAAAATGGGTATGTCCGATCCAAGTAGTTCCTAAGAAATCAGAAATTACAGTTGTGAAAAATGAGAAAGATGAGGTAGTTCCTACGAGAACTATAATAGGTTATAGGATGTGCATAGACTTAAGGAAATTAAATGCAACCACCAGGAAAGATCACTTTCCTTTACCCTTCATTGACCAAATCCTTGAAAGACTAGCTGGACATGATTATTATTGTTTTCTTGATGGTTTTTCTGGTTACAATAAAATTCCGCTTGCACCGGAAGATCAAGAAAAGACTACCTCTACATGTCCTTTTGGAACCTTTAAATTTAGAAGGATGCCCTTTGGACTATGTAATGCCCCTGCCACTTTTCAGAGCTGTATGATCTCATTATTTTCTAATTTAGTAGAAAGGTGTGTTGAAGTATTCATGGATGATTTTTCAGTATTTGGGAAATCATTTGATAATTGCTTAGAAAAATCTAACTTCAGTTCTCAAAAGATGTTGTGAAACCAATTTGACCATAAGTTGGGAGAAAAGTCATTTTATGGTCAAACATGGAATTGTTTTAGGTTAAATTGTGTGAAATAAAGGAATTGAGGTAGATAAAACGAAAGTTGAAGTCATCTCAAAATTACCTCCTCCAACTACAGTCAAAGGTGTTAGAAGTTTTCTAGGTCATGCAGGATTTTATAGAAGATTTATTAAAGACTTTTTAAAAATCTGTAAACCTTTATGCAATCTATTGGCGAAAGATTCTGAATTTATTTTTGATCAAAAATGCTTAAATGCATTTAACATGTTAAAGGAACAATTAACAACAACTCCTATATTGACCAGATTGTCTCTCCCTTTTGAGATTATGTGTGACGCATCAGATTTTGCGGTTGGGGCTGTGTTAGGAAAAAGAGTAGATAAGAAAGCTCATGTGATACATTATGCGAGTTGGACATTAAATGATGCACAACTTAACTATACCACCATTGAAAAAGAATTTTTAGTAGTTGTGTTTGCACTAGGAAAATTTCGTCCTTACTTGTTAGGAGCTAAAGTTATTATATTTTCAGACCATGTAGCTTTAAAATATCTTTTGAGCAAAAAGGAAGCTAAGCTTAGGCTCATTAGATGGATGCTATTATTGCATGAATTTGACATCACAATAAAGGATAAAAAGGGGACAGAAAATGTCGTTGCTGATCATCTGTCTAGATTAGAATTTTTACCTTTACTTGAACGTCTATTGATTGACAATAAAATCCCCATGAATAAAGACTTCCCTGACAAACAGCTTTTTGCTGGTTTAAAAATAATGAATGATGGTATGCTGATTTCGTAAATTTTCATGTAGCAAATATCATAAATCCTGATTTTGATTACCATCAAAGAAAGAAATTTTTGGCAAATGCTAAACATTATTTCTGGGAAGATTCTTATTTATTCAAAATGTGTTCATATTCTTTAATTAGGAGATGTGTTCCAGATCATGAAAAACAAAGTATTTTAGCATTTTGTCATGAATACCCTTGTGGTAGACATTGTAGTAGTAGTAAAAATGCTAGGAAGATTTTACAATCTGGTTTATACTAGCCCTCTATTTTTAGAGATGCTGAAATATTTTGTAAGATATGTGATAAGTGTCAAAGGACTGGTGGAAACAGTAAAAGGAATGAGATGTCCTTTCATTACAATATCGTAGTTAAATTTTTTTATGTTTGAGGTATTGACTTTATGGATCATTTTCCGGTCTCACAAGGCTGTGAATATATTTTAGTTGTAGTGGACTATGTATCCAAATGGATAGAAGCCATCGCTACCCGAACCAATGATGGTCAAATGGTTGTCAAGTTTTTGAGTGATGAAATATTTACTAGGTATGTAATACCGAAGGCTATCATTAGTGACCAAGGACTGCATTTCACCAATTACTTGATGAATGCGTGCCTTAGGAAATATGGTGTGACTTTCAAGTTGGTCACTCTATAACATCCTCAGACCTCTGGCCAGGTTGAGGTTAGTAATAGATAAATCAAGGAAGCCCTTGAAAAGACTGTTAGACCAAATAGGAAAGATTGGGCGTCAAAGCTCAAGGAGGTTCTTTGGGCATACAGAACTGCATATTAGAATCTGATATGAATGAGTCCTTATAGGATGGTTTATGACAAAGCATGCCACCTTCTGGTGGAAATTGAAAATAAAGCCTTTTGGGCTATTCAATCTCTTAATTTAGATTTAACTTTGGCTGGAGAGGAACGTCTATTCCAGCTAAATGAGTTAGAAGAACATAGGCTCAATTCGTATGAGAATGCTATAATGTACAAGGAAAAGACCAAAAGATATCATGATATGGGAATTACTAGAAGGATGTTAAGTTCAGGTTTAAAAGTCCTTTTTAATTCTAGACTGAGATTATTCCTAGGCAAGCTAAAATAAAAATGGTCTGGCCCTTTTATAATAGTACGAATTTATCCACATGGAGTAGTTGATATAAGGAACCCAAAGACCAATGAAATCTTCAAGGTGAATGGTCACAGTCTCAAACTTTATTTTGAACTCATGTCAGTTGAGAAGACAATTGAAGTCATATGTCTCTCTGAAACTGAACCCCCAAGAGAATAGGTTTGAAGTTAGGTCGAGCCAAAGACGTTAAACAAGTGCACTAGGTGGGAGGTAACCCACTTTGATTAATTTTTAATTTTCTTTCATAGTGTAATTTAAATATGTTTTTATCCATCTTATTTAATTATTAGCATTTAAATTAAATATTTTCCAGTCATGGCATAATTTAAGTTTGGGGATGAAAAGCATCATATTGTATTTATATGTCATCTAATATTTTAGTTTAGTTTTCTTTTGTAGAATTTTCAGAGTTCACGAAAGAAACGGCCCTAACGGAACGAAACAGAAGGATGAAAACGAAGACATTACAAAAGAATACATAACAGCCTCCAAGGAACGCACGTTCTGTGAACTTTGCGGATGCAAGGCCTCAACCCCTTGCCCCCGCAAGGCCTCATTAAATTTTAACTGTTCGTTACCCTTGCGGCTGTAAGGCCTAAGCCCTTGCCCCCAAAAGCCCTGCATCATCTTCCGTGCGTATTGACTGTAACCCTTGCGGACGCAAGGAATCCATACCTTGCGGCCACCAGGCTCCCTTTATAAACATGTTGTTGCTGTTCACGAATAGCTCACTAGAGTCAAACCCTTCAAGCTTTTGTTTCTCTGGCTGTTCATCTCTCTCTCTCAATTCTCGGTGATACCAGTTAATCCAACCTAGATTCAAGTTCGCGGTTACTGCTCTTCAAGCAATCTCCATCCCCTATCTCCATCTCCCATCTCCATCTCCATCATCGCACTTCATTGGAGAACATAACGAAGTGCTGCCCTTATCTTTGCCGACAACTAGCTTCGCCAATCAGACGGAATCCTCCATTGCTCAATCCGTGTATCTTCTATACCTTCTTCGTTTTAAAATTTGATTTGAAATAATTTGAATGCTAGGGTGATAGATACAAAAGTAAATTGTATACATTCATGTTTTTGTGCTTTATTGGATTTTCCTGATTTTTTTTTATTTTTAGAGAGATATATTATTTAGTCGTCCCCAATGGCCCCGAAACGTAGGAATATCGGACCTTCCTCTTCCTGCTCCCAAGAGGAGCAAGATTATGATGTATTTAGGTTTGTCTCCTTCGAGGCGTTGAAGAGCTATACTAGGAGGCTCTCCAAAAGTATAGTCCCTGAGAGGGGATTTAAGTTTCAAGACTTTAACCTCCCAGCCCACTTCGCCCAACGAAGATGGGCAACTCTTTGTGTGACTCCGGGAGTGGCCATCGTGGCCATTGTCAGCGAATTCTACGCCAGCGGGCGTGTCTCCCCTACTGGTATGGTGCCTAATACCAATATTGTCTGAAATAGGAATGTCAACTTTTCGCCCTTTAGCATTAATGATTATTTTGGCACTCCGAATTTCGAGGAGGGCACTGACCACTGCAATGCCTACCTTACCTATCCCATCTCTATTCAGGAGGTTAATGCGGTAATCGAAACTCCTAACACAGCTTGGAACTATCATCAAGGTCCACCGTTTGGCCCCCGCACCATGGACGAGACCCATTTGACGAACGTGGCCAAGGCCTTGTTCAAATTTATCTATGCACGCCTTATGTCATCTAGCCACCAGCACGCGGTGTCGTTGCATAATGCCATTTTGATCTACACCATCCTGACCGGTGGGTCTGTTGATGTTGGGCACCTGATCAATGCCCAGATTCAGACCCTCATCGTAGGTAGGACGAAGTCGGGATTCCTTTTCCCAAGTTTGATTATAGGATTGTGTGGAGGTGCTGGAGTCGTCTGGACTCTAGATTCTAAAAGAGTTCGGGCAGCAACCGACATTACTGTGGCACTGCTTTTCGATCACCCGCGTCAGCCACGTGAGAGGGGACCACATGAAGAGCCTCAAGAGGAGGCTAACATTGAGGATGAGGGGGATCCTATGGAGGCCCTCTCCAATAGAATGGAAGAGCTCGGTTTTGACTAACAGATGATCCAACAGCAATTGGCACAGATTCACGCTAACCATAACTACTTTTTTGGTTGGACAGAACGGGTGGCAAGAAATGTGGACGCTTTCCATGGCTACCCACCTGGTATTATACCCTAGTTCCTTCCTCCGTCTTTATTTCATCCCAACTCACCATGAGTCGAAGCACAAGTTTCTTCCTCTTTCGTTGGGCTTAAGAAGGAGGGGAGTTGTGCTATATTTTTTAGGGTGCGGGACAATTTTTGCTCTTCTATCGTCTCTTCTTCTCTCTCTATTTTCTTGCTTTTTATTTTTATTTATTTTCAGAGTTGTTGCCTTGACCATTTTGCGGCTGCCGTCTCTTCTCCACCATCTAACCCTAACCCCATTGCCTTTCTAATCCCTCCCTCATACTATAAAGGTGAACCCTCCCTAAAACTTTCGGCCGATGTAGTTGAGGCACTTGCTAAGCCATTTTCCAATGCCTTGATTGGGAAATTTTCACATGGCCGACCTTCATTAGAATCAATTCGCAAACAGTTCCATACTTTCGGACTCAAGGCAGATTTTACCATTGGGCATCTCGATGCTAAACACATTCTCATCCAAGTCACCCACGATGCCGATTATCAGCGACTTTGGATAAAAGACCAGTGGTACCTTGGTAGATTTCCTATGCGGGTTTTTAAATGGTCACCAGATTTTAGGCCTGATGTTGAGCGCCCTATTGTGCCTGTGTGGTTATCACTTCCTGGTTTACCTATCCATCTTTTTCACAAAACAGCTCTTTTCTCCATTGCCTCGCTGTTTGGAAAGCCGCTTATGCTGGATCAGCCTACAATGAATCTCACCCGGCCCAGTGTAGCTAGAGTTTGTGTTGAGATCGATCTAACCAAGCCTCTTCCGAAGCGTGTGTGGGTCGATTATGGATCACTTTTCCCTAGCTTCTGGCAGACGATCGAGGCTGAACAACTTCCATTCTATTGTTTGCATTGTCTTCGACAGGGTCACTCGGAGCTTGCTTGTAAGATTAAAAATCCTCCTTCTAAGGTTCATGAGACTGCCCCCCAAGCCCCTCCACCTCACCCTCCACCTCCGCCTCCGCCTCCTCCCCCCTCAACTCGGTGGACACCAAAAAAACCCCAACCCACAGTTTTGCAAGAAACCCTTCCCAGTGTTGAAAAACAATCCGACCCTCCTGTGATTTCGATCCCGTCTGTCCAAGTAGAAACCGGTCCTCAAAACCCCACTGCTAGTTCTTCTCCTGACCAAGCTTCGAATCCTACTGTGATGAAAGACCCTGACCATGTGCTGGATGAACTTTGCATGGATGAGGAGACTAATATTACAAAACCTGCCACCTCTCATGCAGGTTTTGCTTTATCTCCAAACAGATTTGCAGCCCTCAGTTCTGAAAATATGTTGGATGATGATAATGCTGGAGATGAAGCTGGTGATGAGGATCTGGAAGTCATTGATGACCCCGAAGCAACATGTTAGTGGCCGGCCTTTACATATTTTTGCTAAAAAGCTTTCTGCTTGTCGGCAAGCTTTGAGACGTTGGAATAAGGAGGTCTTTGGGAATATTTTTACTACTATTCAGAAAGCTGAAGATGAGGTCCAGCGGGCTGAGTTTCATTTTGAGGCTTCCAGATCAAATGAAGACAGAACTTCCATGCAATTAGCCCAAGCCAAACTTAAACTTGCTCTAAAAAATGAGGAACTTTATTGGCGTCAGAAAACAAAACTTAAGTGGCTTAAAGATGGAGAAGGGAGGTCCAAGCTTTTCTTTGCCTCAGTGCAGCAAACCCAACGAAAGCTTCATGTTCATTCTATTGTGGGTTCGGATGGCCAAGATATCACTGATGTAGAGGACATTAAAAATCATGATGTGCTTCACTTTCAATCCCAACTCCAAGCTGTAGACACTTTTGATAATGATAGAATTTGCTCTATTCCTTCTCTTATCACAGAAGATATGAATGCCTCCTTAGCAAATTATCCTTCTCTCGCTGAAATTAGAGATGCAGTTTTTTCTATGAATGGTGATAGCGCTGCAGGCCCGGATGGTTTTTCCAGGTTATTCTTTACTCACTGTTGGGATATTATAGGCCCGGATCTTTATGCTGCCATAACGGAATTCTTTTCAGGCTTCTCCCTTCCTAAAAGCTGGACGAGCACTCTTATTGCTACCATTCCGAAAACGGATCATCCTACTTCTTTTGGAGACTTCCGGCCGATCAGTCTATGTAACTTCAGCAATAAAATTATTTCAAAGATCCTTGCTACTCGGCTTAGACATATTCTTCCAGCCATTATCTCCCCGAACCAAAGTGGATTTGTTAAGGGCCGACTGATTCAAGACAATATTCTTTTAGCCCAAGAGTTGATGACAACTATCAACAAGAAGACTTCCGGTTCTAATATCATCTTAAAACTTGATATGAGCAAGGCCTTTGATAGAGTTGATTGGCACTTTCTGATTAAGGTTCTTCGTCGTTTCGGATTTTGCGAAACTTTTATCGATTTAGTTTGGAGGCTAATATCTGATAATTGGTTCTCGGTGTTGGTCAATGGTTCCCCCGCGGGATTTTTCCATTCTTCTCGAGGTCTCAAACAAGGTGACCCCCTCTCTCCAGCTCTCTTTATCATCTCTGCCGAGGTTCTCAACCGTAGTCTCAATGAATTGCATAATTCCACTCCTCAGCTCACGTATTCTTCCTCGAGTGGGTGCCCTATTATCTCCCATCTCTCCTTTGTGGATGACATAATCATATTCTGTAACGGGAGTCTTCAGTCCTTGGCTAAGCATCGACAACTTCTCTCCGATTATGAACAGCTTTCTGGGCAGTCTATTAACATTAACAAAAGTAGTTTCATTGTTTCTGTCAAGCTCTCCAATGATCGGATTAATTCCATTGCTTCCTTTTTGGGCTATTCTCGTAAAGAGTTTCTGTTGATCTATTTAGGCGCCCACTGTTTTGTGGCCGTAGACTAAAAAAATATTTCGACCCTCTTATATTGAAGCTTCGATCCAGAATTGATTCTTGGCTTGGTTGTTTTTTAAATGCTGCTGGTAAGATCTCTCTTATCTCCTCGGTTTTGCAATCCATCACCACATATCAACTCACTGTTTTAGAACCTCCGAAGTCTGTCATCAACCTTGTTGATCGGATGCTCGCCAATTTTTTTTGGGGTCATGGGGATCAGAAACAACGAGCTCACTGGATTGCCTGGTCTCGGTGTTGTGCTCCAGTTTTGGAAGGTGGTCTTGGCCTTCGTTCAATTAGTGATATTTCAAAAGCTTACTTAGCTAGTTTATGGTGGAGATTCAGATCTTGTAACACTCTTTGGTCCAAATTTCTTATGGCTAAATACTGCCGGCATCTTTATCCAGCTCAGACATCTTCGAGGGGTTCTCATATTTGGTGCAGAATGATTTCTATCAGGCCTTATGTTGAATAGAATTTAAAATGGCTTGTTGGTCGTGGCAATTGCTCTCCATGGTTTGATAGATGGCTTGATGGAGGTCTTCTCATTCAGCCTCCTAATCTCCCAGCCTCTTCTGTGCGGGATCTTTTTGATGAATCTTCTAATCTCAGCCCTATTGTTACTGCTCAGCTTCCTCTTTCAGAAGTTCAGAGAATCATTGATCAGGGTTGCTATATTCACGATTCTGATGATATAGCTTGCTGGACTCTTTCATCTTCAGGTCGGTTCTCTATTTCCTCCGCTTGGCAATCTCTCCGGACACAGCGGCCTCATTTATTATCTGCTAAATTTTATTGGCATTCCAAGCTTCCTAAACACATTAGTGTTTTTATGTGGAAGCTTTTTAATGGCAGACTTCCTATCGATGAAGCTTTGTTAAAGAAAGGTTTTCTTCTGGCTTCTAAGTGTTACAGTTGCTCTTCTGGACATCTTGAGACTTTCAGCCATGTTTTCATTCATTGCTCCACGGCTGCTTATATTTGGTCTGTTCTGGGGGCTCAATTCCAAGTGAAAATTTATCCTCATTCTATTCATCAATGTTGCCTCTCTTGGTGGATTTTTCACAAGAATTCTCTAGCTCATGTCGTTCTCCAATCTCTCATTCTTTGGCATTTATGGAAGAATCGCAACTCTTTTTTCTTTGAAGGGAAAGGCCTCTCTCCTTCATTGCTTCTTAAATCCATTCGTTATGATCTGGCTGCCTTGATGGATACTGTTCCTCGCTCTAATATCTCTAGCTCTATTGATGTCCGGATTATTAGATGGCAGTTCCCTCCTTCTTTGTTTGTGAAACTTAATACTGATGGTGCTTCTCGTGGCAATCCTGGTGTTAGTGGGGGAGGTGGTATTGTTCGTAATTCTTCCGGAGATCTGATATATGCCTTTTCCTCTTTCTATGCTAAGGTCTCCAACACGGTTGTTGAAGCCAAAGCCTTGCTTGAAGGGGTGCTGTGGCTTCAAGGTGCTGCGTTTAGAGGTGCGTTTATTGAGATGGACTCCAAGGTTCTAGTGGGCTGTCTTACAAAGAACCATCGTATTCCCTGGAAATGTTGGGCTATTCTTTGTCAAGTTCGGGATATTCAACAGGATATGGACTTCAAAATTAGTCACTGCTTTCGGGAAGCGAATAGTGTTGCGGACCTCCTTGCTAATTTTGGTTGTGAATCTTCTGCCTCTTTCCACTTTCATGATGTTTACAGCTTGCCCCCTCGCATTGGTGGATCTATTGATTTGGATAAATCTGGTACCCCGTATGTTAGATGTCGGAGAAAACATTAGTCTATATAGGCTTCTCTTTTTTGTTTTTCTCTGTATTTCAGTTTTGAGGTCAGGCTCCTTTGTCCTCCCTCTTATAAGGGCTAGGCTGGTTGTCCCCCTCAAGTTTGTACTTCTTTTTCATTTAATAAAATCCTGCAGGGTGCCGTCCCTGTTTCTCTAAAAAAAAAAAAAGAATACACTAATATTTGGTTCCTTCAGGAAACCATCATCAATTGGGTCATCAATTATCTTCAACTTTTTTAAGAAGAAAATTTTTAAATTTTATAAAAATAAGAAAAATATAATTCAAAATTTTCATTCTCGAGTCCTGGTGTGGGCACTTCAATCGATGATGATTTAGTGCAATGAACCACATAACTTTCCCATAGATCACTCTGGAACTCACTCGAGTCTCCTAAAATATTAACATTCTCCAAACCCTTGTGCACTTTTCTCAGTCATGATTATGGACAAATTTGAATATTTTTACTAAGTTTATAGTCCATATTTCATTCTAGAAAAAATAGTTTGATGCACAAGAATGATTGTTGCATTGAATTGTAACTTAGGGTCAAACGCATGATAGTTAGATCCCTTTGATTTTTCTTGCTAATATATCTCAAGCATACTTTTGAACTGTGACTGCATGTTAGCCTTGATTGTCCATACCTCTTTTCTAGCGAATGCTTATGTGAAATACAGTGATACTAAATCTTCAATTCCATAACTTTCATATTGGATGTGATATTTTATGTGTGTCTACTTTCTTAAAAAACTAGCATGTGGATATGATTTAGGTCATCTTTGGATCGTTTTAGCCTAAATATTTCCCGATCTTACTAAAAATATCCCTAGTGTCCCCTTTTGAGCTTAATTAAAGAATGTCGTATGCTAAGCATACAACAACCCCCATTCGACTTCATTTCTTTTACCCACATTAACTTAACCCTTAAAGCTTATACACTTTAGCCTACCCTTAGAAAGTGTAGGATGTGGGTGGGGAATTAATTTTATGGGATGGTTGTTATATAGATGATTTCCTGATGGCTTCTTCTTCTTCGTCATAGTCAATCAAAAAAAAGTGATGGAAAAGACAAAGAAAAAAATATAGGTACGCCGAAGGATGATGAGAAAGAAGAAGAGTGCAAGAAGATTCAAATGAAAGCATAGCTTTCAAGATATAGATATATTAGGAAAAGTCATCCAAAGCAAGGATCACTAGTCATTTTTAGCATATTATATTGAAAAAATACAAGTTTGGGGGAAACTCCCCACTTGTGGTCTTTGCAGGTCCTAGCCTAATGGGAAATACTTCTACATGTTTAAAAGCAAATGGAGAAAAGGGTAGTCTTGCTCTCTTTCTTTGTATTCTATTCCCTTTCCATCGTATTCCCCAACACCAAGGTCTCACATTAAAAGCTTAATAAAGTCCTCGTAATCTTTTTGCCAGTTACTTGTGTTGGTTGATTTGATTGCAATACATCTAAATTGATCCCCACTTCATTTATTCATAATTTTCGCCAAAGCTTACTGTGTTAGCATAATCTTAGCTATTGTAAGTAACTGGGATAAGAAAGCATTGTATGTCATACATAGAAAGTTCATGGGATGGATGTGTAAGTATTTGAAAACCATCGTGTTCTCTCTTTCCGTGATAGATCGGGTTCGAGTGGTAGATTACATACTCTGTGTTGCACATGTTTTCATTAAAAATCTAATTTTTAGAATGAATGTTATACTTAGCTTAATAAAACTATTTAAGTTAGAAAATTTTCATGACTGGTTAGCACACACACACGGAGATGTTGGCATTGGTCGCAGGATTGAGTATAAGTCAGAATGATTTGTGGGTGAGTCTGTACACATGTGTTGAGCATCTTCTTGAGGCAAATATGAATTTCAATGTTTATATGACTTGAGAATGATCCCAAAAAGATTTTATTTGTATTTATTGTTTCTAGAATAATTTTTATTATCTGCTTTTTTATTTAATAGTTTTTTGTATTTATCTACATGGTCGAATCACTCATTAGAGTCTCCTTGAGTTTGTGAGTTTATAAAGGAGTGTAAATAGTGTCACCCTCCAAAAATATTTTTCTTAGTTTTTTGTAATTTGATTGCTTTTGTATTTATAAGTTGTTGTTTACTCGTGGACGAGCAAAGTCTAAGTTTGGGGGTATTTGATAAATGTGTTTTATACATATCTATTGTGTACTTATGCATCTTAGAAATAGAAATTCCACGATGCTTTTGGCTACTAATATGTGTTTTGGATCTTATTTGTGAGTTTTAGGGTTTTAGTTGGAATTATGGAATTTACAAGGCTTAAGTGAAGAATTGAAGGAATGGTGAAAAGTGAAAAAAGGCTGAAAGAAGATGGACCAGTAATTCAAAATGCCTTGCGACCGCAAGCCTTCATACCCTTACCCCTGCAAGGTTTCCAGAATGTCAGCCCCGAAGGAGCCTAAGGCATTGTGGCCGCATGTCTCTCTACCTTGCCCCCGCAAGCGCTTCCGTCTCACAAAAGCGGGAATTGTACCCTAATTCCATCGCCTGCCCTGTAAAAACTAGTATAAATACAAACCTTGTAGCCCTAGGTTCTAAGTCGGAAATAATCCAAATTTATCTTGTAACACGTTCCCCCGCATATATTGTACAACTCCACAGCTCCCTACCCCTTCTCAACATGGGGTATCGACGTCATAGGTCAAGTTCACACGAAATGATCAAATGGCCATGAGTATGTCCTAGTAGCGGTCATCTACTTTACAAAATGGATAGAAGTTGCTTTCTACAAAGTGGTAAATGCCAAGAAAGTGGTTGACTTCATCAGAACAAATATCATATATCGTTACGGAGTACCTTTTGAAATGATCTCAAATAATGGTACACATTTTGAGGGTGAAGTAAATCGACTGCTCAATGAATTCAAAGTGGAACAACACAAGTCCTCTCCCTACTGACCACAGGCCAATGGAGCTATTGAAGAAGCCAACAAAACACTAGAAAATATTATTAGAAAAATAGCTGAAACCGGAAAGGATTGGCCTGAAAAATTGCCGTTAGCACTTTAGGGCTACCGCACATCAGTTCACACACCTACAGTGGCTACGCCATATTCCCTAGCCTATGGCATGAGAGCAATAATACCAATTGAAATTGAGGTCCCATCATTAAGAGTGATGATCGAAGCAGAAATAGCCATGGTCGATTTGATTAAACAGCGCTACGATGAGTTAGTCATGTTAGATGAACGAAGGTTACTGGCCTTCGAGCACACTCGAGCATACTAAAAACGAATAGCTCTAGCTTTCAACAAAAGGGTCAAAGGCCAAAACATCCAAGTAAGAGATCTGGTACTCCATGAAAAGCTCCATAGTTATGTTGACAATAGGGGAAAATGGAAGTCTCCATGGATAGGACCATACGTCGTCAAGAAGATACAGTCAGTAGACGCCGTTTTCCTTGCTAATCAAGATGGGGAAGTTCTCGTTCAGCCTTCAACATGGACAAGCTCTAGCAGTACTATGCATAGGCCAAGACGTGCCTAAATGATTGAGTTACTGTTTCTTTCTTTAGCTCGCTAGATTTAAAATCTAAAAGGGCGATCTAGGAAAAAGTTAGAGCATTTGAAAAAAAAAAGGGTGAAATAAGGGCTCGCTAGGTTGAAAACCCTCAAAAGGGCGACCTAAGCAAAAGGGCAGGGCACAAACGAAAGAAAATTCAGGAGAAGAAGAGAGAACAGTCTCAAGCATGCAGCCTATAATAGACAGTCTATAACTTTCAATAGAAACAGGTCTTCAGCAAAAAGTCTTCCATCTAGGAAGAACTACGTCGACCTAAGCTTCAAACTCAGGAACATAGGCAGCCTTCGGGTTCGGTCGAATATGTACAAAAGTTTGGTATTTCATTATATTACGAAAAAGGTGTTACAATCGCTTTTAGCCAACAAAGAGAAAGACCACTACAGAGCTAATACATATAAAAATAGTAAAACATAATTCCGAAGGTCCACAAGCGCAACCAAGGAATACGTATTTAGGACATTGAGGTAGTCATTAACGACCCCAAAGATACCACCTAAACGCCAAAGGTCTTAGGAAGGATCATTAAGCCCTCCTACTAAAAAAATGTCCTTTTCAATGCCTCAGACATCCTATCCAAGCCCACACACTCCTCCGAGGTGGAACAGATGCCCCAACATCGTCAAGATGAGAGCCCTATGAACTCTTTTCTTCATCATCAGCATTTCTGTTGTCAAGTACGACAGTGTTACTCGAGCCAACAACATCACCACGCTGAGCATTATTTCTTCTGCCAGGATTACTTGGGCCAGTAACATCACTCTGCCTGGCATTGCTCCGTAGGCCTACATTACTCAGCCGGGGAGGAACCTTACTAGGCCTCGCTTCGTCAGGGACATTCGCCATTTGCGCTCCAAGAAAGTACGTACACTGGAACTCCTACTATAAATCCAGAAGGACTACTAAACCAGAACTCTCCAATTCTTTACCAATCTCCATGAGTCTAACATCTATGCCACTGGTAACACGCCTTCCTAGAATTTCTCTGAAGGTACGTCTGATGACCAGAGAATGCTCCTCAGCAGCCAAGAGTATTCATGTCAGCTAAACATGGGAAAGGAACATGTTCTCAGAAAAAGTATTGATTGTGGCCCGCAAAGGATAGTCATTTACCTACATCTACCGGATAGTTTCACCAATGTTCCCCTCAAGAACCACCATCTCCAACAAAGCACGGTTCTCATCCAGTATAATTTGTTATCTACCAAACTGACAGAGAATCCGGTACGGTATATAAAAAGTAGTCCTACGAAGACCGACCAACACAACTTAGGCAAAGACCCCGGTAAACATATATAAATCCATGATCCGCCAATGGCTGATAACCCACACAATGTCCAAAGAGGCAACGTGAACAAGATGCTCATCCCAGTGCTGTTAGGTCAAAAGGTTGTTCTAGTAATTGCCCTAGGCCCCATAACCAGCAGGTGCATACATTCCCTCTACGAGAATAGGAGACATAATCCGGTTGAAATGCTCCTCCAACCACATGGGTATTAGAATGGGGCTGCCAGATGGAAAAACCTCCTCACCAGTGGAATAAACATCCAAGCCTTGGCCAGCATGACAAGAATATGGTTCACCCGCCGGTTTCGGGCTTGTAACGTCAGATTAATCAGCTGGGCATCAATAGTTCCTGGGTGATTCACCAAGAAATACTTCCCCAGATTGTACAAGAAAAGGGCCGCCATCCTGCGTCTGGAATAGACGGGTTCATCTTTATAGTCAGAATAAAGGGCTAGAAGAATGGTCAAATCAAAATAGGTCCCGCTGAAAAAACCAGGGGTCCCTTCCCAGGTAGAACCGAAGAGCTCCCTGAGTGTCATAAAAGCATTTCGCTGCATGGATGGAACGACGATAGGTATGGTAGTCAGCATGCTCGTCATGGCACAGAAATCCTCAAACGTCAGGCACATCTCGTTTAAAGAGAAATTGAACAGATGACTAGGGATGGACCAAAACCTGGACGCAACCCTTAGCATATTCCAATTCACATGAAGCCCTCGCCATGAGAAAGCACAATGAAAGCCATTGACAAGATCAAACCATTTTTTTTCCTCTTCGTGCAAGGAAAGTACCAATGGTTGAGGGATTTTCATATACAACTCAGCATTCAAGAAAATGGTAAAAGATTCTCCCATATTAACGACTACAGAGAATAAACTAACAAAATGGAGTCTATATCTCATTTTGGAAAAAACTGGAAAAAAGGGCCAAAAGAAAGACAACTCCTGGGAACAAATAATCTACAGATATGTCTGGTTGAGAAGATAAAAATGACCTGGGTTGGATCTATTAAAGAGAAGAAATGAAAGTATGCGAAACTGCAGGTGTAAGAAACATTGTTGCTTCGGCCTCCTTTTATAATAAAAAACTGGAGAAAACTCCAACAGACGAAGACATTGCATCAACACCAGCCAGCAAAAAACTCCAGAACAGCAAAAATGGGCACCCTCATTATGATTCTGGGTGTCGCGCCCATTATTGCCTTGGGCGTTCAAAGTGTCAAAGGAAGAAATAGAAAAGGGAAAAGACAAACAATGAACAACAGGGGGGAAAGTGTAATTTTCCCAAGGTATGAAGCAAGAAATGGTGCATCCTATAACAATTATGGGCGTTGCGCCCAAAATTGCTATAGCTAACGCCCATTTCTCCTTTCAAACCCTGTTGCTTTCCTTCTAAAGTACAATCTTTTCAGCGTAGGGTACAATCATTTCAAGCATAGATGGAAAGTAACTACTGCTTCCTTCGTTGTTAAGTTTTCTCAGCCTATAAATACAAGGCCCTCATCATTGCAAAAGGAGATGAAGAAAAAGGAAGAAGAAGTCGGTTAGAATTTTTACGAAGTGAGAATTACGGAGAGAAATGTACATAGCGCTGTTAAGCTGTCAAAATCAATCCCTCCCCTTAGGCTGAGTCATTCTTCCCTAAACACTTATACCCACCGTCCAAATGAAAACCTAGTTAACCGATTAGGTTCTCGCCCTAAACACCAGCTCCAAAATGCCATCAATGCAGTCGTTGCGCCCTCAAAATTCAGACAAAACATCAGCAAAAACAAGCAAAAGCAAGCAATTACTCCACCCAGATAGAGAGGTGGAAAGCAACAAATACAGTAGTTACGCCACCCAAATTTCGGCGTGAAAAATACAACAACAGCAAATAAACAAAAACACTTCCTTTCTCGGAAGGACAGAGGAAGCACACCTGAAAGCATGCATAAGAAAAAGTTGTCTTGTGTATAAACCCTCATGCTTCAAGAGGGAGGTACCCAAAGTCACTTTTTTTAAATCTAAATAATATAAAATTAGTCGTTATACTGGTTTAATCTTTATATTAAATGTCTATAAAATAAGTCATGATTATGATATTCATAAAGATATGGACTTCAACTTCAGTCACTGCTTCCGTCAAGCTAATAGTGTTGCGGATCTTCTCGTCAATTTGGGCTGTGATTCTATGACTTCTTCTCATTTTGGTGCTCTTTTTGAGCTCCCTCCCCGTATCTGTGGCTCTATTATCTTGGATAAGAATGATACTCCTTATTTTAGACTTGTTCATTAGCTTTTGTTATTTTTCTCTTCTTTTCTGATTTGTATATCTTTTTTGAGGTAAGGCTCCTTTGTCCCCCCTTTATCGGGTTAGGCTGGTTGTCTCCTTTAAGTTTATACATTTTCTTATTTAATAAAATCTAGCAGGTGCCGTCATGTTTCCTAAAAAAAAAAGTCATGATTATTGTCTATTTTATATATGCTCTTATATATAAATATATAAATATATATATATATATATATATATATATATATATAATAAAGGGCGAGTTGAGTGTCTAACATCTTCCTTGCTTGTAACTTAGCCTCCGAACCCCTATATTCTGTTATATTTGGTTTTTTCTGTTTAATCCATAAAATAGAGATGACGAATCTGTAACACATTTTTGATTCCATAATGAGGTCGGTCGTATTCCACGCGCTCAAAGTTTTTAAAGCACCCGCTTTTCAGTAGAGGGAGAAGTTCGAGACGGGGCACTCACAATAGTTCATGCCGCTATTAATTCATCGTATTTCTGGAGTGATTTTACTCTATTAAGCTTGACAACTAATATGAGATTATAAAGTATGGGGTCCAACGAGAGTTTTGAAGAATTGAAAGTTTTTGCTAATTGGATTGCGAAAATTGGCGATGGAAAAATTTGTGAACCAAATTACTATGGTGTTTCTGTTGATATTCCTGATCAGTTGCTGATTAAGGAATTCGGCGATCCAATTAATGTAATACATATCCTTTGGGGGGACAATCATTTATTCAATTTTTTTCGTTTATTTGTGTGTTAGTTTAAACAGTACTACAATACGTAACGACCATAGATTTGCTACGTTTCTTTCTAACGAATTTCCTAAATCCGTTTAGTCTGACTTTAAAGTCCAATACTTCAAGTCGAAGCCACTATTTAATCTTTAATTGGATCCAAGCTATTATATAAATGGTTAAAAACTTATGTTAGACGATATTACAGATATTACTTTATATGATGAATTTTTTTACCCAACATAATTATGTATTGATAGATTAAACTATAAAAAACATAAACTCGTCTTACGAATTAATATCCTCTAGCTAAAGTGCTTATATAAATAATAAGAGCATCCACAGTGGTTCCCTTTATTAACACCCTAAAACTCGTTTTAGGGTTTTTTACCACACTTAACCCCCACAAATCCACAATGGACACCCTATCAATCACCCTATCCCTAAAAAAAGCTAAATCTCCCCCAACTTATTGGGTGAGTATTAGCCGACCTCCATTCATCTCTTTCTTCTCTCTCCCCCACCTATCTCCTTCTCCATTGGTATTCTTCCTAATATTTGTTCCTTTTCAAAAAAATTGTTCCAAAATTTAAAGAAGACGGCAAAAACTGAATTTTTTTTGGCTTGATCAGAACGTTCAGTTTTTTGGCCAAAATTTTGATGTGCTAGAGTGGAGAGTCTATGAATTAACAACTCAACTCACATCATCACTTTGATGATGGTATGCTTTCCATTTTTTCTATTTTCTTTTTCAATTAATTTAGTGTATTTTTTCCACTATCATTTCCCCTTTTTTTGTTATTTATAACTTAAAATTATGAGTATATTGATAATATTAAAAAGCGTGACAAGACTTTCTTTAAATAAAAATAATTGATATAATCAAAACATATAATATATTTTTCATAAAATATAAAATTTAAAAGTATAAATATTTTATTTCAATTGCGGTAGGAAAAAAAATTAAAAAATAGAAATATATTGGTAATTAGATTTGTTAATTAAGATGTCATAAATTCAAAGGGTTATATAGAGAGTGTCCATTGGAGTTGAATTTTTTTTAAAGAGCCTCTAAAAAGATTTAAGGAATTATATAAATGGTGTTTTAAGACGTAATTATTTTGGATGTTCTAATATACGATATGTAGAAGTTTTTTGTTAGTTTACTTTTCGTCCATAATTAATTCGTATGGCACTAAGCAAGCTACCAGGGGCTAGCCTGCCATCTTGGTTGCCTATGTTGATTTGGCCAACCTAGTATATCAATACCAACTATGTATTCCTTACCTCTCTAAGGGCATCTCCAACCGATACCCCAAAACCCCAATTTGGGTCCAAAGCCACCCCAAATTCATTCCAACCCAACCCCCAAATCTCTCCCCAATTTGAGACCATGAATAGTGTTGCCCCAAATTTGGGGTGATACTATTCATCTAACACCAAATTGGGGTTGATGGGACCCACTATTTTTTAATACAAAAAATTAATTTTTAAATACAACAAATTGATTTTTAAATACAAAAAATTATTTATAATTTATATTATGAATTTAAAAATATTTTAATTGATTAATAACTAATAATAACTATGTAATAAATATTAATAATGTAATTTCTTTTAAAGCATTAAAAAAGAAAAATAAATTATAATAAATTGATCTATTATGTAAATTGAAAATAAAAAAAAGACATACAACTTGAAATTAAAAATTACATACAACTTGAAAATAAAAATGACATACAACTTAAAAAAATAAAAATGACATACAACTTGAAAATAAAATATGACATACAACTTGAAATAAAAAATGACATACAACTTGAAAATAAAAATAACATACAACTTAAAAATAAAAATAACATACAACTTAAAAATAATATTATAAAAATAAACTTATTAAACATAATAAATATTAATTGTGTAATCTTAATAATTACAATTTTAAATATTATATGAAAATATATCTAAGGAATATTCTTAAAACCAAATTGGGATAAGTTTGGACCCAAATTGGGGTTTTTGGGTTGGAGATGGTCTAAATATATAACGTTTTGTGAAAGTGATTTTATTTCCAAAACAAATAACAATTTGTAATTTTTAAGAGATTTTTTTTTTCAATTCTATTTATTTTTATTGATTCTGTAACTCGTATTTGGATTTTTGAAAAAAGAATATTAAGACACCTTATTAATATTGGATATATGTAGTTTAGTTTTTAAAATATATTTCCTTGATCTGTGTAAAAAACTCCTAAACATCATATATTTTGAGACATATGAAGTATTTTTAAACTTTTTTAAAAATTATGTTAGATTTTAATCAGGAAAGCGAGGAACTAATATATAATAATAATAAAAACAGTCTTATATATATTATTTTGTAAAAAAAACTCTCTTTATTTGACTAACCATTTATTAATAAATTGAACTGAAAGAGAATATTGAGGCTCCGCCTTACAATTTAAGATCGCTAAACTCCTTAACAATAATAAGAGACATTGAAACCAATGAAGTACTCCCTCCGTCCCTAAATTATTGTTCAGTTTTCTTTTTTTATCTGTTTTAAAATAATTATATTATTTGAAACTTTCTTTTTAGGATAATACTTTTATCACTTTATTTTTATTTTTTTATTATACTTTAATTATGAACCACATATATATGAACTTTAAAGTAAACTTCATATTAAACTTCATATTAAACTTCATATTTTTTAAGTTATGCACCAAGTTAAAAGAAATGATAATTTTGGGACCAAGAAAGTAAATGAAGTTGAAGCATTAAGCAAGAAAGGAGGGAGAAGTCCATTGGCTAGGCCATGAGGCCACATGAATAGCTGTCGACCGGCATGTGTTCTGACGCTTTCTCCGATCGAGACTGAGAGAATCACGCTCAGTCGCTCAATATTAAATCCACAGCCCACTCTCCCTTACCCAATTCAAAATTGATGTGCATATTACATATTTGCCCCTCCCATTACAAAAAATATTTATACATTCGCCCTCAAATATTGGGCTGCAACAACCTACTCCCCTTAGTTATTACCTTTGGATAAACGGTTTCATTCCACTGACTTTCTTGACATTTAGAAATAACATGGATTAACTTAATGTTACTAGGAGAAAATAGTTCATGATGATAGGACCAGTATTGGGTGCTATTGGGTCTTTTTAATTCCAATAGTTTGAAGCTTTTTCTCAAACCCAGTTCCTTCAATAACTATTGTGGGAAACCCAACAAACTCCGTCGGCATAGTAATAACTCCTTCCGTTCTGAATAAAGAGTTCTTACTTGAAAATCAAATTTTTTTAAATGACACTTTTAGTAGTTTATTATTATTATAGTAATAAAATAATATTTTTATGTCTTAATTTTTAAAAATGACCCTTTAAGTGAAATATCTCAAAATGAAATAATGAACTATTTGTTCCGAACTAGGGGAGTATTTGCCATTGAAAGATCTGAAACCTTTGTAATGTTAACTCCTTCAGGTTCCTTCCTTATAATTAATCAAATAAGTTATTCCCTCTTTTTTGAACACGTTATTTCATTTAATGAATACGTCGTTGGACATAATTAATAAAAGAAGTAACACGCTTGTGGGATTTTAAGAAATCACTTTGGTATTCTATGTTTTGTACTAGTTCAGTAATTTCACCCGGACAACTTTAGTAAACCGCTGAGAATCTTGATTGGAGATGCTCCAAATCCGTCATTGAAGGGAGCATACTTATGCTACTCATGTATATCAATCATTAATACATGAAGGATCAAAATTCTAATTTCAAGTATACTTAAAGGGGCTAAAGGTAATTTTTCCAAAAGTCAAAGGAGAACAAACCGGCAAGACAATGCAACACCGACGTTTCTCCCAATAGAAACCTAGTTAATGCATGCGGCACTAAAATATTGAAAGTCTAACATTGAGCTTTTCTTTGCAAAAAGTCCATCCCTAACTCTCTCTCTCTCTCTCTCTCTCTCTTAATTTCCGTGTGTTGACTTTCCTATTTTTCAGCAACTTGCACACTTTGATCTCTCTTGATCATATAAAAACCTTACTCCATTTCCACAATCTTGGCAATACAATACCATTTCACAACCCTTTTCTATACGAAGTCAAATCCTAGCTCTCCTTTATAATCAACAGTTGAGCTTCTAAGCACCTCAAACTTTTCTTCATCTAGTCTCATTTGTTATTTCTTGATCAAAATGGAAGAGATTGAAATGCCTTCCCATTTTCTTTGTCCGATCTCCATGCAACTAATGAGAGATCCAGTAACGGTATTGACCGGTATAACGTATGATAGAGGTAGCATAGAGAGATGGCTCTACTCATGCAAGAACAACACTTGCCCCGTTACAAAACAAGTCTTAGCCAATGCAGATCTAACTCCTAACCACACCCTTCTTCGTTTGATCCAATCATGGTGCACCCTCAACTCGTCTAACGGCATCGAACGTATTCCAACCCCGAGGCAATCCGTAGACAAGTCCCAAATTGTCAAACTCATCAACGAGGCAAAGAAATTCCCAAACATCCGGTTGCAATGTTTAAGAAGGATTAGATCCATTGCTCAAGGAAGTGAGCGAGATAAAATGTACTTCGAGGCATCCGGTGTAGTCGAGTTCCTCGCTTCCATTCTCAACAATAACGAATCGGAAGCAGCCGAGAAAGATGAAGTATTGTGTATACTCAATCACATTGAACTCTCCCACGAAAGTTTACGTAAACTCTTACCGGTGGAATTTCTTGAGGCTTTACTAAACGTATTGCAATCTGGGAATTTCCAATCTCGAGCCTACGCGGTAATGCTACTAAGGTCGGCATTTAACGTGGCTGATCCAGCCCGATTAATAAGCACGAAGCCAGAGTTCTTTGTTGAAATAGTTCGTATTTTGAAAGATAATATTTCCCAGCTAGCAAATAAAGCTGCATTGAAACTTCTACTAGAGCTTTGTCCATGGGGAAGGAACCGTATCAAGGCAGCGGAAGCCGGTCTAGTATTGGTACTGATCGAGCTTCTACTCAACACATCGGAGAGAAGGGGTTGCGAGCTTATACTAACCGTATTGGATCAATTGTGCGCCTGCGCTGAAGGGCGAGCCGAGCTTTTAAGCCATGGAGCTGGATTGGCAATCATATCGAAGAAAATACTTAGGGTTTCACATGTGGCGAGTGATCGAGGCGTTAAAGTACTCTTGTCGATCTCTAGGTATTCGGCGAGATCGACGGTTCTTCAAGAAATGTTGCAAGTGGGTGTGGTTTCTAAGTTGTGCTTGGTGTTGCAAGTTGATAGTGGTGCTAAGACTAAAGAAAGAACTAAGGAGATTCTTAGATTACATTCTAGGGTTTGGAAGGATTCCCCTTGTATTCCTGCTCATTTGTTGTCTTCTTATCCATCTTGTTGAGGATTGGAGTAGAATTTTTTTGTGCACATATAGAGAGATTATAAATCATAGGAAAAAATTAATTAGATTTACAATGTATGTTCTTCTGAAACTATGTCCAGTCCAGGGAAATGTAAACAAGTTTCCTTTGTAGTTTTTTTGTTCTACTTAATGGAAATTGATCTTTTATACAAAGAGTTATTGAGTTGATCTGATGAGCAATCTTTGTACGAAATAATTTTGTTTCTGTGGGGAGATTAAGTTCAACTAAAATGTTACTCCCTCGTTTCTACCCAAAAAATTCATATTTTAAAAATCTAATTACTTAACGATATATAACTAGTGATATAGTTGGTCGTACATACAAAAATGTTTTGTGCATATCCAATATGATAATATCAAATATAAAGGATAAAGTTCAAATGTGCTAGTGATGTTAAAGATATTTTTTTTGAAAATGGATTTTTACAGTAAAATATTTTAGAATAATATAATAGACTTTTTGTAGAGAACGGAGGGAGTATAAATACTCCCCTTTGTGTTTAATGAGAAGGGGCATCTCACTGAATTCTTCAAAAAATTTGGCTTGAAATCTTCTATCTCATCCATTGTTACACCCTCTTTCACATGGAGTCTTAACACTACATTTGTTGGGAAAATTGTTTTTTTAACCAACGTACTTATTGGGGGTGATACAATTGATCATGTATTTTGTGTAAGAATAATTTAACAAATATACTCTATTTTAAAAAGCAAATGACACCAATTACGTAACGGCCGTTTGCAGACCGTCAAGAAGCGATGGTGTGGACATGTACATGGATGCTTGCATGGATAGCCACGTCAGTGAGTTGTTAACGAAGTTCGACGACAACTTAACGAATTTTGTCATATTTTGTATAAATTGTTTATCCATTTCATACATTTTGTTTCATATTTTAATACATTTGTTAAATTTGTCTTATACAAAGTAGGTGGTCAATTGTGTCACTACCATATAATACGTTAGTAAAAAAAGTAATTTTCTCTACATTTGTTCTTGTTATTTTACCTGGCATTCTTCTTAACGACACATTTAGGACTAGGTCTGATAATTGGGTGACTTGGGTTGGGTTTGAGTTGGGTTGAAATGAGTAATGAGTTGAAATAGGTCGAAATTCATTAGAACACAAATGTCAAATGGGTTGGGTCTGGATGGGTCGCATTGAAACGGGTAACGGGTTAAAGTCGATCGACCCGTCTTAACCCAAAAAACATAAATTTATAGCATAAAAAGTCACGGGTCGAAATGGGTAATAGGTCTGACCCGCTTTAACCCGATCCAACCTAACTTGTTAATATTATAAGATCGAAATGGATTACCCGCTTCAACATAAAAATATTAATGAATTGGATTAAATTAAATAATTAGTAGATTAAATTGAGTGGGTTAATGGTTAATGGGTTATAATTGTCAGACCTAGTGCTTGTTTGGTGGAGCATTTTGGTCAAAACGCTGGTAAAAAACGCAACATTTTTTCTTTAAAAGTGTTTTAATGCAACGTTTAAAAATGCAGCGTTTTAAAAACGTGGAGCGTTTTAAAATGCTCCAATTTGTAGCGTTTTAAAAATATGCTACGTTTACAACTACTCTATTTATGAAAAATAGCATTTTGAAATATTTTTCCAAACGTGTTTATAAAAATAAAACTGCGTTTTGAAAATGCTACGTTTTGAAAACATTGTATTTTAAAAAAGCTGCATTTTCAAAACGTTTTACCAGACGAGGCCCTATTTAGGACTAAGATTATAAACGAAACGTGATAAAAAATTTGGATCTTAGTTTTCTCTCATTAATAGTATTTCATTCAATAGTGCAAAAGCTTTGAAAAAAGAAAATAGAAGTACAGGTTGTTAATAAATGTACAAGATCAGCTATGAAAAGTACTGCTCTTAGTCCAATACGAGTACCCATTTGCTGTTTTTCAGAAGATGTACGATATTATAAGTTAAAACTCTTGATATTATTAAAAGTTTTATTATTACTGTCTTTGGATTAAATCTGTAACGTCTCAAAATTTAGGTATCAATTTATGTTTTGATGTGCCCGGCCCAAACCGGGTCATGAGCAATATAACGACCCGATCCGAATTTCAACACGAAATCTCAAGGTCGTGTCGTTGGAACTAACATAAGATAAGGATAAGCACTTGCTAAACAGTAGTGTAAGTCGAACAGTCGAGCTAACACACTTTAAACGTGAACATAAAGCCGCACTAAAATACGGTATTTCAAAAATCGAATCAGCGGAAGCAATAAGGAAAGAAGTCCCAAGCATGAAGCTTGAAACCAACGCCAATGAAACTAAGTGAAACATTCTCTCTCAAAGGAAGAGAAACAAAACTCGCGTGCCGAAACATTGCGGACGCCGAACAAACCATCGACACTCCAGACCGGCGTTTCAACAAAGGAACAACCTAATATATCAATTGCCCAACGGCTAAAGCATACCGGGGTCAAGCAACAACTATAACAAATGGAATAAAGAAATGCCCCCAAAGCTATATATCGTGCCCGGGAGACAACTAAAATAAATACGAAACCACGAACAAGACACGACACAACACATCGGCCCAAGAAAGAACCAATACAAATACCCAAGTATTCTACCCGACTGTAAAGTCTAAATAACTTTACAAAATGTCGATCTCACAAGAATAGCAAAGTACATGATATCAATGACAATGCTAAAAAGGAACAGGACTCCACAAGCTGCTACTCGGGAAAGTCGGCTGCTACAAACACGAACCACACGATCTAATCTCGATCTATCGACCAGCTGCACACTGCTACAGTCACGATATACTCGACCTTAGTGCAGCTATCAGTTACTGCAACTAGAAACAAGTACGGGATGAGCCATAATAAACCAACACGATACTACAATATATATGCAACATATAATTATGTAAAATAAACATAACCATGGTGTCATTTTATAAATGACAGAAAAACCCGTGAGGAGGCGTCGTATCGTTTCGATACTCTACAAGATATCTATTTCTTCTTACTTACTAAATCATCCAAATGAACCAGGGTGTAATTTCTTCTTCAAACACAAATCAAACGAATTAGAAGGTAGTTCCCACAAAACATCATATGCAAGTATACATATCATCTATATATATATAAAAGCAGGGTAGTCTAAATAGGGAAAAATCCCATCAAAATTTTGTTTCCCGAAATAGAAACTCCTATTAACAAGAAACAATTAATGAATTCTTTAATTAAACAATTTAAAAACTCCTTGGAACTTCCACCATCAATTATCTCAATTTGCACAGTTTTTCAATTCTCGGTTGTGTCAAACGGAAATGAATCAACACATTGTAAATGATGATTAATGAAAATGAATTAGTTCACAATATGAACCTATCAAATATTGAAATATTGTACTAAAAAATCAAGTAAATCAAGAAATACCAAAAATTTAAGATGTAAAAAAGTATTGACAAATTCGAAGTAGTATAGAATAAAAATCATCAGAAAAAATTATCTTTCGAAAATACTAAATGATCAATCCAGTTCAAAGATTTATCTAAAAGTAAATAACAAAAATCGATGTATAAAAAATATTAACAAATTCACAGTAGATCTGAATGTCAAAAATAATTTTTTATACGAAATAATTAAACAAAATGTTTTTATGTGATTTCATTAGATCCGAATGAAAAATCACCGAGAAAATATAATCAAGATTTTTCCATCAAAATAAAGTTGGATATTAGAGAAAGATAGATGGATCGAGCGAGAAATGGAGTGAGAGGACGAAAACGTACTATGTGTGGACGGTGAGTGTAAGAGATCGAGATCGAGATCGTCATTGAGAATAAGAGATATTTCTTGAAAGAGATGGATAATAAGGGATATTTCCAGTGGAAGTAATTTCCTATTTTCCTCTCCTTCTGTCTTCCTTTTTTTTTTTTTGTGTAGTTAACGGGGAATTATTGAATCACGATAACATTTCGATTTTTTCATAATGTTATTATTTTTCGATGTAGTTCTTTATAATTAGCTTCTCTTCTTTTGTAGTATATTATTTTAATTGTTTATTACTTTTCAAATAATGCAATTACTATACGGACATATATTCACCATATTTTAATTTATAACAATGCTATGTTTACAACTATTTTTAAAATTATTGCTACAATTAAGATTTAGTGAAGGACAAAGTTGTATTTTGTTTTTAAATGACTTTATTTTTTCTCAGATCTTAAATATACAAGTTTCTAATTTTTAAATCAAAACAATAGTTTTTTTTTTTATCGAAAGTAGTTGCCTCTAATATTATTATTATTATATTTTTGAAATTTTGTTTTTCTTCTTTATTTCGCTTGAGAATAAGTTAATGGAAAAAATTGTATGGTCGTGCGTTTAACGCACGGGTGTAAAACTAGTTATATATACAAATCAAGCTATTCACATTATTACCACGTGTAAGGGTGCATATTTATATATATATATATATATATATATATATATATATATATATATATATATATATATATATATACACCTATATCAGTATGTATATCTCTATATATATACATATCAAATCTCCCATATATTAGTCATGTATAAGTGTGCATATTTATATACACATTTCAAGTCTTCCATATAACACCAACCAACACAAGCATGGTCAATAAGATCTCATGTTCACTAACACTTTGTTATCACATAAGTGCCCATAGTAAGCCACATAAAGGATAGAGAAGATATCAAATCACTTTCGTCGTATTGCTCCTGCAATCACAACTGTTAATCATATCGTGCCAGTGATACCCGTGTTCAGGTATCAAAGTACCGAGCTCTCTTCTCGGGTCCGAGCTCTCTACTCGGGAAAATAGCACCAGCCAATGTGCTCAATTGGTTACGACAAAGGGGGCTACTTCCCCACTGTAGCTAGCAGTGGAGGGGGTGTGTGAAAACCGAATCCGGTACGGCGATACATTGCAACCACGAATCTCATAATTCGTGAAGACAATGCATCGTCCCACCTTCAACATGAAAACTCAAGTAATGCCAGCTGGACTTATATGCAATGCACAAGTAGATGTTTACTTGCTAATTCTCAAGTAGATATAATGATCTACTAAATTCATACGATTATGCACATTGTTACAATTATCACAAAACCACAATATGAGCTCATTTGAGTCTCTAAAGCATAAGTGTCAAGTTGTTCACTCTATTCGATTCAAGTCCCAAAAGCTAGTAATCTATTCAAATGGAATATAATTATCATAGGATCTCACCACGATCCTCGTAAGGTTCAATTGTTCCTTAACTCGACTCCGTTGAGTCTTTACTACAATTCCAACCAAATAGAGTTTGAACACTATATGTGTTCCAAGACTCTTTTCTATGTTCTCGTTTGAGGCATAGCAAGGTTCTCGTTCCATTTAGGAATCTTAGTTTAAAGTCTCAAGTCAATTATATAAGGGAAGCCTAAGTTGATTATTGTGAAATCAAGCTTAGTTCAATTTTGATTCATAATTCCACTTAATAGTAGAATCCAAGTTCACCACAATTCATTAATTGTAGAACAGATCAGGCACGAAGGCAAATACATTCAATATGCTCATAAGTCATATCATAGAAACACGTAGAAGAATCAATTCTTAACAATGTAGGAAATCATGCATTTAGTCATAATATAAAATATACACAGTATTCCATATTCACTTATGAAATTTAGCAGAGTCACAATTTAACCATCAGTCCATTATGTACTATCCAAGACTACTCCGTTAGTCTAGGATCATGAAGCCATTTACTAAACTCTTCCTAAAGTAGTAACTCATTCAATAACACAGAAGTCGATAGTAGTCAAAGACTTAAGCAACACTAGAACGGTAATAACTCGTAAGGTCAAACCATACCGGTGAGTCTTAAATAACAACATGGTTATCCTAGCGACTTATACAAGTAGACTCCATGTATAGAGTACTAAAGATAGTCCCAATCTAAATCCTCTCAATTATGCATTTCTTTCACACAATCATATAAACCGCATAAGAACCCGATTGAGTCTTATAAGAACACATATCAAACATGCATTTCAATTCATCCCAAAGTCATGTAAACTAATACACTAGTCTAACGTACTACAAACGTCGTAGGGATCGAATGTGGAGTCGGTATTGTTCAATAAATCCCTAATCTCAACTCCGGTGAGTCATTTCTAAAATTCAACCAAGTGGAGCATAGATACTAAATGCATCTCATTGCTCAATTCTATGTTCTACGTTCATTTAGAACTTAATAACTAAGCCGTTCATGACATTAAAGTAGCCATAAACACTTTCCCGAATTTCAAACCCTAGAATCAGTGATTTTGTTAAACCTATAATTGAAACATATTCTTTCACAAGAGTTGATCGTAAGCTCATTTAGAACAACATTCATGCTTTACACAAAGTCAAAATCATAACTTCATATAGAAATCACAAAATCCTACACACATTTCATAGGTTGAATTGGAGGATTCTTCTTCACAAAAAGTGTTCCTAAGCATCAATAGAACAACTATAATGAAGGGGACATGTCATAATATTTAACATGAAAATTCTGGGAATTGTCAACTCACCTTAAGCCTATTAATAATGGATGGAAGGAAGATTAAACCTAGAATTGTTGTAGAGGAGAGCAAGGCCTTCGATTCGGCGGTCTCGGATCGCCGATCGGATCACCGGAACTCCGGCAAATGGTCACTCAAGTTAAGCTTCTTCTTATGGACGAAAATGGAGGTTATCTCAGCAAAATAATGAGCTTGGTGATCACTAATGGCTTCCAAGGCTGAAAAATAGCTTATATACTTCCCAAGAAAACCTTAATCCAAGTGAAGGAGGTTATGTGGCTTCTTAATGGCTAAGGAATGCAAGCCCTTGATAAGGATTCATCCAAGGGTTTAGAGAGGTTGTAATAGGGTCAACAAAGGAGGCTTGACTCACTAAAGACGTCCAAGGGCCAAGGGATTTGTGGTCATCAACCAAAAACTCACCAAAATCCCGTATGTGTGAATTTCTGACCAATTTCCAGATTGTTGTTACTGGACAGTCGATCTTGTAAAATCGACCATAAATAGCTCACAACTCCAAATGAGGTGATTTTTAATTTTTCTGAAAGTAGACGAATTAAAATATATTTTAGAATTTTAAATTACTCAATTTGGGCTTATATTCATCAAAATAAAGTTACAACAAAATCAAGTACAGAAGCTGATTTCCTGAAAATAGAATTCTGGTACAGCCGTAAGTCAAGACCTAAATGAGGTACTTAGACACCTTGGAAAATTACCAAATTTTACAAGGAGTATCCTAACATATTAAGGTAAAACATACTAAAGTTTTAGAAAATTCTCTTTAGTAGATTGATACCAGAATTTTCCCGAAGTTCGCCCAAAAACAGGACTGAATCTGTGAAGTGATATGTTTGTCATCTTATTTCCAAATGCAACAAATCTATGAACGTTGGTTGTGCAAGCATGAGAAATACTAGTAAACTTGGTCTACAACTTAAATGAACTTCTCGCAAGTTGAAAGCACAAACAATACAAGCAACGAAGGCAAACACGAGAAACCCTAAGACTCAAACGATGCAACTAAGCTTCCAAACTTTCAACCAAGCATACTATGATCAAGATAACATTATAAATCTCATATGCAAGGTACTAAGACTCCAGTGAGACCTAGTTAAGTGCTAACATGCTAAGACGAACACTCAACGCATTAACAACAAAGCATGCAATGCATGGAAGGCAATCACTCTACTATGATCATAACTAACTTAATTCAAGCATGAAATGAGTGAAACGAAGTCTCTAGCATGTTAAGACATACAATAAACATGCTTTAATGATGTTATACATGTAAAGGGGTTTGGGTTCTCACACTACGCGAGAAAACTCTCAACCGAGTCAAGTAACGAACAGCGTCGGTATACGACTTGTAACTTTAACTAGTTAAAGTCTATGGAACATATGGAATTAAGGTATTGGCTTCTAGATAGCCTACCTACACAAATCAAGGTTCTTTCCTCAAGTTTAGTAAGTGGGGTCACGGTTAAACGACAAGCAAAACGAGAAACTCAAATACATGAAGGTTTGGGGTCTGACAAGCAAGACACGAGCTAGCGTCACGTGCCAATCACGAGCACGAAGCATATGGGGCCCACAGGCCCAACGAGCAAAATAGTAAGAGCATCAAGCAGCGAGCAGCGTAACTCTCATCCAAACCTGGCCGGGCAAAGGCCTTGCCTGTCCGACCAGGGGCCATGCCCGAACATCATACATGTTTAGCAAAGAAACCAGATTCATCTCGTCCAAGACTAATTGAGCATTGGCCTTGCCCGACCGACCAGGGATCGTTCCATGGACCGACAACAAGTTCAAGAGCAATGCAAATGGAACAGCCGGACAGAGCCCTGCTCGCCTCAGGCACACATCAAACAGGAGGCACCGACGGCTTGCTATCCAAGACAAGTCAAAGGTTTCCATGTTTAGGCAGAACACTTGCCTTATCTACTCCTACATCTACGCGACCAGCCGCCTATCACGCCTAAAATCAAGGGATTCTCTCCTTGATTGATTCGGCAACTATGGAAACTGAATCCTAGACGGATTCAACCACCTTGAGGGCCTATAAATACCTCTCCATAATTCTTAACAAGGTACACACACACTTTCTTAAGCCTCGATACTCTGTCGATTTGCTTACACACGAGACTTACTCTCACGCCGAAGGGGTTTCGTAAGGCCCTGCCTTGTTCCTCCACTCAGGTTTTCTTGTGTTCTTAACAGGCTCAAGGAAGACGATCCAAAGCCCAGAGATCCTATCCAACATTCGGACGGCCCAAACTGTGATTTTGCCACATCAGTTTGGTTCCATTGCCGGGAAACGAAGTTTCAACACTTCTCTTCAGATTTTCCGATAAAACTCTCGATTTTCTCCTGTTTGTAATGGTTGGAAAGGGAAGCAAACACCATGCCACCGTCAGTAACCAACAGGCTGGCAGCTACCAGGCTGGGAACAATAACCCACCGCCAAGGGCACCACACGGGGTGCAAACTAGAAATCAAAAGGTGGCTGCTGGGCACGCGATTCAAGGCAATGAAGTGCCATTCGTGGAGGAGCAAGTCTCCCAACATACCAGCCAAAGCCGTGCAAGCCAACGTGACGCCAGGACGGTTATAAACAAGAGGCGCGATGCACGCGCCCAAGACCTCAGGGTACAGCTCAACCGCCAGCGGGAGAATGGTCAGGACAATCACGCGAGTTTGTCCGGGCAAAACCCTGATCAACAAGCTGCTGCTCTGCAAATTTAAGCAAAGTACTACAACAAAATGTACGCACTTAACGGCCATTTGCTTTGAGCCATGCCGGTGCGATTGCGAACATGGTGTTGCCCACACTCAGCAACCCGGCACCTGTTGGCGATGGCCATGCCTCCCAACAGTTTCCCGCTCCGAGCAGACGGATCCCCTCCGTCGTTCACATATCGTCTGAAAGAGTGGAGGCGGTAAAACAAGCAGATGACCAGGCTGAGAGTAGATACAGCCGTCAAAATCTCTCCCACCGGCACCATCGTCGACAAGAGCACCATGCTCGGGAGGAGAGCCATGGCCGCTGTAGGGCCCGTGAGTGCATGGAGGCAAACGTACAGCGGCCAAAATACAAAGCTCGAGTCACACAAGAGGCCGGATCCTCTTATGAGCCAACCTTTTGCCCGTGTGTACGCGGCGACCATTCAGAGCCCGCTCACTCTTCAAGACTCACGACAGACGCGGAGAGGCAACTGTCCGAAATGATGGAGGCCATGAAAAGAGACATGGCCCAGCAAATGGCAAACTTAGCCGTGGCCAAGCCCGGCTATGGAGCCTGGCATTGGAGGAGCCGTTTACTCGAAGTGAAAATGCACCCCCCGCGCAAGGTGTCATCTTCCCGCAGTTCGACAAATATTTCGGGAAGACACGGGCAAGCGACTGGCTCCGATCATTCGAAGCACAAATTCGGATGGTCACTGATGTAGAGGCCTTGAAGATGCGAGCATTCGAAGGAGCTCTACAGGGAAAGGCACAGGCCTGGTTGGGCAGAGTTCCCCGGGGATCGATCGGTAGCTGGGCAGCGCTCAGAGAGAAATTCTTAGAGGAATTCGGTAATGCAGGCCCGATCCACAAAAATTGTTTCGACCTTGCCAAGATCAAGCAGGGTGACAATGAATCATATAGCAGCTACTTGAAAAGATTCGAGGAAATGCTTGATCAGGTGACTGCGACCAGTGACCCTGAGATTATCTTTTGCTACCTCAACAACATGAGGGTAGGGCCACTAAAAACAATGCTAGCAATGAACCCGGGGGCTTCCAAGGAAGAACTGCTAGCAAATTCGCACCTCTTCTGCTCGACCGAAAGTGTCAAGGCTGATAAGGCCAAAAACAAGGACAAGGCTCAGGGCAGCTCGGCCTCTTCAGCTGACCAGAGCCCAGAGGGCAACCGCCGCTCGAGAGACAGAAAGAAGACGTCCACCCTCGGGCAAAGATTCAGGGAAGCTCAATTCACCCCGCTAAACACTACGCGGGAATAAATTATGTTACAAGTAGGGGACGCGCTGCCCGTCCCATATCTACTAGACCCTGAGCTCGCTCATATCCGGGACAACACAAAGTATTGTGATTACCACCATGGTACTGGCCACACCACTGAGGAGTGCATTGTGTTGAAAAGGGAAATTCAAAAGCTGATCAATGCGGGCAAGCTGGACCGCTTTAAAAGGGATCAGGGCGCAGGGAACAACGTCAATAATGACTAGGGAAGACCCCCAAGAGGAAGAGGTGGCCAAGCCCCTCAGATTTGAGGGGTGATAAACATGATCCAAGAGGAGCTTCCGTCCAACACACATATCGGGAAGCATATATATTCCCTGTCTAGGGCTGTCAACACTCCAGCAATACAACGGGCAGGGGAGTAAAGTATCTATTTTTCCTGCAGCGAGCTGGCGAGTACCCCTTTGGCCTCCGAGAAACTGCTGGTTATTTCTTGCCTGGTGAACAACTGGCAGGTTCACAGAGTATTGCTCGATACTGGAGCGTGCAGGGACATCATGTACTACTCCTGCTTCAAGGGATTGGAGCTGTCGGACGCCATGCTCAAGCCTTATCTGGGAAAGCTTGAGGGATTCACCAATCACCAAGTAGGCGTCAAGGGTACCATCGAGCTGGAGGTATTCATGGGCGATAGAGCTCAAACTTGGATTGAGATGATCACATTCTTAGTGATCGACCTGAAATCAGCGTACAACTGCATTTTAGGCGCTCCAGCAATGTCCAAATTCCAGATGGTCACCTCAATCCCCCACCAGAAAGCCAAGTTCTACACTGAGAGTGGGGTGGGGATCCTCAACAGCAAGCCCCGGGCAATGTGGGAGTATGTCCGGGAATCCCAGCGGAAGAAAGCAGAAGCTGATCGTGGACATTCCCGACCAGACTGCGGAGGCTCCAAAACTGATTGTGGACCTTCTCGATCAGCCTGTTGCGGGTCCCACTGATACTGCTTCGGCCTCTATCCCCATTAACAACATCGAGCTCGGGGAAACTTCTGAGGCCGGTGATCCTATGGAAATAGAGGTTCCCGAGCAAACCCCAGCACCTGAGGCCTCCAAGCGCAAGGCTAAGCTCCCAGAATCACAAGACATTGAGATGAACACTCTACAAGTCCGAGACGAGCCCGATATTCAACCGGAGGGCGAGTTGGAAGAGGTAGTTATCAATCCAGCCTACCCCGAGCAAAAAATCAAAATCGGGAAGGCCATGCCTCCTGAAGCTCGGGAAAGATTGATCGAGCTGTTGAGGAGCAGCCTAGATGTCTTCGCCTAGACAGTCGAGGACATGCAGGGTATTAGTGAGAATATTGCCCGCCACGACCTCAATGTTGATCCTACCTTTCAGCCTATCCAACAGCGGCCAAGGTAATATTCGCCCGAGAAGAATGCGGCTATTAAAGCGGAGGTCGAGAAGCTCCTGAGAGCGGACATCATTGAGGAAATTCAATATCCGACCTGGCTAGCAAATGTGGTAATGGTCAAGAAGGCCAACGACAAATGGCGGATGTGCGTGGACTTTACCAGCCTCAACAAAGCCTGCCCGAAAGACTGCTACCCATTGCCTCGCATAGATGTGCTCGTCGACTCTATAGCGGATTCGAGATGCTCAGTTTCCTGGATGCATACTCAGGATATCACCAGGTCAAAATGAACGAGCAAGATAAGGCAAATACAGCTTTCCAGGCGGCTGGGGGCCTCTACTGTTACAAAATGATGCCCTTCGGGCAGAAAAATGCGGGGGCCACCTACCAACGCATGGGCAACAAAGTTTTCGGCTCTCAGCTCGGCAGAAATATGGAGGCCTACATAGATGACATGGTCATCAAGACAAAAGGCCGCGACCATACACTCGACCTGGCAGAAACGTTTGCCAATTTACGCAAACACAACATGAAGCTGCACCCGAGCAAATGCGCCTTCGGGGTCCGAGCAGGGTAGTTTCTTGGGTTCATGGTCAACCAGCGCGGCATAGAGGCTAACCCGTAAAAAATACAAGCCCTACTCGACATGGAGCAGCCCTACTGCATCAAACACATCCAACAGCTAAATGGCAGGGTCATTGCCTTAGGCCGCTTCATCTCTCGGTCAGCGGAAAAATGCCTCCCCTTCTTCAAGGTTCTGCGCGGCAACAAGGGCTTCGAGTGGAATGCGAGGCGTGCCAAGGCCCTCGGCGGCTCGAGCGGCGGGGAATACCTTGGCAAACCACCTCTCCTCAGCCCCCATGCCCGGTGAGAATTTATTTGTATATCTAGCAGCCACGGACCAGGCCGTGGCCGCTATTTTAGTTAGGGAGGAACTAGATATACAAAAGCCTGTGTACTATGTATCCAAGGCCCTCAGTCCTGTTGAGGGTCGTTATTTTAATGTAGAAAAATTAGCTTACTCGCTTGTCATAGCTGCCCGAAAATTAAGGGCTTATTTTTCTGCACATGTAATCATAGTATACACAGACGCGCCACTGCGCAAAGTCTTGCACAAGCCTGACACATCGGGCAGATTACTCAACTGGTCAATCGAGCTCACAGAGTTCCACATAGACTATCTGCCCAGGCGAGCAATCAAAGCTCAGGCCTTAGCTGATTTCTTGGTCGAAACAAGCTTCACCCAGCGGGAGGATCCACGAGGCCAAGCGGCCCGGTAGAGCCCAGAGCAAAAGCAGCCCGCAGCCCGCGACCTCTGCTGGGATCTTTACGTGGGCAGGCGGCGAGCAAAGTTGGGGCGGGCGGCATCCTTCTCATAGCTCCCGACGAAATCACAAAATTTGAGCTAGCACTTCGGTTCAAATTCCCCGCTTCAAACAACGTTGCCGAGTACGAAGCAATGATCGCTGGTCTTGAGCTCGCAGCAGACATGGGCGTAGAAGCGGTCACAGTGTACTCGGATTCACAACTAGTTGTGAACCAAGTCCAGGGGGAATATATGGTGCATCACCCTACCTTGGTCAAATACTGCGACTTGGTTAAGGAAATCTTGAAAAATTTCAAGTTTTGGGAGATCATCAGAATTGATCGAGCAGACAACATGCGAGCAGATTACCTGTCCAAGATAGCTGAGGCAAACCTGGCACTACTAAATCCCTCAGTGATGATCGAGCACCTTGAAACACCGGCCGTTGATAGACCGGTTATAATGGACATTGAACCAGCGGCCAGAAGCTGGATTGATGATTATAAGGATTACATCGAGCAGGGGACTCTGCCCGCAGACAAGGTCAAAGCCACAACAGTCCGGAGCCAAGCCTGTCGTTACTCGGTAGTAGGGGGAATCTTGTACAAGCGATCTAAGGTCAGACCTATGCTTCGCTGTGTACCCCCAGAACTAACCGAGGGCGTTCTGTATGAAGTACATGAAGGGGAGTGTGGTGGCCACCCGGGCACAAGAGCTCTTGCAGAGAGGGTCCTGCGAGCAGGATATTACTGGATAACCCTTAGAAGGGATGCAGAGAAATATGTTCGCGAATGTGACAAGTGCCAGAGATACGCGGACATACCAAGGCTTCCATCCACAATGCAAACCCCAGTCGTTGCGGCCTGGCCCTTCGACATGTGGGGAATCGATCTGATCGGCCCGTTTCCCCTAGCTCAAGGCAAATACAAGTACGCAGTAGTCACCATAGACTACTTCACCAAGTGGATCGAAGCAAAGCCCCTGGCTAAGATATCAGAGGCCAATGTCATCAAGTTTGTTCATGATCAAGTGTGGTGCCGGTTTGGGCTCCCTCGAGCAATCATTTCCGACCATGGCACCCAATTCTCGGACAAATTCACAGCAGAATGTGCTCGCTTGGGTGTCAAGCACTGGCAGTCATCTGTAGCTTATCAATAGGGCAACGGCCAGGCTGAGGCCGGAAACAAACAAGTACTGCACGCTCTCAAAAGAAACTTAGAGGGGCGAGCAGGAAAATGGGCAGAAGAGCTACCATCGGCCCTGTGGGCGGCCAGAACCACTGTTAGGGGACCAATGGGGGAAACCCCGTTCGCACTTACATACGGATCTGAAGCCATGATTCCGGTAGATATGGTCTTGCCTAGCTATCGTGTTTCACATTACAACAAGCAAAATAATCAACTTGCCTGGGCCATAGACCTAGACCTACTCGAAGAAAGGAGGTTGGATGCACGACTCAGAATGGTCAACTACAAACAGAAAGCAAAGGCTCACCATGACAAAAGGGTCCAAGGCAGAGCCTTCTCCATTGGGGACTTAGTACTCAGAAAAATTGAGGTAACAGGTCACCGGGCAGAGTGGGGAAAGTTGTCTCCTAATTGGGAATGTCCTTTCCGAGTTACTGGGATAATAAGAGAGGGCACTTACACACTCCAAACGCCAAAAGGAAAAGACCTGAAACATCCCTGGCATGCAAACCACCTCAAAAAATATTACCCCTAAGTCAAGGAAACAAACGGGCAAGACCTCAGTCCTGTTGAGGGTCACTAATTATTTATCAATAAAAGGCAAGTTTTGGTCATTTCTATTCATTCAGAGTTTTCAATTATTCAGTTAAGTATCACCTATTATTTTTCGGATTTGTTTGGCAAAATCTGCTCGCCTGTCGAGCAGATAGGGCCATGCCCGGTCAACAATCCTCAAACCCCCTAGTATCAGCGAACTTATCCTCTCTGTGGGTGAGATGCGGCCATGCCCAAGTTCACATACTAGGATGCTCGCCCAAGGCGATAGAGGCCATGCCTACAAGATAGCGATTAACTACCTCGGATTCCTATAGTGACCGAGAAACACTGTTGGCCGTATATCTCCTTACCCAGTTGATATACCAACAATCGCTTCGAGGTACCCACATCGAACAAGGGCCATGCCCGGTTGCTGGTCGCCACACAGAGTTGGGCCTTGCCCGCTTGGCAGTCTTCTGGAAGCTCGCCCAAGGCGATAGGGGCCCTGCCCGCTCAAAGCCTTGGCCAGAACCAAGCATTAATACCCGGTGTCCGCTCGGGTAACCTCTCAACTTATATAATAAGCTTGCTTTGCTAGCCTAGTTATTTTTAAGTAGACAATTACGAGTTCTCGTACTTGGTTAAGTTGGTTAGTTTATTTTTGCTCGATATGCTTTCTGGCCCTACCGGCACTTGTACTAATCAATGGCAGGAAGAAAGCGAGTAAAGAAAACAACAGTTATCAAGCAAAATCAAAGCAGTTAAATCGAACAAAGAAGTACAAGAAACAAGAAGGGTCTCATTCATATTAATAAAATGTGGAGCTACAAGTGGAAGAGTCAGAAACAATGGCACGCAGGCCAAATAAAATTCTAGGTTTGCCAAGGAGGAGGAGGAGGGGGAAGCTCTTTGGCACCAGCTTGATATTGTAGCTCGTATTTGATGTTCAGCTGCCTACGAGCAGCCTCATCCTCAACTGCCATGGCTTGAGACTCCGTTTCAATCTGCTCGGCCTGTTTCAAAGTTTCGTCCTCAGACTCTAACTCTTCGATCAGTGAGCAGACATTCATTTCGTCCACGGGCGGTGGAACCCAGGGTGCTCGCCCGGCGTCAGCGTCGCCCTTCGCCAGAATAGCCAGTTCCTCCTTGGTATAGGGTACCAGCGCGTGGAAGGGACGAGCAGCTTCAGCATAAGGGTCGAGCACGACCCATTCCGCCATCGTCCTCATCCCTACTCTGCCATGGCCAGCGAGCATTCTTAGTATGTGATTGGTGCCATGGGAGAAATATGGAAGAATGGCCGGGTCCACAGCGTTCTCAAAGTCCTTGGATTTCTTATAGCTCTCCACTGCAGACTCTTCGGCCGTCTTCAGCTTTTGGAGCAGCTCCTCGATGCGCTTCCCGTCTCTAACAGCCTACATCTTGAGAGAGTCCTTCTCCACTCGCAAAAGATCTCTTTGCTTAGTGACCGTGGCTAGAGCGGACTTCCCCTTCTCCAGGTCGGCTTGGTTCTTCTTCACCTGGCCAACCAGCTCTGTTTTTTCGGTGGTTAGAACACCGTTCTGGGCGACCAGATTTAGATTGCACTCAAGCATCTCGGCTTTTTTCTGCTTGGCCGCCTCAGCATTAGCCTCCAGTTGGTCGGCCAGGCGGGCCACCTGCTCACACTTTTCCTTCACCAAGCCCTCGCGAGCCCGGTGGTCAGCCTTCGCCTTCTTGCGAGCTTCTTTTTCTTCATTGTACCGATCATAGAGATTGGTACAAGTCGAAGCAATCTACGAGCAAAAAGCAAATAATCAAAGCGAGAAACAGAGCAAGAAACAAAAAAGAAGGGAAAAGTAAATCACTGTCAGATACTTTACCTCGCTCAGGCAGAGCCCTACGTTCCCGACCAGGACATGGCCGGCAGTGTCTCGGTCCAAGGCCAGGCCGTCATGCATGACCCTCTCGATGACGACCTTACCCACTAAACCTCCAGGGCTTCCACGGGCATACAGATCAAGGCCCCCCAGCAAAGGGGCATCCCCGGATATTTCTTTAACCAACGCCCGGGCAGCGCTGGTAGTAGTGGCCATTACGAAGCCAGGTCGCCTCCATGAAGCTTCCCCGATCTGAGTGGGGGCGATAGAGACGGGGTCAGGGCTGGAGCCCCGACGACAAATTTCCCGGACAGGAGGGGGGCTGGAGCTCTTCTTTTTCTTGCCCTTTGCCTTGGCGTCCTTGGTAGCGGGCACCACAGAGATATTGGCAGCAGGCGGCCCGGCAGCGTCAACAGCAATGGCCGCGATGGTCTCTTTTTGCGTGGCTCTTCTCTGGGTGGTAGCGGCAGTCTTAGGCGTTACAGCCTTCTTGGCCGGACTTGCGGCCCTGCCCAAGTCCGGGGTTTTCTTTGTTGGTGGGCAGAACGACACTTTGGGCAAGTCTACGGGTTTGTTAACCTTCAAGTCGGCTACCCGCTGGTCAGCCTCTTTGTTCCGCTGCCTCAAAACTGCCAAGTTATTCATTCTTGAGACGAGGCAAAACGAAATGAGATTAGAATGAGCTCGAGAAAGAGATGAATGAAACAGAGAAAATATTAATGACTAGGAGGCAACCATCCTGATCTTCATAAACTGGCCGGCAGTCGACACCCGGGCCTAGCCGTTGACACTCGACGCATTCGCGCTTGAACGTTCGGCCGTGACAGTCATCCCAATAAGGGTGGGGGTTCTCGGGCACGTGGATCAGGAGGGGCTCCACCTCGGGGACCTCTGCTCACATCACTCCGTCCAAACACAAGTAGCGCGGATTACAGACCAGTTCCTTCCAGTCAAGAAGAAATTGCTGGCCGACGCGTTTCTCGTTCTCTTCTATCACCCCTACGGCGGCTTTCAACGCAGCTAATCGGGCAGTCTCTCCCGAGCTGAAGTCTTGTTTGGAGGCCTTGGGAATCTTGATTTCGCTGGTTGCCGTGGGCATGAACGGCCAGCCGACCCGGGATTCAATGAACAAGACCCTCCTGTCCCAAGATTCAACCTTCCCGGGGACCTCGGATAGTAGACTCAAAAGGTTGGAGTTCGCCCTCACTCCAATTATCCCTCCCGTGCTCGGGGCAAAGATAAACAGTTTTCGGAGCAAATACATGTCTGGCTTGAACCCAAGCAGCCTACTCGCCACCGTGAAAGCTGTGATAGCACGGACAATATTCAACATCAAATCACAGGGGACGGCCTTGGTCTCGTACAAGAAGTCCACCAGGAAGGGCTCTAGCGGGAGACGCAATCCAACGCGAAAAAAGTCGGCGAAGAATAAGAGCTCGTTCCCCTGCTCGCGGGAAAGATTGACCCGAGCGGGCACATCCATCTTGCTGGCCCGGTAGTAGGCGGAATCAATGGCAAGAGACGTGAGCCATGCGGTCACTTTATCCTCCGTGTCCAGCGTAGCCCAGTGAGCAGCGTACCGGCTCTCGTCTGCATTCACGTACCAATCCGGCTCTTCCTCCTCTTCTTCTTCCTCAACTACTTTGTTAAGTGGGACCTCCACTTGAGAACCTCCAACCATGGTGAAGCAGCGAGCAAGGGGAACATTGTCCCGATCGTCTATTTCCTCCTCAGGAGTGGCTTCCACCTGAGAGCGGCCAGTTTTCTTAAAACGCCGGGCAAGCGGCATGTCATCCACCTCATCGGCATCTGAAGCCTCTCCGGCCACCTCACCTTTCAACAGGCGCGATGGTCATAGCCAGCCGAAGCCCCCGGTCACACTTTCCTCGCCAGAATCTTCCTCGCTGGAGGAATCAACTATATCAACCACGGGGGCCACTGCACGCATTTGAACCGTTGGCCCGGCCACGGATCTGGCTCCCTCATCGCACTCATTGCCTGTAGATAGGGACTTCTCGCTGCTTAGGGAATCGTTTTTCCCGCCGTAGCTGAAAGCCTCGCGGACATTTTCGGACATGTCAGACATCTACAAAGAGATCGAGGAAGATGGCAATCAGTATCCTGCCCGTGTTACTAGCAAGGAAAAGGGGAAAGAAATCCTAAGTGTAGGTCAACACAAGGGGCCCTACCCGCCTAGCGAGCAAGATCACGTGTTCTATTCCTCGATCTCTACCTATGGGTGGTCTCACCCTCTTAAACCCTAACAAAGGCGTATGAAGACGAAGATAGAAAGCGAAAACCATTCATAAACCCAGAAAAACCAGAAAAAAACCAAAAACAGAGTGAGGGGAAAGTCGAAAACTTACTGTGATCTCTGGGTTAATGCGTCCTCTGTAAGCAATTCAAGGAAAAATCGGAACCGTCGCGAAGAATACAAACGCCGAGGACTGAATGGATGCTAGAAACGGAGGAATGATTTCGTCGGAGCCTAGGAGAACACACAGCAGTAGCAGTAGCAGCAGCTTCAAATTCTTCAGAGCTTTCTCTCTCTAAAACCTCGAAGACGATAAAAGAGAAGAATGGGGAGAGGGGTCCCCCTTTTATAGGCTGGTCTCTGAACTGTTTTGGGGGGAAAGCTCGGAGCCCGAAACGGCGGTTAGGGTTGGCGGCCCATCATCACAAAGCATTAAATGCGACCCTTCGTGCTCCGCGCCCCATCAAATCACCCCCGCTGCTGACGGCTCACGCTCCTTCTTCGCCCACGCGCCAAACGCGCCCTCGGCAACAAGCTTCCTTGATACGCTTCAGATCCACTCCGCTAAGTTTCCATTACCTTCTACACATTCAACTCCGAAGTCTATATCTACCTTGTGAAAATTCACAAGTGTTGGAGCTCATGCGAACATGTAATATAAACGCTCCCCGCTCCGAGCATGAATGCTCGCCAGACAAGGAGCTAGGGTCCACTGATGTGCCCGGCCCAAGCCGGGTCATGAGCAAGGCACAAGCTAGCGTCACGTGCCAATCACGAGCACGAAGCATATGGGGCCCACAAGCCCAATGAGCAAAATAGTAAGAGCATCAAGCAGCGAGCAGCGTAACTCTCTGATGAGCGCAAGATTTCCATGAATTTTCCTGAGAATTTTCTTTTATTTTGTGCTATTTTTGAGTTAATTATGCTTTGGAAATATTATTATTTGTGTTTTTGTGCTTAATGTAGGTTTCCAAGCATAATCGAGCTTTTATACGGTGTTTAGCACGAAGTTCGAGGCAATTTCGGGCTTAAAAGTTAGTTTGGAAATTATTTGGACAAAGTTCGTTAAGCCCGTTAAGAGATCCAACGCAAAATCAGGCTAACGGAGGCTGAATGTGCTAACGGAGGACTAATTTGCAAAGCTGGAAGAAGTCAGGAAGGCGGCGCTAAAAATAAAGACTCCAGGGGCACCAGAGCAATTAATAGAAGGTCAGGGAGGCCACCGCAATTGCAGAGAAGTCCCTGGCGCGTTGTCATAGACCAGATGGTGCCACGTGTCAGCTTCTGCCGCATCACCTCCACTAAGCGCGACCCGTGTGCAGATCCTGGATCCGGGCGACCCGCGTTTCTCTCCAGCCCATTAGCCCGCCTTTTCACCCGCTCCCTCTCACATACTCGGCCCATTATCCACCTGGGTGACCCGCGATCCTCTCCCCTGGACCAGCCCCTGCTCCACCGCGACCCAGCCTTCATTTCTTCCCTCTTTTGCCCCCAGCTTTCCATTGTCTTCCCTAAATTGCCCCTGCTTGTCCGGCCTCTCCACTGCTTCCTTCCTATTATTCCAGGCAGCCATCATTTTGAGAGAACAAGTCCCCATTTCGGGCATTAGCCCTAAATGGGGCACCAGCCCCTTTTTTTCTAAAATTCCAACATTTCTCAATTAATTGTCCAACAATGAAGGTTTGGAGCAATAAATCAAGTGCCAAGGATGCAATTACAAATGATTTTAACCCCAGAACGCGATTCGCTCGGTTTAATTCTTCCTATCTCTATTTTAGATAGTTGTTATAATTTATTGGGTTGATTAATTTTGTAATTGAATAATTGGTTTATGCTTAATTTAATTATGGAAGGCAATTATTTTTCTATGTTAAATGTAGTGTTTTAATTTAATTTATCTCTTTATTTAGTACACATTCATGTTGGTTATTATATTGTGCACTTAATGCCTTTAATTAATTGATCACTAATTAAATGATTTTAGAAATATTTAGGATCCGCGAGAGCTACCTTTATATTTCAGACCAATCAATTTAATAGTTGGTGTTTTGTGACACACACCGATAGCCAAAATGAGACTAGGTTTGACACGCGATCGAACCACCTTAGCCATTCGCGAGGTCGGGGAGGTTAGGGTTGACTATAAAATGCGAGAGCCCGTAGTTAATCAATTTTATTTGTCTCGGCTACCAATATGACTTGTAGAAAAATTTAGAGAATTTCTTTTTGCGAAGTATTACACATGCGTTTGGTTATTATTGTGTGATCTTCATGCTTTTAATGGTGTAGCGAACCATTAGATGATCATTAGAATTATAGGATAAGATGCAAGAGCCCGTCCTATTAATTCCGAAAATCACATTAATTGTTTACGTTACGTGAGATCGAGAGGAGATCGTGCGTAGATAGTCATTGGGTGTTTGCTTTGACACGCAGCTATTTTCTCCTATGTTATAAGAAGTGAGAGCCCGTAGCTAGGAGTTGTAGCTAGATTTACTATACGTTGCGAGAGCCCGTAGCGAATATTATAGTGCACCCGACTACCAAAACTTGAGTTAAAGAAAAGCAAAAAGATGATTAAATTAAACACCGGCTAGACTAGAAATAATGCGTTTCTATATTTTTATCTTGATTTGTTGTTGCCAAACCACCTCCGCGTTAGTTTAGATTTAATTGCTTTCTTAGGTTGTTTATATTTTTAGATTTTAATTCAATTTCTTTTCGCTCAAATATAATTAGTTAGCATAATTTCGGTACTTAGTTTGGAGTGAGAATTACGCGCATTCCCTGTGGGATCGATAACTCGTACTTATGTACACTTTATTACTTGATACGGCCAGGTAATCTTGTCCGAGTTGCGTTTTTGCGCACATCACTCTCATCCAAACCTGGCCGAGCAAAGGCCTTGCCTGTCCGACCAGGGGCCATGCCCGGACATCATACATGTTTAGCAAAGAAATCAGATTCATCTCGCCCAAGCCTAATCGAGCATTGGCCTTTCCCGACCGACCAGGGATCGTTCCATGGACCGACAACAAGTTCAAGAGCAATGCAAATGGAACAGCCGGGCAGAGCCCTGCTCGCCTCAGGCACACATCAAACAGGAGGCACCGGCGGCTTGCTCTCCAAGACAAGTCAAAGGTTTCCATGTTTAGGCAGAACACTTGCCTTATCTATTCCTACATCTACGCGGCCAGCCGCCTATCATGCCTAAAATCAAGGGGTTCTCTCCTTGATTGATTCGGCAACTATGGAAACTGAATCCTAGACGGATTCAACCACCTTGTGGGCCTATAAATACCTCTCCATAATTCTTAACAAGGTACACACACTTTCTTGAGCCTCGATACTCTGTCGATTTGCTTACACACGAGACTTACTCTCACGCCGGAGGGGTTTCGCGAGGCCCTACCTTGCACCTCCACTCAGGTTTTCTTGTGTCCTTAACAGGCTCAAGGAAGACGATCCAAAGCCCAGATATCCTATCCAACATTCGGACGGCCCAAGCTGTGATTTTGCCACATCACGTTTTCAAAATCTTTGACATGTCACTAATACTAATATTAAATCACAATATTCCCAACATCATCTCTTAGGAGTTATTGTATTCAACTAAATAAAATCCTTATGCACCAATTACAATCTCAAAAAAATAGACTTAAACAAATCTGTAGTTCAAAAAGGTAATTAAACCAAAACCTTGTCCAATAAACTAAAATGGGAAAATACAAAAAAAAAAAAAAAAACTTCAGGTCATCCTTGACAATGTCCAACTTACTTAAAACCTGGAAGAAAAAAAAAAGATTTGAAAGGAATGAGCGAACAATGCTCAGTAAGATCATATACAACCACTCCAAAATCTAGGGAGGAGTTTACCAGAAATAAAGTATTTAAACGGAATCGAAATTTCAAGATTGTCCATATTACTGAATATCACGATATAAGAATTTCACATGTTGTCACAAGGGAATTCAAATTTTTATATGAAGGACAGAGATAACGAATTTTTTTGCAAAAGGTCTAATCGTCGCCAACCGTCTCATACCAGTTGGAGACGAACAACCATCCTGCGGATATCATGATCACATAAGCGGTCTAATTACCCTTTTTAAACAAATGATTTACAATATAATAATGATTACAATTCACAATGATATATCTGAATAACCAAGCCACATGCCAAGTGGCATAAAGTTCCATACATCTATAATATACTCTAATTTTGAATTAAAATAATGATTATATTATTAATATTGTAAATTGTTTTAGGTTGACCATAATACATTTTTGGCCTATTTTGTTTGGGCAGTAAATCTCCAAAATTGGGACATTTGTACTTTTATTTGTTTGGGCTTCTACCGGGTTAGTATGAGTCCTTTGGAATTGGGCTTGACCCAATGAACTCTTTTAATTTGATTAATTTTGGTTACAGTTTAAAAAAAGCAAATGAAGATACGCAAACTGGACGGGAAGTGTATTGATGGAATGGGAAACAGAGGAGGCAATCAGTAGGGAACGGGTAAGCTCTTCCTCCTATATAAAAAGGGAGGGAGATGAGAAGAATCTTTTTACCAAGCTAGGCAGAGAGAGAGAGAGAGAGAGAGAGAGAGACCTGAACATTCTGAGAGAAGATTTTTCGGAGAAGACGAACAACAGGGAGACGTCGAAAGAAGAAGGAAAGCCCATCAGTTGTGACGCAGAGTTTGATCGAGGTAAGGTCCCTTCCGATTCTGAATGCTTTGTTTCTACTTTTGGTTGTGTCGATATATACTGAACTCCTTTGGGAATTTGGTTAAATAAAGATAAGGATTGAATAAGTAACAAAAGAAAATTTTTGGAAATCAAGGGAGAAGATGATGTAATGTGTTCTTGTTTGAAGGTGTGGGTTCAATGTGCATGGGGTGTTTGAAAATAGAGGAAGGAAGAATGGAGGAATAATGAAATTGGGTTTCAGTTGATTCATCCTTGATTTCAAAAAAAAAAAAGAAAGATAATTGAGACGAAATATCTTACTACCTGTATATCGGTTTTGAAATTGAATTTTGGTAGTGGGTTTTCATTTGGTTGTTCTCAGTGAAGTAGTTTGAAACCAAGTAGATGGATTATAGTTAACTCACTATTAAAATAGGCACATAGTTGAATTATGCGAAACATTTGAATTGGTGGAATTGCCGGCGATGGTAATGTGGGAGAACAAATAAAGAAGATATAAATTGTTTGAGTGTATGTTGTGTGTGTTCGGCAAAATGAAAGAAAAGAAAGAAAGAAGAAAACAGAAGACAGAATGGCTAGGAATGAGGGAAATAACAATATATGGAGTGCTAGAGAAGAAGGAGAAAGAATAAACAAATTAATAGACAAATCAAGGAAAGGGAGGAAGAATAAATTAATAGAAAAAGTGTGATGTGTTGGAAGTCAAAGACTTCAACAACCCAAAGAAGTAAACTGGGCAAGGATTTCGGTGGATTGATGAATCTGTTTTGTAGATTCATCCCCTTTACTTTTGGTTTTCCAAACAGATGCTTCCCTAACTTTGGAGGTTGTAAAAATGAGTTATACATACTTTCAGAAATTTCTCCAAGTTACAAAAGTTAGAAATGGACCCTATATAATTTTATATTAACTATATATTTGGAAGTTGTTAATCATCTATTAAATTTTAAGATTTACAAGAAGATCCCTAAATTCAGAATTGTATTTTTGTATTATGATAATTTAGATTCGGATAAACGCGGGTAGCAGTACGTTATGCTCAAGTTAGTTTTTCGCAGCATCGCTAAGGTAAGAGATTATGCATCGTTTAGGTTATTTGAATTCTTTATTCCAAATTGTTAGGCTTCCGCTATTTCTTTGGCATTGATCTTTCTTTGAAAATGTGTGTCGACCTTTGGTTGGTATTTGAATTTGAATTCTCGTCGTATCTGTTCTTCTGTTATTCTTAATTGTGAATTGCTTATGAATCTCACAAAATTGTTTAAACTCGATGTGTGATATTTTATTCGGTTACCATTTGTATTTGATTTTGTTGAATATGTAATTATTTTTGAAAAACTCTGTTATGATCACTAAGACAACTAGAATGACCCTTTGGCCTGTTAAGGCGACACTACACCATAGGAACTATGGTGGGGTAATCTGGATATATCATTTTGCTTTTGACCCCTTTAGGGTACTTGGATATTTGAGGTTCCTTGGAGCCACCTTTTGTTTGGTCTAAAATAACTTCTTATGTGATCATAACACCCTCCATAGTATTTGATATTGATTTGATTTATTCTGGTGAACTTAGTAATTATTCCTTGATAAATGAGTATTTAATCATGTGGGTTTCAGAAAAATAATTCCTTTTGAGATTTCAATTTTTGACACTATATATGGTTTGACTTTTTTCATGGTCAACTCCTCCTTAGAAACCGGAGGGGTTGTATATATGGAAATTTGGTTAGGTTCGTGTGGGTCCAGTTGAAGAGAATAAAATTTCGTTATGTTACGAACTACTATTTTGTAATCATTAACTGGAATTTGGGAGTTTCATTTTAGAAATGTATCTTGAAATTTGTAAGCAAATTATTAAGGATTTATGTCATATTTGATGCTTACGTGGAATATATATTAATTACGTTTTAGGTTTCGTAAAATTTTGAGGGTTTTTGGTGACATGGCCATTATGTGGGCCCATGTAGTCGGGCCTAAATTTTGGGGCGTTTCAGTTGGTATCAGAGCTTAGGCTTTAGATCCAATAGGTCTTTATAATATAAACAATAGTTTGAATTAGAAATTGATGGTGGTATTGAATAACGACTCTTTTATATCTTTGCTACCTAGTAATATTAAGTTATGATAATAGTTTTAGGTGATGATTTTATATAAGTAAGAAGAATTTTATTTTCTTGGGACTAATACGATATTGCTTACATGTAGGTATGGTGCATACCAGGATCACGACTAGGAAGTCAGTAGCATCTCCTTTGGCGATTGCGAGGAGAATGGTAGAGAGGGTAAACAGTAGGATGGCTCGAGTTCAGGCAGCACGTCACCGAGTGAGACTAGAAGAACAACAATGGAGGGCGCATCTGCGGGCACAGATGCAAGCCATTAGGGAGACTAGAATACCAGGCTTTTGATGATGTCGTAGAGGCTACGACGCTCACTCATCAAGTGTACGCCATGTTTCAAAATATGCGGGTTCGCACAGAACAGGCTTGGGATAGATTGATGATAGCAGAGGATGATGCTTAGGAGGAGGAGCCGCGGGCAGCCCTAAACGCCATAGATGTTGATCCTGAGCTTGTAGTTGAGGCTAATGTGGAACCAGTTGTTGAAGCAATCGCCAATGTACCACCACAAGCAGGTGACGTTGATAATGAGGATGAAGATCCAAGTGAGGTTAAAGACCCAAGTGAGAATGAGGGTGTAGACACCCCATTTTCGTACCCCTGGTATGTGACATGACATAAAATATCAAGACCTATTAAAACATTAACAAATGTCAAGTTACAGGGTCGTAAATGCAAAAGGACAAAGCAGGATGCGCAAAAGAATGAAATGCAGGGTTCAAAGCGTCAAAAATTGAAACTATGAATAGTAATGGCACCACCCACAGCAAGTCTTGGCATGGCGCCAAGAATGGGCTTGGTGGCGCCCAAAGTGGGCTTCCCGGCTCCCAGTTTCTTCACACTCCACTGTTCCCTTGCCGTAAAGTCCAATTCATTCCGCGGCTGGTACAAGCGACTGATGCATAAAGAAGGAAATTAAATTCCCTCGATGTCCCTTCTCCAGCCTATAAATAGAGGCTTCGGGTTCGCCTTCAGACACACAATTCATCCGCAAAATTCTCCGCGTCCTCGTTACGCTGAAGAAATAGAGAGCGAAGTGAGATAGTGAGCGATCTCCTCAAAGCCTTAAAACCCTGCCAAACCTCCTCTAAACACAAAACCAACCGGTAGAAGTGAGCCTTAGCCCCCCAGCTAGATATCCACCTTATTTCCCCGGCCCAAAAACCATAAGGTAAGCCGTTACTCTACCCGAGTAAATAGGCTGAAATCACCTGAAATAAGCCGTTATTCCGCCCAACCAAATAAGCCAAAACCACCACAAATAAGCTGTCATTCTGCCCGAGTGAGTAAGCCAAAAACACCACAAATAAGCCGTCACTCTGCCCAAATCACAGTAGTAGCAGCAATAAAAGACTCCCTCTTCCAAGAAGGACAGAGCGAGCACACCCTAGGCCATCAGTAGGTAAGTTTTAAGTTGTTATTTGTAAAAGTATTATTTTCAATCCGGCCCAATGTAGATATATAAGCAGTTGTGCTGCCTAGATTAAGTTATGAAATAGCACTAAAAAGAGCCGTTATTATGGCTAAATATTTTCATGTATATCTGTAATTATTTGTAAAGAGATAGTTGCAAGTCTGTAAATAATGTAGATAATTGGATGTATTTGTAGGCAATTAATGCTTTATTTATCTGTTAAATAAATATAACAAAAAATATACTTTAGCCAAAAACTGTTTTGAGACCGAAAGGGCGAGTTGGGTGCCTAGCACCTTCCTAACTCGTAACTTAACCTCCGGACCCGTTTTTTATTATCTCTGGTTTTCTTTTTTTTCTGGTTTTGCTTTAGTTTTGCCTTAAAATAAAGATGTCGACTCTAAAACATTTTGGATCCAGTGGGGCCTCGCAACATCTTTCCTTGCACTTTTCCGTTTTTCCCTAAAAAAGGGAAAATGGGAATAGAAAGGTGCTGTATTCCTATATCCTGGTATCCCATAAACAAGGGATAACTTGATGTAAAAAACCCAAAGCACCGATAGTAATCCGAAATAGGCCATAAGACTATTTTCATAAAATTCATAGTGGGGGCGCCGCAACATTCCTTCCTTGCACTTTCCCGCTTTCCCCTAAAAAAGGGAGAATGAGAATGGAAGAGTGATGCATTCCTATATCCTGGTATCCCATAAAAAAAGGATAACTTGACATAGAAAACCCAAAGCTCCCATATTGGATCAAAAATCCACTAAAGGCAACCGAGGCGCATTCAAACGCGCTATTCTGACAGCATTCCTCTCGCACTTTTGATTTCGCCGTCCCCTAAAAAATGGAGGGTGGAACGAGAGCAGTGGATGTCCCGCATTCGCACATACGCGTACCCCTATCCAAGGGCGCGCGGGGCGCGGGCGCATTTCCCGGGAACCCACAGTGGCGACTCCGTTGGGGAGATCGTTTTTATTTTAAATAAAAATGGAGGGCTAGACTCAGTAACCAAAACTTTTTTTCCTTTTGTTTCTGGCTAAAGTATGCTTGTTATATTAATTTAAACACTTGAATATTGCGTTCCTTTAACATCCGTGTCTATATTTGTGGATATGATCCTCCATCTTGCAGCAGTTTCATTCCAATCACTGTTACGGATATACTTGAAAATATTCGTATTTTTTTTAAAAAAATATTTGCAAAAAAAAATATATAATATATATATGCAGTATTTTATGTGCAATAATTTCCGAACAGCACAACAAAAGGTTCGGAGCTTTATTTTTAATATCGTTTCACTTTCGGCCATATATTATTATTTTATTCTGCTTTATTTTCATTCCGCAAATTAAATATATATGTATATTTGCATTCATTCTGTCATTTTATTTTGGGGATATAGGAAAAATTTGTAATTAATAGGGATAGATAGATTCCCCGCTTTTCTTTCTATTTCTTGATGGTATGCTTGCTTGCTCGCACTCAAACTAAAAAAGCCGAGAAAATCCACAAATAACAGCAAGACATGCCATATCTTTTTTATTTTCTATTTCTATATTTGAAAAAAAAACTTTCTTGCTTTTTAGATACCGCACACACGCGCACATGCATATAAATATATTCCGAATTGCTACCCTACACCATGGCCAGCCTACCCCCTACATAAGCCAACATTAGATTGCATATAGATTCTCAGGATACTTCAAAGACCGACCAGTTTTTGCATTTTAAATTGTGGGTCAGCCCCTGTAAAAAAAAAGTGCAAGTCAAAAAAAATCTGCGCAGGTCAAAAGAAAAAATGTGCGCAAGTCAAAAAAAAAATTAATACACTGGGGCTGATTTATTATTTTCTAAATGCTCGACCTAGACCATTTCGAATGGTGGATCCTGAAAAGAGTATAGGCCCTTCGCCTGGGATCAGTCTGATCTCGGGGAGTCGAAAGGCAGGTGGAATATGTTGGTCCTATACTCTGGAGAAAGAATCCACTGTTCCAGGAAAAGTCCTGAGACCGTCAAAATAAAGCAGGTGCTTATCTGGTCAATTATAAGGAAAAGAATAAATAAAAAATACTAATAAAGGCACGCTGTACTCCAAACCCAGAAAGCCTTCAGCCAGCCTTTTGATACCTCCATAACCCATTTTCCTCAGAAACCTGGCCCGAATTTGGAAAGGCAGATATAGTACTGGCCGGTTGATACGGGAAATAAGTGCGAAATCGAACGATGATGATATCGATATCGAGATCGACGACAAAGGCGTAACCAGTCCGCATAATACAGATCCGAGCAGTATGGCAGCAGAAAGTGAGCAGTCCGCTATGGGTACAGATGCAGGGGCTCCAGGGTACGCTCCGACTCTAGCACTGCAATAATGGTTTGACCAAAAGTTGGGTGCAGCGACTGATCGTATGATGAGCCAAATGGCTAGTCTGGTGCAAAGTTTAAAATCCAGTGGTGAGGTAATCTCTTCCCCTGCTGTCCCCCAGGAAGCATCAACATCTCATGTGCCTCCAAACCCAAACCCCCAACCAAACACTAACCCACCAAATATTGTCGATACCCCGAATCCCAATCCTCCACCAAGTCCTTACTACCCAAACATCAGTCCTTACCCGTACTATCCTCCATACCCTCTCCCAAGCACCAATATTCCCCAAAGCCCAAATGACCTCCCTTTTCCCATAACCAACCCACTCCAAAATAGCCCACATATGGACCCATAAAGCTATAACTCACCTGGCCAAGTTACCACATACTTACCTTATAATGATCCTGGCCGCCCAACCGAAGCCATCAATAATCCACCAGCCCAGAATCCTTATCCAGCCCAAAATCCACCAACCCAAAATCCGTATCCAGCCCAAAATCTTTATCCAACCCAAAATCCTTACCAGACACCGCAGCCAGAAATTAACCCAGCCTTCCCTAGTCTAGCCAGTATATACCAAAACCCAACTCCCCCAGCCCCCAAAATAGAGGCTGAAATGGAAAATATGAAGGCCATGATGCTCAAACTTCTCAATAAAGGAGAATTTTCTACGCGGGCACTAACATTACAACCTGCGGCAGTATTGCCTTTAAAATTCAAAATGCCCGACATAGAAAAATTTGATGGGACTGGATGCCCTATATCCCACATAAAATCTTATTCCACTGGCATGCAGTCAAGGGGAGCTAGCTTTGAGGCTATGGCTTCCAACTTTCACCTCACCTTAATAGGAGCTGCCAAGCAATGGCTAATGTTGTCTGATAGTGGCACCATGAATACTTGGGACCAGATAGCTGAAGGGTTCCTTGAAAGGTATAAAGACAACACCGACCTTGAAAACAAAAGAGACCTTGAGTTGTGCACCCAAAGGGAAAAAGAAACCTGTGTTTAGTTCGCAGTCAGGTGGAAAAGAAAGTTGGCTCAGACCTTTGACAGACCTGATCCGGCCGAATCATGCAGAATGTTCATCAAAAACCTCCAGCCCATTTACCTGGAAAACATGCGGTATCTCCCCTACACCAATTTTAAAGAAATAGTGGAGATAGGAGCTCGTATTGATGAAGATATACGGATGGGGCAATTACAAGTCAATACGTCTCCTAGATCTTTCCGTTACTCTAAAGGGAAGACAGCCGCAGCCGCACCAGTTGTCAATATGGTAGGAAATGCATCAACCACTTATCCTACCTAAAGTTATGGCACTGTTCCATGGTCCTATGGAGCGGACAGTGCATCTGATCGGAGGAATAATGGCCCGAGAAATTTCAAATCGAGCAGGCATTATGATGAACTGCAAGCCTCCTAGTCTGTGATTCTACAGGGGCTAATGGCACAAGGAGTGTTAAAGCCTATGGAAAATTATAAGCCACCAAACCCCCTGCCTATGACTTGGAATCATGCCCAGTACTGTGAATATCATCGCTGCAGTGGTCACCTCACCGATAAATGTTATATACTCAGAGATGCTATCCAAGATCTTATAGATGATAATGTTATTGAAAAGCGTCCTCCCGGACCAAATATAGTCAATAACCCTCTACATCAAATCAACATGATTGAGGTTGGTGAAAATTTTTGTGCACCCAAGTTTGAAACAAATAAACACTCATTACCATATATCTGTGTTCCTTTCTTTCCATCCCCATCTATAAAAGAGCCTAGCTGCAATATGCTCTCTTGGGACACTATTTTGGGTAGCCAAAATACTTGTGATATTGAAAAAGCCACTGGGTTGGTGGGGATGTTAGCCACCTTACCCAATCTGGCCGAGCCTACCAACCAAACCTGGAAAGAGGTGATCACTCTGACAAGGACCAAGCAACAGCTTCCTGGGTATGATAGGTAGAGGCACTGATTATGAGAAGCTCCCTATTGAGCTTAAGTCTATTTCTAATAAGCCTCTGTAGAACTAGTATACTACGACCGGCCCGCTTTTGACGCCCGCAGATCTGGTGGACCGCTTCGGATATATTATCCCTATTCCTTTCCCTAGCTTTACGGATTGGTCATCTACCGATCCACTCCCTAAAGTTGAGGATCTCAAACCCCAGGTCCTCAATAATGTAATAAACCCTGTACGGTTTGCTTTTAATGATAATCTAATTGTCTTTGCTTATTCCTTAGTTGCACCTACATTAAAAGACGCATTAAATAATTATGATGATAAGTCATTTAATGAAAAGGACCCAAAAGATAAAAATTATTTGCTTGAGCTTGTAAAGTCAGTTGAGCTCCAGGAACAACATCATTCACGGCAACTGGAGACTGACCACTATCAATCTGTGGCTGGACAATGAAATCTAAGGAATCAAAATCGACAACTGCTTGCAAGGCTCTAAAAAAGGTAGCACTCATCGACATCCCTAAAGAGTTCGTACATATCTTCGCCTTGTCCTATGAAGATATGTTGGGGCTAGATCCAATCATAGTCAAACATCGGATCCCATATGTCCGGGTGCTCGCCCAGTCAAGCAAAAGCTCCACCGCATCAAGCTGGAATGGTCACTACAAGTAAAAAAAATTAAAAAAATCATGAAACAGTTGCATGTCAATTTCATTCGGGTAGTAAAAAAAATTAAAAAAAAAAGAAAAAAAAATACCCGATCGGGCTATCCAATATAGTGACCATTCCTAAGCCCAATGGGAAGGCCCAGATCTGCGTAGACTTCTGCGACCTCAGCAAAGTGTCGCCCAAAGATGACTTCCCTCTATCTAGTACTGATATTATGGTATACGTCGTTACTACTCACAAAATCAAATCATTCGTTGACGGCATGCTGGGCTATAGTCAAATCAAGGGCAGTAGAGGACCAAGAAAAGACCTTATTCACCACCCCTTTGGGGGACCTACTGCTATCACGTCATGCCGTCTGGGCTAAAAAAAAATGATGGGGCTACTTATCAAAAGGCTGCCACCACTCTCTTCCAAAATGTGCCGTATATTGTCAAAGAGATCCGGTCAGGAGATGTCGTACTCCTCACAAGCCAGGAAAGAAAACCTTGTTCAGCCCTCCAATCTCAACGAGCTTAAAAGGTATTGTGCCCGAGCCACCCTATCTGACAAGTGCTTCCCTCTCCAGCTCGCTAGGTTGAAAACCCGAAAGGACGGCCTAGGCAAAAATTAGAGCAAATTAAAAAAAAAACAATAAAAAGGAGAAATAAGGGCTCGCTAGGCTGAAAATCCGAAAGGGCGGCCTAGGCAAAAGTTAGAACAAATAAAAAAAATAAAAAGGAGAAATAAGGGCTCGCTAGGCTGAAAACCCGAAAGGGCGGCCTAGGCAAAAATTAGAGCAGAATAAAAAAATAAATATATATATATATATATATATATATAAAAAGGAGAAATAAGGGCTCGCTAGGCTGAAAACCCAAAAGGGCGGCCTAGGCAAAAGTTAGAGCCAAATAAAAAATATATAGATCAGGAGAAAAAGGGGAGGGAAAGCACTCTTTGAAACCTCCGCATCCTACCTCCAGTCTTCAGCATGCAAGGAACTCGACTACCAAAAAAAAAAAAAAAAAACCACGACAAGAAGCTCGCAATAAAAATACTAAAATTTTCAGGTCCTAAGGTGCAACTTAGGAATAATTGCTAAAGAAATTTAGGTTATACATTAATTGCAGCTACATATCTATTTATTGCTTATGTTCCCATTGTTTCCCCAGAAACTATCCCTTCTTTTGCAGCTTAAGCCCCAAGGTGGTCCATCAATGTCTGCGGCATCCGCCCAGCCGGGCCCATATACTTCTTCTGCAAGGCACAGAAAAGGCTCAGTCTCATCAGAATGAGAAGCACCAGAAGTGTCCCCGTCCTATTCATTATCCGCATTGCCATTGTCCTGAAACAGCCAGACGACTTGGGTTCTGACCATTCACTGCTGCTCTGTCTGATTGCGAAGAAAAAAGCAGGGACTATGAGAATAGCCTTATGCCAAGTATAGCCCTACAACGATTATATGGACGAGAACAGGAGGAGATAACTGCCTTTTCCTCTCCCCGCATATCATGAAAAAAAAGGAGGGAAGCCCGCTCGAGCCCGAATGTATATTCTTTTAAAATCTGTTTCTGAGATACAGCGTGCCATTACCCATTAGATATTGGTATAGCTTTGCTTTGTGCGTGTGTTTTGAATCTGCATTTTTTTAATCTTGCATCATATAAAATTATATTGCATTGTAAATGTTTGTACAGGTTTTAACCAAAAAAAATTAAATTTTTTTTTGTATTGTTTTGCATCTAAATAAACGTTTTTGCATTCTAGGCATCATAAAAGTGTGTTTTGCATTTTAAAGATATGTACTACATTTTGCATTATTGCATGCATGATAGAATAAAGAATGCCCATGCATCATGTTAATAAGCATCCTGTAATTTTTAGGCATCACATTTGCATAAAATAAAGTAGTACATGCATCCAGCATTTACATTTATTATCCAATAAGCTGCATTAGGAGTGTGCTAAAAAGAAAATAAAATGTCACCAATCATGAAAATAAATATTCTCATGACATTTACTATGTCCCTGCAGCATAAGCATGCATGAAAAATAAATTTTAGGCCATGAAATATATCTGTGTTGTCTTGTATTCATCTGAAAATATGCCCGAAAATGTGTTCAGAAAAAATTGAATTGTATTCCGAAAAGTCCGTTTCGTGAACACATAGCATGCAAAATATGCTTTAGCCTAGAACATGCATCATATAGCCCCCATTTGCATTTATAGTATAAATCATGCATAGTAGGGTCAAATAGTGACCACTAGTTCAATCATGCATCGTAAGAATAAATTGCATAAATTTCATGCATCATTACTTAATTGCATCATTTAGGCATAAATAGGACATGCATAAGCATTATTAATAAAGTCAGAAATTCTTCAAAAAGTGTCAACCAATGCCAAAATCTAGCAGATCTGAAGTATATCCAGGCAGAGCAAAAAAAAAAAAAAAAAGAGGAATATTGAAAAACAAAAAAAAAGGAATATGAAAAAAAAGAGAGAATAAACAGATAATAAGCATGCAAATAAAGAGAAATGGCGAGCATGCAGAATAAAGAAGATAAAAAAAGAAAACAAAACAAAAGAAAACAAAAAAAAAAAAACAACAACAGAAAAAAAAAAGAGAATAAACAGATAATAAGCATGGAAATAAAGAAAAATGGCGAGCATATAGAATAAAGAAAAAAGAAAAGAAAGAAAAGAAAAAAAAAGAAAAAATCGGGAGAGGGGAAAATGCATGTACAAGAAAAGAAAAGGAAAAATTTATAAGTGCATGCAGCAAAAGAAATGCGGCGGCAGAAGAAGAAACTTTTGGCTGAAGCTAGAAAATGGAGCAAAAAGAAAACAGCAGCAAATAAAAGATGATTTCAGCTGGTACCAAAAGATGCAGCAGCAAGGAAAGGAAGTTTCTAACCAAGGTTAGAAGGAGCAGTAAAGAAAAAATGCAGCAACATCAAGAAAGATTTTCCAGCTAAAGCCGAAAATATAGCGGAACAGGGAAAACAATTTTCCAAAGAAAGGGGAAGACAAAAAGAAAAATCCCCGAAAGTGCAAAGAAGAGCGAGGAAAAAGCAGTAAGCGGCAAGAAAGCAACAAAACAACGGCGGCGACAATTTGCCGCATGGGCACAACAAGGGTAAGAAAAGGAAGGTATTTTTTTTCCTTTTTTCAGTGCATTTGTATGATGTTGGAAACTTTCCTTTAAGGGGCATGCAGCCCCGGATTCAAAGGGAAAGGTCTTGTTCTCCGGTGAAGGCTGAGTTCCTGAGGAAGCAATACATTCTATGCATTTTTCGATGTGTTGGAAAACTTTCTTTTAAGGGGCATGCAACCCCGGATTCAGAGAGAAAGGTCTTGTCCTCCGATAAAGGCTGAGTTCCTGAGGAGACAATTCATGTCGTGCAGCCGCAGGCGAACTACGATTGGTCTGATTCTTTGGCTAAGGATACGTAGGCAGTCTATCTCGGTAGACGCGACCAACCACAACACGTTATCATTACCTTTGCAGCACTCATTTGATAAAGCTTTGCATGAACTTGCTCATTTAGCATTGCCGCACTTGCACCGCAGCATTTGGACCCCTGGCTGAATGAACTACGTCTTGGTCTGATTCTTTGTATAAGGATACATAGGCATCCTATTTCGGTAGGCACGACCGTTGCATGAATGATGGTTTAGGTTTTGACCGAACTACGTTTGGTCTGATTTCCTTTACTAAGGAATACTTAGGCAGCCTACATCAGTAAGTTCGACCATCATAGCACTTAATTTGCATATCTGCTTAAAAACTGCGATAACCTGCTATAACTGACTAAAAATGTCTAGGATATGGAAGTTTGTTTCATGTTATAAATTGATGCATCATAACTGCTACCTGTTACATCTTTCTCCCTCGTTTTATGATTGAACGGAATTGGAGAGTCTATTTCTTATCAACGATGTTCGTCTACTCAGTAAGCTGCGGGTTACCCGTAGACTCCATCGTGGAGGGGCTCTGTAGACACCCCAATTTCGTACCCCTGGTATGTGACATGACATAAAATATCAAGACCTGTTAAAACATTAACAAATGTCAAGTTACAAGGTCGAAAATGCAAAAGGACAAAGAAGGATGCACAAAAGAATGAAATGCAGGGTTCAAAGTGTCAAAAATTGAAACTATGAATAGTAATGGCACCACCCACACCAAGTCTTGGCATGGCGCTAAGAATGGGCTTGGTGGCGCCCAAAGTGGGCTTCCCGGCTCCCAGTTTCTTCACACTCCACTGTTCCCTTGCCGTAAAGTCCAATTCATTCCGCGGCTGGTACAAGCGACTGATGCATAAAGAAGGAAATTAAATTCCCTCGATGTCCCTTCTCCAGCCTATAAATAGAGGCTTCGGGTTCGCCTTCAAACACACAATTCATCCGCAAAACTCTCCGCGTCCTTGTTACGCTGAAGAAATAGAGAGCGAAGTGAGATAGTGAGCGATCTCCTCAAAGCCTTGAAACTCTGCCAAACCTCCTCCAAACACAAAACCAACCGGTAGAAGTGAGCCTTAGCCTCCTAGCTAGGTATCCACCTTATTTCTCCGGCCCAAAAACCATAAAGTAAGCCGTTACTCTACCCGAGTAAATAGGCTGAAATCACCCGAAATAAGCCGTTATTCCGCCCAACCAAATAAGCCAAAACCACCACAAATAAGCCGTCATTCTACCCGAGTGAGTAAGCCAAAAACACCACAAATAAGCCGTCACTCTACCCAAATCACAGTAGTAGCAGCAATAAAAGACTCCCTCTCCCGAGAAGGACAGAGCGAGCACACCCTAGGCCATCAGTAGGTAAGTTTTAAGTTGTTATTTGTAAAAGTGTTATTTTCAATCCGGCCCAATGTAGATATATAAGCAGTTGTGCTGCCCGGATTAAGTTAGGAAATAGCACTAAAAAGAGCCGTTATTATGACCAAATATTTTCAAGTATATCTGTAATTATTTGTAAAGAGACAGTTGCAAGATTGTAAATAATGTAGATAAATGGATGTATTTGTAGGCAGTTAATGCTTTATTTATCTGTTAAATAAATATAACAAAAAGCATACTTTAGCCAAAAACTGTTTTGAGACCGAAAGGGCGAGTTGGGTGCCTAGCACCTTCCCAACTCGTAACTTAGCCTCCGGACCCGTTTTTTATAATCTCTGTTTTTTTTTCCTGGTTTTGCTTTATTTTTGCCTTAAAATAAAGATGACGACTCTAAAACATTTTGGATCCAGTGGGGCCTCGTAACATCTTTCCTTGCACTTTTTCGTTTTCCCCTAAAAAAGGGAAAATGGGAATAGAAAGGTGATGTATTCCTATATCCTGGTATCCCATAAACAAGGGATAACTTGATGTAGAAAACCCAAAGCACCCATAGTAATCTGAAATAGGCCATAAGGCTATTTTCATAAAATCCATAGTGGGTGCGCCGCAACATTCCTTCCTTGCACTTTCCCGCTTTCCCCTAAAAAAGGGAGAATGGGAATGGAAGAGTGATGCATTCCTATATCCTAGTATCCCCTAAAAAGGGATAACGTGACATAGAAAACCTAAAGCTCCCATTTTGGATTAAAAATCTACTAAAGGCAACCGAGGCGCATGCAAACGTGCTATTCTGATAGCACTCCTCTCGTACTTTTGATTTTGCCGTCCCCTAAAAAAGGGAGGGTGGAACGAGAGTAGTGGATGTCCCGCATCCGCACGTACGCGCACCCCTATCCAAGGGCGCACGGGGCGCGGGCGCATTTTCCGGGAACCTACAGAGGGTCCAAGTGAGTAAGGAGAGTAGTTGACACGTTAGTTTTATAATGTCATCATAATAGTTACTTTTGTTTTAGATGGCTATATTTGTTTTCTCTTAGAATGACATGGAACAATTGGTTTGAAGCAAGGAAATTTGAACAAAGGATAAACTTTTGAAAAATTATTTTAGCTTTTGTTTGATTGTTTGATGTGGTTTTGACGTGACTTTGATATTTGTATCTTGATATGCTGTGAATACATAAGTTTAATAATGCCTTAGCTAAAATTTGACACTAGATATAAAGTGTATACTTTGCCCTTAATAAGCTACACTAATAACATGTGACATATAGTGTAGTATGAACATTGGTCATCATTTGACACCTCAATATTTTTGTATCAGAACGACATGGCACGAGGTGCACTAGGAGGAGGCCATCGCGATAATCGTGTCTACGGACACGGTAGAATGGGTTGAGGTAGTACTGTTGCTAAGGATTCTGCCTCAGAGATTGGTGAGAACATGAATGGACCTCAAGGACTTAGCCACGTCCTTGCTGTGGGGATTGGTTAGGTGAACCCCCAACCTCAACCACCACCCCAACCGCAACCATAACCTCTGCCTAAACCAGTGGCTAAAGACCCAATGGATATCTTCCAGAAGAGAGATCCTAAGCCTTTCTCAGGTGTTCCAGGTACTGAGAAGCCTGAGGATTGGATTGAAGGCATAAAGAAGATCTTTAGGACGATGACTCTTACTAGTGAGGAAAAGGTTAACCTTGCCACATTCAAGTTTGTAGGGGAGCCCGATCAGTAGTGGCAGTTGTGGGTCGCTCGGCGTGCGCCCGCGCCCCGCTCGCCCTTGGATAGGGGTACGCGTACGTGCGGATGTGGGACACCACTGCTCTTATTCGATCCTCCCTTGTTTAGGGGAAAACGAAATTAAAAGTGCGAGAGGAGTGCTGTCTAAAATAGCACGTTGGAATGCGCCTCGGTTGACTTTAGTGTAGTTTTGATCCAATATGGGAACTTTGTGTTTCCCGCATCAAGTTATCCCTTGTTTAGGGGATACCAATATATGGGAATGCATCACCCTTTCATTCCTATTTTCTCTTTTTCAGGGGAAAACAGAAAAGTGCAAAAAAGGATGTTGCGACGCCCCCACTATGGATTTTATAAAAATAGCCTTATGGCCTATTTCGGGTCACTATGGGAGCTTTGGGTTTCCTGCATCAAGTTATCCCTTGTTTAGGGGATACCAGGATATAGGAATACACCACCCTTTCATTCCCATTCTCCCTTTTTTAGGGAAAAACAGAAAAGTGCAAGAAAGGAGTGTTGCGAGGCCCCACTGGATCCAAAATGTTTTACAGTCGCCATCTTTATTTTAAGGCAAAAATAAAGCAAAACCAAAAAAAGAAAAAAACCCAGAGATTATGAAAACGGGCTCGGAGGCTAAGTTACGAGTTGGGAAGGTGTTAGGCACCCAACTCGCCCTTTCGGTCTCAAAAATGGTTTTTGGCTAAAATGGTTTTTGGCTAAAGTATGCTTATTGTTATATTTATCTAGGAAATAAATAAAGCATTTAAAGACAGGAAAATAAAAGCAAACACATCCGTGGCTACAATATTTACGAACTTGCAGCCATTTTCCTTACAATAATTACAAAAATATTTAAAAATATTTGGCCATTATAACAGCTCTTTTACATAATATTTTCTAACTAAATCCGGGCAGCACAACGGCTTATATTTGCTACATTGGGCCGGATTTTAAAGAAAAACTTTATATAAAAAAATAGCGCCCTTAAAGGCTATTACCTTTTATAGCGCGGTGTGCTCGCTCTGTCCTTCACGGAGAGGGAGTCTTTTTTGTGTTGTTGTTATTGTGATTTGGGCAGAGTGACTACTTATTTTTGATGGTTTTGGCTCGTTCACTCGGGCAGAATGACGGCTTATTTGTGGTTGTTTTGGCCTTTTTGGTTGGGCGAAATAACAGCTTATTTTTGGTGTTTTTTGGCCTATTACTCGGGCAGAGTAACGGCTTACTTTATGGTTTTTGGGCCGGGGAAATGAGGTGGATACCTAACTAAAAGACTAGGGATCACTTTTAATCGATGGATTTTTGTTTTGGCGGACTTTGGATGGGGTTTCAAAGCTTTTATGGGCTGAACACTCCCTATCTCACTTCTCTCACTAAACTCGGCGTTGGGATGACGTAAAGATTTTTCTTCAGCGTCTCTTTGCTATGATTTCTCCTTTTAGAAGTGAGCCCCGGCACCTTTATTTATAGGTGGACGAAGGGACTCATCCGGGATTAAAAATCCCTTCAGCGCGCTGATCAATCGTGTACACCAGCCTTCGTCGCTTGTACAATGCGTAAACTTTGTGGGTACTGTTGAGAGCTCTGGTGCGGAATCCACCTGGGCTTGGCACGGCACCAGATCAGCCTTTTGGCCACGCCAAGTGACTGTTCAAGTTTCAATTTTGGCATTTTCACCCCTCGCATTTTACTGTTTTGCGCATCTTGCATTTCCTTTCACATTCTTGACTCCGGTAACTTGACATTTGTTAAGTTTAAGCAGTTCTTGATATCATATGCCAGAGTCACATATCAGGGGTACGAAATTGGGGTGTCTATAGAGCCCCTCAACGATGGAGTCTACGGGTAACCCGGGGATTACTGAGTAGACGAACATCGTTGATAAACAATAGACTCTCCAATTTCGTTCAATTAAAATAGGAGAAAAATGCAACAGGTAACAGTTATAATGCCACAGTTTATCTTGCTAACCAAACTCAATAGCCTAGACATATTTAGTCGGTTATAACAGGTCAACGTAATTTTTAAGCAGATATGCAAATTAAGTGCTCTAATAGTCGGACCTACTAATGTATGCTGCCTACGTAGTCCTTAATAAAGGAAATCAGACCAAACGTAGTTCAGGAAAAAACAAGTCGAACAACAAACGAGGATGTCATGTCCTTCGGGTCAAAAACCCGACCAAGAACACAACAGGAAAAAGATTTTCATGTTTTTCGGAAAAAGCCGTATTCAAACGGTCGAAAACGGCTGTTAAATACGGTATGAAGATTTTAAAGTTTTTCGGAAACCATATTTCAACTGGGCAAAAACCTGTTATCGAAATATGTTAAGAGAAATTTTCAAAAATTGTGCCCGACTGGTCAATACCTTGTCGCCAAACACAATAAGAAAAATTTTCAAATTTTCCGAAAACTGCACTCGTCTGATCAAAATCTGTCGCCGAGCACGGCAAAAAAGAACTTTCTTCAAGTTTTTCGAAAACTGTATAAGATCGATAAAAATATGTCGCCAGATACGGCAAAAAAGATCTTTGTTTTTCCTTTTCTTTCTTCTCACTCTCTCTGTTTTTTTTTTGTTTTTTCTATATTCCAATTTTTTGTTTTTTTTAATATTCTTCTTTTTTTTTATTTTTGAAATATTTCTCTTTTTTTTTGTTTTTGAAATATTCCTCTTTTTTTTGTTTTTGAAATATTCCTCTTTTTTTTTTGTTTTTTGAAATATTCCTCTTTTTTTTTGTTTTTGAAATATTCCTCTCTTTTTTTTTTGTTTTTTTTTTCAAGAACAAAAACTTTTTGAAAAAAGACTTTTTCTTTTATTTTTTCTAAAACAAAACTCTTTCTGAAAAAGACTTTTCTTTTATTTTTTTTATTTGAAGTTAGGATAAGAATACTTTACCTTTCTTACCTTTTCGTGCTTGGGTGGCTGCCGCGGATTTGGCTGATTTTGATATTTCTGCCACTTTCGCTTCTTCAAGCTAGGGACTTCTTTTTTTCTTCTTTTTTCTTATCTTTTTTTTTTTTACCTTTGCCGCCTGAATTTTTTGGCTTTTCTGCTTATTTTGCGGCTGATCTGCTGGGGATATTACTTTTTCTTTTGTCCTCGGGTAGATGGCCGTCAATTTTGGTTAACAAAATTACTTTTGTTAACTATTCGTTAAGCCTAGGGGCCATTTTGGAATTTTTGGAACTTGAGGACTTAAGTGTCACAGTTTCAAACTTCGGAGGGGGAAAAGGAAAAATTCCTTTTTCCTCCCTTATTGTTGACAGGGGAGAAAGGCAGGGAGCTACTGCTCCTTTCTTCTTCTTTCTTTCTTCTCTTCAGCTTCCTCCGACGCGGCCATTGTTGCCCGTTTCATTTTCTTTCCATTTTCGCTCCTTTTCTCATTTTTCTTTCGCCAACTCGAGTGTTTTATCTAGAAAATGGCATCTTCTTCACGATCCAGGAAGGGGAAAGCACCTATGCACCCAGAATCTGGCGAAAGGAAGAAAGAGTTTCCTCCTTTGATCCGAAATAAACTCAAATACTGGTATTCTACGGACGACTGGGGCAACATTCTTCGCGATCGGGACACTCATGTGTTCAATCTTCCACCTACTTCTGTAAGTTTATTCCTTTTTTAGATTTGCCTGGGTATACTTCATATCTGCTAGATTTTAGCACTGTTTGGCACTTTTGAAGCACTCCTGACTTTATTAATAATGCTTATCCATGTCCTATTTATGTCTAAATGATGCAATTGGGTAATGATGCATGGATTTTTTTGTAATTTATTCTTGCGATGCATGATTTGAACTAGTAGTCACTATTTGACCCTACTATGCATGATTTATACTATAAACACAATTGGAGCTATATGATGCATGTTTTAACCTAAAACACATTTTTGCATGCCATATGTTCACGAAACTGACTTTTCGGAATATAATTCAAATTTTTCTGAACACATTTTCGGGCACATTTTTCGGATGAATATGGGACAAAACAGATATATTTTATGCCCTAAAATTTATTTTTCAAGCATGCTCATGCTGCAGGGACATAGTAAATGCCATAGGAATATTTATTTTCATGATTGGTGACATTTTATTTTCTTTTAGCGCACCCCTAATGCAGCTTATTGGACAATAAATGCAAATGATGGATGCATATACTACTTTATTTGATGCAAATGCAATGCAGAAAAATTATAGGATGTTTAATAACACGATGCATGGGCATTCTTTTATCCTATCATGCATACTATAATGCAAAAATGCAGTACATATGTTTAAAATGTATTTCTATAATGCCTATGATGCAAAAAGTAACCATTTAGATGTAAAATAACACATATAATTTTTTTTTATTTTTTTATTTTTATTTTTCATTCATTTTTTTTTCATGGCAAGAATACATATTTAGATGCATAAAAATGTATTTTTTTTTATTTTTATTTTTTTAAAAAGTATGTAAAAGAATACAACATATACTTTCAAAATACACATTTTTTTTACGAGGAAAACAAATGTTTATATATATATATATATATATATATATATATATATATATATATATATATATATATATATATATATATATATATATATATGTATATATGTATATATATATTATTTTAAAGAAATGATGTTTTTTTTATTTACGAATGCTAAATGTTTATTTATATTTACAATGGTTTTTCCTTCTTTTTTTTATATCACAGGAAATTAGCATGCTGCAATTTTATAATTCATGAAATACAATGCATGCAACATGTTTATTATTTTTCTTACTTATTCATTATTATTGTCTATCAAAAAAAAATTTACGAGGAAAATAAAGATAGTGGACTTACCTTTCCCGCTTTTTATTTATTTATTTTTTTTCCAGTTTCGCTGGTCGTTCAAGAGGGTCCGGGTTTCATGCACCAACTTGATGGACATTTACTGCATGTTGCCCGAGGCGACACAGGTCCTGGTGGAGGGCTCTGGTTTTAGCGCTTTTCTCCATGCTTTTCGTCCCTTCACAAGTTACCTGCCGATCTTTAATGTGCTGCGGGACTATTAGTGGGACACCACCCACACCTTTCACTTTAGCTGGGGGGGAGGCGACCATGACCCCTGTGACTTCGCCGCTATTACTGGCCTCCCTACCAGTATTGGGGAGACTCTGGCCCCGGACTATACTCTCTGTCGGTGTCCAGAGGAGCTGGAGGACCTCCTGGGCTTCGAACCGGAATTCAAATCGACGGACGAGATCTTTATCGGGCGGCGCCGCAGGCTTGGCAACTGGCCTTGGTGCTTAAGAAATGACATGGCCGCCATGACTCGAGTGGCTAGAGCGTTCTTATTTTTCTTTCTTGGCACGTCGCTCTTTGCCAACTCTTCTACCACCCTGCGGGTTTCCGTCCTGGCTTGTTTGGCTGATTTCGGGCGGATCCCTTCTTATGACTAGGGACAGGCGGCCCTGGTCGAATTATATGCTTCCATGGACAAGGCTTGCCGGAATGACTCGCCGACCTTGAATGGATTTGCCCCGGCGTGGGAGGTATATGCATTTTCCTGCTTTTGCTGCTTTGTTTGTTTTTTTTTAATATATATATTTTTTGCAGCATACATTTCTTTTTATTTTTATTATTGCTGATAACATTTTTTTTCTTTTTTTTTTTAATTTTTCTTTGTAGGTCTGGGCCTTTTCATTTTTCCATTTCACGCTGGGTCCTCTCCTTCAGCGTGTCCACCAACACCAATATCGAGCCGGTATATTGATGAAATAGGGTTCAACCAACCGGGCAGACGATGGTTGTAAAAGGAAGGAACGAGTGCGGGAACGGATCACTAGCTCGAGTCCTGGTACGGTGCACTTCCTTCCTTGGGAGGTGCGGAGGGGCATTATGCGGTTGCCTTGGGATTGAGCGTGCCGGATCATCGATAATGGTATCCATTATGGTGGTTAATTCGTTATACATGGGCGGCGGGTTGTCGCCGGCATCGATCTATTTTAGTACCTCGGTGGTGCCTCCTGCGGCCCTCTTTGGGTGATGACCCGATCATACACTAACAGTATCGCACCTTCCGAAATTCCTCATGCCGCCGATTTTCCGATCCATATGGCGTATGCGGAATTCTTGAGGCAGTGCTGCATCCTCCTTTCCTTGCTCCTGCCGCGCCCAGACGGCATTCTGATGCCTCTGCCAAACCAGGGCCTTCTACTTCATCTATCGACGAGAACACGGAGTTCAGGCGATGATGTCTTCTCACCTTCCATGTCGATTAGGGCGGTCATATGGTAGAGGAGGTTCTCCTGCATGTCGGCCCACTGAGACGGAAGGTAGAAGACACATTTAGGCTTCATTATTATTTATTATTATTTTTAATATCATGCACATGTATATATCATTTTTGTGAGAGGCATTATATGCATGTCTGGCTTT
>CM028382.1:42198902-42233234 GCA_013146195.2 Codonopsis lanceolata
ACTTCTTAAGGGTGCTTTTATGGCATACCAAATCGCTTTTAAAACTCCAATAGGAATGAGTTCATATAATGGTATATGGCAAAGCTTGCCATTTACTGAAATTGAAAGCATAAAGTATTGGCATCAAGTTAAAGAATTAAACTTAGATTTAACTTTTGCCTGAGAGGAAAGATTGTTTCATTAAATGAATTAGAAGAACACAAGTTGAATTGTATGAGAATGCTAAATCATATAAAGAAAAGACCAAGAAATATCATGACATGGGTTAGCCAACAAGATGTTTATCCAGGATGAAAGTGTTACTTTTAATTCTAGACTTAGGCTATTCCTGTTAAAGTCTAAATGGTCTCGTCCCTTTATAATTGTACGAATTTATCCTCATGGAGCTGTTGATATTCAAAATCCTAAATATAATGAAATTTTCAAAGTTAATGGACACCGACTCAAGCCATACCTAGAGCCGATGTCGCTGAACGAACAATTGAGTTAATTCGCTTGGCCGACAATGAACCACCCAAGGATTAGGCTTTGCACCGTCGAGCCAAAGACGTTAAACAAAGGCGCTAAGTGGGAGGCAACCCACTATTATGATTTTTGTTGCTTCCATAGTTAATTTAAATATGTTATTCTCTGTTAAATGTATTTTTGGACATTTGATTTTTAATTAAATATGCCAAAATTCAAGTTTGGGGGAGAAAAGCATCTTAGTGTTGTATTTATATGTTGCTAATAAATTTAGTTTAGATTTTTTGTTAAGTTTTTGCAATACATGAAAGTTACAAAACATAACGGAGTATAACAAGACGGGCTAAACTGCAAACTGTTGAAAAGAATGAAAAGAAATCAAGATGGAGTAAGCTCGACACCCATGTGACGCAGGTGTGGAAGACTTGGACCGCAAGGTCCTCAAGAATGCGATCTCGCAACGCATCGTCGCTACATGGGGAATCGCCAACAACTTGATCGCCACCTTGCGGTCGCAAAGTGTGGCAGACCTTGCGACCGCAAGGTCCCTTTATATAAGAATCTGCCGAGCCTCATTTGCAGAACACCAGAAAATCATTCCTCCTTCAACAAAGCAGCAGCAGGTGCCTCTCTCTTCCAAATCCGGCGATCTTTGCACTTCTTCCATCAATTTTGGCTCCAACCTCAAGAAATCTCCTCCCTCTTCAAACCCTTCATCTTCTACCTTTCCATCTCCTCTCCATTGCACCCCATTGAAGGCTTGAAGATCTTGAAGCAAGGAAAGAGACTCCATTGTTGCCGACGCCGCTCAATCTCCGGCTGCACTCAACTCTAAAGCTGCAACTAATAAGTAATCCTAACCCCTCTCTTTAATTTCTGCGTTAAATTTTTGCATGCTAGGTTGTTAGATATTTTTCACGTAGATATAATTTTGCATGCTTTAGGAATAATTTTTAATTCAAAATTCTGAAAATTTATTTTTAAATACTTAGTTTTTAATTTTTCAAACAATATGTTCCGTAAGCGTAGAAATACCGGTGCTTCCACCTCCCGCCCTGTTCAGGAGGAGGAACCTAATTATGACCACACCCGATTTATTTCCTACGAGGCCTCTGAAAAATATGCAGCCAAACTCTCCAAGTCCTTGGTTCCCGAAGGGGATTTAAGGCTGAAGAATTTGGCCTCCGTCCCAACCTACTGCCCGTAGGTGGGGGCAATTGACTGACTCTCCGATGCTGGTGCCTATTGTCCGCGAGTTCTATGCCAATGGACGCATTGGCATAGATGGGGGTGGTTTAGACACTGTTAATGTTAGGGACGTCATTGTAGACTTTTCGCGCCAAAGCATTAACAACTATTTCGGCACCTCCAACTATGCGGTTGGTGCCGATCATTATAGCACACACTTCCATAACCCTGTCCCCCTCGAGGTGGTCAATGCGACCATCGCCTCCCTGGTGTTGAGTGGACCTACAACCGTAATCCACCCTTCGTCCACGCACCATGGAGGAGTCCTTTCTCGAACACGGCCAAGCCCGTGTTCAAATTTATTTGTGGTCATCTCATGCCCTCCAGCCATCAACATACCTGGGAGGGCCGTCTTGACCTACACCATTATGACCCGGTGGGTTCTGTTGATGTTGGCCTAATCGATCAACGGCCAAATCAAGACCCTTATTAGAAGTGCCACGAATGCGGGGTTCGCGTTCCCGCATTTGATCACCGAGTTGTGTAGGAGGGCAGGCGTGAGATGGCCCAGACACGCGAAGAGGCTTAAGGCTGGTCCGGCCATTACTAGGGCCATTTTGTTTGAGCACCAAGAAGAATAGCCCAAGTGAGGGTTCCTCACGAAGAGAGAACCCGAGAAGGAGGAGGAGGACCGCTCGTAGGGATCTCGCAATGATAGGCTAGAAGAGGTTTCCTTGAAGCCCGAATGGCAACTCAAGCAGCTTGGCACAAATTCGTGCCGACCAGAGCGGCTATTTGGGTGGTTTAACTTATGTGGGACAAAATGTCTCAAATTATTATGGGTTGCCTCCTGGCACGATCCCCGAGTTTCGTCCTCATTCGTTATTTCCGCCCGACTCACCGTGAGTCGAGGCCCAAGTTCCATCCTCTTTCGTTAGGTGGACCTGCTATTTCCTTTTTATATTTGTCCTACCCCATCAATCCCCTCATATGTTCCTCAATTTTGAGGACAAAATAGAAATTAAGTTTGGGGGGGGGGATTCTAAGCACAGAGTCTTAGTAGGTCCTAGCCTAAGGAGGAATGGAGTTGGGCTATGTTATTAGGGTGAAGAAAATTCTATTTTCTTGATGACCATTTAACTCTTCACCCAATTTTCCTGTTTTTAATTTTTCCTTATTTTCGGTGTTGTTGTCATGACCAGAATACTATAATAGTAAGGACCTTCAGTTACCTATCAAAAGAGTCATTGTCATCAACATCTCCAATTTTCTTAAAAATATATAAAAAAAAATTTCAAAATCAAAATCAAAAAAATAAAATATTTCCCAATTTTCATCCTCAAGTTTAGGTGTGGTAATGCTAGCCGTAGTCAATGAGGAGTTAATGCAATGAACCGCATAGCTAGTCCGTAGATCCCTCCGGAATTTACTTGATTTTGCGAAACTTTTACTTTTCTCCAAATTCTTCATTCACCCACACCAGTCATAATTATGGATTGATTACAATAGTTTTATAAAGTTTATAGCACCTACTTCATTACAACAAGATATGCACAAGAATATGATGCATAGCCATTCAAACATAATTGTTGCATTAAATTGTGACTTAGGGTCAATTGCATGATAAGTTAGATCCCCTGGATTTTTCTCATTTATATATCTCAAGCACACTTTCGAACCATGTCTGCATGTTAGTCTCAATTGTTCCTACCATCTGTCTTAGCGAATGCTTATGTGAAATCCAGTGATGCTAAACATTCAACCCCACAATTCCCATAGTTGATATGATATTTTGTGTGTCTTACTTGCTTTAGAAACTACATGAGCATTTGGCATTAAGAAATGACTTAGGCCATCTTTGGATCGTTAAAGCCTAAATATTCCATGACCTATACTAAAAATATCCCTAGTGTCCCCGTTGAGCCTAATGAAAAAGAATGGAGTGTGCCAAGCACACTATTGAAACTCCCATTCGCCATCATTTCTATTACCCACATTAACTTAACCCTAAAAGCCTATACACTTTTAGCCTACCCTTTGAGAGAGTAGGATGTGGGTGGGGAAATTGAGTTTTGAGGGCCATTCTTTTCAGTTGGGCTATTTTTCGGAAAACTTCTTCTTTCCGTCGTCGAAAAAAAAAAGAAAAAGAAAAAGAAAAAGAAAAAGAAAAAGAAAAGAAAAATATATGTATCGACGAAAAATGAAACGAAAGAAGAAGAGTGTAACAAAGATTCAATGGAAGCATAGCTTTCAAGAGAAAATATGTCAGAAAAATCATGCTGATAAGAATGATGTGATATTTTTAGAAGTATTTATTGCCCAAAACAAGTTTGGGGGGGGGGGAAGAAGAAAACTGAAAAGTAACGAAAAGCACCCCCCACTTGTGGTCTTTGCAGGTCCTAGCCTAAATAGGGAAAATTTCCTTTTGCTTGGAAGTATGAGGGATAGAGGGTAGTCTTACTCTCTCACTTTGAATTCCAATCCCTTTCCATCAAATCCCCCAACACCTTGGCCTTACATTACAAGCTAAATAAAGACCTAATGATCTTCTTGCCAATGCTTATGCTGTTTTAACTGTCAAGTGAGTCATATGAAATTGATCAAACACTTCATGTTCATTATTATTCGCCCTAAAGCACACTGTGTTAGCATAATCTTAGCTATTACAAGTCATGGGGATAGGAGAGCATTGTATGTCATACATAGAAGTGCATGGGATGGATGTATAAGTCTTTGAAATCCTTGGGACCTTTCTTTCTGTAACTGGCCGGGTTTGGATGGTAGATCTCATAATTCATAATGCATGATTTTCTATTAAACTTTGATTTTCATATGAGTGTGGTGCTTAGCCTAATAAAAATGTTTTAGTTAAGATATTTTCTAAGACTGGTGCTCACACACACACGGAGAAATTAAAAGTATTAGCAGTTTTAAGAAAAGATCAGTTGGTTTTATGTGACTAAGCCTGCATATATGTGGTGAGCATCAAACTGAGACTACTTTGCATGCCATACTTTCATAACTTGAGGTTGAAACCAAAAAGATTTTTGTTTTGTTTTAATTAGTTTTTATCCACTTTTGTATTTATCAGTTTTTGTATTTATCTGCTTAGTCGAGTTACTCGAAAGAGTCTCCTTGAGTTTGTGGGTTTATAGAGGACTGTAAATAGTGTCACCCTCCAAAAAGATTTTTACTTTTATTAATTGTTATTTATATATGTTTTTGTATTTATAAGTATTGTTTACTCGTGGACGAGCAAAGTTTAAGTTTTGGGGTATTTGATCGATGTATTTTATACGTCGATTTTATATGCTTCTATGAATTAAATTATGCTATTTCACGAGGCTTTTGGCTACTGATATATGTTTTCGGTGAGTTTTGTAAGTTTCAGGGTTTTTAGTGAAAATATGCAAAACTCCAGGGTTTTATATGCAAATTCCAAGAAGGGCCAAAGATGAAAAATGAAGAAGAAACGAAGGCTATCAAATCTGGAGACCTTGCGGTCGCAAGGTACCCAGACCTTGCCCCCGCAAGGTAGGCAGTACGTGAATAAGGCTGAAAATCCAAGGCTAGAGATACTGGAGACCTTGCGGACACAAGGTACCCAACACCTTGCGACCGCAAGGTGGTCAGAATGCGATCTTTTCGTATTTCCACTAGTGTTTTGATTGGATTACAACTCCCGGATATAAATTGAAGTCGGATGCCAAGAGCTAGATATAGAAAAACGGCTGGAGACAGTCTTAGGTAGATTTTAGATAGTTTTTAGGTTTTATAACATAGTTAGATTGTGTAATTACGAGTATTGAAGATCAAATCATGTTTCCGTTCATCTCCATGTGTTGTTCATTATCTATGCTAAACTAAATCATCCTTAATCTAGGAGGTGGGAGGTAACTTGTATCGAATTTATGTTTTGATTCATATATATGTTCATTCAATTCTTGTTGATTGTGGTGTTTATCAATCTCTATATTATCTTGCTTTGAACAAATGAATGTAATCGCAAATAATAAAGGCCTAGAGGTGCGGATAACTGCATGACCAATGTGCATATGTCGTACACTGACTCACCATCACAATAAATTGGACCTATCGATGCACGAGAGTGATAAGTTTGGACCAGGTTCATACATGATCTAGGTGACAGATAGATCATAAACTAGGTGACCGCTAGATTGGAAGTTCCTGTGCTTAGGATATAGAATGGATGAATGTTGCGGGAATGGAGGCTGAACCAATAGTTCAACAGGCTATATCTATCTTTAGTGAACGAACCCAAGAAATTGAATGATAATTATTATGAATTGAACATAAAGGAGATACAAGTGAAACCCAGAATCCTAGATTGCCACCCACCATAAGATCTTCATAACTGTAATTACTGCTAATTAGTTCAACATCTAAATATAAATAGTAGTTTAAGAATAGAATAATTATAAAAGCCCCTTTAGATTAATAATTTGCTATCAATAAAGTGCACTGTTCGTGATCTCTTGTCCCTGTGGGTTCGACCCTTGCTTCCAATACTATTCTATAATAGTCTTGTCCACTTGCAAGGAAAAAGATTAAATAAAACATCGATCACTTACTCTCTCACTTTGAATTCCAATCCCTTTCCATCAAATCCCCCAACACCTTGGCCTTACATTACAAGCTATTAAAGACCTAATGATCTTCTTGCCAATGCTTGTGTTTGTTTTCTTTGATAAGTAAGTCATATAGAATTGATCTAACACTTCATATTCATATTATTCGCAAAAGTTCACTGTGTTAGCATAATCTTAGCTATTACAAGTAATTAGGATAGGAGAGCATTGTATGTCATACATAGAAGTGCATGGGATAGATGTATAAGTTTTTGAAATCTTTGGTGATCTCTCTTTCTGTAATAGACCGGGTTTGGATGGTAGATCTCATACTCTATGATGCATTTGATTTAATTAAACTCTGATTTTCATAGGAATGTGGTGCTTAGCTTAATAAAACTGTTTTAGTTAAGATATTCTCTAAGATTGGTGATCACACACACACACGGAGAAATTAAGACTAGTAGCTGTTTTAAGTATAAGCCAGTTGGTTTTATGTGATTAAGTCTGCACATATGTGGTGAGCAACGGATTGAGACTTTTTTGTTATGCCATGCTATTATGACTTGAGGTTGAAGCCAGTTTGTTTTATCTGCTTTTGTATTTATTAGTTTATGTATATATCTGCATAGTCGAGTCACTCGTTAGAGTCTCCTTGAGTTTGTGAGTTTCTAGAGGAGTGTAAATAGTGTCACCCTCGAAAAAGATTTTCGTTATTTTTGTTTATTTGTTTTTGTATTTATAAGTATTGTTTACTATTGGAAGAGTGATCGATGTATTTTATACGTCGATTTCCTATGCTTTTATAACTTAAATTATGCTATTTCACGAGACTTTTGGATACTGATAAGAGTTTTCTAGTGATTTTGTAAGTTTCAGGGTTTTTGGTGAAAACATGCAAATTACAAGGCTTTTATATACAAATTCCAAGAAGGGGTCAGAATGAAAATTGAAGAAGAAAAGAAGAAGAAGCATGTTGGAGACCTTGCGGTCGCAAGGTGTTCCAGACTTTGCCTCTGTAAGGTGGACAGTAACTGAAGAAATCAAACCCCGGAATTGCCAAGGACCTTGCGATCGCAAGGTCTCCTAGACCTTGTGACCGTAAGGTAGTCAGAATGCAAATTTTTGCGTTTTCACTAGAGATTCGATTGTAATACAATTCCTCGGTATAAATAGAGGTCGGCAGCCAAAGCCTAGGATGACTAGAAACGGCTGGAAGCAGTTTTCTATAGATTTAGAGTAGATTTTAGGTTGTATAACATATTTAGTTATTGTAATTACAAGTATTGGAGATCAAATCATGTCTCCTATTATCTCCATGCGTTGTTCATCTTCAAGGATGAACTAAATCATCATTAATCTAAGAGGTGGGAGGTAACTTGTATCGAATCTATGCTTTAATTTAATTTATGTTCATTCAATTCTTGTTGATTGTGGTGTTTATCAATCCCTATATTATTTCGCTTTGAACAAATTAATGTAATCGCAAATAATAAAGGCCTAGAGGTGCGGATAACTGCATGATCAATGTGCATATGTCGTACACTGGCTCACCATCACAATAAATTGGATCTATCGATGCACGAGAGTGATAAGTTAGGGCCAGGTTCTATATATGACCTAGGTGACAGATAGATCATATGTTCTTGTGCTTAGGATATAGAATGGATGAATTATTCAGGGATGGAGACTGAACTAGTAATTCAACAGACTATATCTATATTTTGTGAACGAACCCAAGAGATTGAATGATAATTATTTTGAATTAAACATAGAGGAGATACAAGTGAAACCCTAATCCTAGATTGCTATCCACCATAAGATCTTCATAACTTGTAATTGCTGCTAATTAGTTAAACACCTGAATATTAATAATTAGTTTAGAATAGAATAAATATAAAAAACCCCTTAGATTAATAATTTGCTATCAATAAATTGCACTATCTTTGATCTCTTGTCTTGGTGGGTTCGACCCTTGCTTCCAAAACTATTCTCCAATAGTCTTGTCCACTTGTAAGGAAATAATTAAAATAAGACATCGATCAAGTTTTTGGCGCCGTTGCCGAGGACAATCTAGTTTACATAGTTAGTTTGTTGGTAGCGTAATTTTAATTTAATTTAATTTTCAGTTTTTATAAAAATAAAAATACAAAAAGATTTTATTTTATTTGTTTTTAATAGTTAGTTGTTTTAAAATTGCTTTATTTATTTTATGTACGGTTGTAGATCTTTGAATCCCCAACTGGTAGAACTAAATCAAGATATAAATAATATTATAAGAAATCAAGAAGAGCTTGAAAATCTAGCAACCCAGCCTGATAATCAAGAATTATTGAATCAAGAGGATCCTCTGGTTGATCCTCCAATGGACAATATTAATCAAAATCCTGAAAATCAGGTTCGCCCGATTAATATGAATCAAAGAGAAGAAGAATCTGCTAGAAGACATATGGAAGTAGTCGTAAATCAAAAAAACTATTAATGATTTCAGTAGACCTTCATTAAATGTAGTAACATCATGTCTAGTCTTACCAGATGCAGTAAGGAATTTCGAATTGAAAGGTCATTATTTTAATGCCATACCTTCTTTTCATGGAATGCCTCACGGAGATCCTGTCAGTTTCTTAAGAGATTATGAATACATGATGAGTACTTTTCCTTTAGGAGGGTTGACTGAAGACCAAGTTAAAATGAAATACTTTCCCAGTGCATTAAAAGAATTGGCAAAGCGATGGTTTATGAATCTAACACATAGTAGTGTTTATACTTGGGCTTAACTATATGATTTGTTTATGAGTAAATACTATAAGCATGCATCTCTCACTGAATATAAAAAGCAAATCATGTCATTCCAAAATGAGCCAGGTGAAACAGTCCATGACTCTTGGGATAGATTTAAAAATCTGCTCATTATGTGTCCTCATCATAATCTGGCTCAACACGTGTTAGTACTTCAATTTTATCATGGTCTTTCGCCTGGCTTACAAACTATGGTTGATAGTGCAGCTAGTGGTTCTATTAATAGAATGACACTAGAATCACTAGAGGAATTATTTTAGATGTTAAGCATAAACTCTCAACAGAAAAGTGCTAGAGGTAAAAGTAGGAGTTTATATCAAGTTCAAGAAAAATCAGATACACAAGCCCAATTTGAAAATTGGCCAATTCAAGAAGCATGTGCTTTATGCGGATTATATTCTCATGCTACTAATTTTTGTCCATCAAGTGCTATGTATGCTGAATAGGCTAATGCCATGAACGTATACCCTCAAAGGCCAAGGAATGATCCTTACTCAAATACATATAATCTTGGTTGGAGGAATCATCCTAACTTTTCTTGGGGAGGAAATAAACCTTTACAACCTCAACAATTTCAGCCTCAACAACCACAAAAATTTCCAAATAAAAATCAATTGAGAATTGAAGAAGTTCCAAAACAAGATGGAACAAGTAAAGGTCAAGTTGTTCTGATAAAATATCTGCTTGAAGAAGTGGAAATTTTAAAGAAGCACATTGTAAATTCTGAGACTGAGAAAAGAGAAGAAGGGAAGTTCCCTAGTCAAACTGAGCAAGCAAAATCAATCACTGTTTTGCGATGTGGTAAAGTAATAGGAGAAGAGGTAAGTGATCTTGTTCATTCTTCTATTGTGCCCGAGGAAGTAGATAATTCTGAAAAAGAAGTTGAAAAGGATAATAGTAATGAGAATAATCAAACAATTAATCAAGAAGTAGAAGTAGAAGTAGAAGTTCCAAATAAGGAAAAAGAAAAAGAAGATCAAAATAAAGAAAATCAAGTAGAATTAGAAAAAGAGGTAGAACCAGAAGAAGAGGAACCATATGTAGCTCCACTACCATATGTTCCTCCAATTCCATTCCCTAGAAGACTTATGAAAAACCGAATGGACAAACAATTTTCGGAAATTTATAATATGTTATCCAAGGTGAATGTTAATCTTCCCTTGCTTAACGTTATTAAAAATATTCCAGCTTATGCTAAGTTTTTCAAAGATCTTCACTCTAAGAAACACAAGTTTGAAAACAATGAGAAAATTATTCTTTCTGAAAACGTAAGTGCTGTTTTACAACCCGAACATCCCCCTAAGTTGAAAGATCCTGGTAGCTTTAATATCCATGTTTCTTTGGGAAGCTCTAAAAAGATGAAACTATGCTAGATCTAGGAGGAAGTATTAACTTGATGCCTTTTGCGGTCTACAAACAATTAGGGTTAGGAGAACTAAAACCCACTAATATGCAATTACAATTAGTTGATCGTTTTGTTAAACATCCCTTGGGTATAGTGGAAAACATCCTAGTTCAGGTTGATAAACTAATCATTCTAGTTGACTTTGTGGTTCTAGAGATGGAAAGGAAGATTTGCACAAATAATGAAGTTCCTATCTTGTTAGGCAGACCTTTTATGACCACTGCCAATACTATGATAAATGTGAAAAATGGTAAACTCATAATGTCAGTCCTAGGTGAAACTGTTGAAATCTCTATTTATGATGCTATGAATAGACCTAGTGACATAAAGGCATGTTTCTCCATAGACGAAATCGAAAAATTATCAACTGAAACTTTTGAGGAAGATAATGAAGATGATGATTATGAGAAAGATATATTCGAAGTTTATGATGATAGTCCTATCCCTCCTATAAAAATTGACATTGAAGAGATAGAAAGAGAAATAGAAGTAGAAGAAAGACAAGAAAGAGAGAAATTAGAAGCTCTTAAAAATAAAGATAATATGGAAGAAGAAGTAGAATCAGAAATTAATTCTGATAAAATAGAAAAAGTAGAGATTTTGAAATCCCTTTTTGAAGAAATTGAGATAGAAGAAAAAGCAGAAAATAATGAAGATGTTAAAAAAGGAAATACTGAGGAGGTTAAAGTGGAAGAAACAATTAAACCAGAAAATTATGAATTTATGCCATCTGTTAAATCTCCTCCAGTAGAAGAATTAAATCCATTACCACCCCACCTAAAATATGTATTTTTAGGGGAAGGTAAAACTTTGCCTGTTATAATAGCAGCAGATTTAACTGAAGAGCAAGAAGCAAGTTTATTGAAAGTTTTATGGACACATAGAGAAGACATAGGATGGTCCCTAGCTGATTTAAAATGTATTAGTCCATCTATGTGCATGCATAAAATACACTTAGAAGAAGGTAGTAAACCTTCAAGAGAAAGACAAAGAAGACTTAATCCTCATATGGAAGAAGCCGTAAGAAAAGAAGTTCTTAAGCTTCTAGATGCATGTATAATTTACCTAATATCTGATAGTAAATGGGTTAGTCCAGTTCAAGTAGTTCCAAAAAAATCAGGAATTACAGTTGTTAAAAATGAAAAAGATGAATTAGTCCCTACAAGAACTATTACTGGTTATAGAATGTGCATTGATTTGAGAAAACTAAATGAGGCAACTAGGAAAGACCACTTTCCTTTGCCATTTATTGACCAAATCCTTGAAAGACTAGCCGGTCACGAGTACTATTGCTTTCTTGATGGTTTCTCTGGTTACAATCAAATTCATGTAGCACCTGAAGACCAAGAGAAAACAACCTTTACATGTCCTTTTGGTACTTTTGCTTTTAGGAGAATGCCCTTTGGACTATGATGTAATGCACCGGCCACCTTTCAAAGATGCATGATTTCTATATTTTCAGATTTAGTAGAAAGATGTGTTGAAGTTTTCATGGATGATTTTTCAGTTTTTGGAAACTCTTTTGATCATTGCCTAGAAAATCTTACATCAGTTTTGAAAAGATGCTGTGAAACGAATTTAACTTTAAGTTGGGAGAAAAGTCATTTCATGGTCAAACATGGAATTGTCTTAGGACATGTTGTGTCAAATAAAGGTATTGAAGTCGATAAGACAAAAATAGAAGTTATTACACAATTACCCCGTCCAACTCTTGTTAAAGGAGTTAGAAGTTTTCTAGGGCATGCTGGCTTCTATAGAAGATTTATAAAAGATTTTTCCAAAATCTGTAAGCCTCTATATAACTTGTTAGCTAAAGATAGAGAATTTGTTTTCGACCAAGAATGTTTAAATGCATTTAATTCATTAAAAGAAAGACTAACTACTGCCCCTATTTTATCCGGCCCTGATTGGTCTCTCCCTTTTGAAATCATGTGCGATGCGTCAGATTTTGCAATCGGAGCCGTGTTAGGACAAAGGATAGATAGGAAGCCTCATGTGATACATTATGCTAGTAGAACATTAAATGATGCACAATTAAATTATACAACAATAGAAAAAGAATTTTTGGTAGTTGTGTATGCTTTAGAAAAATTTAGACCATATCTGTTAGGATCGAAAGTGATAATATTTTCTGATCATTCTGCTTTAAAATATTTATTGAGTAAGAAAGATGCTAAGCCTAGACTAATTAGGTGGATGCTATTATTGCAAGAATTTGACATTACAATCAAGGATAAAAAGAGAACTGAAAATGTCGTAGCCGACCACTTGTCTAGATTAGAATTTTCACCCTTACTTGAGCGTCAATTTCTTGACGACCCAATTCCCATAAACGAGGATTTTCCTGATGAGCAACTTTTAGCAGTCAAAGATTCAGACCCTTGGTATGCTGATTTTGTCAATTATTATGTGTCTGATATTATAAATCCTGATTTTGATCACTATCAAAAGAAGAATTTTTTGGCTGAAGCGAAAAATTATTTTTGGGAAGAACCTCATTTATATAAAATATGTTCAGACTCTTTAATTAGGCGATGTATTCCAGAAGAAAACCAACAAAGTATTATAGAATTCTGTCATGAATATTCTTGTGGTGGTCATTTTAGTGGAAATAAAACTGCTAGAAAAATTTTACAATTTGGTTTATATTGCCCCACTGTTTTTAGAGATTGTGAATTATTTTATAGAACTTGTGACAAATGTCAAAGAACTGGTGGAATAGGAAAAAGAAACGAAATGCCCTTACACACTAATATGGTTGTTGAAATTTTTTATGTTTGGGGCATTGATTTCATGGGTCCTTTTCCAGTATCTAATAACTGTGAATATATTTTGGTAGCTGTTGATTATGTGTCTAAGTGGATTGAAGCCATAGCAACTAAAACAAATGATGGTAAAACTGTGGTTAAATTCGCTGAAGATCTTTTTGCCAGATATGGAGTACCTAAGGCCATAATCAGTGACCAAGGAACTCACTTTACTAATAAATTACAAAATAATGTCCTTAAGAAACATGGTGTAAGTCACAAATTAGCTACACCCTATCATCCTCAGACATCTGGCCAAGTAGAGGTTAGTAATAGACAAATTAAAGTAGTGTTAGAAAAGACTGTTAGGCCTAATCGTAAAGATTGGGAGTCTAAACTTAAGGATGCTTTATGGGCATACCGAACTTCTTACAAGACCCCAATAGGAATGAGTCCATACAGAGTATCTTGAGTAGACTTTGATTATTAAACTTCCTAGGGAATAGATTCCGTAAGTCTAATCTTGCTTTGATGCTTAACGCATCACATTCGTTTCTATCGCGTTGCGTGAAACCAAGCCTTGCGTGTATCGTGTCTTTGGAGTTTCTATACTCGTGTATCATTGTTGGATCTTATACAAGTAGTCTAGTCCATATCATAACCCTTCTCGTATGTTTTATTTCATCGATCTTGATCATAGTATGCTTGGTTGAAAGTTTGGAAGCATTGTTACTCCGTTTGACCTTTTGACTCTTAGGGTCTCTCGGTTTGCTTTCCTTTGCCTTGTTTCATGTCTTTGAGACTCGTGGGTTGTTGTTTTGATTCCTAGACCATGTATACTAGTCCTTAACATATTTAAGAACGTTGTTCCATGCTTGTTGTATCATAGTTTAACTCGTTGTTGAATCGTTTGATGTTCGTTGCAAGTTTTTCCCTTTGTTCCTACTTGTTTCAGGAGATGTTTGGACGTGTTTCAGAAATGGTTTGAGTGGGTTTAACATCCCCTATGATTCGGGGTTGAATTGAACACATTTGAGGCTTGATTTGAAGTGAAATAGTTGATTTTTGGGTTGAGCGCTTGCTCAGTTGAGGGGCTTAGCGACCACACATAATTTAGTAAGTTGGCTGGGCTAAAGAGAAGCCTGAGCGCTTGCTCAGGGAAGGGACCAAGCAACCGCTTGGTCCCGACACCAGCTTTGTTTTGGTTTGATTTTTTGACTGAAATTCGTATTCTACCCTCGATTAAACCCCCCTCCCTTGCTCTTATCCACAACCTTGAGGGGCTTGATGGTCTCTCCCAACCTTTTAAAGGTTGATCACTCCTCCCCTCTCCTCATTTTGTGTATACACCGGTTGATAGACGGAGAGAGAGAGTGAGAGCTTCAATGGTGGAATTCATCGATTCCTCGAGTTCTGACCGTCCGTTTGACGATCCGAGACCGCCATCGCGAAACCCTCGCCGAGTAGAGTCTTTCCCCTCGGTTTGTTTTCCTCTTCCTAGATGTTTGTGACTCTATTGAGGTACGTTACTTAAGCTCTAGTTTCTCTCTCTACATTAATTTTGATGTTAGGTTGTTAGAGACTTGCTCCTCACGATTTATCGTTGTTTTTCATGTCTAAATGATATGTTTTGATGGATATCAACATGTGTTGGATAGGGTTTAAACCCAAATGATTTTTTTGGGTATATTGGAATTATTATGGTTTAAGATTGATTTTTTTTGGGTTTAGAAACCCGGATAAATTATGAATCCCGAATTTATGTCTTAACCTAGAAGTTGGGACTTTGTAATTTAACCCAAAGGGAGTAAATTAATTATAAAAGTTGTTATTTGATCCTTAGGATAAATTCATATATCTTCTTGTGTTCATTAAATCTCAACTACAGAATTTTGAGAATTATTCGGGTAAGACCGAATTGGTATTAAGATTGATTCTTGGTTTAGGACTCAAATTGAGATCCTTGAATGATGTTAAGTGCAAGATTATCACTAGACCTTGGATGGTATAAGTGTGAGTCGTGAATGCGTAACTCGAATGAAAGACGTTTTGAATCGGTTCAGTTATGAACTAAAACCAATGATAATAGTTGGAATTTAAATGAAGTCCCAAGACTTCTAGGAATGTAATCTTTGACCTTACTTGGGGACCTTGTTAATATCCTAGGAAAATCTGGGATTGTGTCGTGACAATTCTTCCATATAAAGGATATTTGAATTGTGTATGCCTAAATACCCTCTACGATGAGAATCTGGAGTCGTCGCAAAGATAACTAAATGGTTATCCAAGACACGTGTGTTGTGATGGACTTGTGAAGTACCATCACATGGCTATTTGATGAATCTTGAGTTGTCTTAAGTTTTCTATCCTTCAAAGTGTGCATGCTTGACCTTTAGCTCTTAGAGAACCTCAAGGGGATTTCATAATGTTATCTATCTTATGATTCTATGGAACTAAACTTGATAAGGTTTGTTTGTGAATGATACATGAACCTCTATGTCTTCTTGAGATTATGACTTATAAGCATATTGTGTCCCTTATCTTCATGATTATCCTCCTATTGAGTTATCAACGGGCTTTGATTTATGATTCTACAAACAAATGGAATTCCAAACTTGAAATTTAACTAAGCTTGGTTTGACAATAATCAACTTAGGTTTCCCTTTTATACTTGACTTAGTGATTTTGAACTAAGGTTCCTAAATGGAACGAGAACCTAGCAATGCCTCAAACAAGAACATAGAACATAGTCTTCAAACACAAATAGTGTTCAAACTCTATTTGGTTGGAATTACAGAGATGACTCGACGGAGTCGACACTAGTGAGCTATTTGATAATACCGGATCATTGATCAATCCCTACGACACTTGAAATCCATTTAACTAGAATATTAGTTTCAAGATTCTTGATTTAATTTATGGTCATGCTTTATTGTTAGTCGTAAAGGATAACATGCCTACCTGACTTGGATGAGATCGCTCTTATCGTGCTCGTCCTTACTTGATTTCTTTAATGAGTAAACATTTACTTGACTTGGATAAGTTTGCTCTGGTCGAACTTGATCCTCTATATATTCATGATTGATAAGTAAACATTTACTTATCCCCCATTAAGTCCAGTTGGCATACTTGTCTTCTCTTGTCTTGTCTTCCCTGGTTGACGATACATCACCATTACGAATCGTGAGATTCATGATAATGATGGGTTGCCGAAACAGATACGTGCAAACCCCTCCATTCTTGATCACTTTGGAGAATAGTACCTTGTGTAACCATTAGGGCGCTTGGAATAATACTATCCTTGGTCGATGTATCAATCACGTACATCCGACAGCACGTTCTTGTTAACGATTTGTATTGCTGGATCTACATTGCGACACCAGTTCTATATCATATCCTGTTATAGGTGGATTTCTTCCTAGTACTTATGTAAAATCAAAGTGCTACTATGAATAATTGAGCTAAAGGCTTATATATACTTTTTCTTGATTTCTTGATATTCGTGATGAGTTTGTGAACTCTTTGATGTGTATATATGTAGATATACATACTTCTACTTGATTATTCCATGATTGTCTTCATACGTATATATGTAGATATGCATACTCTTACATGAAAAATTCCATGAATGAATTATTAGGTATATAAATGAGTTTATACACCTACACCTAATGATTCTATAGGAGTCATGATATGTGTGTATATATAAATATGCATGGTCTTATTTAAATCTTCTATGGGAGACTTGGGATGTTTTATGTTAAGATATACATCCGTAATTATATGATGATTCTTGTGACTTACCTCCTGACTTGTTTAATTGTTTATGAACAGGGGATTCACCCAGGCTCACCTTGGTAGTCGGGTAAAGGATCGGTTTCTATACAATACAACTCGACTTACTGGGTCTTCGTCGTTGTAACATGATATCATTACCACTTATGGCAATATTTCATTTATGTCTTATTGTTTAGTAGTAGCATACTGGAACATTATCACTCATCCCGTAGTTTGTTTTCTAGTTGCAGTTTCGTTATCCGCGTTGAGGCTGAGTAGATCGTAGTTGTAGCAGAGCTTATCTAATCGATAGTTCGAGAATAGATCGTGTGTTCATGATTGTAGTAGTTGATTTCTCCGAGTAGTAGCTTGTGGAGTCCTATCTCTTTTAGCATCGTTGACATGTGTATTGTACTTTACTATTTTTGTGAGATCATTGTATTGTAAAGTTATTTAAAATTTACAGTCGGGTAGAACACTTGGGTTTTATTTTGGTTCTTCCTTGGGCCGATGTGGCATGTGATGCCATTGTTCTTGGCCATAGTATTTATTTCAGTTGTCTCCCGGGCACGCAGTAGCCTTGGGGTTTTTCTTTATTCTAGTTGTTTTGTTGTTGGTTAACCCTGATATGCTTTAGCCATGGGTAATTATTATATCAGGTTGGTTCTTTGTGGAAATGCCGGCCTGGAGTGCCGATGGTTTGTTCAGCGTCTGCATTATTGCGCCACGCGAGTTTTGTTTTTCCCCTTTGTGAGAGTTATGTCTCTCTTAGTCTTTTGACCTTGGTTTCGAGCTTCACAACTCAGGACTTCGTTTCCTTATCGCTTCCGTAGATTCGATTTTTGTAAACCCGTATTTTAGTACGACTTTATGTTTTGTTTGTAAGCTTTTGCTAGTTGGACTGTTTGACTCGCACTACTATTTTACAAGTGCTTGTCCCCTTTTTGCCTTGTCTTAGCGTCATGACCTTGGGATTCCGTGCTGGAATCCGGGTCGGGTCGTCACATCTTTTCTAGTGAATGCTTATGTGAAATCCAGTGATGTTAAATCTTCAATTCCACAACTTTCATAATGAATGTGATATTTTATGTTTGCCTACATTCTTAAAAACTAGCATGAGCAATTCTGGGATTAGGATATGATTTAAGTCATCTTTGGATCATTTGAGCCTAAATATTTCCCGACCATACTAAAAATATCCCTAGTGTCCCCTTTTGAGCTGAATTAAAGAATGGCATATGCTAAGCATATGACAACCCCCAATCGACTTCGTTTCTTTTACCCACATTAACTTAACCATTAAAGTTGATACACTTTAACCTACCCTTTGAGAGAGTAGGATGTGGGTGGGAAATTAAATTTTGGGGACCATTGCTAATTAGATGATTACCTGATGACTTCTTCTTCCTCGTCGTAATAAAAAAAAGTGATGGAAATGAAAAAGAAAAAAAAAATATTGCTTCGACAAAAATGAAAAGGGAGAAGAAGAGTGCTAGAAGATTCAAATGAAAGCATAGCTTTCAAGATATATATATATATATATATATATATATATATATATATATATATATATATATATATATATATATTAGGAAAGGTCATCTGAAGAAAGGATCACTAGTTATTTTTAGCATACTGTATTGAATAAAACAAGTTTGAGGGAAAATCCCCACTTGTGGTCTTTGCAGGTCCTAGCCTAATGGGAAATACTTCTACATGTTTAGAAGCAAATGGGGAAAACGGTAGTCGTGCTCTCTCACTTTGTATTTTATTCTCTTTCCATCGTATCCCCCAACACCAAGGTCTTACATTACAAGCTTAATAATGTCACATTGATCTTTTTTGCTAATTACTTGTGTTGGTTGATTCGATTGTAATACATGTAAATTGATCCCCACTTCATATCATACTATTCGTCCAAGCTCACTGTGTTAACATAATCTTAGCTATTGTAAGTAACTGGGTTATGAAAGCATTGTACGCCATACATAGAAAGTTCATGAGATGGATGTATAAGTACTTAAAATTCATCGTGTTCTCTATTTCTATGATAGACCAGGTTCGGATGGTAGATTACATACTTTGTGTTGCACATGTTTTTATTGAAAATATGATTTTTAGAATGAATGTTGTGCTTAGCTTAATAAAACTATTTAAGTTAGAAAATTTTCCATAACTGGTTCGAACACACACACGGAGATGTTGGCATCGGTCGCAGGTTAGAGTGTAGGTTAGTTTGATTTGTGTGTAAGTCAGTGCCTATGTGGTGAGCATCTTCTTAAGGCAAATATGAATATTCCATGCTATTTTGATTTGAGAATGATCCCGATTTTTTTTTGTATTTATTGTTTCAGAGTAATTTTAATTATCTGCTTTTGTATTTAATAGTGTTTGTATTATCTGCATAGTCGAGTCACTCGTAAGAGTCTCCTTGAGTTTGTGGGTTTATAGAGGAGTGTAAATAGTGTCACCCTTCAAAAAGATTTTCTTAATTTTTGTAATTTAATTGCTTTTGTATTTATTAGTATTGTTTACTCTTGGACGAGCAAAGTCTAAGTTTGGGGGTATTTGATAGATGTGTTTTATACACATCAATTGAGTACTTAAACAGCTCAGAAAAAGCAATTCCACGAGGCTTTTGGCTACTACTATGTGTTTTGGAGCTTTATTGTGAGTTTTAGGGTTTTAGGTGGAATTATGGAATTTACAAGACATGAAGTGAAAAATTGAAGGAAGGGTGCAAAGTGCTAAAAGATAGAAAGAAGATGTACCGAATATTCAAAAGGTCTTGCGGCCGCAAGACATAAGATCCTTGCCCCCGCAAGATCTCCAGTATGTGAGCCTAAAGGAAGCAAAGGCCTTGCGGCCGCATGACCCTGCACCTTACCCCCACAAGCCCTACCATTTTACAAAGCCAGGAGTTGTACCCTAATTGTATCTCCTACAATGTACACATTAGTATAAATACAAGCTGTGGAGAACGGAAATAATTCGAATTTAGTGTGGAATTTATAGTTTTTATTGTTTGTAATCATAATTTAGAAGATGGTTCATGTATTCTTTCATCTCATTGATCTGTTCATCCTAAAAGATGAACTAATCACTTCATAATCTAGGAATTGGAGGTAACTTGCATCGAATCTTCTGCTCTGTTATATATTTTTATTCAATCAAATCTTATTGATCATAGTGTTTATCAATCTCTTTGTTATTAGGCTTTTTCCTAATGAATGGTATCACTAGATTCAAAGACCAAGAGGTGCGGATAACTGCACGGACATATTCATATGTCGTACACTGGCTCACCATTGTGATAAATTAAGCCTATCGATGCACGGGAGTGATAAGTTAGGGTTAGGTTCATATATATGTTTCCGAGTGACAAACAAAAATTCATATGTTCTTGTTCTTAAGGGTATAGATTCTGATGAATGATTTAGGATGTAGACTGAATTATAATTTGGCGACCTATACCAATTTTTCGTGAACGAACCCAAGATTAATTGATTGATACATTAAGCAAAAGAGCATTAGAGTAGATACAAGTGAATCTATATTCCTAGATTTCTCTCCACCATCAGATCTTCACAACTGTGTTTGCTGATTTAATAAACTGTTAATTAGATTGCCTTCTTTCTAGTAGAATAATTTAGATTAATAAAACAACCCCCCCCACCTTAGTTTAATTTTTACCTGTTTACTTGTTGTAGACACTTCTTGTCGCTGGGGTTCGACCCTTGGTTTCCGTACACTATACTTGCTATTGATTTGTACACTTGAGAGGTAAATAAATAAGACATCACCTCCTCTGCCGAAGAAGCAGAAGAAGCAAAAGAAGAAGAAGAAGAAGACGACGAAGAAGAAGAAGAAAGCATCCTCGTTTTCCACCCCGCAGCAAACCATCCGAAGATCCAGTCTTTGCCCCCGGTAAGTCGTTCACATACTCATACCCATACTCATACTCATACTCATACCCATACTCATATACATACTCATACTCATACCCATACTCATACTCATACTCATACTCATAAACAAGACTCCCTCTCTTTGAAGGACAGAGGAACCACATTTGAAGTCTTCGAGCGCCTAGTGGGCTAAAGCCTAGGCGCATATACCGGGTTAGACAATCACCCTAAAAGATATAATTACCAATTTCCCGTCTTTCCCGTTAATATAAACATTGTAGAATATTATGACATGCATGTTATGTAAATAATAATAATATTATAATGAGTTAAATATTAGAATAATATAATTAATAAATAGAACGTAAATAAAGTAATTATGCATGTTATGAATATAATCATGCATGATATATATATATATATTGTTAATATTTAGGCATAAACACACATACATAACAGTTACTATGCCCAAATAACATTAAACAAAGTAATGTTATTTTCAACATATATACATATAATAAATATTTTTTTGGACTATACACTTTTAAAAGCATGTTAATTTATTTAAACCCTAAAATGAGATCGAAAGGGTGAGTTAGGTGCCTAACCCCTTCCCAACTCGTAACCTAGCCTCCGAACCTACATATTTTCTGGAATAATTGGTTTTTCTCTGTTTAACCTTAAAATAGAGGTGGCGACTCTGTATGCACACATTTAGAGACCACAACGAGACCGGGCGCATTCCACGCGTTCTGACGTTTCCAAGCAACTTGTTTCTCATGCAAGGGGGGTCACGGAACATGGTTCTCATAGTGGAGACTTTGGAACAATCCATCCAAACCGAAGCATCTCTTAGAAAATCTCTCATCCCAAACACTACACCCTAAAACCAATCTCATCCCAAACACTACACCCTAACCCAGTTGCCACATACATCTTTGTTTCAATCGATTATAACATGATCTGAGTCAAAGGCGAAGCTCCTAGCTAAAATATAGAAAATCATAAAAAGATAAATATTAAGTAGGGTCCATAACCCACCGATCTTGTAATACTCAGTGCTAAAGTGAACTCAAGATCACGACTCTCTTTTTTGTCCATTAGTGTCTTCCCTTTTTTTTCTTTTGGCATACTCATTTCTTCCCCCCTCAAAAACGTATCTTCAATCAAGTCTTTCTGGGGTTGTCCCCCGTTAATTTCTTCAAAAACCATCCTGTCCATTCTTACATAATTTGGAATAATCAAGTCACTCTGGGGCTTCTCTCATCAAACTTGGTTGATACGTAAAGTCTCTAATCATCTCTGGAGACAGCTGTCCTGTCCATCTCACCCGAAGGAACCATGGAGCTATGAAGTCGTGATCCTTCTCCAAAAACAAGTAACTTATCTTCCGATACATGGGAAGACAGGCTCCGTAGGAGGTGAAGAAAAAAAAAGAGTCGTCCCCCGAGGCATCGATTAGTATGATTTACTGATCTTATGATTGAATTCCTTCCTTGAATGATGCACTAGTCAATTAACTAAAAACATGACCCAAAACTTCACCTACCTTCATGTCAATTGAACATTGGTGTTCATTGTCTGTTTTCATAGCCCTAATGTGGGGGCTAGACCTTTTTATTGTTGTCCAGACCCGTGACCCTAAAATAGGGTTCAATATTTACTTTTCTGATAGATGTGTTTTATACGCATCTATTATGTATATATTCCTACTTAGATTGTGTTTTTCAACGAGTTTCTAAAGCTATTGATTTGGGTTTTTAGTGCTTTATGAGTTTCAGGTTATATTTGATAGAATGATGAAATTTGGGTCGTTATTCCAAAAAATGAAGATTCCAGGGTCCTGACTGCAAATTGTTGGTAGTTAAAGGTTGGAATTCAAGAAGAAAACATTGAGATCTCACTTAGCAAGAATGGCTGAGCTACCGCGCAAAATCCAGTAGAACACGTTTGTGAAAAAGTCACTGAGCGATAGATCAACATATAGGATGAGGGACCGCTTAACCTCGTTTTCTGTTCTGGGCAGTTTTGTCTTGTCTCAAAATCCCTAACATAGTATAAATAAAACCCTAGTATTACAACTTTAGGAATTCCATTTTTGATACATTTTAGGACGTTCTTGAGCCACTCTCAAGATGGAAAACACTTTGTAATTCATATTTTATTGCCGATTGTTGAATACTGATCATGTTTACTTCAAGTCCACTGATTTGTTCATCGCCTGTGATGAACTATCCGCTTCATTCTAGGGATTGGAGGTAACTTTGTATCAAATTTTATGTGTTAATTATATTTTTCATTCTATCAATTATTCGTTTATCAATTTAGATTATCATCGGTCTACATTGAAACTATCGCATAATGGCCGCGTTAGCGAATTTGTATGCTCGTGGGTATAATAAGTCGCATGATTTGTGCTCGAGTTATACATTGGCCAACCTAAATGATAAATAGATCTCTTTGATTTCTTGATCGGGCTAAGGTTTGATCTAGGTTCACATATGTTTTTAGGAGAACTGATTGAACTCCTAATTACTTTAGTTCTTAGAGCCTAATGGACTCTTAATTACTGTGTGGACGGACTAAGAGAGCACAGTTAAGGTGAAGTACTAAGGATTTCATATCTTGCCCATTAAGTCCCAATCTTTTATCCTAGTGAACGAACCCATAATTGATAGATACACAAGTTCAATACACATAAAAGATGATACAAGTGAATCCCAATTCCTAGATCATTCTCATTCATCAAACTTCGTTAATTCTTTGTTTTCTGCAATTAGTATTTTTATTACTTTCAAAATTAGTTTAAAAGTTAACTCAGTAGCTTAAATTATTTCGCAACCAAAAACCTCTTTTTATTTAATTTCTTTTAGTTATTTATTTGATTAAATCCCTTTTAATTTCTTTTCTCCCTGTGGCTCGACCCTTGCTACCGCACAACTATACTCCGATAGACCCGTACACTTGCGAGGTAATTTTTAACACATCAAGTTTTTTGCGCCGTTGCCGGGGAGATTAGTAAATTATGTTTTAATCATTTTTCTGTGTTTTTTAAGTAATAAAAATAAAAAATATATATAATAAAAATAAATCAATGTTAGTTTCGGTTGATTGTGCAGTTTATGCACGGTCGACAGTCGTTGAATCCCACATGGCGGATTTTAACGAAAATATTTATAATTTAGGAAGAAATCCCCCAGTCGACCAAGTCAAACAAGACAACACGATGGCTGACAATCAAAGAAATCAAGGAGTTGACCCACTTGCTCCCATTGAAGCAGTTGTTGCTGCAAGGGAAGATATTGTGAGACCCCGAATCCTTATGTACTTGCTTAGCTGAATTTACATTCATAATAACCATTTTTACAAGTTTACATGTGGCCACGACGTTCATAGTAGTTGTCGTCGTAAGTTTGATTCTCCGATTCGCGATTTTAGTTATCGTGTTGTCGTATTACTCGGTTAGTATTATTTTGATCCTAGGTTTGACCCTGGATGACTAGGGGGACCTTGGGGATTAACTTGATATTATTTTGGTTTGGTCGTGTTTAAGTTTGAACACGCTCGTGTTTCATTTCCGGTGTGACTTGTGTATTCGCCTCGGACACGATAGGACTGTAGTAATTTGGCCATAGTTTTCTGTAGACAACTTGGAATTGAGATCCGTTTGATGCGTTAGAAACTAGATTTCAAGATCTTTCTAACCATTCCTCTTGAGTAATTTTTGGATTTGTATTTCAGTACATACACATTTTTAAAGATGACTGAATCATTTATTCTCTATATTTCCAGAAATTTTAGTTTTGCCTAGTTTATTGGATTTACTTGGAGACCCTTAATGAATTTCTCTAAACCTGAACTTAGACCTTAATTAGACCTTAATTAGAGTGGATTAAGCCTAAGTTAAAATTTTAGCACTAAGTCCTCAATTAGGGACTCAATCTCACTTAAAAATTGACCTATAAGTGCTTGACACTTGTTTTCCACTCACTCTCTCACCTCTTAGTGTACCATGGCTGGAGAAATCCATTCATTACACCTCCTAAAATCAGATTTTTACAATCACCATGGATGAGAGCTTGAGTGTGGGAGATTCTTGGTGAGATTAGTGTATGTTTTGTGATTTCCCGGAGATCCGGCCACCCGATTTTGGATTCGAGACCACCCAATCGTAGCTATCGACAAGGAGACTACTAATCCTTACTTTGTTTTCCTTTTTCTCAACCTTTTCTAGGCTTAAGTTATGCTTCTAATCCCTGAAAATTTGTATGTTCAATATAATGACATACTTCCTTTATAATAGTTGTAGTATACATGCTTAGGAAGACTTCTTGTGAAGTAGAAATCTTCTTTTCAACAAGTTATAAATCTGGAAATTATGGGGCTGATTTGCTAAGTTATTAATTTGGGTTTGGGTAAAGCATGAATGTGGTTCTAATTGTGTTTAGGATTAATTCTTGTGAAGGAATTCATTACAATTGTTAACTTTAAAGATTTTTTCATGTTAGGGTTAAATTCTGGAAATTTTGGGGCTGCCCTCTACACTTAATAAATTGGGTATGTGTATAGCATTAAAAGTGTTCTAAACATGACTTGGAACAACTAATGTTCATGGACTTGTTGGAATTGGAAACTTCAATGAGATGACTAGTTTAGGATTTCACCAATTAGGAAGAAACCTCACAGATTCAGTCCTAATTTTGGGCTGTTTCCTGGAAACTACTGGTACTAATCTACTACATGGAATTGCCTAAAAATATTTTATACTGGTCATGTGTATGTTAAGTGATGCTCTGTAAATTTTCATAAATTTTGGAGTTCGGGAAGTATTTTTAATGAATCATGAACCATGGCTGCGACAGTGAGTCTGAACAAGGGGAACTGGTTATTAACATGATCTTCATGGGATCATAAATAGATGAATACATATCCAATTGGAGTGTTTTAAAATGGTAAACTCTAGATAAAAGAGTCTAGTTTTTGTAAATGTAAGATATGTGTCATTTGGATCAATGAGGAATTTTTGGTGAAGTTTGTATGATGGACATGCAGTACAGGCCATATCAGTAAATCAGATTTCTGACATGAAATTGGAAGGGCTGTATTTTGATGAATACAAGTCCTAATGGAGCAATTTAAAATTCTAAAGTATATTATCAAGAGTCTAGTTTCATACTAGACAATAATCCACTCGTTTGGAGTTGTGAGAAATTTATGGCTGAATTTACAAGTTGACTAATCAGAATGAGTCACAACAGGGAACCAGATTTTTAACATGAACTTGAGGTGACTGTATTTTGATGAATACAGGTCCAAATAGAGTACTTTAAAGTGCTAAATTATAGTTCCAAGAGTCTAGTTCCTGAATATATAAATTCATTAAATTTGGAGTTTTGAGGAAATAATTCTCGAATTTATAAATTGACTGGGCAGAATAATCATAACAGAAAAACAGATTATTAGCTTGATCTTGGTATGATCATAGATTGATGAACACAAGTCCAAATGAAGTGATTTAAAAGGCTAAGTTATAGTTTAAAGAGCCCTACTTTCTGAATAAGAAATATTCAGTACATTTTGTGTTGAGAGGAATTTTTAATGCAATTAGAAAGATTGCTGCACCGAGTGATTTGTAATATTTGAACTTGTTAAGGATTGATTCTCCATACTTGATGAATATGACTTATAAAGCATATAGTGTTTCTAGCCTTCAAGCATGTTCTACTATTGGGTTGTTAACTTGCTATGAAATTTGGATTCCACTAATAGGTGGGATTATGAACTTGAATTGAACTAAGGCTTGATTTGATATTAATCAACTTAGGCTTCCATCTTCTACTTGACTTATTGATACGTGAACTAGGGTTCCTAAATGGAACGAGAACCTAGCTATGCCTTAAACAAGAACATAGAAGGGCTAGAAATGCATATAGCATTTATACCCTATTTGGATGAAACTGTAGTAAGGACTCAACGGAGTCGAGTTAAGGAACAATTGAACCTTACGAGGATCGTGGTGAGATCCTATGATAATTATATTCCATTTGACTAGATTACTAGCTTTTGGGACTTGAATCGAATAGAGTGAACAACTTGACACTTATGATTTAGAGACTCAAATGAGCTCCTATTGTGGTTTTGTGATTATTGTAACAATGTGCATAATCGTATGAGTTTAGTAGATCATTATATCTACTTGAGAATTAGCAAGTAAACATCTACTTGTGCATTGCATATAAGTCTAGATGGCATTACTTGAGTTTTCATGTTGAAGGTGGGACGATGCATTGTCTTCACGAATTATGGGATTCGTGGTTGCAATGTATCACCGTACCGGATTCGGTTTTCACACACCCCTCCACTGCTAGCTACAGTGGGGAAGTAGCCCCCTTTGTCGTAACCAATTGAGCACATTGGCTAGTGCTATTTTCCCGAGTAGAGAGCTCGAACGCTAGAAGAGAGCTCGGTACTTTGATACCCGATCACGGGTATCATCTGGCACGATATGATTAACAGTTGTGATTGCAGGAGCAATACGACGACAGTTTTCAATCCCTTTTGTGGCTTCCTATGGGCACTTATGTGATAACAAAGTGTTAGCTGAACATGAGATCACATTGACCATGTTTGTATGTATTAATGTTATTGAGAGACTTGATGTGTATATATATAAATATGCACACTTATACATAATGATTTTGTGAACAACTTGATTTGTATATATATAGATATATATACTTGCATATGATGTTTTTATAGAAACTACCTTCTAATTCATTTGATTTGTGTTTGAACAGGGAATTACACCCTGGTTCATTTGGACGGTTTAGTAAGTAAGAAGAAATGACTATCTTGTGGAGTATCTAAACGATACAACGCCTCTTCTTGGGTTTTTCTGTCATTTGTAAAATGACACCATGATTATTTTTATGTTACATAATTATATGTTACATATCTCTTGTAGTAGCGTACTGGGTCATTATGACTCATTCCGTACTTTGTTTCTAGTTGCAGTAAATTGGTAGCCGTGTTGAGGTCGAGTAGATCGTGATTGTAGCAGTATAGATGATCGATAGATCGAGATTAGATCGTGTGGTTCATGCTAGTAGCAGCAGACATCCCCGAGTAGTAGCTTGTGCTGTCCTATTTCTTTTTAGCATCTCCACATATATTATGTACCTTGCTATTCTTGTGAGATCGATTTTGTAAAGTTATCTAGACTTTACGGTCGGGTAGATACTTGGGTATTTGTATTGTTTCTTCTTCGGCCGACGAGTTGTGTCGTGCCATTATTCGTGGTTTTAGTATTTATTTCAGTTATCTCCCGGGAACGCAGTAGCTTTGGGGCTTTTCTTTATTCTAAATTGTTATAGTTGTTGGAAAACCCCGGTATGCTTTAGCCGTGGGTAATTGTTATTAGGTTGGTTTTTTGTTGAAACTCCGGCCTGGAGTACCGATGGTTTGTTCGGCCGCAATGTTGCGGCACGTGAATTTTGTTTTTCCCCTTTGAGAGATAATGTCTCTCTTGGTTTCTTTGGCTTTTGTTTCGAGCTTCATAGCTCGGGACTTCTTTTACTTATTGCTTTCGCTAATTCGATTTTTGAAATACCGTATTTTAGTGTGGCTTTATGTTCATGTTTAGAGCTTGTTAGCTCGACTGTTGGACTCACACTACTGTTTAACAAGTGCTTGTCCTCATCTTATGTTTGTTCCAGCGACACGACCTTGGGATTTCGTGTTGGAATCCGGGTCGGGTCGTGACAGATATTATGGCTGACAATCAAAAAAATCAAGGAGTTGACCCACCTTCTCCCGCCGAAGCAGTTGTTGCTGCAAGGGAAGGTATTGAAGCTCCAAGGAAGATGAGAGATTATACTCGTCCTAACATAGACTTTTCACCTTTGTGTTTAGTCCTACCTGATCAAGTTAAGAACTTTGAATTAAAAGGTCATTTTTATAATATGTTTCCATCTTTTCATGGTCTACCTTCGGAAAATGCATAATCTTTTATGCAAGATTTTTGGCATATGGTTGAAAGTTGAAACCTTTCCTAAAGGAGGACAAAATGAGGACAAGTTCAAAATGCGTTTTCTTCAATGTACCCTGAAAGATGCTGCCAAAAGGTGGTTTATGACACTAGCACCTAGAAGCATTTATACATGGAAGTAACTTTATGATTTGTTTATTTCTAAAGTTCATCAACACTCTTCACTTTCAAATCATAGAAAACAAATCATGTGTTTTGCAAGGGAACAAGGTGAATCTTTTCACGAGGCTTGGGATCGTTTTAAGTCTTTATTAATAGACTAACCTCACCACAATATTACTCAACATGTTTTAATAAATCAGTTTTATGATTCACTCTTTAATCACCTGCAAACTACGGTAGATAGTCTTTGGAGGGTCGATTCAGATTGACCCCTAACAAGCACATGACTTATTTGAGATGTTAGGATCAAATTCCCAACAAAAGAGTGTGAGAGGAAAAGCCAAAGTGGTTTATGAAGTAAATTCAAATTTTAATAAAAATGAATCTAGTGCATTAGCAGCTGCTAATGCTAAAATTGAAGCTTATGAAGCAATGATGGCTGTAGCCAATTTAAATTTTTCTTATGAAGCATGTTCAAATTGTGGTAATAATTCGCATGCTACTAATAGTTGCCCTTCTAGTGGAAATATGTCTGGTTTTCAAGAATAGGTAAATTCAATGAATTCATATCGACCACGTCAAAGGAATGACCCTTTTTCGAACACTTACAATCCTGGTTGGAGGAACCATCCAAATTTCAGTTGAGGAGGGAACAAACCTTTACATTCACAAAGAACAACCGCAAGGATTTGATCAAGGAAATCAGAATAATAGTGGTCTCATGCAGAATAACCAACAAAAGGATGATGATGAATTTCCTCAAGAAATTCGAAGCTCTATAAATACTATTAATACCACACTGCAAAAAATAATGACTATATGTGCAAGTGTGTGATGATGTCAAAGAAGTCAAGGGAGGAGATTATGGGAAGTTTCCCTGTCAAAATGAGGAAGCCAAAGCCATTACTACTGTCAAGGAGTGGTAAAACTATCGGAGAGGTAAGTACATCTATTCCTTCTAGTTCTTCTACTTATTCCAGAAGAAGAAGAAGAAGAAAAACCATATATTTCTCCTCCAGCTTATGTTCCCCCTATTCCTTTTCTTGGTTGTCTTATGAAGTTTAAAACGAATAAAAAATTTGCTGAAATTTACAATATGCTTTCTAAAGTAAACATCAATATGTCTTTGCTGAATGTGATCAAAAATATTCTTGCCTATGCAAAAAATTTCAAGCAATTAAGGTCTTGAAAATAAAAGTTTTCGAAAGATGAAAAGGTAATCATGTTTGAAAATGTTAATGCTATTCTCCAATAGAATCTTCCACCAAAACTAAAAGATCATGGTAGTTTCAATGTTGACCTCACATTAGGAAATTCTAAGAAAGTCAAAGCAATGTTGGATCTTTGTGCAAGTATAAATCTCATGCCTTTTTCTGTGGATAAAAAATTAGGTTTAGGTGAGTTAAAACCTACTTCTATGACTTTGCAATTGGCTGATCGATCTGTGAAACACCCCTTAGGTATTGTCGAAGATATTTTAGTTTAGGTTGAAAACTTAATTATGCCTGTAGATTTTGTGGTTCTTGAAATGGAAAATCAGACCACTAATGCACATGAAGCACCCCTTCTTCTTGGAAGACCTTTTATTGCTAAGGCTAATACAGTAATTAATGTTATAAATGGAAAATTATCTTTGACTGCTATGGGTGAGACAGTCGAAATTTATGTGCTTAATGCCATGAAAAAACCTGATAACATGAGCGATTGTTTTTATGTCGATGAAGTAGAAAATCTAGAAATGAAAGATTTAGTTAAAGAGATTAAGTCAGATAAATTAGAGGAAGTTTTAACTCAACAAGGTGATATTGAAAATGATGAGGTGGTTGAGTTAACTAAACTTTTTGAAGAAAAAGAAGAAATAACAACTAAAATGATTCGTGAGCCGTTAGGTAACTTTGAAGAAAAATTAGTTCCTTCAATTGAATCACCTCCCATTTTGGAATTGAAACCCTTACCATCAAATTTAAAATATGTTTTCTTAGAAAAGAATGATACTTTGTCAGAAATTATTGCCTCTAATTTGACAGTTGAGCAAGAAGAAAAATTAATTAAAGTTTTACAAGAGCATAAAGAGGCTATAGGATGGATCCTAGCTAATTTAAAAGGGATAAGTCCTACGAAATGTATGCATAGAATTCATCTTGAAGAAGGAACTAAACCTTCTAGAGAGCATCAAAGGAGATTAAATCCTCACATGGAAGAGGTCGGAGAAAAGAAGTTCTCAAACTTCTCGACGGGTATTATTTATCCCATCTCTCGATAGTAAATGGGTAAGTCCTTTAGGCAGATCCCATAAAAAGTCCGGAATCACAAGAGTTAAGAATGATAAGGATGAGTTAGTGCCAACTAGAACTGGCTCACGGGATATAGGATGTGCATCGACTTAAGAAAACTTAATGCTGCTACGAAGAAAGATCACTTTCCGTTACCATTTATTGAGCAGATTTTAGAAAGATTAGCTAGTTATGAGTTTTATTGTTTCTTAGATGGATTTTCTGGGTATAACCAAATCCCTATTGCCCCAGAAGATCAAGAAAAGACAACTTTCACATGCCCCTTTGGTACTTTTGCATATAGAAGGATGCCTTTTGGCTTATGTAATGCCTCAGCTACTTTTCAAAGATGCATGATTTCTATCTTTTATGACTTAGTTGAAAAATGTGTTGAGGTTTTTATGGATGATTTTTCTGTTTTTGGTGAATCTTTTGACAGGTGTTTTGATAATTTGACATTAGTACTCAAATAATGATGTAAAGCGATTTAACCCTTAGTTGGGAAAAATGTCACTTTATGGTTAACCAAGGAATTGTTTTAGGCCACATAGCGCCAAAGAAAGGAATTGATGTTGATCCATGTTGATTCTTATGTTAGATTTATATCTGCTCAGCCATTACCTTAGTTTTACACTCTGGCTAATCGGGCCGCGTATCGGTTAGCGTGGAAACTGGTATAGAACTTTTCCAAGTATAGTTTTTAATAGACATTACAAGTAAGTTCACGAAGACCTCTTCACAAGCTTCACCTGAAGACTGCTCAAAGCTTACAAACCAAGGCAGCACTGCGTGTCCACCGGTCATTCATGACGTGTCCTATCCAAAGAATGATTAATGGATCGGTTTAAATTCATCTCATCACTGTTTGAATTTAAACCGAGACATTCCCGACATCAAACCCGCCGAAAGCAACTTTTCTAAAAGCAGAAGACTTTTCGCCCGAACAAGGAAAGCAGAAAAAGCGCATCGTGTCCTACTGTCTGTAACAACTCCTCGATCCGACATCCGATTGCCCCACTTTTCAAGATCTCGTAAATCATTCCTCGCTCTAGATATCTGTGAAGACGAATTTCTTGATTGACAAATTCCATGCATTTAATGCATTCATTTTAGAGTTGTTAAAGTCTTCGCCTTTCTCCAACGGATCTTTTGAAGTGCACCCGCTATAAATGCCGCCATTCAAGACCTGGATATACACATATATAGAATCGAACACTTGAAGAATTGCTCTCAAACTCCATAACTCCAAGTCTTACAACTTAGTTCATTCAAGAGATCCTCAACAGATCTAGAGTCTTCGCCAACAACAAGAAGCCGAGCATCAAAATTTATTTCTATACTTCTTGTTGTTATTCATTCATTAACTATACTTCTGCATGAATTAAATATCATGTATTTACAGATATTTAATTCCCTAGACCCCAAACACAAGTCAATATTTTGTACACGATCCATTGGGAATATTCTTTGTAATAGATCTAGTGGAAAACATAGTGCACTATTTAAATCCAAGGTTGACTGCCTTGGTGGTGGACGTAGCACTCTTTATAGTGTGAACCATCCCAAAATACTTGTGTTATTTTCTTACTATTTGTCTCTGTTTGAACTGTTTATTTCTTTAATCATCCTTATCCTTTATACAACCGAACTTAAGTAAACCGTGTTAAAGGTCTACCGGTAGTCCTTATCGCAGACTTGAAACAACTTCTTTGAAAGTCTTCCGCTACTTCAATCTTTTCCATAGATCTGTAAGTATCTTTCAAAGAACTTAAACAAAAGTTTTTAAGTGTACAATAAGCTATTCAACCCCCCCCCCTTCTAGCTTATTATTGTGCCCGTTGGGACCCACAATTGGTATCAGAGCCTTACTCTTTGAAAACAAGTTTTTCCGAGATTAAACTCTTGAGAGATACGATCAAATGGCACAAACACACTACATGCTGCCTACATCTAATGCTAACCACGTCCCAATATTGGACGAAGGTCATTTTGATGTATGGAAGGATAAAGTAATGCGATTTATGAACTCCATTGACAACAGGTTATGGAAGTGTGTTACTACATGTCAACATGTACCAATGAAGGCCAACCTTCTAGCCTCCAGCTGGAATCCCCGCAAGTTCCTAAAGAAGAATCGAATGGACGTAGGACTACGTAAAACCTGTTGAGCTTGACAAGAAAACAATTTATATAATAACCAGCTCTCTAGACACAAGCACATACCGCAAGTGATTCGATGTACTGCAAAGAAATGTGGGAAGCTCTTGTGGAATACTTGGAAGGAGACCAAGACACAAGTGGATAATGTAAAGTACACATACATCCAGCTAGCTTTGATTCCTTCAAAAGGATCCAAAGGAAACCTTTGAGACAAGCATACGATCTCTTCGTGAGGTAATAAATAGTTGATTTTCTTTCTTGGTAAAACTTATGACAAAAAGGAAATGAACATGAGGTTTCTAGGCTCTCTAGGTAGCTTAAGGCATGTTAAGACCACGACTACGAAAGAATCCAAAACTTAAACGAGATGACTCTCTCGTAGTCTCTACGCAGTTTGAAGGTTTATGAGCTTGAAGTAAATCAAGCTCTAGAGCAAGACAAATAGTTCAGATCTGTGTCTCTTTGCCAACGTCCAAGAAGAAACCACTATTGAAAATAAACCTTCCACTTCCTCCCGAAAATGATTTTCTATCGATGAACAATTTGCTATGTTTGTAAAACGTTTAAAAATTTGCAAAATATGGAAGGAAGAACACACACCAACAACCTTTTAGGAAGAATGGTGAAAGCTCATCTAAGGAAGAGCTTGTTACAATTGTAGAAAATCCGGTCATTTTGCCTCCAAATGTCCAAAGCCAAAATTTGAAGACACCGAAAACCTACTTATAGAAAATTTCAAAACAAAGGGTATTGCTATTCAAGACATAGAAGACAAGCATGTTGCAACATGGTTTGAGACTGTCGAGAAGAGGAGGAAGATGATTGTGAGCAAGCTAACATATGCTTAATAGCTCATGATTCAGTCCTACCTG